>OZ034970.1:49733764-50333764 GCA_964030785.1 Siderastrea siderea
GTAGAGCGAAAACAACACACCGGCAGCGAGCGCGAAAAGCGCCTGCCACGTGAAAACGTGGCTCGCATGTGATGAACAGCTGGTGTACGCGCGGCACGTTTTTGTTTAGTTTTTAATGAAAGGAAGCTCTTTCACAAATGTGGTGGTCAAAGGGGTCCTTAACAGAATAAATAAACTAAACATTTATGAACACTTAGGTAAGAAAATAAAGTGAGTAAACAAGAAGCCCTATTATACTGTACACCAAAAATATAGATATAATTGAGTTTCCACGCGTATTTGAATATCTTTTCTAGTGCACCAAGGTTGGAGTCCTGGCTTCACCGTATCCCTGAGCGCTTTTGGGATATGCAACATAGTAACCATTTTCAGACAAAATTTTAGGCAAATGTATATCTTTCTGTTCCAGCCAGGTTGGACTCCTGGCATCATTATATGCCTGAGCGCTTCTGGGATATGCAACATAATAAACATTTGGCGACAAAAAATTTTAGGCAAACGTTGTAATATCATATCTTATCTGGTTCAGCCTGGTTGGAGTCCTGGCATAATTGTATGCCTGAGAGCTTCTGGGATATGCAACGTAATAAACATTTGGCGACACAAAATTTTAGGCAAACGTTGGAATATCTTATCTGGTTCAGCCAGGCTGGAGTCCTGGCATCATTGTATGCCTGAGAGCTTCTGGGATATGCAACATAATAGACATTTTGCGACACAAAATTTTAATTTAGGCAAACGTTGTAATATTTTATTTGGTTCAGCCAGGTTGGAGTCCTGGCATCATTGTATGCCTGAGAGTTTCTGGGATACGCAACATAATAAACATTTTGCGACACAAAATTTTAGGCAAACGTTGTAATATCTTATCTGGTTCAGCCAGGTTGGAGTCCTGGCATCATTGTATGCCTGAGAGCTTCTGGGATATGCAACATAATAAACATTTTGGGATAAAAAAATTTTGGGCAAACGTTGTAATATCTTATCTGGTTCAGCCAGGTTGGAGTCCTGGCATCGCTGTATGCCTAGGCACTTCTAGGATTTGCAGCATTCAGTCGTCGCAAAATAAACGACAATTTTTTCGTATTTTTTCTGAAGAATTACCGTACCGTCCAAAATTTTGTCCTTTTATCCGTACCTCCCCCCTCCTCCCAAAAAACAATCGTACCTCAAGGATAAGCTGCTGAAAAAACGATTAGGAATTAGTGTCTTATTTTATATTCGTACGAAAAGCCTGTGTATTTCACGCCCGCCTGTTAAATGGTCACTTTTTTGACTGAAAATTTCTCTTTTCCTATGCTTGTGCCTATTTTTCTGTGTACCAAAAGAACCAAAAAACACTTCGCTGGCAAGGAGCCCTTCGCTAGCGTATGTTGTCCGCATTTCGCAAGATGGAACCAGAATAAAAGTTGAGGAGCTTATGCCGGTGCGACTTTCAAACCGGTGTAAGTTCATTTTGGTTCGCCCTGTATTTATTTTGTACATGATACTGGAAAGTGTACGAGAAGACAAAGCACAAAGGATACGCGAGAGACGCGAGCGGGCGCGAAACTGGCCTGTGGAGTGAAAACATTATGCGCGCATTATGATGATTGCTTGACTATTCTTGAGTGAAAAGAGACTACGCGTAGTCTAGATACTGATCTAAAATCCTATGTCGGTACCATAAGTCTTTTTACATGTTTTACTATTTCATGGCAGAAGGCTTGCATCGTCGTTATAGTGGAATATGTAAATGTGGTATAAATTTCCTATCGGAAAAGGATATTGTTAGCTGCTCTGGAAGAAATCCAAGCGGATGATAATTTCAAGTAGTATTTCAGCGTTGATATCCTCGTTTCAGGTTTGCCCGATCGATAGGCTCGATTATCAGCCGCTATTAGAGAGCGGCAGAAATCGAGCCTAGCCGATCGAGTGAAGCGGGATGTAATTTTTAATTATTTTTCAATATAGCTAATGCAAAGGGCGGTGTGCATGAGTAGAGTGTAGTTTTTTCGATTTACCGATGGAAATCCGTCGCGTGATTAACAGCCTAAATTTTTCTTCTTCAAACCTACACCTTTCTAAAAAAAGCGATTTCCTGCCAAACCGCAGTTAAAACTCTTTTAAATATCTCTCAAACACCATGAACAAAAGTAGAATAAATTAAAAACAAGCAGTTAATGAATTTCACGCTAAAGATTATAACACATTCGCGCGAAAATTAACGCCTAAGTGGAACAGAAACGATCACCAAAACAGATGTAATTATATTGGAATGCTAGTAAGTCACTGGGCTTCACGCAGAGATACCGGACTAAAAGACTGGTATCTCAGCGGGATCTCAAGGTATTTTTTGGTTGCTAAGAACGTCTGCCTCGTTATGGAATGAAAGAACGAAACATCGAGATCAAATGACAGCTGATGTCAAAGTCTACAGAGACAATCGCGAGGACCTGGGGCCAATTAAGTTATTCCTAAAGAGTATTAACAATTATCCCCTGATGTCCCTCCCCGCACACCTCGACAGACAAGATCAACAACCAGTGAATCCGTTTGGGCATCTTTATTGAGCAAGAGGGCCTGAGGACTCGAGAGGAGACCCCAAGCCAAGGAGGCCCAAACAGGATTCACAGGGGGGAGATCAGGCAAAGAGGGTGAGGCACGAGGAAATCGAGAACAAACAACAACAACAACAACAAAAAGAAAACCGAGACTAAAAGAGAAGCTGAAAACGAGACGATGACATTGTTCCTGGGTACGAAATGTCAATCTGGTATATATAAAAAAACAATGATTGAAAATGTTGCTTGGCTAGTGAAAATGTTAATCTGGTATAAAATTACAATGATTGAATGTGCTCCTTGATCAGTTGGGACAACACAAGTCTGTCTGCTAAAGGCAGTGTTAAATAAAGCATGCAGGCATCAGATCTCCAACCGCCTTAGAGTTTGATTAGCTCAGACGGTATTCCGCACTGGAAGGCAAATGTAGCACCACCCCGACGCAGACTATGACCAGAGAAATCATCGGGATCAACAGACAAAATGGAGGCCAAATGTTTAATACCATTGTTGAGGGATGTTGCTGTGATACAGTCGAGCTGACCCGAAGGTGTAGTGAAGGTGAAGAGCGGAGAACTATCAGGGGCTGAAACGGCAGTAAATAAAGATTGGAGGGCTGCTGTGGGGCAGAGAGGAGATCCGGTGATGTAAGGTACTGGAACAACGAGAGCAGTGTCTCCTGCCTGCCGAACAACTCTTGAATGAAAGAACGAAACATCGAGATCAAATGACAGCTGATGCCAAAGTCTACAGAGACAATAGCGAGGACCTGGGGCTAATTAAGTTATTCCTAAAGAATATATTAACAATGAAGCCATACGTTGACCGTGGGAAGCTTAGCCGTGAGGAGACACACTATAACAATCTCTTGAGTGTCACTAGAGTTGTCGTAGAGAACGCTTTTGGCCGACTAAAAGGGAGATTTAACTCTCTTGGAAAGCGTTTAGATTTAAACGCAAACAATTGTGCCACTGTAACCGCAGCTTGCTGTGTACTTCATAATTTTTGTGAAATTATGAATGAGGAATTTGGCGAAGAGTGGCTTCTTACTATAGAAATAAATAATGGGATCTGCCTTGGTGGAGATGTGAACCAAAGTCAGGAACAGGGAAGCCATCAAGAGCTTTTTGTCTTAAACAAATATTTATTACTTTCTTTGTATCAGTCAAAGTGCTGTATCACGTAAAGTTTGCTTAGATTTCATCCAAACTTTTCTAAAATTATTAATGCATTCCCTCTCACACAAAGTATGCTCTTGTAACACCAAGAGGGAGATATTTGGTGAATTTTGGCGAGGGCAAACCTTAATAATTTTCAGTAATTTCTGCAAGCAGCAAGCACAGAACTTGAAAATGTTTGCTAAACTTTATTGGCTTCTTAAAGGGGGATATTGTCCAAGCACAAGCAAATACCAGTAACACTGGCCCTTTAAGTCCAGTAGTGCTTATTCCCCCCCTTTAACTCCAGTAGTGCTTATTCCCCCTTTAAGTCCAGTAGTGCTTATCCCCCCCCCTTTTAAGTCCAGTAGTGCTTATCCCCTCTTTAAGTCCAGTAGTGCTTATCCCCCCCCCCCTTTAAGTCCAGTAGTGCTTATCCCCTCTTTAAGTCCAGTAATGTTTATCCCCCCCCACTTTAAGTCCAGTAGTGCTTATCCCCCCTCTTGGCTTCCACACCCTGGCTATTAGATTGACATCTTGTCAGGCTCGAATCCAGGCTTTGTCGGTTAAACTTCCTACAATCTCAGAAAAAAATTGTTAGGATATTGCTCCAGTGATTTCCCTTTTCTGGTCCATTATTGATGCCCAATCAGCAAGGTTGTTCAAATGGTGGAGAAGGTGGCAAGAGAGGGGGGGGCATATAGCATTAAACTGTAATAAAACTGCATTTGAAAATGAAAATCACACTAAATTTCATATGAAAATGAATCCAAGTTTTGAGCATGTGAGTGTTGTCACTACAGTGATACAAATTGTGGACTTATGAATATTGAAATTCAGTGTGATTCTCACTATTTTATTGGCCCCTGCAGTTTCTTACAGCAAACAGTTATATTTAAGGTCCTAGTTAAAGAGCACAATTAATCTTATTTTAAATGACCCGGCTGGAAATCACGTGTTATGTGGATTTCTCAAGCGTTAAAGTCCAGATTTTGTTAGTTTTTATTTTTTTATTTTGCCACACCACAGACAACAATACAAAGATAATAAGGAAAGAAAAAAAGAAAGACGACGGAATGATGGTAACAGTGGCGAGGAGGCCTAAAGGAAACTATGAAGCTTATATTAATTAGGCCTCCTCAATTATATGTTACAGTTGTAATTGAAATTACAGCAACGGATGCTAACACAGTTTTACCAGAATACAGTTCATTACAAAATTCACAACCAATATGGAATTATGTTGATGAAGGTGAGCAAATGTTTTAGGATTGGCAAATGATATTCACAAACATTGTGCGATACAGTTCAAGCCAAATTTGCAGTACAACAACAATTTATATATATGTACTGTTCAAGAGTGTTTAATAACAAAAGCATTGTCTATGGATGCTCTATAATTCAAGTTTAATGTAGGCTAGTTATTGTCATGTGTAGTGCGTCTCCTTAAATGGGTAAGGTTGCCCGGTCAAAGATGCATGCAGGAGCCAGTTTTGTAGAGGTGAGCTGCATTCGCCTGAATAATAGTCTGAGCCCTCGCAGCGGTGAAAGCACCAAATATACAAAGAACAGTGTAGAATGAAGAGTGCCATAAAACCTTGATAAACACTCACGATTTGATTTGGAATATTAACATTTGATAGTAGCCTCGGGGTACTGGAACTTTTAGCCACAGAATTCACTGTCCACTGACCTGAAGAAGCATTTAGACTATGGGAATGAGAGTGAATTTACCTGGATGCAACTAGCCCTGGAACTACATTCGCATCCACAAAGTGTTTTATGGTATTACTGTGGAATCAAAATCCTAATATTAGCTGTAATATAGGTATATAGTCTCCCAGGTTGTAACAGTTACATTTTTCATTTTATAGGTCGGTAAATTATGATCGACTAGTCTAAGGATTATGATTCTGAAGACTACACTCACCCAGGCGATCATAATTTACTGGCCTATGATAAGACTCCTGGGTTCAAACCATTTACAGCTTTTTCAGTTTACAAATTTCAATTTGCAAAAGCAGTCGATTATATTAGCAAAATTTTAAGTGCATTGTGAGGAGGAATACATATTGCATGGACAGTTGAAGAGGAAAATTGAGATGATAAGCTGTTTCATTGAGATTTCAATGCTTGGCCATATTTTTTCACTTCAGCAAACAGTAGCATAACATATGCAAATGCCATGTTTTTGGGCACTTGGTTTAAATAGCTGTGTTGTATTCAGCATCGTTTGATTTTTGCATTTTTAGCTTCCACCTTTTTTAAGGTATACATCATAAACAATAGTTTATTGCAGGTAAACAATTTAGAGTGTTTGTACATGAGAATGAATGTGATGACGTCACATTTGAAAAATAAATATACCGGTATAACATCTAATGTTGACATGATGAATTTCAGGAAGGGAGTAATGCTATGCACACGTTTATACTTTTGTTTACATTCCTTTAGCCTTTCATTTACCATGCAAAGATCTGTCTTCATTGAATAAACTTTGTCGATGATGAGATAACTTTACCTTTAAAATAAATAAAAATAGATAAATTGACTTTGTTTAACGAGCTTTTCAACTGATAAACCTGCGGCTCTCGGATTCCAGAGTGAATTGGAATTTGGAAATGTTGGTTTTTGAGGAGGGAGGAAAAACCGGAGGACCCAGAGAAAAAACCCACGGAGCAAGGACAAAAACCAACAACAAACTCAACCCACGTATGACGCCAGTTCTGGGAATCGAACCCGGGCAACATTGGTGGGAGGCGAGTGCTCTCACCACTGCGCCATTTTCTGTGGTTCGCCTAGTTTCCCTCTCAGGAGTGCAGGATATGATGCCTGAAACCCTTTGAAGTAACTTAAGAGTAGGTTTATGATGAGCACTGGTGGTAGTCACAGTGTCAATGAGGTTCTTTTTATCACAAACCTAAGTGTTGCTACCCCATGTGTCCTGAAGTTGTTCAAAAAATCACTATTTCAGTGGATAGGTGTTATGGAAACCAACTGCATTATCCACTGGATAGAGATTTATCCGGTGGATAGCGCTATCTAACCTTTGACCTGGGGGGAAAGAGAAAATGACCTCAAACTACCACCCTTCCAGTCCAATGCAATTGTACCACCCATGTCCAATACACACCACCACACCACAGTAATTCACAATGCAAATTTTCCATATCAGTCTTAGCATGGGGCATATTAAGTCACCCTGAGAAGGCTGCATTTTGCATCTCTGCGCAATTAAGGGTGCTTTTGATTGGGAAATCTGGATTTCGATTTCGGGTTTCAGATTTTGGACTTCCTAATAAAATGTGAAATCCAAAAGCAGATTTAGACGAACCGAAATCCTTTTCCAAGATGGATTTCGATTAAAGGGCCTTAATTGAAATCCATCTTGGAAAAGGATTGTGGCTAACCCAAATCCGTTTTTGGATTTCACATTTTATTGGGAAATCCAAAATCTGGATTTTAAAATTGAAAAATCCAGATTTCCCAATCGAACGCCGCCCTAGTGTATCACCATTGGGGAGGATGCATAAAAAACCGCAGTATTCATGGACTGCCCGTGATCCTTTTCATTCTTGTCTGAATAATTCATTCGGCAAGCAAGGGTTAACCAGAGCAGCTGTTCTACAACACCACTGCATCCCGAATTGCAGAATTGCTTATTGTCAGAAGGGGGAATAACCAGCCAATTAACAAAATATTCGTGGGAAACAACAATAAGCATGCAGTTGAATGACAACAATAATCACGAGATTAATGAAGTTTTAATTTGGTCCTCACTGGCCCAGCATGCAACCGTCTTTGAAACAATAAATATTGTCCTCTTTTCAATAATTTACACTTTTTCAGTAGTTCTTAAATAATCATGAAATAAAAGATTATGTTTACATAAGTTCATACTCTTGATCAATAAGGTAATTAGCACAATTCATAAACATCAGAGATTACAAAAAAGGCTTGCATAATGTCTCTGTGAAATGAAGGTGAAATATCGCAGGTACACTAACCGAAAAACTACGGTACTCTAGTTGTGAATTAAATTTAAATTTGTGAAGTAGAATGCAATCAATATAACGCAATTTATTAACATCAGAGAGATTAAGCGTATAAATAAGAGGCCTTGAACGTGAAAATATACCCAAAATTTTATGGAAAATAAAGCAAATGCGAGCCTTCATTTTTTAAACTTACTTCTTAAGAGCCACAGTCTGTAACTTTCGAGAATCCGCGGTCAGGAAGCGAAAATTCGAATTTTCTTTTTCTACACCAAAAAGACCCTTTTAGTGAACCTTTTTAAAAAATGATACCCAAAAGTTCCAGCGAGGCCTTATTTTGACAAAAACGGGCAAAGTTCGAAAAGATGCCCAACCGCCGTCGAAGGCCGAGGTAATTATGCAAATTAGCGTATTTTCAACTCGCCAGAACATGACAACAAAAGCTCGGACTAAATTCACTTTTTCACCATTTGTTATTCATCCCTTGGACTTCTATTTAAACTATATTTCATTGCCATGTTAACAATTTTTGTTTGCTATTACACGCTTAAAAAGTATAGCATTCGCTCTTCAGTTGATTCATCAAATTTTACCTTATTTCAGATCACAGCGCCAGGGGTATACGTATCTACGGGGCAAAAAGGGATTCTATCGAACGGGCAATTATTCTTCTTTATCATACTGAAATGGTTAGTTTGGCCCGTAAAAAGCAAGCGCGCTAGAGGCAAAAACGTAGAGCCCATTTTCACACATTTCGCCGTTTTCTCTGTTGTTCTCATATGTTACAAACTGCATATCATGTTGAAACAAAAATCAATGATACGTTGGTCATTTTGGTCAATGCTCCCAATTTTATTTGTTTTTAAATTTTAACACTTTATATCTGTAGCAATAACTTGACTTGTTTAATCAAACTAAATTATTTTCAAATACGGGAACGTTAAGCACTAAATAAACAATCCTCTTACGTGTGTACGGGGGAATTCGAACAAGAAGCTGTACAAACGTTGAAAAGAATTAGGTTTGTAATAGAAAACAGCCGAGTAGCCACCTTTCCATATTTCGCCAATCGATATGCTTTTAGTTGACGTGCTGATTATTAGACTTGCTTACTTTAATAGGAACTTTGAACGACAAATATTACAACGTTAACGTGTACAATGAGAGATAAATTCTACTGCGTCACACCACACTACAGACAATCTAATATCACTAAAATTTTGATTTTGCGCCGTAAAAAGTAACGCTTAAACATGCATAACAACACTGTCAACAACATGTTGCTGCTGAGACTATGTTAATATAAATAGGTATAAAGGAAAATACATTGTTTGTATAAGGCGCTTCTCTCTGTTCGCTCTGATTTCAATTCAATATCCGACTGGAGTCAAAGGCCACCTACGAAATCATTTTTGTTGCCTATATAAGTATAGTTATTCACTTATTCGTCTTTTTGTGGTACAGACGTCTGAACAATGCGGAAGTTGTCTCATCCCCTTCGAAGAGAAGGCAGCAAATTGGAATTTTCTTCCTGGTAGGTGTAGGTTTTTATTTTGTGGAGGCGACAACAGGTTGTCACGTTGCGTGACATACAAAATGACATGGATAGCGGATCCGCCAAAATTAGAAAAAGAAAACAGAAAAAGGAAAACGAAAACAAAAACCACAAGAAGAGTGGCAGAAAACTAACACATTTCCCTACGAAAATGTTCTCGACTCATCGACAAAACCAATAACAAAAACAAAGCCAGAAGTAAATTTATATATATATATATAAATAATGTGAACGTTTGAGAATACAGAAAAGGATATTCCCATAACTTGGGGATGAAAATAGGATGCATTCCAGCAACCGATAAAAAATGGAGAGATTTTGGAAGGCCTGATTTACGATTGTCCTTCATACATGACAGTTTTGTTATTTTCTTTGGCAGGAGGGGGAGGGGGAGGGTGGGAGTGAGGGGTATGAGTAAAGTGCAAAAATGCAAAGCTTTACAGCAAGTGAGAATGTCCAGTAACACGAAGCAACCGCGTCGTTTCCTATCTTAATCTCCTGAGTAAAATAAAATCTGTGCCAAGTATTTATATGTAGCCACGGAATAAAACGTTCGGACTAAAACATCTCAACAAAACAAAACAAAACGCTTCCCCAAATAAAAACGGTTCTACCTCCGTAGGTACCTAAACAGAAAACCCGACACGCCACAATTTTGACTTTGAGAACCATATGCGAAGGAGTCATGATTTATTCCAGCCTTTCATATGACAATTCAAGGAAATGACGGTTTTCGATGTACAGTAGAATTTCCATAACTCAACTTAAACCGCCAATGGATACCCAGAACTAACCCGCTTAAACGAAAGGTCTTGCTATCGAGTTTTACTGTGATGAAGTGAGATAAGTAGTTCTATTTAGCTTAGATTTCGAACTAAAAGAGGTTCGGGTTATAGAGATTGTGTGATCGTATCCTGGGGGGACTCTCGTATGAAAATGGCGGGGACGCTCGTCGGAAAATTAGAATTAAACCACGACAAGACTGACACTCTACAAAAACGGGTTACTGAATATGTCAAACGCATGTTTAACGACAAACTCATCGACAACAAAAGCAAACAATATCTTATACAGAGAGACCCCAGACCTGGACGCTTTTACAAACTCCCCAAAATTCATAACGTTAACAATCCTGGACGACCCATAGTTTCTTCTAACAACCACCCAACTGAACGCATCTCACAGTTTGTTGACTATCACCTCAAACCTATAGTTTGTACTGTACCATCCTACGTTAAAGACACAACTGATTTTCTTAACAAACTTGCCAACTTGAACAGACTTGCCGACACTGCCATACTTGGCACCCTTGACGTCACTTCACTTTACACTAACATCCCTCACAACGAAGGAATTGTTTGCCTCCTCCTCCAAAGCGCAAATGTCATCTTCCGTTGCAACAACTTGATGGCGAAGTTTGCCCGCAAGTCGAGCGAAAAAAGACGTGATTTGTTGCACTGTGAGAAATTCAGATGGTCTGAATAGTCGTTTGCCATCCGAATCCAAGGCTCGCCTCATCTCTTTCGCCACGAAATCAGGGTCAACCTTTCTTCCCGTCGACTGCCCAAGATTAAACTTCGCTTCCAAATAGCTTCTTTGTTTCTCATTAAAACGGTAAGCCTTTCTCGATTCTTTCAGAGCCCATCCCTCCTTAGGAGATGCTGAGGCTAACGAAAGCGTTGACGTGGGTTCGAGGGTTGGCATAGTTGAGACTCCTTCCTGTAGGACTGCGGTGTATTCCGTCTTTGCTAGGTCTAAAAGGGAAAGTCTCTTGAGTGAACGGGAACATTTTTCCACAGAAAGATGCCGTTCTAGGTTAGATAGCTTTTGAAAGACCCTGATGCATCCTTCTTGTGGACAAGGATAAGCCCCAGAATAATCGATGTCTTCTGATGGCCGATCTTCCTCTTTCTTTTCCTCAGCCTTCTCACTCGTCTTAGCCCTCTCAGTGGCCTTTTTTTGCGGTGATAACCTTGAAGTCTCCATCAGAGAACGTGCCATCAAACCATTTGTAACCACCATCTAGCCGAAAAACAACATTGACGTTACTGTAGCTGCTACTATGCAAAGGAAACAACAAAACCAACTATCAATCCTCTTCCATAGACAGCCATATAAATTCACTAATAATTAACTGAGTGCAAGGAAATTCTAGAACTACAGCAATATGCACGAACGTATCCACAGTCTCATTGAAAATGCGCTTATAAGGAATATACACCCTAAAAATTTAAATTCCCTGATTTAATCCCTCCGCATAGTTAATCAAACAATATGACTCACTGTTGTCAAACTCCACGAGCAACCACTCCTTACATCAGCCTCCACTTTTCCGGAAGTGAAAAATGTATGACACACGTGAAAGCGACACCATCTCCAATATGATTAGCTTTCATGGTACTTTGGTGGTGACATATTATAAGTTTAACTGTCTCAATACGTTACTTAACTTTCCTACCTGTGTCCATTGCTACGTTAAGTAGCTTGCCACTTCCAACAGCGTAAGCCCCCCAGGCTAAGAGCTTTCCATCATCGAAACGGAAGTTATTCAATTTGCCTACCCCTGTGATTTTGGGTAGATCACATGCTGCAGAATCCTCTACGGAATCAGCGACGGCTACTCTAACCCCTTCAACCCGGGTAGTCACCAGGAGAGTCTCTGGGGTAATGAAATCGTTACCGCAGGAATCCTGCTTTTGACGGTTCTTAGTTTTGTTACAGTAAACGACAATGAACAGCCAAGCAAAAAAAAAACATTTCTTGCGACCACCCGCTGACCAAAAAGCCTGAGGGCTCTGTGGACGAGATTGCACACTTTCTTGACTTACGGCTGATAAGAGAAAGCCCTAACCTACACAGCTGGCGTAAAGAAAAATGAGAGCTGGAATGTTGAACGCGCGCGATTACAAGTCGCAAGAATATGCGCAAGGACACTGTTCTGAAAATAGTTGACACCTTCAAGTCCTTGGCGGGCAAAACAGGAAAAACGTTTAGAACACATATTGTTCACAGACTGGAAACGGCTGGATAGTTGACTGTGGCACTGATGAAAACTAATTGCGCGCACGCGCTCAAACAATTAAGTACAATAATATAAAAAGTGAGTACTAAAAATGGTTCACTCCTGCCGCGATAACCATTAAATTTTTGACTAACAATATTGAAGGTGGGTTGTCGAACGTCTGTTTTACGTAACCAGTGAATTTGTGACTAACAATATTGAAGGTGGGTTTTCCAACGTCTGTTTTCCGTAATAGCTTTTCAACACCAAATGCTTAGGCGGCTTGAATTGAGCCGTATCAAGCATTAAAAAATAAACTTGCACGCTAATGCATTTTTACAGTTTTGTTTGAGCACACAGCTAAAAATATACTTACCTTATAGTCGCCTTTTAGGTATAACTTTCCTGCCTTTAACGCCTCCTGTAAAACAACCACCTTCTCTTTACTTGCTCCTTTCCCCAAGGCTTGTTCCAGAACAGCAGACAAATCTTCAAAGGCACGTGCACCGTCTGCAGCGAAGTAATCAAGGCCTTGGAGGGACTTGCGTACGGAGGCGATGCACTCCGAAAGGATTCTTGACATCGTACTTTCACTGAAGGGAGTGAAGTTAGTTTCCGAGCAGTACTGTTTGTATTGCTGAATGATTCTTTGGGGTATCAATGTTCTTATTACATTAGGAACTGCAATGCAACAGCCAGTTGATAATGTTAGTTTCTTTTCACCAAATGGAAGATCTTGAACCAAATGCGGGCTGGTGATGAAGCTCAGAAAGTGGTCCAGCTGCTTCCTGACGATCCGAATTCTTGGAGCGTTTTTCCGTGTCACCGGCACTGCTCTCCCATGATGAAGGCAATGTAAGTTGGCCATGGTGTAGAGATATGGCGTCAAACCAGGTATGAAAGTTGCAATTGCTTTATAGCTCGCAATACCTGCCATAACTGATAAAACCTGTCGTCTGGTGTCCCAGGCCTTCAAATTCTTGTACGCTTCTGCCAGCGCCTCAAGATAATTTCTATCTGATGGGTGAAAGGCTGTGTCGGCATCCAGCATCTTACCAACAGTTGTAGACGTTTGCAGTTCCGTCCACAGTTGAGTAGGATCCTCAGGATACACCACTTTTTAGAACTGACGAAATTATTTCCGATGATTTTTGGACGTACCTTCGTCGTCTTCTTTCACTTGCTTGGGCCCACTCCAGCCAGGGTCTTCCCTGTGTTTGTATTTGGCATTCTTCGAGAAAAGCATTTAGTTTCAACCGTTTAAGATCAAATCCATGTGCTCTATTTTCTACGGAGGATTTTAGCTCAGATTCACCATTTTCTCCCGAGGAAGACGTGACGCTTGTTGTTTCAGACGTTGGAAGAAAACTTTGCTCTTCAATTTGAAGGTATTCCATTTTGCTTACCAGTTCTTCCGATGATGTGCTTTTTTCACTTTCCTGTGAAAGAAATAATTGAGGTATGAAAAGTTAATATTTATGACACTTACATGATTTCATTTACCCCACTGCCTTTATATCTTTTGTAAATTTTGAATCCAACGTCAGATTTAATTTATTTGGACAATTTCAGACAACAAATACAACTCGGCATGAGTTTCTGCATCTGCACATGCACACTTAGCGATTCTTGACTTTGAAGATCGCAAGTCCTCATTTGATTGTTTATAACATTTCCAAAATAAGTTTGGCTTTTTTTTTTCGTAAACATATTTTTTTCTTAAAGTTACTGAATTCCATTTTAAGAGAAAGTGGGCTTTAAGTAGGATTTTGTCAGGTTTCCCCAGCAATTTATCAGGTACTTCAAGCACCTTTTGCGGTCGAAGTAATAACAGGAATGTTCAAGCCTTAACGGTTAGGCTATCACAATTCGCTATGCTCTCAAATATGCTCTGCATATGTGCATGTGTTGGGCGGTGAACGATGTTTAGATGATTGCACGCGGGATATTTGTGTGTGTTGCGTGTGAAGTGATGAAATAACGAGTACCAGCCGCCATTTTACTTCACGCGCGTGGATTGCGCGCGCGTCCTCCATAGTTAGAACGAGCGACTTGGGCAACTTGGAGCAATTTGCTTGTGTGTAACTTGTATCCGTTGAACCATACCTGTGTTGCTTCTTTTTCGCTGCTTTCAGAGCTTTCTTTATCTAGGGGTGTTTCAGCGACAGGAGACAACTTGCTTGGACCAGCGGTTTTCAACAGTTCTTGCAAATGCTCTCTGCAGCGCTTGCATATTGCTAAACCCATGAGTTATAAAAAGTAAAAGGTGGATAAATATTAGCCGAAATAGTTCATTTACATGATTTTTTGATAGATATATTTGCTTGAACATTAGCTAACAAAAACGGCTAAAATACCTCACACTACCTATCATGTTTAAAATATGAGTCATTTAGTGTTGAAAACATTACTTACGAGATCCAACAGGATAAAGTTCCCCGGCTTTATTAGAGACAAACGATGTTCATCCCTCGGTCACCTTTCACTGTTGAAGATTTGTGTCCTGCCACCTCATCTGGAACACAACATCTCACTTTTCCACTCCTCCAACGAAGATGGTGTGGGCAAATAGTCAGTGATAAGTGGGACATCTCCACTGAGAATATACCTGAAGGAGAAGTAAAGAAGTGTAAAGTGCCGCCCATTAGTAAATGCATCTTCTAAATCCTCCAAAGACACAAAGAGGAGGTGCGAGTTCGCTTAAAGGAAACCTTTACCTGCTCTCACCAATAACAGCGTCATTTCATCGCGAATTGCTCCATCCGCGCCGACTTTAAGTGATTTAAGATGAGGGTTAACGTCCTTTGTGTATTCTTTCAGGGTGACACATTGCAAATCTTGTGGATTTCTGGAGCTTGATCCACATGGCGTAGTGCAGTTGAATAAGGACGAAAAGCTACAAGATGCCCTGTTAGCAAACTGACGTTGATGCTCGTTAGTACAAGCATTGAGAAATGAAGCAATGAAGTTTCGAAACTGGCGCGATTTGTTTGCTTTTTTCATTAGCAGTTGTTTTCTTTTTTCATTCGTGGGTTTGACTGACAAGAAGACGTATTTGTTCTGTTTTTGTTTGTTTGTGTTTTTTTTGTTTCTGCAACAAGCTGCCATCGCTAGTTCGCATCACTTGTTTAACTTTTTGATTTTTATTCTCTTCATTTTTATTATTGTTCTGGCCAAAAAAATCTTTCCTAGCGTTTAAACCATTTTTGTGAAAAATGTTCAGCTACTCGGGTAAGAAAAAGGTCACTCTTCAGGCAAATATTGACAGAGGATTTCCTGGCCATTTTCCCGCACAAGTATATCACGTTTCATTTGTCTCGCAATGTGACGTCTTGTTGCCACGATTTAAATATCATTTCTTGCACATGTTCCATCTTTGCTTTGCGAGGAAACCAATGTCTTCAGCAAATTTATCACAGACATCCAGCCTTAAAACAGGTAAGTCAGCTTTTTACGATTTTTAGTCGAACTAAGGCTACAGAATTCCACGAAGACAAATTACGGGCGAACGACACTGTATGCAAATATTTCTATAGAATAGGGCGAAATAGCTATAGACCAAATTATTTTCTCAGAAAGTGACTAGAAGCCTATAATCAGGACTGTGTGATTCAAGCTAAATTAACACTGCACACTTTGACGTGTAAGAGTGCAAATACATCTCGCATTTACGTGCACAATGCGTTTTCGCTGCTTTCGCGTTCGAATACAGTTTAGTTATTTACAGACGGTTTTACTGAAACCCGCCACGGCCAACAACACTAATTTTCATTTCAAAATTCCTCGAACGGACAACGCCTGATTAAGACGTCAGCTTAAATGTATAAAAAGTCGCGGAAATGGGAAATAAGTGAGTCAGCGACGTTCAAACTATACCTTATAGAGCATTGTCAGCAAGGCGATCTTTTACGCCTCACACGCAATTTGAATTGTTTATTCAGTACTTCACATTTTCCGTATTTGAAAATAATCTGGTTTCACTGAGAAACAAAGTCAGGTTATTGCAACAATTGAAAAGTGTTAAATTAAACAAATAAAAATGGGATCGCTGACCAACACTGTTGTGCTTTGCTTCAAAACGAAGTGCCGTTTGTAAAATGAGGACAACAGAGAAAACGGCGAAATGTGTGAAAATGGGCTCTACGTTTTTACCTCTAGCGCGCTTGCTTTTTACGGGCCAAACTAACCATTTCAGTATGATAACGAAGAATAATTGCCCGTTCGAAAGAATCCCTTTTTGGCCTCTAGATACGTATACCCCCGGCGCTGTGATTTTTCGAAATAAGGTAAAATTTGATGAATCAACTGAAGAGCGAATGTTATATTTTTTAAGCGTGTGGATAGCAAACAAAATTGTTAACATGGCAATAAAATATAGTTTAAAAGGAAGTCCAAGGGATGACTAACAGATGGCGAAAAAGTGAATTTAGTCCGAGCTTTTGTTGTCATGTTCTGGCGAGTTGAAAATACGCTAATTTGCATAATTTATCTCGGCCTTCGACGGCGGTTGGGCAGCTTTTCGAACTTTGCCCGTTTTTGTCAAAATAAGGCCTCGCTGGAACTTTTGGGTATCACTTTTTAAAAAGGTTCACCAAAAGGGTCTTTTTGGTGTAGAAAAAGAAAATTCGAATTTTCGCTTCCTGACCGCGGATTCTCGAAAGTTACAGACTGTGGCTCTTAAGTACCTGCATCAATTTAATTAAAAAATCTTGCTCTTCCTTCCTACGTTTCTCTTCCCTTTCTTCTTCCCTCGTTCCTCTTGCCTCCTCTGCCTCCAAAAAGCCTCTGTCAGCTTCCTGTTGGTAGCTCATAAACGCTTCAAGCGCCTTGTCAATCTTTGTGAACCCATCTGCGGCTGAAAGCCTCCTTTTCTTTCCTGTAGAGACCTTTATTTCGCCTTCATTTTCTTTTGATGTTCCTGAAAATAATGAACGACAAACAAACTTCTTTCCTGGCTCTTACCAAACCAAACTCTCCTACTTTTTAACAAGAAATTTTTAAAGAAACCCCCCAAAATATGTATCGTATTTCAATGAACGTTAGTTCAGATTACATGAAGGGATTTATTTGCCAAGCGATGTACCTGTGACTGATTATAACATGAAGTACTTCACAGTTATCTGTTGCGTGACTTAATCACCGTAATCTTTGTAAACAACGGAGACAAATATATTTGCGACAAACTTATATTTTGGTAGATATTACAAGGCTTACCTGTCACACAAACCGGCTCCTCTGTACATTTGGCAGCTGAAGAACTACCTGTACAGTAGTTATATAGTTGGGGGTACGAGCGCATTTTTTCAAAATACGCTCTTACCAAACCCAACTATAACTACTTTCCATCTGATGGCTATCATTTTATGAAGAACTATATGTATTTTATTTCATGGGCACAATTATTTGGATACTATATTCGAGCGCAGTTTTTTGGATACTATATTCGAGTGCAGTTTGCCGACACAATTTCCTGGAAAATCTATATGGCATAATTTCCTGGAAATAACGAGCGCATTTTTTCAAAAACCGCTCTGAACTCCCCAACTATAACTACTTTACCATATGTTGGCACAATTTCATGGGAAATCTATTTGGCATTATCTCATGGAAAAATCTATATGGCATTATCTCATGGAAAATCTATTTGGTATTATCTCATGGGAAATCTATTTGGTATTATCTCATGGAAAATATATTTGGCATTATCTCATAGTTGGGAGTACGAGCGCAGTTTGCCATCGGATGAATATTACTTAAAAATATAATATCATATAATAGTATAGAATGTATTGTAACTCAGATATTCACGATTACCTGAAAGAATCAGAAGTTGTTTGTCCTTTTTGTGACGAAAAAATAGAAGATTCTAATAAAAAACCGAAAGATGATGAATGCTGTGATAATCAGGAGGTTATAACAACTGATGGAATGCAAGTTTGTCGAAGTTGTGGAGTCATACAAGGATATACTTATGTAAAAGAATATGTTGATTTCTATGAGAATAGACATAGATTTATAAGAAAAAGTGTATATAATAGAAAATATCATGTCAATAATAATATATTAAAAATTCAAGAAAAGTACGGCATTGAACTATCCAATAGTCAGAAAAATAAGATTGATTCTATATATGTTGCGATAGGCAATGCTATTAATGATGTCAATTGTACAAGAAAAAGGATGATCAGTGTCAATTTCATTATGAGAAAAATATTCAAGATGATGGGAATACCTTACAAAAATATTCCAATTAGCAAATCTAAAAAAACATTGGCCTTTTACGATCGGTATTGGACAAAAATTATGTTTCTTATTGGTGATAACATAAAATCTATTATTGGATGAACACCTTATTATATTTCTTTTCAAATTTGTCAGTTAACGGACACATATCAATGATTATATCATCGAGAATTTTGACATAATCAAGAAATTCTTTGTCATTATACTCCAGTCCTCTCATAAACGACCGCAAATCTGTTAAAACCTTTTCATATGAGGTGTACGCGAATTTACACATCTCAATCTTTCTTTTGTAATTTTTAGCCTCTGAATATGTTTTAAGCAATATACCAGTACCAGATATTACCCCAAGAGGAATAGGGTTTAGTGTTACACCACCAACTACTGTTCCTGTTACTACCAATAAAGCAGATCCAATATTACATGCAAGTTCTGCTGTTTTGAAATATTTGTAAGTCATTTTGAAAAGCCAGTATTTCTTATGATAGAATTTATACAATGCTTTCAACTCAGATATTTGATCATCGGTTAATTTTTCTGTCACATGGTTCCAATAGAATATGCTTTTACGTCTATCCATTGAATATATATTATATTGATAGATAATTTTTATTCACTGGTGAAAGTTATGACATCAGCTGGGAGACCTGAATTTGTGTCCAATTTTAAACCAGCTATCTCTTGAACCTCAATTATGCTCACAGTGTAACTGTTCCAACTTGCATTTTTATTATTAGCGACGGAATTCACTGTGAAGGTTCCCCCATCTGTTACTCTTGTCTGTAATTGAAATTTATGAAGCTTGTTTTTGTCTACAACTGTGAAAAAAGAAGCGTTTGAGAGTGTGGCGATGTTTTCATAGTCTGGAGCCAACTGAATACCAAAACCAGATCGGATTCTTTTTCCTAATAAAATGGAGCTAGTTGTATTGACTTGTATTATATGGGTTTTTTCGACGTTGTTTGTCACTGGGTTGATAATATTGGCGACCCAACGACACCAAAGATTGCCTCCGTTTCTATCATTACTTACCTGTAGATATGTTACCAGTTTCACGACATTGCCAACAGTTGGGTAATTGAAATTCACATAATAGTTGGTTAGGTCTTGCCAAGGACCATCTGTTAACCATGCGATATTGGAAACAATCTTATTTGTATACTTAACGATTCTCATTCCATGGTTGTTGTGATCATAGTCGTACACTTCTGGATTGACAGTGTCTTGCCAATCTTTCACACCATAAATGATGAGAAAAGCCTGTGGTGAGGAGAATGTTGCGCTTCCGTGTAGGTTGAAATAGATGTAATCAAGGGATTCCCTGCTACTATTGTTGAATTGTACGAGAAGCTTTACATGATCTGAGAAGCTCTTTTGGATTGTTTTGTGAATATAAGCTGTGGTAGCTTGAGCGGATAGTTGGATGTTGGTATGTAGCCCTTGCGGATAATATTCCAAGACCGATGTGAATTTGCCGAGACTGAGAGGATATAGATTGAATCCGATTCTTGATTGAAAATCATTGCTATTAGGATTTTTTAGCAGTCCGACTTTGTAAGCTAATTTATTCTTGTGAGGGCTTTGTGTGAAATCATAGATGCCAATAACCACTATATTATTCTCACTGGAGCTCTCATCTGCATCCAAGAGGTACTTCAATGCATTCTTTTTGTTGCTGGAATTGATATGAGATTGTGCCAACGTTTCGTCAATGTAGCTCTTATTAGCAGCACTGCTATTGTATTGAGGTGTGCCGAGGTTGTTAATCTGTTTTTGATTATTTGGTAATGAAGATAGGAATGTGATAGGATTTTTCATAACACCTCCTTTGTTTTTATTCAAAAAGGTGTTGTTAATATCTTTGAGATTGAAAATATCTGATTCTGAATGAGAGGATGGATCAAAATCTGGTACTTGTATTCTTCCCTGAAATATTTGTGTTGTTGTTTTTGAAAGGTCTGCTTTTGTACCCAATTGATTGTCAACATACTTCTTATTTACTCCATGGTCTGCATTGACTGGGTCTTTGATATTTGTTATGAATTGATTGTTCATATCAAGATTGGCTTCCATTAATACTGAACCATCTTTTTTGATGAATTTTGATGAATCAGTTATTGGAATCTTTTTTATCTCACTATCAACATACCCCTTATTACTAGCGTGATTAGAAGCAGTTGGTGATTTCAGATTTACGATGTTTAAACCACCCATGTCAATATGTTGCTCCATTCGACCTCCTTCCTTCTTTGACAAGAATATCTCTCTTTGCGATTCATAACTGATAACCTTGTTGAGATTACCATGAACTGGATAATTGTCTTTTGGGACAATGAGTGACCCTGTCATCGTATCACCAGATATTGCGACAAATTTAGATGCATCAATAATGGGAATCTTAGCTATTTCAGAATCAATATATTGTTTAGTAACAACGTCGTTATTATTAGTTCCCTGTTTTACATTAACCAGTTTTTTGTTTTGCATATCATAATCATTATTTGAATCTAATTTAAATCCAATACCAGGTAAACCTCTTGAACCTATCTTACCTAGTCCTTGAGAATCATCATGATTAAGGATACCGTTTGTATAACTCATATAATATTAGTTTAGATTTTTTCGTCGAAATTTCGGGCTACCTTTTTTTTGACCTTATCAACATACAAAAAACTATATGGATCCTTAGTAGCTTTCTGATAATCTGATTTATTTATGTTCAGTTCTCGGCAAATCATCGATTGCTCGTTTATAGAAGGAAAATCAAAAACACAAAAATGTGAACTATTCAGTCTTATTGTTTTATCGGTTCCGTAATAGCTTTGACTTAAATATATACAACAGCAATTTTTGTTTCTAGAATTGGTAAAGTAGTCACGTATCCGTTCGTCATTTTTCTTACCTGTATTCAAATAGTCATCAAATATGATTAATTTTTGGTTTTCATCAGACAAATCTGTCAGAGGGATGATTTCATCGTTACTTGCTTCTATCACGTCATAACCGACCTCTTTTGATTTTGATATTGGTTCAAGAGATTTCAACAGATGCTTATATTTGCTTTGTTGGAGATTGCGAGCGTAAAGATATATTTTATCAAAGTATAAGAGCCTGTATATCATATCAAGCAGAAGGTTTGTTTTACCACCACCAGAGGGAGCACAAATAAGCATCCTAAAACATCGGTTTGGCATGAAACTCTTTAGTTGAACAAAATCGTTGTTTTCATCATCTTGGATGTCGTAATTTTGAATCTTCATATGATAATATGTTATACAATTTTATCGCATGGTGACACGCTATGCGAGCGTTTTTATATATGATAACCCTAATTTTTCCAAACAAAATACGAAATTTTATGTAAACAAATGATATAATGAGTTTACTCAAATGGAAAGAAAAATGGCTGAGAAACGATCCGAGCTTGGTAAAAAGATTAACACAGTAAGAGAGACAATAAAACAAAAAACGATATCTGATCAAATGGGTGAAGTCGAGGCAGAGAAACTTTTCAAACCTATAACATCTGAGTTAAAGGAACTTACAGCCCCAAAAGCACCGTTGAGAAGATTACCAAAGAAAAAGCGACCTGTTCCAGATTATGGAATAGCTATTGATGATGAAGTGCCTGATTATGGATTGGACGATTTGTTTGATCAACCTGTTTTACCTGAAAACGAGAAACAGATAGTTCCAAAACCTCCATCTTATGAAGATGTCCTTGAGGATTTAGCATCAGGTAAAAAACAAATGTATCTAGATCCAGAATACATGTATGAACCAGAAGATCTTCCACCTGAATACGAAGAAGAAGAAACACCTGATTACGAAATTCTTGAAGAGGATAGAATAAATCAAGTTTTGGATGAACTTCAAATACCGAATTATGATGATATTGAATTACGACTTCAACAAGAAGATATGAATAACAAAAAGAGGAAATCTTATCTGAACAAAATCTTGAAAAATGCTAAAGATCAACGTTTTAAACTAACTGGCTATTGGAGTGATATCACTAAAAAATTTAATAGGGGTTCAATCACTGAAGCTGAGGCTCAATATCGAAGAAAAATTATTCAAGATACAAGAAAGGTTCTAAATGATTATATCAATTACAACAATCAAAAAATAAAAAATATTAAAGGGTCTGGTTTGAAGAAAAAAACAAAAAAAGGTGGACAGGTAATGTTTTTCAACAATCCGACAGAAATGATGAAAAAGCTTGAGCTGATTATCGGATCAAAGGTTGCTGGTAATAATAGCATCGAACTACGGAATACAGGTGTCGCTCTTCTTGACATTTTGTTGAGAAATTCAATACTCAATAAGCCACAATACAACAAAATATACAAAAACTATTTTAGTCTAAACTAATCATATAAATGAATAGACAACTTGTATTATCCAGTCATATCGTCAAAGGTATAAGTGGTAATAAACCATCGGATTTCACAATCAAATACAGTAATCCGATAATACTGGATTCAAACAGACAATATGAAATTGGCCTAGATCGAATCATTTCGATGTCATTCACTTGGTTTAATGTGACAAGGGAACTTGATAATCAGAAAATCAGATATTCAACAGATAGTGGTACTGATTGGACGGAAATTATATTCAACCCGGGAGTATGGAATTACATTGATTTTGACAATTTAATCAAAGAAAAAACAAAAACAGGAACCTCATCAAACCCTCAATATCCAATCACTCTGGAGTTTAACGATACTGTATTCAGGACAATAATAACACTAGCCTCAAATTACAGATTAGATCTTACTCAAAGTAATTTTAATGATCTTATTGGTTTCAATAAAAAGATTCTAACAAGTAGTGTAAATGTTGGAGATTACATTCCTAATCTCTCACAAGACAGAGAAATATTGAATGTTCATTGTGATTTGATAAGTGACAGTCTTGTCGATGGTGAAGAGTCAGATATTATATATAGTTTCAGTACCTCAACTCTCACCCCGAGTTATAGTTTCACACAAGAGCCTCGGCGAGTTCAGTACAACCCGTGTAATAAAAATACGATCAATAAAATTCGGATATATATAACAGATGGCAAACGAAGAATTATAGATCTTAATCATAGTGACACTTCATTCAGTTTGATTTTAAGAGAGAAGAGAGATTAATCTAACTAATAGTTATATATGTCGTCGTATGAATACAAGCGAATTTATCACCCGAAACTAGGTCGTTTTGTGTATAAGCATAAAGGATCTGGGATTATTGTTGATAACATATTCAAACCAGTTGGAAGGGTGTTAAGTAAAGTTCCAGAAATGGTTTTAAAACCTTTTGCCAAAAAAGCGCTAGAATCTGGTATTTCACATGCTGGAGACAAACTGGGAAAAAAAGCAGCTGAAAAAAGCGGAGAGCTTATTATGAGAAAATTACATGGTTCAACTAAACAATCAATGAATAAAACCAAACCTACTAAACCAAAACAAGAAGACTACAACATGATTCTGAATAGACTTATATCTGGTACTGGTTATTAAAAAGTGAATTTTATCTAAACTACTCATATAAATGAGTTTCAGAACAAATGAAAATCTACAACGATACGAATACGTTCGTTTCCATTTGGATAATGTCATTGAGCAACCTGCTAACAATCAAAGCCAGAAAAAGACAGGTTACAGATTCACTATCAACGATAGGTCGACTATGTTCGATTTTTTTAATGGGTATTTCGAAGTAACTAAAGAGCTTCAAAAAAGGGCAGATGGTGCTGGATATGCTCAAGCGGATCGCATCACTATGATAAACGGATCTCACAGTCTAATCAGACATATGGTTATTAAATCGTCTGGTAAAATTGTGTATGAGAGTGATAATTTGCATCGAATAACGAATGTTAAAAATCTCCTTGAATACAGTGATGATTTTAGTAGATCTGTTGGGAAGAATTCGTTCTGGTATCTTGATACTGATGGAACTACAGCAAATACAAACACAGGTTTTGAAGCCCGTCGTATTTTAACCCAAGCAGCACAAAACAACGGTGGTGGGGGAGCTAAAAGTATTAATGAGATGCTTCCCTTAAACAGATACAGCTTTTTTCAAGAATTAGAAAGAAAAATGTTACCTCCGATGCAGCTCACAATTGAACTTACATTTAACGAAGACAGTGAACTGATACACATGGCAAATGGCACAGACCCTGGTCGTGTTGTAGTAAAGAGATTGTATCTTTGGCTCCCAAGATTAATCCCAAAAGACAGCATGTATAGTAATTTCGTTTCAGAGTTTCTTAAGCCAACAACCTGGACATATATGCGAGATCTCTACAATCAGTCAGCAAATACCAGAGCTATTCAGAATATGTTTCAAATCAGTCCAGCTATCGATGACGTTAAACATGTTTTTATATATCTCCAGAGGACAGACGCACCAAATACTGATGAAGCTGAAAGGTCTCCGTATGTATTCGACACTTTCAAGTTGAATGCCGCTGACGCTAATAGCTCTCTGTCAAGCTGCCGTTTAGAATACGGAAACAATACATTTTACCCAGAGCTCGAATATGATGCAGATTCAAAAATCAGGATATTCAATGATCTCATGTCATATGCATTTCGTAAGAACGATTACAATTCAGGAACACAGCTTAATGTATCCAATTTCACTAGTTTGTATGGATTATTGTATTTCGATTTGTCATATCAGAAAGAGGTAGTGACGAGAGATCCTAAACAGTTGATTCTCCATTATCGTCTCAATGTAGCCCCGACAGCAAACGTCCGAGCTCATAGCATCGTATTTTACGAGAGTGAGGTTGTAGTAAAGACAGTTGGAAACGAATTGATGATAGTTTAAATAAATAAGCTTCACATCGAATATGTTTTTTAAAAGAGAATTTATCTAACATATATTATATGACACAACTATACGAAATTAAAGTTAGTTTATCACCAAACCAGAAAAAGAATCTTAGTAACGCGTATCATAAAAGAGAAACAATAGTTCTAAGGCTCACGAAGGACTCTCTATCTGGGAATGATACTCTGTATGTACCTCAGAATATAGTTAAGCGATTGGAAAAAAATAGAAAATTGAAAAAGGGAATGGACATTAAACTTTCTAAAACAAACATTCGAAAGCAATTAGGTGGATCTCTTCTGTCTACAGTTCTAACACTTGGAAGAACTTTTGCTCCAACGATTGCTAAGACTCTTGGATTGTCGGCTTTAGCTGGAGCAGCTAGTGAAGGAGCATCTCAGATTGTTAAGAAGATATCCGGAAAAGGTGTTCAAACCGGTGGGTTTCTCATACCACAAAATAAAATCGATCAGTTGATAGCATATAAACATCTTTTGACAACCAAACAAAAGAAGGATATATTAAATGCTCTACAAACAGGCTCTGGTGTTCATATAAAACCGACTAAAGTACAAACAGGTGGTTTCTTAGGTACTCTTCTTGCATCAATTGGAGTCCCTTTAGCTATTGAGGCAATAAAGAAGATGACTGGTAAAGGTGCCCCTCAGATGGGTCAACCGAAACAAAGACCACCCAGATCTATACCAGAACCAACTACTGTTAACAATCAAGATGGTGGTTTGTTAGTCCCAATGTATAGAACTCCACCTTTTTATGGAAATTGGCCTGATCAAACATTAGGTATGGGAACTAAAAAAAAAGCTCCCAAAAAGGGCAACGGTCTACTATTGGGCAAGAACTCACCATTCAAAAACGTCCCTCTTCTAAACATTCTATTGTAAAACCGAAATTCCATAAGAATGTCCCATTAAGCAATTATGATTTAATAAAATGGTGTAAATATCTGAATATCCCAATCAAAGATGTTCTGTCTCGAGATGAAAATGTTCCTCACAATCATAAACAGGCTCTATTCATTTACAATCTTGAACCATCATATATGAGCGGTAGCCATTGGGTATCCACGTATGTGAAAGATAACGTCGTCAATTACTTTGATTCATTTGGTTTGCCTCCCTTCCAAGAAATTGTCAATCATGCGAGAAAAAAGAATTTAACATTGCTTCATCAGAACAATCAAATACAAAATTTACTGACGACAACATGCGGTTACTTCTGTTTGTACTTTTTGAATGAGATGAATAAGGGTAAATCATATTTTGATCTGCTTCAGGTATTTGATATATATGATACAATGAAGAATGAGAGGTTTCTAGAACGGTATTTCAAAAATATCTAATCATATTATATATGAAATCTTATTGCGTGAAACAAAAGAAGGTCACAGAATGTGTACCTGGGAGTGAAAGATATGAAAAGGCTAAGAATGGGAGGCTTATGCTTAAATGCAAATGCTCTGAATGCGGAATCACTAAGACGAAATTCGTCAAACAGGCGGGAAACGGGTTAGCCCGTCGAAAGGGGCGGGCATACTAGATACAGTAGCATCAACTGGTACTGATTTACTGATTCACCACGGTATTCCTTGGCTCGGAAAAAAGGCAGTTGAAATGGGAAGATATTATGGATCAGAAGCCTTGAGAAACCCAAAACTGCAGAAAAAGGCTATCGACCAAATAGAAAGTATAAAACCGACAGAAAGGATTTGGATGGTGCTGGTGTTGATATACATAAACTAATTGGGAAAATACCAAAACCAAAAGCTGGATGGACTCCTGGAAATTATAAATACATGGGTCCATACAACCCTCTCGATAAACAGTTAGAGTATGATAGGAACACTGGAGAGGTCACCAAGTGGCACGTACAACCTTACAATAAAGTGGATGAAATAGCAGCTCATCATGATATTTGTTATGATATGGGGAAAAACAAAGGTGAATGTGACAAGAAAATGGTTAAGTCATTGGATGAAATACCTTATGGACAGATGCCAAAATGGGGACAAACCGCTCGGTTCTTGATTAACACAAAACAAAAACTTGGTCTTGGGACAAAAAACGTAAAAGGCCGTCGAGTGAAGAAAACTGGCAAGAAAAATTAGCTGATGAGCTTCATAAACCGATAAAGCGAAACTTCACTCGACGGCGTGTTATTGTAAATCATATTGACGAGATATGGTGCTCTGATCTTGTTGAGATGCAACAGTTTAGTCGATGGAACGCTGGCTACAGATACCTTCTCGTGGTTTTAGATATATTCTCTAAATACGGTTGGATCGTCCCATTAAAAGATAAAAAGGGTGAAACCGTTATGAATGCTTTTAAAACAATCCTTAAAGAAGGCAGAAAACCACAATATCTTTGGACAGACAAAGGCAAAGAGTATTACAACAAACATGTTAAGGAACTACTTGATAAGAATAAAATAACCTTGTACTCAACTGAGAATGAGGAAAAGTCGTCAGTTTGTGAAAGATGGAACAGAACAATTAAAACCAAGATGTGGAAACAGTTTACTGTTAAAGGTAATACAAAGTATCTTGATATGTTACCAAAATTAGTGAAAGAATACAATAATACAAAACATTCAAGCACGAAGATGACACCAACGGAAGCCAGTAAAAAGAAGAATGAAGGAACTGTCTACTTCAATCTATATGGTGATATGGAAACATCAAAACAGAAACCGAAATTCAAAGTTGGTGATAAGGTTAGAATAAGTAAGTATAAACGGAATGTGTTTGATAAGGGCTATACACCAAATTGGTCTGAGGAAGTTTTCACAGTTGATGAAATCCAATACACCAATCCAATCACATACAAACTAAAGGATCTCAGAGATGAAGACATTCAAGGGAGTTTCTATGAACCCGAATTGCTTAAAGCTACACAAGAGGTATTCAGAATCGATAAAGTCATTCGGAGGGATTATAAAAAGAAGCAAGCTTTGGTTAAGTGGAAGGGGTATAGTGATGAATTCAACAGTTGGATACCGTTCAAGGACTTGAAGGATATATAAAATGATTTAAGCAAATATTATCTAACATATATTATATCGATTGATACAGTATATACTGTTTATTTGCTTTTGGTAGCCAAAAATATAATTGTTTCTGGCTATCTTATTTAAACAGAAAATAATATATAGCATTAATAGATACATATGGAAATTTTCACTTATGAAGGAAAAAAACTGAATATTATCAAAAAGGATGATGACATATGGTTCCGTGGTAAAACTGTTGCCGACATTTTGGGATATGAAGATACCAAGAAAGCAATTTTCAAACATGTTGATTCTGAAGATAAATGTTCACTTAAGAGGCTCAAATCCAGGGGTAACGAATCGTTACCTTTAACATGGAACACCGGAAACACTATTTATATAAATGAATCCGGACTATACAGCCTAATATTGAGATCCAAAATGGATAAAGCGAAAGAGTTCAAACGTTGGGTAACAAAAAAGGTTTTACCATCAATCAGAAAAACCGGTAAGTATGAATTCAACAACAGGCCATACAAAATGCTGACATTCAATATCAACACAGAATATGATTTACATAAAAAGGTAGTCAACTTTATTAGAAACAATTATCCTAAAGCAATCCTAATCCCAACATTAGGTGAAAACCAAATTAATGGTAACATGAGAATAAAATCATACAACATGGGTTATCAAAAGGGAGCTTGTGATCTATTCATTGGAAATATGCATTTGAAGTACACAGCTTTTGCAATCGAATTTAAAACACCAACTGGTAATGGTAAGCTTTCAGAAGAACAGAAGATGATGCTCCAAGAGTATGAAAACAACAATTACAAAATATTAGTCAGCAACGATTATGATGAAATCATTAAAGAAATCATACTTTATTTCCAGG
Organism: Siderastrea siderea; assembly: GCA_964030785.1. Taxonomy (NCBI): domain Eukaryota; kingdom Metazoa; phylum Cnidaria; class Anthozoa; order Scleractinia; family Rhizangiidae; genus Siderastrea; species Siderastrea siderea. The sequence continues at coordinate 49,763,003 of OZ034970.1, forward strand.
GTGTGAGAATAAAATGCAAAAAATGTTCCAGAAAATTCAAGTCATCGGAAACATTGAGCAATCATACAAAGTTCTTACATGAACACCAATAAATAAAATCAACTATAGTTCAAAGGATCCATATGTGGATCATTTGAATTCTCGGCCATTTAAAACGCGCAATGAAAGTTATTTAAAAGAATATCAATAATATAGTATATGGAAATAAAAGAATATAATTATATAGAAATGAACAAAGCTAGTTTGAAGAAACTTAGCAAATCAAAACTTATCAAATTGCTTCTGAATCAAAAGAAAAGGAAGCCTGAAATCATCATAGCAGATGATACCAAACCAGTTCCAACACAAAGGACTTATAAACCAAGACCACCTGTACCAACACCTCGCAAGAGTGTCAAACAGATGGCTAAAGAATATGAAGAAAACATCATTCTTCCACCTCCAGAATTCAGGGATAATTATAAACCAGTTCCAGCGCCAAGAACATACAAACCAAGGAGACCAATACCAACACCAAGAACCATAATAAAGCAAACAGACAAAGCTTTAAAAGGTTTCACTAAGTCATTTGAAATCGACATTAAAAACAATGAAGACCCCTTAAAACAAATGCAAAACACGAGAAAAGCTATAGAACATCGTGTAATGACTTTGTTGAATGAAATGAAAGGCTTGAAATACGTAGAAACATTGAAAGTCACATTCGACAAAATGTCTCATGGTGTAATAATTGAAAAGACAGCATATTTCAATAGTAAATCTCAAACAATCATTAACAATACAGAAATCAATGAAGCATTACAAATGTCTAAACAAGAGATACTTAATAAGATAGCTCAATGGATATCAGAAGGTTCAGGATGGACGGTACAATCAGTTGATAACCATTACCTAAACATTGTCACATACAAACCCATGAAAGGATCCTCATATATAAAACTTCCTTCTGAACTGCGAAACAGTGCCAAGGGACTAATTAACATAAAAAATGAGGATAATGAATGTTTCAGATGGTGTCATATCAGGCATTTGAATCCACAAGATAAGAATAACCAAAGAATTAAGAAGACTGACAGAAAATACATTGAAAAGTTAGATTACTCAGGTATCGAATTTCCAGTCAGTGTCAAACATTACAACAAAATCGAGAAGCAAAACAGTATCAATATAAATGTATTCGGATATGAAGAAAAACAGCCATATCCCATCTATGTTTCCAAAGAAAAGTATGAAGATCATATGGAACTACTCATGATAACGGAAAATGAAAACAAGCATTATGTTCTCATAAAGGATTTCAACAAGTTCATGTATAATCAAACAAAACACAAAGAGAGGAAACACTTTTGTATGTGGTGTCTGCAATGTTTCAGTTCCGACAGGGTATTGAAAAATCATGAAAACATTTGCATACAAGTGAACGGCACTCAAGCAATTAAAATGCCTGACAAAGACAATAACATACAGAAATTCAACAACTTACATAAGCAACAACCTGTACCATTTGTTATATATGCTGATTTTGAGGCTATAACTGAAAAGGTACAAGGATGTCAACAAGACGGTAATAAATCATACACCGAAGCATACCAAAGACATACAGATTGTGGATATGGTTACAAGGTTGTCTGCTGTTATGATGACAAATATACAAAAAAAATACAACTATATAGGGGTGAAAAGGCTGTTTACAAATTCATGGAAAATATGTTAGAAGAAGTGAAATACTGCAAAAAAGTAATGAAAAAACATTTCGATAAACCATTGAGAATGACAAAAGAGAATGAAGAGGAATTTGAAAAAGCAAAAGAATGCCACATATGTGATAAAAAGTATACTGAGAAAGACATTCGAGTCAGAGATCATTGCCATATTACTGGTAAATACAGAGGCTCAGCTCACCAAGAATGCAATCTGAAACTCAGAATAAATCCAAAAGAAATAAAAATTCCTGTTATATTCCATAATTTGAGAGGTTATGACAGTCATTTCATTATGCAAGAAATTGGAGCTATTGTCAAGAATAATACATACAAAAATAAGAATGGAGAGGAGAAACAAATGAATATCAATGCTATTCCAAATAACATGGAAAAGTATATGGCTTTCATGCTTGGCAACCATCTGACATTCATCGACAGTTTCCAATTCATGAGTTCAAGTTTGGATAAATTAGTGAGCAACTTACCAGCAGAAGCTTTGAAATATACAAACAAAAGATTCCAAAAAGAAAAATTCAATCTTATGACGCGAAAAGGTATTTATCCGTATGATTACATGGACAGTTTTGAGAAATTCAATAAAACAGAATTACCGACTAAAGAAGAATTTTACAGCATATTAAATAATGAGCATATAACAGATGAGGATTATAGTCATGCTCAAAAAGTATGGAATACATTTCAATTACAAACGATGGGTGAATACCACAATCTATATCTTAAGTCTGATATTCTTCTGTTAGCTGACGTGTTTGAAAACTTCCGTAAGACCTGTCTTCAGTATTACAAACTTGACCCCTGTCACTACTTCACATCTCCTGGTTTGTCATGGGATGCTATGTTAAAGATGACCAATATTAAACTAGAACTAATGACAGACATAGACATGTTTCAATTCATTGAAAAAGGCATGCGTGGTGGTATATCTTATATTGCCAATCGATATGGTAAAGCGAATAACAAGTACATGAGAGAATACGATGAGAAGGCGCCCTCAAAGTATATTATGTACCTTGATGCTAATAATTTATACGGTTGGGCAATGAGTCAATATCTCCCTACTGGTGGTTTCAAATGGTTGACAGAAAAGCAGATTAATAAAATCAATTTAGCTCAGTATAATGAAGACAACAATAAAGGGTTAATACTAGAAGTTGATCTAGAATACCCCAAAGAGTTGCATGATCTTCATAACGACTACCCTCTAGGAGGGGAAAAGGTTAAAGTAACTGATAACATGTTGTCTGAATATTGTAAGAACATACAGAAAAAGTTCAACATATCAACAGGACTGGTGCATAAACTGATCCCTACATTATGTGACAAAGAAAAATATGTTCTGCACTACAGAAATCTGCAGTTGTATCTAGATCTCGGTTTGAAACTAAAGAAAGTCCATCGAGTGTTAGAGTTCAACCAGTCTCCATGGCTCAAGCAATATATAGACTTCAATACACAAAAACGTACTCAAGCGAAAAATTCATTCGAAAAAGATTTCTTCAAACTAATGAATAACTCAGTGTTTGGAAAGACGATGGAGAACATAAGAAAGCGTGTCGATGTCAGACTTATTACAGATGAGAAGAAACTATTGAAGATGGCTTCTAAACCAACTTATGTAAGCAGTAAGATATTCAATGAAAATCTGGTAGCAGTGCATAAGATCAAAGAAACGCTAACTCTAAACAGGCCGGCATATTTGGGCATGTGTATTCTTGATCTAAGTAAGACATTAATGTATGATTTTCATTATAACTACATAAAAGAAAAGTATGGTAATAAGGCTAGACTACTATTCACTGACACAGACAGTCTAACATATGAGATTGAAGCTGAAGATGTGTACCAAGACTTTTGGAATAACAAAGATCTATTCGACAACAGTGACTATCCTGAAAACTCACTTTATTTCGATAAGACAAACAAAAAGGTAATCGGTAAATTCAAAGATGAAGCAGCTGGAATACCAATCATAGAATTCATAGGTTTGCGATCAAAAATGTATAGTTACATAAAAGACAACCAGAAAGTAGGAAAAACAGCCAAAGGAATCAAGAAGAACATAATAAAGAACAATATCAAACATGAAGGTTATAAAAATGTATTAATTAATAACAAACAAATACATCATACCATGAAAACAATCAGAAGTATGAATCATCAACTCGGAAGCTATGAAATTAATAAAGTGTCACTCAGCTGTTTTGACGACAAAAGATATATATCAAACGATGGAATCAATAGTTTCGCTTACGGACATTATGCAATCTGAAGATGTGACGTCACGCCACAGCTGTGTTGACCTCCATACAAGTTCTGCTTTTCTGTTCACTACAAACTTTACTGACAAACTTTACTGACAAACTTTACTGACAAACTTTACTGACAAACTTTACTACCAAACTTTACTGACAAACTTTACTGACAAACTTTACTGACAAACTTCACTGACAAACTTTACTGACAAACTTTACTGACAAACTTCACTGACAAACTTTACTGACAAACTTCACTGACAAACTTTACTGACAAACTTTACTACCAAACTTTACTGACAAACTTTACTGACAAACTTCACTGACAAACTTTACTGACAAACTTTACTACCAAACTTTACTGACAAACTTCACTGACAAACTTTACTTCAAATACAAGTTCATCTGATATTACATGACAATCTGATGACTCATCGGGAAAGTCCCATTTCATCCGATGGCAAACTGCGCTCGTACTCCCAACTATGAGATAATGCCAAATATATTTTCCATGAGATAATACCAAATAGATTTCCCATGAGATAATACCAAATAGATTTTCCATGAGATAATGCCATATAGATTTTTCCATGAGATAATACCAAATAGATTTCCCATGAGATAATACCAAATAGATTTTCCATGAGATAATGCCATATAGATTTTTCCATGAGATAATACCAAATAGATTTCCCATGAAATTGTGCCAACATATGGTAAAGTAGTTATAGTTGGGGAGTTCAGAGCGGATTTTTGAAAAAATGCGCTGGCATCCCCAGGATCACGTGATGAAGAAAAACATATAGTATCCAAAAAACTGCGCTCGAATATAGTTCTCCATATAATGATAGCCATAAGATGGAAAGTAGTTATAGTTGTGGGGTATGAGCGTATTTTGAAAAAATGCGCTCGTTATTTCCAGGAAATTATGCCATATAGATTTTCCAGGAAATTGTGTCGGCAAACTGCACTCGAACATAGTATCCAAAAAACTGCGCTCGAATATAGTATCCAAATAATTGTGCCCATGAAATAAAATACATATAGTTCTTCATAAAATGATAGCCATCAGATGGAAAGTAGTTATAGTTGGGTTTGGTAAGAGCGTATTTTGAAAAAATGCGCTCGTACCCCCAACTATATAACTACTCTGTACTGCTTGAAAGAATGTTGAGGTCGATATTTTCATGTTCTTCGTATTGATCTTCGGCGCCATTCAGGTTCTCCTTGCCAACTCCGCAACAGGATGCCGCAACGATTTTGGTGGAATTAATCACACATTTAGGCAGTGTACAGGGGTTTTCAGGTAGGACTTCGTCTAACTCGTCAAAAGGAGGTGGCTTCTTGCTGGGAGTCCCATTTCCCGTCTTGTTGCATTCGTCTTTATACTGGCGGTACGCTGTAACAAGCGTGTGCAATCTGACTTTGCAAGCTCCGCCGTCTCTGTCCTCATAACCACAAGCGCGTAAAAAATCCCCCATTTCTTGCCAAATTGGCTTTTTTCTGGTACATGACTTTAGTCTTAACTGGATATTTTCATCTCCCCATTTTCAAGCAAAAGCTTGGTCTCGCGGTCCTCCCACCTTCTTCCACGAACTTTTCGGACAGCCGCCATTTTGAAGTTGTTTAATTAAACACGAAAGTTAAATTACCTCGTGCGGGTCGTTTTAATAAAACACGTCTTAAACATGTTTAACTTGCGTCAGCCCGCAGTGTAAACGATATATATTTACAACTGTGTTTCGTAAAACAGCTTGAAAACATGTTTAAGCTTTGGTGTGAACGGGGTATTACTCTTGTTTATCTGTAAAATCACCAAACTTCGATCGCAAATAACAGAAAAACCGTAAGAGGTGCGATGGGGTGCGACTCTCTAAAATTAAATAATAACTATCCCTACAATAGCTGGTACGATTTTCTAAGGTAAATCTGACACGATATTGAAACAAGGAACGAACGCGTTGGTTGACAAAAGAACGTGGACAACAGCCGCCATATTCGACAAGCTCGCGAGGAAGTCTAATAATGACGAATTCTATGAGGATATTTTAAAATGTAAAGCAGTATATAGTAAACGTAAAAACCTACCTTTCATTTAAACTCCTCCATTGAGAAAAAAACGAGCTACATCTTGCAGAAAAGCGCACTCAAAACCATGAAATGTTGCGTGGAGGAATTTTCTCAGAAAGGACTAACGAATGAATACAGTGTTCTGATTGAATGATCATAGCTACCAGAATGCCTTTCGGGCCGTGTCCAACCTCCTCTGAATGTAACATATAAAAATCCAAGGAGGGGGGGGGGGTCCATCCATCCTCTCCCCATGTTCTGTGGTGGGTATGACTTTGCTTGTACGTTCGAGGTTTAACTTTTGTCTGTTGACTAGAGTAATGTTGTAATTAATCATATCATTTTACTTTGAAACTTCAATGATACTTACAAACTCATGTCCCTTTCTTTAACCCTCAGGCGTACGGGGAGAGGGGGGGGGGGAGTGGATGCCAGCCCCCATAAGGTTTTTCTTCATTTTCCAAGACGAGTTATTATCTACACCTGCCGTTTTCAGTAGTTGTGCGCGTATCCCTTAGACACATTTTGACACAAGTTTGGTGAGAATCAGTTGCTGTGGTTACACGATATGACGTCATAAGTAACAAGTGGTCAAGCCATTATTAAAGAAAAATAAGTGGTTTTTTTACCTCTTATAGGTGAAAAATGCACGAAATATTAACAAAAAGCAGCAAAATGTTTAGATGGTGCCCAAAATGGCGGCCACCTTGGATGACGTCACAGCCCCCAGCAGCGTGGGAACCTATACCATGTACCTCATTTTGTAGAGCACATCCCATTCTTTCTCCAAATGGTGAAATCTTTCCGAAATATTGCAACGTAACGAAAACCCAAGGGGGTCCATCACCCCCCCTTGTACCACGGTGGCGGTGTTTGTGTGTGTGAGTGTGGGTTGATCTGCAAAGACGTCTGTGACCCAGTCACCGTCTTGAGTAAGTATAACTTTATTACACGAAAAATTGATCAGCAAGAAATGCTCGGTACAAAAACGTACGTGTATTTAAAGCTATAATCGAAAAATATATATTAATATATGTTATTTACCGGCCGGGAGACCAAGGGCACAGTTTTTCCCTATACGGACCGACCTTGGCAGGTAAATAACATATTTATTTTTTTCCCAACATTTGCGAGTTTGCAGATCAATCTTGAAAGGTTGTCAGAACGCGCGTAAGTTTCACTGAGTCAGATGGCAGGAAACCGTGGAGCGAATGTAATCATAAACACTTCAAACTTTTTTAAAACCTAAGTGTAATATTTTCGACTAGAAACTACCGTATCAACACGGAAAAGGTTGTTTTTCAAGAACAGACACGCACATGGAAAATCCTGCCCGGCATAGGGATAAACAACCCCATTAAATACTTATAATTAAGCTTAAGCTTACTAAAAACAAAACCAAAGGACTCAATCGTTAGGACAGGTTTAATTGCCCTTGCGTAAAAAATGAAAGAGAATAATACTTCGAAAAACATTTCTGTTTAGCCTAATTACTTTCTTTTTATGTTTTGCTTCGTACCTGTAAACGTATGTGCTGGTTCTTTGGATATAAACAATTTAATTATTTAGCGAAATCGTTCGGTTTGATCCCAGTTTTAACCAAAGCGAACGGTGCGCTGGCTTTTAAGCTTATCTTCATTTACGACAGATGAAAAAGCAAAATTCCAGTTTAAGCCTGCACAATTTCTTGAATGAAAATATACCGAACCTCGTTAATTTAAGAGAAAAAACTGAAAAACGAAGTCATTAAAGTAAATATCGGAGTCAAAAGGCATTGTGGCAATCGCAATTTAAAAACTAAAACTGCTGTGTTAAGTGAATTCGACAACAAACTCATCAACCGCCATGCTAAGCTACACAAAATTAAAACGAGTACTTGCCTTTTGAAGGTATTTCAAGGTCTTTAATTCCCCTCCGTGTTGAACTGTCCATTTACAACACACACAAGAATTGTGACTTGCCAAAAAAGTCGCATCTTTGAGCCGTAAATAAAAAAATTCTCGAGTTCAACCGAGGTATGTTGTTTTTCAACTTTCATTCAATGGTTTTCGCGTGGTTAATTTGCGCGCTTACCATGACAAAACCGGTCCGGATAGGAAAAAACTGGACCGGCGGGACGCGCGTCAACAGCCAATCAAATTCATGGATTCCGGATTCCGGACCGGAAAAATGCTTAAGAAAAAAATAAATACATATATCTCCCGCCCCTTCTACGTGTTGCGACCCGATGAGTTATTTGAACTTGAAATATGATTTCGTTGCTTTCTGTACTATTTTGTTCTACTGGAGAAGAATATATCCCATTGCTTTGATATGCTTGTCGCCATTATCTCCTCCATATTCAGCCTCGTTCCCACACGTGCCGGAGTTATCAGGAGGTCCCGCAGTACCAAAGCCAATTCTGGAGTCACACCCATCGCAGTCATGTTCGTTGTTACTATGGATACTGATTCTTGCTTCACGGTAAAGATCACACACAGTGCGGTGAACAGGTGGGGCTGTCATTAATTATTATTATTATTATTATTATTATTATTATTATTATTATTATTATAATTATCACTATTATTTGACGCTCGTTGCTAGTGACGGCCGAGGTTTTATAGTCAAAGCCATCCAGACGCCCCGTCGGTAACGGACTAGTGAATTCATTATTGAAAAATTGATTCCGTTCGTTGATGGAATAATCCATTGGTGAAATGAATAATCCAATATTTCAATTAAGCTTAAAAATTAAAAAAATAGCTGTACCATATATTGAAGGCAAGGCGAAGCATGGTGCGACCGAACATGGCGGACATGAATAAAGAACACGAAGGTGATCATAGTATTCTAATTTTTGCATAAACACGCCGTTAGTGTAGAGTGTGTAGACGTCTCTACCGGTGTTGGTACATATGATGTCTCCCAGTAGATATTTGCCATTTCGGTCAAACAATACTTTTGAATATTTACAAAAGCTTACAAGTTTGATCGATCGATTGATCTTTGTTGTCCACTGTCGATAAAAATGGCAACCTTTGTGTTATTTTACAATCTCTTGCACTTTATGCTAAAAATAAACTTAAACTTTGGCATTTCATCAGAAATATATGGCAAGGCTTTTGTTCACTAATCGAATCAACTTCGATTAATGAATCGAGGATGGACGTTGGATCTATTTATTAATTTCACGAATGGATTATTCAATCAACGAACGGAATCAATTTTCCATTAATGAAATCATTAGTGCGTTTACAACGGGAACGCTTGGCTGGTTTTGACTATAACGGACGAGCTGACCAACTTTCCCTGGTATAGGATAAATGTTGGTTTTCAAACTTGTGTTCGATCTTTCGATCGTGTAATGCAGGGAATATTCAAGGAACACTCCACTGGCTTTCAGGAAGGAGAGCTAAAGGCACTACTTTGTGAGCTCGGCGAGACAAAATGTAAGTGCATGCCTTTTTTGCGTGAATATTGGAGCCAATTTTGAGGCAGGTTCGATGGCCAAGCTGACTTTGTTATCCAGCCTTGTTTTTCTCTTAGACACTGTTAGGGTAGAAGACTAAAAGCTTGTTAAAAAGCGCTTAACCTTCACAGGAGGACAAAATACAACAACAGGGAACATTTTGTCATTTTTATTAAGCAGCTTTTACTTTTTATTTTTCGATGAGAATTCTCAGTTCGATTTTCCATACAAACTTTTGTATTATACTTGGGCTACCTGTGTTTTAGATCTGTATTCTAAATCTTTACATTATACTGGCAAAAAAATCTACATTTCATTTTAGGCTAAAAGTCAAGATATACGCTAATCCAGTCCAAAATAGCCAGAATGTACACCAGATTTCTGAGATCAGGAGGGCAATGCTGCCATATCCTTTACGGTTCTTCCTTAGATAAGGTGGTATCCTTCCTAAAAGGGATTCAGCTTTTATTACCTGGCTCTCCTAAGCAACAGTTAGGACCTCTCTTAACTAGGCGTAACTTAAGGTAAAGAGGTGAGATTATTGACGACAGTTGTAGACTTGTGATTACAAAGAAAAAATACCTAAATGAATCCTAATGGTCGTGTTTCTTAGCAACGTTGTATGTAGCGACAGTCGCCCTTCCAAAGCAAGACTTGGACAGCTCAGTCGGCTAGAGCGCTGCACCAGTTTCCCAGAGGTTTTGCGTTGGAATCTAGGTCAAGCCTGAATTTTTTTCAGGTATCAGCTGCAGCTGCTTAAGTTGATATCGCTATCTGTGATAGTCGTCATCATTCCATATTTCATCCGCAGTTCACATATATGAGAAAATCCTATATTCACCCTCAAGGATACCGATTCTTGCTTTGGAAGCGCGGCTGTCGCTACATACAACGTTGGACCCTTCCTTGTTACAGTTTAACCTGTGATCCAACCAGTGTCTTCTACGTGTTGCGACCCTGGGATTGAAATATTATAAGGTTGCTTTCTTTGCTATTTCATTCTACTGGACAAGAATATATCCCGTGGATTTGATGAACTTGTCTCCATTGTCTGATGAGTATCTGGCTGCGTTCCCACACGTGATGGAGCTATCAGGCCATCCTCCCGTGCCAAACCCGATTCTGGAGTCACACCTGTCGCAGTCGTTTTGCTCATTACCAAGGATACCAATTCTTGCTCTTATACCAACAGACTTAACGTTGAATCCTTCCTTGTTACAGTTGATTTGTAGGGAGCCCTGAGAACCGAGCAGCGACTTCCACGCGTTACGGCCCAGTGAGGTTGCGCGGTATTGCCCGTCAGCGATCAGTGAGTGCAGGGAATCAGCTTGCTTATTTATGACAACAAAGTTGATCTGTTGGCCGACCTTCATACCGAGGCAGATTCTAGAGAAGGATGTGTTCCAGTAGGTCGGTAACTTGGTCTCTTGTGTATCGAACCCAGTCTCCCCTCCTTTCATGTTGAAAGTTTCTTTGTTGTTCCAAAGACTGGAATGGTAATCGAAGGTTGACTTTAAAGGATCAAAAATACAAAATGGCTGTTACTAAAACGAAGGAAGTAGTAACTTAGAGACGAAATAAATGATACACGAGTAGCAGCTTAATTGCCCTATTGGAGGAGTGAGCTACAAGAGCCCATAACCCTCTAAGCGTAACTAACAAAAATTATCCTGCGAAAAACACCTTTGTCGATCTTACGCAGTCTCGTCATCATTATTATTACGCTCATTAGATTAATTATAAAACTGTAAATGGTTTGAACCCAGGAGTCATATCATAATTCGGTAAATTGTGATCATCCGGGTGAGTGTAGTCCTGGGAAGGACTGTTTGAGGTGACATTGACTGACGTTTCGACAACCTGAGCGGAAGTCATCATCAGAGTCAAGTGAACTGTGAATCGTCAGTAGATGTTATAAGTCTCTGGTCGTTGTCCTGATTGGTCGACGATCTCGTGATGTTATTGGTCGTGATGATGACTTCCGCTCAGGTTGTCGAAACGTCAGTCAATGTCATCTCAAACAGTCCTTCTTAGGACTACACTCACCCGGACGATCACAATTTACCGAATTATGATAGATTAATTATGTCACTTTTTTAGTTTAAAGATAAATCAGCGATGTCAAATTGTAAAACCTCTAAAAAATGGTCACCCTTTAAGAAAGGAAGAGTTTTAACCCTCGGACGTATAAGCAAAGTCACACCCCCCCTCCCTACGGTGGTACAAGGAGGGGAACTCCTCCCCTGGGTTTCTGCTGTGTTTCAATATTCTGGAGAGATTTTGCCTTTGATAGAAAGCCTTTGATGTGCTCTACAAGACGAGGTATATATTATGGGTTGTGGCGCTGCTGGGGGCATGTGACGTCATCTAAGATGGTGGCCATATTGGCCGCGAACTTGAATTTTGCCAAAAATTAGAAATCATGAAAAACGGTCGAAACTGGAGATTGTTACTGCTAGTCATGTAGAATACGGCATAATTAAAAACGTTGCTGCTTTTTTGTGTACAATTTGTGCTTTTCCACCTGAAAAGGCGGCAAACTCACAGTTTTACCTAAAAATGGCTTGACCACCTGCTACTTATGACCTCATTTCTCGTAACCATAGCAACTGATTGTCACCAAACTTGCGTCAACATGTGTCTAAAGGTTATGCCTACAGCTACTGAAAACAAAACGGCAGGTGCTGACGAAAAATTGTCTAAGAAAAAACATTATACGCCCGAGGGCTAATGTAACCCAGGGCTAAGTATTTTTAATTATCCCTGCTTTTTATTTTCCCTCTGCGCCAGCGGACATGACAAAGACTGAAAAACAGTCATTTTGGCTTACTTTGCGAAGTTGGGAGGTGTATAGTAACCGATTCTCACGAAACTTGCATCAACATGTGTTTAAGAGATATGCCTACAGCTACTGAAAACGGCAGGTGCTGACAAAAATCGTCTTGCAAAAATTGAAGAAAAACTTTTGAGGGGGATGGCATACGCCCGAGGGTTAATACAACCCAAGGCTGAGTATCTTTAAGGTGTTTCGATACAGTTTTTCTTTTGGACCATACCTAGCTGTTTGAATCGGCTTGTAGACAGTCTTCTCCTTGTCAGATCAACGTGAAATTTGTAATACTTGTTGGTTTTGGATTGAACTTTAGCGTGGTTTACATTTTGTGAAAATCGATATTTCCATGACAACGATAAACAAAAATCCTCGAAAACAGTAAAATTGAAATTTTGCGCGATCCAGATTTCACTTTGAAAAGCAAATACCAACAACTTAATCTGTGGTGTATGGCAAACAAAACACACAAGAACAAAAAATTCTGTATGTTTGTTTTGAAGTAATGCGTAATACATTAGCTCGTGATTTTTATCTGGTTTCTTTCTTCTATGTTACACTGTAGATTACATTGAAAAGTGAAAATCACGAAGGAATGCTTTGCTCATTACTTTGAATATATTAGCATTTACTTGCCAAATGTGAATATGTAACACTAGCTTTTCCGTCGGCTCATACGTCCTCGTTAACGTTAAATTTAAAAGTGTTCCAGTGAATCAGTGTTAATAGACTCAATACTAAACTGGTCACATCGTGAAGCACGTGTGCTTAATGTTAAAAAAAAATCCATGGAGGCGTTTTTAAGATTTTTGCAAAAGTGCTGAAATTAAAAAATTACCACAAAACTATTACGCCAATGATCTTAGAAAAACAATTCGTTCTCGAGATCGCGAACACCAGTTTCAACAAAACTTTCTAGGCGTAAAATAGTAAGTAAAAGACACATTTTAAAAGTATTTTCTAGCCATTTCATCAAACCATCACGTTATTTTTCGGTGCATTTACTATTACTATGTAAATGTTTTTGCGATTTACTACAAAAAAAAACATACGGAATTTTTTTGTTCTTGTATATTTTGTTTGCCATACGCCACAGTTTAAGATGTTGGTATTTGCTTTTCAAAGTGAAATCTGGATCGCGCAAAATTTCAATTTTACTGTTTACTGTTTTCGAGGATGTTTGTTTATCATTGCCATGGAAATATTGATTTTCACAAAATGTTAACCACGCTAACGTTCAATTCCAAACCAACAAGTACTGCGAATTTCACGTCGATCCGACAAAATGAAGACTGTCTAAGAGCCGATTTTAAAGGTGAGGTGTGGTCCCAGAAAAACTGTATCGAAACACCTTAATTATCCTGGCTTTTCATTTACCCTATGCACCAGCGGACATGATTAAGGTTGAAAAACAGTTGTTTGGGCTCACTTTGTGAAGTTGGGAGGTTTTAACATTATACCTGTACGACTTTCAAACCGGTATGAGTTCGTCCCAGTTCCTTCTTGTAGCTCTGTATTCGGTTACATGGCGCAGGTTCAAAATCTCTCATCGGTACGAGTTATAGCGGTTCAAGTTTACCCGTGCTGCTGTACTCGATCGAGATTCTCATTCCGTCACGAAAATGTATTTGTTATATAAGTACTGAGATCTATTCATTCTAAGGCAGTAATGTAAAAATCGTCTTTCACTGACATGAAGCAATGCTATTGGACATACGATTTTTTTCACTAGTGAAAAAATATTGTATGTCCAATCAGAAGCCTCATACAAAATTTTTTACTAGTGAAGAAAATCCTATCGGTTTTTCCTGCTACTGCAGTTTGTTCATCGCTTTGCTGACGCTTTGCTGGAGTCGCTGTGCGAATTCAAAGAAAAATAGAATTGCAATTTCCTGAATACAAGATTGCTCCATTGTACAAAGAGGAAAAACATACAAAAAATGTGGCTCTAAACAACGAAAGGACCTGGATAAACGGAGAAGCCCAGAACGACTCCGTAAACATTTCAAGTTTACGACTACAACACAAACTTTTCGTCGGTGGACAACTCAAAGATTTAAAGAAATATTGATTCGTTAAACAGTGGGAGGACTAATTGCAATACGCGTGCGACGTGAGAAATGTAAACTGCTGCAACCCTGTTGAGACTTCAAGAAAAAAATTCAGCTTCGGCGCCTCCAGTTCATTCAGCTCAGCTTCGGCTTCGTGTACAGAAGAGTGGCCACAAAATATCATCCGCTGTCGTTGTATATATTGTTGATTTAACTTCGGGTTGAGTAACATAAGTTATTTATAAGCTTTTCACCTGAATGGAAATTGTCCTTCACAGAACACGGGATTCAGTGGTTTAGATTCTGTTTTTGAAAACGTTGGTAAGTCCTGAGTAAGTTACGGTACAGTATGTTGCCCAGTATCCGACCGGTACCAGTATCGGCCGACCAACAAAACTTCAACTTAAACTTTTCGTGCGGAATTAAAAATTGGCGAAAAACTAACCGTAAAGTTCCGAAAGTAACGACCCCCCGAGGGACTGGGACTCTGAAACCCTTACCCTTACCCTAAACTAGACCAAGTTAAGGTGCATTTTGCAACCCTATACTAGACTAAACACCAAAAATCCGTAACCCTATCCCAGACTAGCTATTTTTGAGAAACTCCATTACTAACACAGTCCAGCGGAAACAAAATGTTACGTCACATTTTAAATAATGCTCTCAAAATAAAAGTTTATTTATACTTGTTCAGTTTTTGTTTCCATCAAGTCCTCAATTTAAACCCATCTCTATTAACGCTTTCTTTGCTAGTTGCCGGTAAATTTGCCAAATTGATTTCTTTTTAGTGTCAATTGCCGGGAAACCTAGTCTAGACTAAATTCTCCAACCAACTGATTAGTTTCCTTGAAAATGATACCCTATTCTAGACCAAAACTCTCTGATTTCCGTACCCTATCCCAGACTAAACAGCTTGAAAACCATACCCTTCACAGCGGCACATACCCATATAGTGTGTATATGGAAGTACCCACCCCGGGACAACTACACTCTGAAGTAGTCGGGGGAACATGTGCCAATTGATGTCGACATCACTTCTCCAAGAAGTGACTGAGCCCGCGGGTTTCATCACACAAGTTGCTAAATCATGACATATTTATATGCACAATGGCTATCGGAGTACTCGTGAGCACTTGCGCTAGTTTTTGATTGGATAAAATAATTCATTAATTCTTCGAGTGCTTCAACGAAGATTAGCCAAAACTTATTCCTCTAACTGGAAGAGAAAATGATTGTTTTAATTCAAACCCTGAATAAGGAGACTCATATAGGTCACTTTGTATAAGGAAACTTGCACATGTCACTCTATAGAAGAAATGATTACTTTCATCCTGGGAGTAAAAATTGTTTGCGATGCTTTCTGGCTTTTATTCCTGTGAATTAAAATACATGTAGGTGTGAAATATTTAGCTGTCATCAAAGGTGAAGTAAATCTTGTCAAGGGGAATATTTGCTTAAGTTTCACTGAGCCTGAATCAAATATTTATTTTGATATGATTTGATTTCCAGGGGTGAGTATCAAGAATATTTTATTGTAACATGAGGCTTAGTAACCAAGCCTCAAAAAGCTATAATCACCTTGTCCTGTGGTACTTATTGAGTTTATACACCCCATCAGATGCCTGGTTCTTATATTCACCTCTGAAAATTATACTTTTTGCTGTTGTTGAATGTTTAAATTTTATTTAGTAAAAATGTGAGAGATAATGAACAGGTCTTTTCTTTCTCCTGTAGATGCTATTAATAACCCATGGAAACACCCCATTTTCTGAGCAACATTATGCATTTGCTGGGGAATACTCTACGTGCTCGAGGAATCCGATGGAGGTTTTGCAAAGTGTGTTCGGATATGCTGAGTTCAGGCCAGGTCAGTTGGATTCCATCACCAAAATTTTATCTGGACAAGATGTCATTGTGGTTATACCAACTGGTGGAGGGAAAACAGTGGTTTATGCATTGCCTTGCATCATGAAACCAGGATTGGCAGTTGTCATTTCCCCACTCATGATGCTCATGTGTGATCAAGTAGCAAGACTAAGAGGGTATGGCATCAACACCTGGTACTAAAACACCCTATTAACTGACTATGAAAGACAAAACATTTTACACAATCAAAAACAGCATTCCAGATCAAGGAGAAAGGAATTTAAGCCACGTATTACCATGGCGGAATGAAAGGGGGTGAACGCATACGGAATGCAAATTTATGGCTTGACAACAAAGTGAAAGTTATTTGCTGCACAAATGCATTTGGGATGGGTATCGATAAGAAAGATGTCAGATTTGTTATTCACCTTACCTTGCCATCTTCATTAGAAGACTACATTCAGGAGTCTGGAAGAGGAGGGCGTGATTGTGATTTCTGCTCCTGTGTACTACTTTTCCGCGTTGGGGACAGGTCATTTCATTTATGAAGCATAGCTGCCTTTTCGTCTAATGAAGCTAATTTGTCTATTCTGAATTCGATTACAGAATTCTGTATGCAGTCCTCTATTTGTAGACAGCAATTTATTGCCAAATATTTTGAGGAGCTCGGTGACACCTGCAGATGCTGTGACATCTGCCAAGAGAGCAACATCAGGCACGAAGCAGATGTCACACTTCATGTAAAGAACATTGTTGACTGTTTAACTCAGCTAAGGGCACTTCAGTCTAAACTAAAATTGTCAGACCTGGCAATGACATACATGGGTTCAAAGGCCAAATCCATAACAACCCAAAACTTTCACTCTGTGCCACAGTATGGAAAGGGAATAAACCATTTCTTAAACATTAGCCACATAACTAGATTTATCCAGTTCATGATTTTTAAAGGATTTATAAATGAAAACATCAGAGGACTAGAAGAGAGGATGACAGTGACTTACTTAACCTGTGGAAATGTGTCAGATCTGGTTGAAGATAGATGTCAAGTGTTTTTTCTATGTGATTTTTACTGTCCCAGAATGATTAGAACCATAGTGCTGTGGTCTTACTGAAAAAAAATATTGACCCAGAAATATAACTGCAATTTTACAATCCTCATTTTTCATACAGACTGGGGAATGGATGTGCGCAGGGTGAGGAGAAAATTGTTTGAGCAGGGAAACTTGAAACTTTCAATTTCTCTCTGCTTTCCAATTAAGAAGCTTCTGTAAAGTGTAGATTAGCAATGGTATGAATCTAAAATAACTAAAAAATTCCCAAGAAATAATTTTCATGTCCACATATTTCAGTTCCCAATGAAGGTTAAATTAATAACATGTCAGTTATTAGGTTCTTTATAAAAATTGTTGTATTTATCTCATTCTAATTTCTTAGGGAGGGTTATTGATATTCTGGGAATGAGTGTCTTGAAAGGCAATTTTAAAAAACTCTGTTTAGGCGAATTGGCCAGAAACTTGAACAATTTCAACCTGTGCTGGATGGGAAATGAGAGGTGAAAAGTAAGCGCCATGAACATGCATTTAATAAATCGAAGATGTTTTCAATTGTTAGTTATAATCCCCTGGCTTACTTAACAAAGATGCTTTTTTTGTGGTTGTTGGAAAGAAAACACACAAAAATTAACGTAAATAGGAAATGTTTTCAACTACATTAAAAATTACATTAAAAATAAACAGCCAATCATGTTTGTAAGGGACGTCTGTTTTATTCCACATTATACACAGTCAACCCTAGCCAAAATGTGATAATAATACTATGCTTTACACCCTGAGCTTAGGTCATTTGGGCATAGCCGGCAACACATTTACATGCTAAATAATATTTCAGAAGGGGAAAGGGTATACATTTACATGAGGGCACTATTTTAATCTACCACTAAACTTTGCAAACATGTATATTTGTTGCCTTTCAGTAATTTTCTTTAGCACTGAAACCTTTTGATATTATGCCGCAGAAAATGTTAGCAAAATCTGGAAATTAAGAAATTAACAGAACATGCAGTTTTCAAATTGCAATAGTTTACAACAGCTAATAGTCTAAGTAATAAGTTGCTCTTATTGTCTTGGAAAATCTAAACCTTAATAAAAATTGTTGGAAATGTTTATGATGTATACATTGTACTTATTTACTCTTTACTTTGTAGAGAATTTGTATTTTAATACTGCAGCTACATTTGTATCAAATAACAAAGTTCCAAAGCATTTGTTCTTTGAATTATTCAAAAAATGCAACAAAATGACTGATAATAGTAGATAGCTGATAATTTGTACAAGATATAACATGAGGATGAAAAAAAAAAACAATTCATGCTTTATCATGCATCAAAGGAAGATTTCACATAGCACTGGCCATGCAAACAGTCAACATACAAATTCTCTTACTATTTTCAATCAATAATAATCATTTTGTTGTAATTAACAATTAGACGGCGAGCTTGATTTCTTGTAAGCTTATAGTTGGTGATCAAGAAGAATGTTTTGAAGAAACACCTTCCCAACAAACCTAAAACTTTTACCCCTAAAGAAATCAACTTACAAAAAGATAGTTTATTTTTAATGTTACATTCAAAACAAACAGCCATTGTATTTCCTTTGTTTAGGAATCACTGGTTAGCTGTAGTATATGAATTTGGTCTTTTTTATTGACTCTTATGTACTGGTAAGTTGCGACAGAAACTCATAACGAAACGAAAACCTGTAAATACCTTAACTTAAAGACAATGAAGGTCATATAACCTGCTGTAGCCCCAGATGAAAGGGCTATAGAGCCCTCAAATCCTTCTGTTGTTCTTTGATGCCTCTTTCGGTTTGGCTCATTCGCACACTTGGAACTTGGCGTCAAAGAATGCTTTCCTGTCGACCCACCGGCTCTATCCTTTACCGGAGTACTAGTAATTGGCTGGCATTCGTCGTCATTTTCGATTTTAAGAATGGTAAGATCGAAAAAACATAGTTATTAGAAAGAAAACTGTTCCAAATAAATCCAAAATGGCGGACAATCACACGAAAATCTGAACTGGCCAAAAAAAACGATAATAAGGATCGAAACTTCACCAAAATGCTTCTACTTACCGTCTATACTTAGATCTTTAAAAGAACACTCAAAGTCGTTCAATTCGTCGTCTCCTTCAGCCATAATTAAAGAATGACCACAGAACCGCAAATCTGTCCAGTGAACCGCACATTATCTGGCAGAGGCCTCTCGCCTTTCCTTTTCCCTTCCCAGTGTCCCCCGCGCGCTTTCGTTTCGATTCTCTCCAGGCTCCGCGCGCTTACTTTTCACCTCTCCCCAATTCCCAGCCCGTACGAAAAAATAAGAGGCCTCTGCGGAGGAGAGAGGAATTGAGGAGATAAAATATCCAAGGCCTAAGCGAATTTCTATTTAGATTCAAAATTGCTAGCAAAACAGAAGTTAATAGTTCTCACTGAGTTTTGAGCTAAGGTACCCAGTATCCGACCAGTTTTCTGTTGACTTCCTAAAATCATTATAGTTCTATACAAATTTTTTTTCGCCACTTCAGCTGATGTCAAAAGTATTATTAAATCATGGCCAGCCATAGAAAAGTCTGTGAAAAGTGGCTTTCGTTATCATTCGAGGCAAATCATTTTCCGTGTGTTTGTCAGCTAAGAAAGCCAGGTTTAACATCAGGTCACGAAAATGTGATCCACGCCACGTTCAAAATCGTTCAAATTTCGAAAATTTTGATTTTCTTTGTAGAACAAAAAGTTGAAAATTCCCAATGGAAAAGGAAAATTTGGCATAAACAGCACCGCTAAAAGTCTGCTTCGGGTTCGTACATTCTGTCTCCGCCTTTGTTTACAAGGTACGTGGAGGACTAAGATTCTCCTTGTCATTAAAGGATGTTCGGATGCTAAAATTCCCACTTGTTTGAAGTCTTCGTTGAATTTGGCAGAGTTTGATGGTAAATTTATTGGAATTTGTAATATTTGCTGTCGGTCTTACCACTGAGAAGTTTGCGTTTCTCCTAAAAATATCGCGCGACTTATTACCTTGTTTGGGTTGAATCCCGACCGAGGATAAGATGTCTAACACTGAATAAGCATTTTACCCAAAAATTGAAGGCATTTACAGTTGAAAATCAGTTCACAGTGGATATGACAAAGTTATTCACATTCATTTTCCACGATTCAGCCTCATAACCACTGCATGCCATTTCCTTGTTGATTGAAAATATTTTTATTCATTGCTGTACACTTTTCCCACATTGTGCAACCTTCCGTTCTTGATCAATTTGTGGAATTTACTGTATCGAATCTGAATCATTGAAATGCGCTCTTTATCCCTTTAGTCTCTAAATTTGGACTAGAATCTTACTTATTCCTATCTAAAAGACTTTCGCTTAGCTTTAAAAAATATCTTAACGTTTCTTTGGCTGATATGGTCGAATCTGCGCGGGTCATCTAGATCGGTATGAGAAGAGAGTTCGATATCAGTGGTGACGGTATTTAGTTAAAGCAACATCTATTTATCATGACGTTAGTACCATGTTTGAACACCTACAAACTCAATTCTACTTCCGATTCGAACACCTAACTACGTGAGTGTTCTTAGAAGTTAAATACATGCGGCTTGGGTTTTGAAATGTTCTGTGGATAACACACTTATTGCCGTGGTCTGATACTGGGCCTGGTGTACAGATACTGGGCAACGTATGACCTTTCCAAAAATTTAAATTGTGCAATGGATACTTAACTGAAAAGGTCAACATTTCAATGTTACAATTGCCACTAAATTTGCTGTGTCAGGGCCTAATTTCAGAACACGTTTTCCGGAGAAAAGGGAGATAGAGCTTTTTTAAACTGAAGTGATCGGATACCAGGCAACATACTGAAGTTTGCATTGAAGAAGTTTTTAAAGGGCTTCAGCTTTACAATTTTCCTGGGACGTGTTGGAAAAGCGATTTGATGTGAATTAAGTTGTAAACTGTTTGTTCGTCTCCTTCTTACAATGTCTAAAAGCAATTACTTGACCGTTTAATTTGAAATTATTATACTCCAACTTAAGATTTTGATTGTTGCCAAAACCGGTGCGCTGATGTGGCTTGTTTACGCAACAGAGAAAACCTGCTGTACTTAATTCTGAAAAACTGTTGTAATATCTCAATACTTATAGAATAAGCAGATTAGTTCGCTTGTACGATTTTTATTCACCCGTGTGAAGAATCGCAAACTTGTGAATAAAAATTGTACGCGCTCACCAACCATGAAGTAATCTATATACCTGAATCATGTAAACGCCGTACGACTGTTTGTTTTACACTCCTTTCTAATTTTAAAGATTTCTAAGAGAGCGAAAGGAAAAAAATTAACAAAAGCGCGAAAAGGATGCACGGATTCAGTCCTGGGCGTGGCTTCTAACCCGCCCTAAACTACAACAGATGTGCAAAAATACAGGCTCTTCTATTCTGAAGTCCTGCAAGGCTACGTAATACCTTGTTGCCATCAATCTTCATGACCGGCGTCCATCCCCCATCTCCACATCCAAAATCTCCCATCTGACACAGAACGGAAACTGGTTTTGAGTCCAAGATGATGGTAACCACCTGACTCACGCTCGACCTGTTAAATATCGAAAAAAGTCAATAACGTGACATTATGCACAGGAGAGAGATTCCGCGAAAACGACGGATGAGGTTCATAAGAATATGCCTAGAGCTTTTTTTTACTATTATTTCATCCATTGCATTTCTTACAAGAAAATTGGAATATGTAGTTCCACTTACTGGCGTACGTCATACAGGACCTTGCATGACTTTGCATCTGAAAATAAATAAAGCCAAACAGTGATAAGCCATCTACGAAAAACACCTCTAGTTTTAAAATAATACTCGCTCAGCCTCCTTATTATGTTATTCTTGCACCTCTGTAAGGCGCACCCATAGATGTTTAAAATTACCCTGCAACATTACAGTCTTCCTCAATTGAAACTTAGCTTAAACGTCAAAAGATCGACGTCGAGCCATTACCTTTGGCGTACCCGGTCGGTTGCTAGAGCCAGTTTCCCTTAGATCCTCATATCCATTTTTGTTCGAGAAATAGAATTCGCTCGCAATTCCTCCCTCAACTTCCCTTGGCAAGTAAACAACAAATATGGGATTAGATGGAAGAAAATCTTCTTCTTAAAACAATTCTGGCACAATCTTTTTAAAACCCTTACTGGCCTCGAAACTCAGCTGCCAGATGATGAATGTTGGCAAACTTGCAGCATTTTGTTCTGGACAAAACAGCTCGTTCGAAACATTCAAATTCGCTAGTTATAAACATTGACCCTTTAAGAACAATGTAGATAGTATTCATAATCTCTCATTTGTGTAAGAAAACTGAGGACACAAAGTTTATCCACTTTTGACACTTATTGCAACAAGCGATTTTACCCAAATTCAGGCGAATAAATCACAAAAGTGGTTCGTACTCACAGGCTTTCCTGCATACCAGTGGAAAGTCCCATCTGCCAGCTACCTAATTCTTTTAAAAGATTTGGCCGTCATCCAGAGACAGCTGAAAGTTGTGCAACTCAGCTAAAACCGCCGTATTTCCATCGTAAATTCTGCCATCTAATGTTGGTAATAAAGCCATCGTATCGTCTCTTGCATGACCTAAAAATTCCATTAGTTGCTCAAGGAACAACCAATATAACTAGATTTTGCTTAATTGACGGTAAAGCAGGGCAATTTGTCTCGAATTTTGATGGAAAACGAGCAAGTTGTCATCCTTTGAAAATCGCGAGTTTTTCCTGTAATGCCGCTGACCACATGCATCGCAGCACAACATACTGTCAATGTAAATGCTACCGCAAGCAATAGCCATGGCGAGAGCAGTGACTGGACCGACCGAATGTTCGTTCAATGGAAAAGAAAAGATAAACTGTGAGGAATCACGAGGAAAAGAAGAAGTGATACCTCTTGCCGAGTGCGGTGCTGATGTAATCATTTTGAAAGTTGTCACCTGTCACGCACAAAAATAACGGAGTATGAATTGATATTGGCCAGGGTGGGGAAGTTTCATCTTCCACTGGACGAAATAAAAAAAGTAAACAATTTGTCAGAAACACCTTCATAATCTAGGGCGATATTGGAGACCACTAAAGACGTGTCAGTACCCTAATCGCGAAGGATGGAAAATTGCCCTGCACTGTAAGAATCCTGTGAACTGGCAGGTGTGGCAGGAGGTACAGACGACACAGACGACGTTTATTACGTCTGTGCAAGTGGGGTCGCGTGAGTATTTTTTCTTTTTGTCACCCGATCATGGAAGCAGCTTTTACAACGAAAAGTCAAAATAAAACGAAAATCCAAATAAAAATACGAGCTGAATGAAGTATTTTGTCATGTTTTAAAACCAATTTCTTTTTCAGCAATATTCAAGAATGTCACGGCACGCAATGGATTCCAAATACACTTGTTGGGTCTTGTTGCAAAGGCTCTGATTCTTTTTTTTTTTATAACTGAAGTTTTTCGAGAAAAACTTTGATTAGCACAATAAAGGAAAGTTCTTTAGAAGGAACACGAGGGGCATTCCTACGGTCACCAGTTCTCGGGCTATGAATACTAATAATAATATATATAAAACATAATATTACAAATACTTCGCCAACAGCAATTTGCTCTAACTGTTGCAAAAGGCATGCACAACTTGTACAAGGCAAGGCATGGTTGGACACCAATTCATTAGAATGTGAAGAAGAACTCATCGCAAGGTAATACATTTTGCAAGCCTTGTTTTTATGGTGTTATGGGAGGCTGTTTGTGAACGGAGGTTTCGAAATGGGTCTTTTACGTTGTATAGAAAATCTATTCCAGGCTAGGTCTTACATCTCACATATCCTGGTAATACATCTTATCATGGACTAGAAAGCAGGTCGTAGCGAATGCTAATCTAGGTGCGTCAGTCGTACCCATCAGTTTTACTGATTGTGCTCACTTTCTTCTCTATAACGCATAAAGTATTCAAAGTACAAGCACTTCACCAGATGAGTACAATGCTTCCAACACCATCGACTGAACGCACGCAGCAAAAGTTTAAAACCGACTGGACTCCAAGTTCTACAGGCTATCACAGCTCTCAAGAGGACGTCAGCATCTTAACTGACTCCTCAGATTCCAAATGATCGGACGTTAGTTAGAATTAATGAAAGGTTTGACGTCTTACAAACATGTTCAGTAGAAGGGAGAAGCAGTTCGTTAACGTGTCAGTTGCAAAGAAAGTGGGAGAGAGTAAGTCAGGAAGAGCAAACCTTTTTTATAAGAAAGGCAACAAAAGCTTGTAAAATAGTTTGTTTAGCAATTCCCCGGAAGATGGAGAGCCATTGTTCGAAGCTGTTCGCAAGACTGGCAACCTTGATGTTGAGAATGAACTCCAACCTCTCCTTGAAGCTTATAGGGATGCACCTTCTGAGGACATGAAGACTCAGATCTTAAGTATTTATGCGAACAGGCATCCTGCAAAGGAGCTTATAGAAATACACAAACTGTTCAAGCCAATAACAGAATGGGAATTGCGTAAAGCTAAGCTTCACGCTAATAATAAAGGTCTGGGTGACCCACTGAAAAAGCCAGTTTATCACAGGGTCAGAACTGATACAGTCAAAGTGAAAAATTTCCTGGAATTCATAAACAGACTGTATTTCTATCAATACGTTTCTTATGGGGCTCGTACACTTAAGCTTGATAGCGGAGAAAAGCTTTTAATGCATAACGTCATTCGAACTGTTGCTAGGTCCACAATGATTGCTCAATACCTGCAACTTTGCCAAGAAGAGGACTTTCATCCTTTGAGCCGTGCAGCGCTCATTCGGTCAGCGCGGGATATGAGAGAAGCACTTCTTCAGAGACCTGTTCAAGGCGTCGCTGCATTTGTTTGTGAGGTAAAGGACAAGCAGAAGGCAATTGATGTAGCAAAGATCCCCCACATCAGCGCATACCACAACTTTGAGTTTGAGCCCCAGGGAATCCATGTCTGGAAAGCTTACTCTGTGGGGCAAAGTAAGACTGTAAATTATACTGATTTAGTAAGAAAATCTCAGGGTCCTACTTCATTGGTAGTCAAGGATGGCCAGAGCTTTTTTGACATTTCTGTGAAAAGAAATTTGAAAAGCCATCAACCCACCCGGTCGCAGACTTCAGCATTGTTTCCATGTCCAAAGGAAGGCTGCAACTCAAGCTTTCCATGTTTTGACTGCCTACAACATCATCTTGATTCTGGTGAACATGAAAATACAACAAGCCAGGAATCCGTTACATCCGCCACCCAGTTACATCGTGACTGGGTGGCAAGGTTTTCAATTCTTGTTCTCGAAAACCGTCCTAGGCCTCAGTCTGCAAACATTTTCTCGCTGTCCAGTTCCTCCCTTCCACTGGGTTGAGCATTGTTCTCCAGAGAAGAGTGGCTATCAAGAAACCAGATTCAGTCGTACTTTTCGAGGCTCTCTGTCTTAAAGAAAAAACAAACCACTACGTCATTGTCTGGCCAAGCAACTGAAGTTGTTGATGCTGTTGATATCGAGGACGTTGTACAAGAAGAAGAGTGGTTACAACAAGTGGATGAAGTTTACCAACACCTATCAGCCCAGCACCCATTTTACTACGGTGCTTATAATCTCTGCGCTTTGCACCGGAAAGAAAAGCTCGATTCTTTTAATGTTGAAACGCTCAAATCAATTTGCAAACATTTGAAAGTTTATTTTAAGTCGAAAGACCGAACACACGTACTTGTAGAAAGACTGGCGTCAATGATCGCTGAGTGTTCTTGCGGCAGACGTTAGACTATTTGTTAGCCGATAAACAGTCCATTTAGCGGTTTGAAAAAAAAAAAAACATGACGGACAGCAAACTCCCTTCACTGATATCTTGCTTCGTGACTACTCTAATGAAACTCCTCCATGGATTCCATTCGGTCGACATTGGTTGGGAACTTTGATCTTCGTTGCTGGAGTAATTGTGCAGTGATACAACATTTACTTCGTGTTTTGTTAGCGACATTAGATCGTAGCATCTACGATGGAAATATGGCGGTGTTAGCTGTCTGGGTAGCACAACTTGCAGCTCTCCCTTATGAACGAAATCTGAATGACGGCCAAATCTGTTAACAGAATTAAGTAGCTAGCAGATGGGAATTTCAACGATATGCAGGATAGCCTGTGAGTACAAACCACTTTAATTTGTGATTTATTCGCCTGAATTGTATTAAAATCACTTGTTGCGATAAGTGTCAAAAGTGGATAAACTTTGTATCCTCAGTTTTCTTACACTATTGAGAGATTATGAATACAATCTACTGTTATTAAGTTAAAGGGTCAATGTTTGTAACTAGCGAATTTGAATGTTTCGAACGAGTTGTTTTGACCAGAAAAAATAGCTGCAATTTTGTCAAAATTTTCGAGGCCATTAACACTATTCAGACCGGCCAGACCCCTCACATGTAAGGTTGAAGCTCCAAAGAAATAAATTTACTGAATACTGTACCTGAAGGAGTAAAAAACTTTTCTTGGGTATAAAGGGCATCTATAATATACTTTCTGAATATATGTTTTTGGAAGACATGAAATTATACAGATAAATTTCATATTAGAGATAAAATGGCCATTTTGTTGTCCGCCATCTTGAATTTCTTTAAATTCATATGTTTCATTTCATAAACAAGAAAATGAAGCCAGTTGACTGTAAAACGTTTATTTAATTAATTAACCATGTCATACACTTGAAATTTAATGCTACTAGTGAATTTACAGCGAGAAATCACCTTTTTTACCAGTTAAGTCCTCCATCTTGGATTTTCACGATTTAAATTTCACGTTTTCCTCAAATTTGCACTGAATTCCTTTTTTTCGGTGAGCGGTTATTTCTAAATGATAAATTGTTGCTGCAATTAATGTAAAAATACAAATTTGATTAGAAAGCATTAAAATGGTTGCGATTAAAGCGAGAATCGTGATTGGCTGCCACAAAGCGGTTGCCATGACAACGTCAAGTTTGTTGGACATAAAACACTCATGCCAAAATGTTGCCAGTTAAATTTTAGGAAAAGTAACAAAATTTAGTGGCAATAGCATAAACGGTCACGAAATTACACAACTTCAAAGTTGAAGCGGGCCTCAAAAGCCCCCCCCCCCCCCGGTCTGAATAGAGCTAAGGGATTCGGAAAGGTTGTGCCATAATTTTATTAAGAAGAGGAATTTCATCGATCTAATTCCATATTTGTAACTTACTTGCCAAGGGAAGTTTAGGGAGGGATAACGAGCGAATTCTATTGCTCAAACAAAAATAGATATGAGGATCAAAGGTAGACTGGCTCTTAAACGTTCAACATCTTCTCTTCATTACCACACTGGGCAATAATTGGACCTCACAGATCCCACCAATATACAAGAGGTATGTCACGTGTTAATCACGTAATACTGTACACTCAGTGGTGTGGTTTGAAAGCATCCGAACGGCATACGGTGTGAAGAAAGTGAAATTGGTCCCCATATGGCGCATTAGTTATATTTCAGATTTCGAACGGTATGAAAGGCCAACATAGAGTTCAGTCAACTTCCGTCCCGGTCGGAATATGTATATTCTTTTTTGCCCTTATGCTTGTGACATTTATTTACCTTCACAATATTCTCCAAAAAAACCCTCTTTGCAGCTGCATTGAAACGTGTGGCACACATGTACCCTCGTTTTGGCACGGCGAAGATAGACATCGGTCCTGAAAAATGAGACAAACAAGGAAGAGAATATTTTACCTGGTCCGGTTAATATTATCGAAAAACGACAAGCACTGAAAATGACAAAAGACCGCCTTCGTTTGACGCCGAAAACTGCTATTGCTTAAGTTATACTTTTTGAGTTGTAATCGCTTGGTGCTAAACGCTCTAGAGAGAGACTTTGCCCTACCATGATAAAGTGGTGTGAAGTGTCGTTTCTTTTGTACTCGTTAGGGTTGTCGTACTTCACAGAAGACAGTAACTCGCACCAAAGCTTTCCATCAGCTCCTTTGGAAGCAGCCAGGTTCAATGATAGGCAGGAGGGATGTCTGAGGCATTTATGGGTGCAATCAAAGTCGTCGAATACCATGTATGTACCAGCTCTAGGCACATTCAGATAATGGTACTCTTCTGTAACGAAAAATGCTTGACGAATACCTGGGTGATGTGACGTGTTGAATTCTGTTGACAGAACAACAACATTAAAACCTGAAAAATTATCACTGTCAGAGTTACATACCGACGCCGATCTTTTGAAAAAAAGTGGCTGGAACATTATGTGGGAAAAACATCTACATGTAGCTAAAACCCCCTGGTTATCGTACATAGGATGGTTTTCACAACTTAGGAGGTTGACACTTTGTCTAAATTAAAATTAAATGCAGCCGTTTTAAGTTATGTTTTGCCTTTCCTTTTCTTGCTCCACTTACTTGAAAATTTTAGAACAATAGAAAACTGACATCTGCCTTTCAATTTCCTCGTCGACTTGAAAATCTAGCTGAGAAGGTTTAAGTTTAACTTTAGAAAAAAAGATGAAAAAAGAGGAAAACAAAACAAACATAATTTTTTAGTCACAAGTGAACGGCAATCATTTTCACATTTATTGCCCGATTTTCATTGTACAAATGTCCTCAGATCTATAATTCCTGTCCTATACTTTTTATGTAAAGGTAGATTTTTAAAGTGTTCCAACAACACTTGAATTGCAGCGTTTTACACATAAGCAGTTGACGAGGAAAATTTGGCATAAAAGCAATTGATGTGCATTGAAGTATCCCGTTAGTTAACTTGCACAAAAAAAAAGACAACTTCAAAACTTATAAGCGTCTTTGTTACTAATCTAAAGGAGACACAAGAAAGAAAGGAAGAGAAACTAGTATTCATTGTTGAGTTATCTTCTTTCCGGAATTTTGAAATTCTTTAATGCATACACAGCCAGCGACATACTAAGTGTTTCTACACACTCATTGCAGCCTCAAAATCATCGCCAGTGATCGTTACGATTTTCGGGTTCAATCGTGGGAATCGGCACAGAAAGCGATTGCTGTCTCTTTGTTCGGAATCGCCAGTGAATTTATTTTATAGCCAACATTTGACATTTAAGGTATGCGCAATTTTGATCGCTTATCGCGTCGGTCAGAATCATTGAAGAAATTAAAACCCCATAAAGAATTTTAAACGATCCAAAAATTGGATAGAATCCAAAAACAGGAACACCCAAAAAGCATTGAACATTTGTTTTATAGCATAGGATGCTTCAGGTACCCTTGAATACGACGCAAAAAAAAAAGAAAAAAGGAAGAATTAAGCACGCTCGCTCGACAACACAGATTTTTTCATACTTTCGCTACAGTCAGATAATGAGTTACCTATGTCGAAATAAAGCGCGTGAAAAACTATCCCCATTTTGACAATTCGGCCCTCGTAACTCGACATGTCCTCAGTGGTTGTCAGTTGAAAAAATTAGAAATAATTCACAGAAGAACCACTTTTTCAGTTAAATTTCATTTAAGTGGGTCTGTGAAGCAAACTGATAATTTGAACTGGCGTCATCTTTTCAGTTAAACGCAACCTTCGAAATGGGCTTTTGCCAACACCGTACAGCTAAAATAATAGCGGAATTCTGTAATGTGTAGGCAGAAAAGTTGAAAAAACAAACTTCCGAAACATAGAGTTTCTTCAATTTTTCATAAAACGCAGATAATCGATAAAGAAAGTGATCTTTCAAAAGGTCCAGGTCACCGAACATTTAAGAGAGTTGAGTCCGAGAATCGGCGGACAAGCTCAGAAAATCGAAAATCCTGATAACTTGCCAGAAGAACACTTTCGGGGAACTATCTTCGAAAATATTACTTAAACCTTCTGGAATTTTATTGTTTTCGGGAAATTCGGAAAAACGGTTTTGCTTAATTTATTACGCAATAATGAGGCTTAAAATTAAACAAATTGAAAACGCTTGCTTTAAAACCGTTTGCAACGCCAGCAAACAATTTTAATTTTAAATGATAGCAATACCCTTATACTTTCTAGCAATGGAAATTGCATGGAGTTTTGCTTTATTTATGTGGTTTGGTGGTTCTTTGAAACAAAGGCATTTTGCGCACTTCGGAAAAAGGCAAAAATTGGTAAACTACAGAGGCTTAAAATGGGTCTTGGTATGTCTAATATCGAATTGAAATAAACGCTGTGATAAAGTTTGGCCCTACTTCTATTATGATATGAAATAAACAATCTGAGCAATTCAGGCTCGCGCTGACAAAAACAAAAATTCGCGAACGAGTGTTGCCAAAATTTGCACAATGAAATGAATGAAATGAAAAGTAGTAGTTTGGGTGAGCTCAATTTAGAGGATTTTATTCACTGAAGACACACAAAGAATGAACTAAAACATTTCTTCAATCTACATCTTGCATTGTTTTGGGCTTGTAATATTTCTACGTAAAACTAAAGAGAAGGAGAAGAAGTTTTAAAAGTTCTACACCAGCTGTTGCGTGACCCGTGTCACGTGAATATTTTTGTCAATTAGTCAATCTACTTATGGCAGTTTTTGAATGCGGTCTCCCACATTGGCCGCTGGCTAGTTCTCCAGCGAATACCGTACGTATCCCTGTGTTTGGGGCATACTGTTACGTACAGTTGATATTCTACTGGGACGAAAGTTCCGACAGGCAAGTCTAGAATTAGTTTCGTATACATATGACAGCTTTCTCTTCGAGAGAAGAAAACTGCGACATAGTATGTTGTTGTGTACGTGACTCGATCGCTCTTTTCAAACGGCTACTAAGATTTTGGGCGACTTTTTGAAATGACACTATTTTGGCCAGGAAGCAAAAGTGCATCATTATTATTATTATTTATACGTATTTGTCAAAACATGTGCTGTTTCTATCAATATTATTATACTTGTATAAATATGTTTAAAATTAAACGCAAACCACGGACGTCCTGGCAGGGGGATCGGTATTTATGAGTTCTTATTAAATGCGGCTGTATATCTAAGAGATATCAATACACAGTTTGTTTGGTTTCACTTTGCAAGATCGCTGAGAACTCTTTCACAGTTTTGGAGGAAAAGATTTTCATTGAAGAATATTTTCACGTTTGCATGAACGTGCAGAGATCGGTTGCGTGACTTGATTATTTAGAGTGGTACTTTGTGTTCCTTACCTTACACAGCCATTTTAGCTCTCAATTTATACGCGTACGTCAACTTTAATGATTAATAAAAGAAACCGTTTGGATTTTCGAGAACATTAGTATTTTCCCAAAGAAACTGAAAATAACAAAGAAAGGCCACTGGTGCTGCAGAGTAAAGACATCTGACAAAATATGATAACCTACTGCACTCTTTAAGTTTCACCAACAATTTTCCAAATTTGTTCGTAATTCTTCAGAAAGATAAATGAAGATAACAGCGAATGCATCAGCTAGTAGAAAGACCATCTGAAAATAGTTACGGTAAACGATTTGTCATATTTCAAGTCGTCCTTCCTTTACAGTTTTTCTCCTATTATCCAAATTATGCAAATTTTGGCTTCACTGGTTCGCGAATTTTTGTTTTTGTCAGCGCGAGCCTGAATTGCCCAGATTTTTTATTTCGTATCATAATAGAAGTAGGGCCAAAGTTTATCACAGTGTTTATTTCAATTCGATATTAGACATACCAAGACCTATTTTAAGCCTCTGAAGTTTATTAATTTTTCCCTTTTTCGGAAGTGCGCAAAATGCCTTTGTTTCAAAGAACCACCAAACCACATAAATAAAGCAAAACTCCATGCAATTCCCATTGATAGAAAGTAGAAGAGTATTGCTATCATTTAAAATTAAGATTGTTTTCTGGCCTTGCAAGTTGTTTACAAACAAACGCATTCAATTTGTTTAATTTTAAACCTGATTTTTGCATAATTAATTAAGCAAAACCGTTTTTTCCGAATTTCTCGAAAACAATGGAAGCCCAGAAGGTTTAAGTAATATTTTCGAAGATAGCTCCCCAAAGGTGTTCTTCTGGCAAGTTATCAGGATTTTCGATTTTTTGAGCTTGTCCAACGATTCTCGATATTTACAGTCAGAGCCTCTTAAAATGCCCATTAGCGGTATACACATCTCTACATTTCTTTCAACAGCGCCCGTTCAATGCATGAGGTGGCATGACACGGCGACGTGAATTACGTGCGTAGTAAGAATGCGCAGAAACAATTAGCGCGAACGTACTTAAGGTGATTCCATTCAATTGCATTGCGCATCCTTTTTTGCGTGATTAGCACGCGTACGAGTGCGCGTACTTTTGGAAGTTGATAGGTTTTCTATCAAAGCTGAGCTTTTCAGAGAAATATGTGGTCGTTTTCTCCTAAACGAACTCGGTGTCCCCACTTTATTCAAGGAAAGTTCGACTCTACATGATATATCCATATCTGAAGAATTTGTCATCATTCAATCTTAAAATATTTTGATTGATTCACTATTACATGCTGAATCTAGGTGTTTCACTGCAAGGGTGCAGAAACCAGACTCGGTGAACCCTTCTTTCTATTTATTTATTTATTTATTTACTTATTTATTTATTTATTTATTAATAACCGTGCAAAGTTTCAACAAATTCTCTTTACACTTTCTTTTTTCGATGGAATCACCTTAAAGGAAACACGGCAGATGTTTTTCGAGAGTACAATATCGTGGAGTTGAGCCAAAAAGGTGTGTGTTCAATTGGAAGACCGGCGAGTGGCTACTTAATATATAAATTCCGACAAGAAAACCTCTGAAATACTGCCGGAGTCGTGGAACATTTTTATGTACTTTAATAGCTGGGAGAATTTTCACGAATTAGTATAATAAGTTGAAGAATTAAAAATAGAAAACGGCTTATTCGCAAAAGAATTAAGAAGTCGTACAAAAAGTGATACAAACAGGGCTGCAAAAGGAGTTTCGAAAGCAATCAAAAACAATTAGTAAGCTATACATAGTTTCAGACCAGTCTAGCACAGAATGTTTTCTTTTTTAATACTTAGTTTATTAACAATTAAGCACACTGAACATTACATAAATTGGTTACAAGGCAATATTACTTAGTTAACAAATAATACATAAATTACATTGAATACATTGAATACATTGATTACATTGAACTGATAACTTATTTTAGAAATTCTGGGACCTGTGGGCATTCAACGTTACAAGGCAATATTACTCATTTAACAAATTATACATTGAACTTCTTTTGTTCCCGGCGTAAAATTACAATGATTAGTTTCGTTGAGCCAATGAATAATATTCTTCATAAAATGTTTGGAAAATTCGCAATTAATAAACTATGATCGATCGAATCTGATTCACCACAGTATAAGCTTTCATCATCAGTTTTGATTCCAAATCGGAAGAGTTCTTTTTTGGACTCTATAATTCTATGTAAGAACTTATTATCAAAGTGTCTTAAACTCACTGAAATATAAGAGGATATCCTTGTAAAAGTTTGGCAGGTTTTCGAAAAATTTAACATTGTAATTACAGCTCAAAATAAATTCTAAGCCTCTGTATCTCTTGAAGAAGTGATCAGGTACGGTCTTCCAGTCTTGGTGACCTTCCTTTAGAAGTCTTGGAATCCATGCCATCCTTAACGCTTTAATCATACATTCCAGATCGGGCATTCGTAACCCTCCCTTGTCGTAGTTTTGGTAAAGACCAACCCTTTTTATCTTATCCCTCTTGTTCTTCCACAAAAAACCAGATAGCGTTTTTTTAACAGTAGAGGTAACATAGTTTGGAACGTCGACATTAGAGGCGGAATAGATAAGTTGAGATATTCCCAGTGATTCGATTATCATTACTCGTCCAAAGAGGATTAAATGTCGCATTCTCCACATGTCCAGTTTTGTTTGCAGTTTTCCAATCTTAAGGTCAAAGTTCTGATAGTCATTACCCTTTTTGTCATACGATAGATGAACTCCTACAGATCTTGTTGGACAACTGACCCACTTAAGGCCCAAAGGTTTAACCTTATTGTTGGCCGATCTTCCTAACCCCATAGCGTTAGGTTTCTCTTTGTTTAGAGTGAGGCCCGAAATTTCACCAAAGTGTACTAAAATTTGTAATGCGTTCTCAACCGATGGTATGTCGGCGCAGATTAAGTTGGTGCCGTCTGTGAACTGGCTTATTTTAATCTCATTGCCACCTATTGAAACTCCTTTTACAGTATCCCTTTGGCGGATTTCGTTAGACATTAAAGCTCGGCAGTTAACACAAACAAGAATGGGGAGAGCGGCATTCTTGCCTCACCCCCCTAGAGGACTTTATCCACTTCGAGGCGTAGCCATTGTTAAGCACTGTGCTTTCAATATTTTATAAAAAGTTTCAATCCACCTTCTGAGGCTTTCGCCAAAATTGTAGGTTTCTAATTCTTTATGCATAATTGGCCATTCCAATGTATCAAAGGCTTTACGGAAATCTATTGAAAGAAATATCCCAGTCCCTGCCATCATATTGTTTCCTTGGACATGAAACTTTATCCCATATTGTCTCTCTTCATATATGCATCCAGGTGTATAAATGGGTATTGGCGACATACTGCAAGGGGTAACCCTGCCAAGGAGTAGCATCCCATCCAGGGTGGAGGAGCAATACTCTCCAGGGTTCTACTCCATCCTATCCAGGGTGGAGTAGCAATACTCTGTAGCGATACATGCAACAGAAACTGGGATAAGCCTCGGTCGTTTTGGCCTCCTTTGCTCGTGTGCTACTACGCCTTTAACTTAGCTCCCGTCCGCATTAATGCGTTTCCAAAAGTCGCCCCTTTTGAGATGCCCAAAGAGTAGCAAAATATTTTCGCCCAAACTAGCTTTTTCGCCTGTGTCGTTTTCACCTGTCAACACTAATTCGGTTTCTTATGAATACGAATATCTTCTCATGCGTTTTCGAACATTTCCAACGCAAAAACAATGTGAGATGCCTAAGTGTGGGAAGCAGTGTGTAAGTTTGACTAATGTTTGTATTTTTGTTCTCGCTTATTCAGGGTCTTTCTGAATTGAGGAAGTTCTCCATGTTAGGTATGGAGATATTCATTTTCTTACTGGTTATGTAGCGATAAATATTGAAAGGAGTAAACCTGATCAACTTAGAAAAGGTAACAAAGTATTAATTTCTGAAGGCTTAAATAAGGACACTTGTCTTGTTACGATTTTGAGGCGTTATAACTGAGGTTGAACGTTTGCCCGTTGAAGCAGATCATTTTGTTTTCAGAGCGTTGTCGAAATATAAGTCTGGACATAAGCTTGTTTCTGTTAATAGACATATAAGTTATTCTAGTATTAGGGATTGTTTTAAGACTAGCTTCAAAGATATTGTTTCTTGTATTTCGCTTTCTAGCACCCATTCTTTAAGGACCGGGGCTGCTACTGCAGCTGCTAACGCTGGAGTTGAAGACAGACTCTTTCAAAGGCATGGGAGATGGAAAACTATTTCAGCCAAAAATGGCTATGTTGAAGATAACTTGAATTCTAGGCTTTCGGTTTCGAAAATGTTAGGTATTTAAGTTTTGCTCTCCTAGTTCATTGGCTTTAGTATTTCATTCTTTTTTTTCAGTTTCCCATTCTTTGTCTTCCAGCGCGTGTAATCATCAGATGACTGACTGCATATTCCTAAATAAACTATTTCACTTTAAATGCTTGTGTTAGTGTAGTCAGAATATGTAATTTCTGACGGTTGAGTGACCTGGGAACGAATTAGTCAGAAATTGATATTCTGACGGCACGATTGAGAGGCTCGGGTGTTGTCACGTGACCTTCGGGACTATTTAAGCTTTTGGCGGTAGATATTTCGTCATTCTACGTCAGTCAGTCTTCTCCTGTTGAGTTCGTTTTTTCTTTCTAGTTTTATTTTTGGAAGGTACCTCTTCCTCGAGATCCAGTGCCACTGCATCCACAGTTTTTTTGGCCACAAATAAGGAGTGGTTTTTTAGCGGTTTTTCGTATCTGGCGTGGTACATTATAACTGTAATTTTTCATACATCAGTGCTATGACATGGAAGTCTGTGTGTATTTTTTTGAACCATTAATTACTAGCTATAGCGCGTGTAATCATCAGATGAATGACTGCATATTCGTTAGTAGAGGCTTAACCCAGTTTCTGTTGCATGTATCGCTACAGAGTATTGCTACTCCACCCTGGATGGGATGGAGTAGCACCCTGGAGAGTAATACTACTCCACCCTGGATGGGATGCTACTCCTTGGCAGGGTTACCCCTTGCAGTATGTCGCCAATACCCATTTATACACCTGGATGCATATATGAAGAGAGACAATATGGGATGCCTAAGTGTGGGAAACAGTTAAAAACGCATAAACAGATAGCCGTTTTCAACTGGAAACGTATTTAAGCGTCGGTGGACACGTCGGAGACCAAGTCAAAGGTCGATCAAAAATACTACGTGCTTATCAACAAAAACAACGGCCTGCTGAAGTGCACCTTTCCCTAATTTTCTTCCTCGTGATAATGCCAGTCGATGAAATGCTTAAAGAAACAATAAGGGAAAAAACCTACCGTCAGGATTTTTGCACACAGCAATCTCCACACACAGTGCAACAAGGTATAGCCATCTCATGATGCTCAATGCTTCTACACGATTCGAAGAGGTGTTTGATATATTTGCAAAACACGTTGAGAATTTATAGCAAATCGCTTATCCACTCGTACAGTTGTGCAAGCCGAAATTTTTCACGGAAGTTATATTTATTTTTTAATGAGCTTTATTAAACAAATAAATGGACAGTGAAAGAAAAAGAAAATTGAATAACATTAACAAAATACAAAAAAATGACAGCAGACAGTAAATAGTCTTGTGTAGGCGTTCAGTGCTTTGAATTAACATGAGGAGGTGGCGAGAAGGAATTTTAAACATCAGCGACAGTTCGAAATGAGCTTTTGCCAACACCGTGCAGCTAAAATAACAGCGGAAATCGATAATGCGTAGGCAGAAAAGTTGAAAAAAACAAACTTCTGAAACACAGATTTTCTTCAAGTTTTCACAAAACGCAGATAATCGATAAAGAAAGTGATCTATCAAAGAAAATCTGGGTCAGCGAACATTTAAGAGAGTTAAATCTGTGCATAGATATTAAAATGCCCATTGGCAGTATATATCTCTACGTTTCCTTTAAAAGCACGCGCTTAAGGTGATTCCATCGAAATAGAAGGAATATTTAAAATTTTCCAAAACTTAGTCCAGTTGGTTATTATGTTTAGAACATTTCAAAAATGCAATAAAAAATAGGGGTCACCGTGCTTGTTTTTTCACAAAATGAAAAAATGGATACTAGCCATTAATAGCA
This sequence comes from Siderastrea siderea, assembly GCA_964030785.1. Classification (NCBI taxonomy): domain Eukaryota; kingdom Metazoa; phylum Cnidaria; class Anthozoa; order Scleractinia; family Rhizangiidae; genus Siderastrea; species Siderastrea siderea. Next base: position 49,800,610 of record OZ034970.1, read on the forward strand.
ACTATACGACCCGCAAGGTTCACCTGAGAAACCCTAGTAATCAGAGAGGAGAACTATAATTGCTTTAAAAAGCCATTGCTTGTATTCAAATATTGGAGCCATTCAACAAAACAGACATTTATCTTGTGTTGTATACTGCTTTAGTTGAACAGGAATCAAGATTATGATATAAATTTAAAAAATTGCGGCGAGCGTCATACCCTGCTGCACCTAAAGAAGTGTTCTTTTCGGCATTTAAATAAAAATATCTTAAAGCAGAATCTTTAACTTTTCTCAAAATCACGATATATTGTACTAGACCGTGTGCCACTTGAATTTATGTATTAAAAAATGGGGGTCACCGAGCTCGTTTAGGAGCAAACGACCATTTTATTTCTCTGAACAGCTGAGCTTTCATAGAAAACCTATCAAGTTCCGAAGGTTCGCGCGCTCGTGCACGCGCTAATCACGCAAGAAATGATGCGCAGAAAGAATGCGTAATGCAATTGAATGGAATCACCTTAATACATGACGTGGCATGACATAGTGACGTGACTTGCGTGCGTGGTAAGGATGCACAGAAATAATTAGCGTGAACATCATTGCACATCATTTCTCTGTCTGCGTCGTTTTTTGCGGAAGTTACAGTCATTTTCAATGGGCCTTATTAAAAAAAGATAAATGTATAGTGAAAGAAAAAAGAAAATTGAATAACTAACAAAATACACAAAAATTAAAGCAGAAAGGAAATGAAATAAATTGTCTTGTTTAGGCGTTTAGTGCTTTGAATTAACATGACGAGGTGACGAGAAGGGATTTCTAAACATCAGCGACAATCGGATCTTAAGCTGGTGTGTATATGTGTGTGTTGGAGTGGGGAGGGGGGGGGGGTTGGAGGGGCGATGTTGGGACTTGAACTCTTTGTGCAAGTGAAGAAATTCTGTGATATCGCCTCAAAGATCGAGTCAAAACATCGGAAGTCGAAAATTAGGAGCAATTAGAAAACTTGCTAGCTCAAAGACAAGGCTAACGTTTATCTGAAAAGAAGTGAGAGTTTTACACTGTACACATGTCACGAATCATGTGAACTCTGTCTAAAATGTGCTTTCAACTTTTGCCTTGGTGAAAAGAAATTTCTGCTTACAAATGAAATTTGTAATGTATTTCAAAAGCGTTTGTGGGAACGTTTTTCTAGAAGAGAAGTAACAGAACAATAATGCTTCCCTTAAACGGCATGCCATGCCAATCTTTCATTGGTTGTATTAGGTTAGTTTAACAAGATATCTTCCTTTAATACATGGAAAACCCTCACAGTTTTGTAAGCGACTCAATGATACATGTATTGAGAGAGTGACAATAAAATGCTTTTATTAACAACAACATGAGCGCAACGATTAAGCTAATCTAGATTTGACATTGACATCCGCGACTTACACCACACACTCTTGCCTTCTATTTACGCAAAAGTCTCTTGAAACTTCATTCCCATCAAACATTCTCTTATCTTTCGAAGCACGCTCACCCTAGCACACACAAAAATTCACACTCTTCATTTCCTTTTGACAGAATTTTATGTTTACTTGGAACATACCAGTCTCTGCAAATAATGATGTTTTCGCTATTTAATTGAACGGTTTGGATAGTGCTCTTGATCCACCCACACAACGATAATAAAAACTGCCCGACATTCCCTTGGCAGCTACGCAAATGTTGGCACGACTTTTCCATGCAAGCATTAAAAAAACGACGGTTATTTGAAAATTTACACAGCTGTTTATATCAAAGTCGAGAGTTTGCCTTACACAGGTCACGTCAGTGCTTTGCGAAATTGAAATGTCATAAAGATGTATATTTAAACGATTGAACGTGTGAATCGGATTTTTTGTTATTGCATTTATTAGGCTTTAGTAACAAAATATATGTTTAACAAAGCATTGATAGGTTTGTAGAAGACTGAAGACTGAAGTATACGCACGGCAAAGTGAGATGGAAAATGAGTAAACACGAAAAAGGGACAACAAACCTTTATAAATATAAATTCCATTCAGCCAAGCACTTGTTTATTCGGGCAGCTCTGCACCGATCCAAAGCGGCTCTGTGATTGGCTAGTTAGCGAGAACAATAGAATATTTCTTTTGCAGAATGATGTGATATATGTGTCGCTGATTATTTTACATTCGCTTTCAAGTCGACTTGTTTGTTTTAGTAGTAAACCAACTGTTAGGACCCCCGAGTGTACCGGCTGTACCGAGTGTACCAAGTGTACCGGCCGCACCAAGTGTACCAAGTGTACCGGCCGTACCGAGTGTACTAAGTGTACCGGTCGTACCGAGTGTACCGGCCATAACGCGTGTACTGGCTGTACCGAGTGTACCGGCCGTATCGAGTGTACCAAGTGTACCGAATGTACGGAGTGTGCCGAGTGTACTGGGCGTACCGAGTGTACCGAATGTACCAAATGTGCCGAGTGTACCGGCCGTAACGAGTGTACCGAGTGTACCGAGTGTACCGACCGTACCGAGTGTACCGGCCGTACCGAGTGTACCGAGTGTACCGAATTTACCAAGTGTACCGTCCGTACTGAGTGTACGGAGTGTACCGGCCGTACCGAGTGTACCGAGTGCACAAAGTGTACCGAATGTGCCGATTGTACCGGCTGTACCGAGCGTACCGAGTGTACCGAGCATTCTGGTAATGTAATAAACGAAGTGTGTGACTGGGTCGAGAGCATTCTGTTGTCGCTGCTAGCTAATTTGGTGGTGCAAATGGTTATGGAGGTCCAGTGGCTGATGCAGAAAATACAGGCCGTAAAAAAATGTTTCTAGTTGGGGTGAGAAGCAGTTTTATGGCTAAGATAAGTAACGATGTTTCAGCTCCAATATTTCATCAGCGCTCATCGATGACACTTTGATCTCTAGATGTCATTCCCAAGCCAAGATCTAAATATCAATTCTCTTTATTGACTGATTAATAGACTGTTCATTTCCTGGTACACTTGGTACACTCGGTACAGCCGGTACAGTCGTTACACTCAGTGCAGCCGGTACAGCCGGTGCCCTCGGTACAGCCGGTACCCAGTCGGTACAGCCAGTACACTCGGTACAGCCAAAGACGGTAGGGTAATCACTCTTTGTCCCGTAGATAGGCAGCTATATTATTAGACGTATACTTGCTGTGGGTAAATTTGAAGAGAAACTTGTTGGAAATGTTGCAATAAAGGCCAGTATTATCGCTTAACTCAGGACACCGGGTAACTACTAGCTTCCTAGGGAGCAGCTGGTGGGGTGGCGGGGATTGGACGTCTACTTGATACATTAAACACAAGGGATTCAACGTTAGCTTTCTAAATGACGAAGACGCAAAGACCAAAAACCTTGGTCAAACCTGTGATGTGATTGGCTCGGTACACTCCGGTACGGAAATGCTCAAAGCGAAGCAAAGCGGGCCAATCAGAGAGCCGCTTTGTAACGGTGCAGGATAACTGGTTTATTCGAGAACTAGAAAGCAAAGCGCAGTCAAATTTCGCATCGAGTTAAGTTAACCGCAAAGCAATTCCTCTTGACGCAGGAATAAATTTCGCAGCTATTTTGAAAAAATATACAAACATATGGCATGAAAAAAAAAAACATTTTAAGGACGGTGCCTCCTTTGTGACTGAGCACGCGTGCTGCGCATTTTGAGATACTCCGAGATACTCGGGTTTAAGGACGATACCTACTAATAATACGTGGCTCATAGCTGTGCAAGAAACGTAGCTCTCAGGAAGGACGTCTGTTGGAATCTAAAAAGAAAATGGTGGTAGCAATAGATTTTTTAAAGATAATTGAACTGAAATTTAGGGGGAAAATGTCATACATTTTTATGCATTTTACAGTTTTTTAGAATTTTAGTTGCTTACCTTTCTCTGAAAAGTAGGTGGCTACCCACAATTTTCTTTATGAATTCCAATAACCCTTTCTAAGATCAGCTTTTCCCGCATTTTCATAAACTATGCAAAAATACCTCCGTACTAGGGGCATCGTTCTTAAGAAAGTTACCATAAACATGTGAAATCGCTTAATTGAACAACCCTTAGCTTACGATGTAAATCCACAATCAAATACGTAATTTACCTTACCGTTAAAGCAAAAGAAGTACTCGAAAGGGTAAATGAAAGTCAAACACTTGGGTGGTCCTTTGTAGATGGTCGCTTCCACATCTCCTCTGATAAAACAAGTCTGTCCTCGAACGAGGATTTTTCCCTTCAAACTTTTCGGTCTCTTCTATATATTGTCGAGCATTTTTCAGGTGTTTTCCTTTTCATGTAGCGCTACTATAAGGAATTAATGACTTCCGTCTACGGATCGAGAAGCCAACGGCTTCACCTTCACCTTCCCAAAAAATGCAAGAAAACACGCTGAAAACGCCTGAGAACACCCTGGAATAACTGCTGTTTTCCGTGCGATAGCTGATCGGTGAACACTGGAATACAAGCCATTTTCCTTCCGTTGACCGATCGGTGAACTCTGAAAAACACTCTATTTTCCTTAAGTTAACCGAACGTTTTCCGATGGAAAACATGCCTTTTCTTGAATTCACCATCCCCGAAAGTTCTAGAAAACACAACGAAAACGTCTGTGAAGGTCGGAATACAGGCTTTTTTCCGTGCGTTAGCCGCTCGCTGGAAAACGAGCGTTTGCCGACATTTACTGGCGTTAACCATTCCGGCAAACAAGGGAAAATGCAGGATTTCACTTGTAAACTGCGGTGAAAACCATGTTTTCCAGTGAGAAAATTTCAGTGAATGCTGGTTAACAAGGTGTTTGTCGAGTGTTAACCGACCGGTGAATGCCAGAAAACGCACGTTTTCTGGCGTTTGCTGTACAGGAAAACTACCGGATAACGGAACGAATACTGCAAATTCACCGACCCGAAAACATTTGGAAAACCTCGGATTTTCCGGTTGGTGAACAACAGAAAATGCTAGTAAATGCTGCGTGTTATGTAAATTCGCCGCGCGTTTTCTGAACCAGAAAACACCACTTTTTTTGCCGTGAATGTCAGATGGGAATGAATGCTCCAATATGCTCTTATAATATATAGATTTAGCCAAGCCTAAAAGTGGAGCCCCACTTTTTTTTTAATTGCTGGAAGTTAGAGCAGTTTTCAATTGAGTGTCGAAAGTAATGTTGTGTTTGCTTTGGTTTTGCTTTACTTCGCTCTCTGATTGGTTCTAAAAGCTCGCGCCACTTTCTCAACCAATCAGAAGTAAAACCAAAACCAATCGTGACTTGCTCGCACGCGTTTTCCCGCGCTTAACGTTAATTACTTGTATTAGCTTCGATTTCTGATTGGTTCATTTTGTGTTTTGTTCTTGTCGTGATTGGTCAGAGTAATTACTTTGGTTTTGGTTTTACGACACTCATTTGAAAACCGCTCTATTCATTTTTTTAAGTAGTTACCCCCAGAAAAAGCGAAAAAAAAAAAAGGAAAAACAGTCTAACCGACAAGCCTTCAAGACCGCCGTTATGAAAAGGGACATTGCTAACCACTACACCATTTTTGCTAAGTTGTCAAACTAGGAATAATTTTAATACTTAAACAGTTGTTTATTGATCGCAGCTGGATTGACATAAACACGGGTGTTTTTCTTAGGGCAATGTGTTCGGTCCGCTGCATAAACCACGGTTGTTTACTGAAAATACCGGGAGGCACTAGCTCTGCCATGTTTGATGCCCAAACCATTGCCAACTGCTGCAAATTCAAGCGATGTACTTCGACTCGATTCGATGTTACGCGAGCTACGCAAGTTACTGTGTTTATTACGATAAACACGGGTGTTTTTCTTGGGAAAATGTGTTCAGACCGCCGCAAAAACCATGGTTGTGGACAGGAAAAACCAGAAAGCACCAGCTCTGCTATATTTGAACTCAAGCGTTCAAAGATGAAGTCTTAAAAAGTAACTTGAACTTTTTGCTTTCCTAAAAAGACAACTGAGTACTCTGCTGAACTCTTTCTTTCCATTTATAGTTACTTGATATGTTTTTCCTAAGTTCTAAGCTTCACTTCTGTCGAACTGAATCGTTTTGCTAAACAAGCTAAGCTTTTAAAAAACCTCTTTTTCAAAAGTGACGGTGGGCATGCGATTGCCCGCCAAGAAAAACGTTGGTTGCCCAAAAGCACCGCCCGATTTCCCGCCAAGAAAAGATGGCATTCTCCACCCCCGGTCGGGTTGTCTTGTGACTCCTCTCCCCCTCCCCCATAGTCTGTATGGGCGGGCGGATGGACGTGCGCTGACGTCACAACCAAAATTTCTCGGATCGATAGATTACCAAATTTCCTTCGCAATAGTGCTCCGCTGGCGCGCTAGCGTGCGGGATCCGCTATAAGACGAAGACCAGAAAGTCTTATTAAAGTTAGTTTCCAATCCAGTTAAACTTAAAAGCATTCTCTTCTCACGGCCATTCTTTTCAAGCATGTCTGCTCAAGTTTCGCACTTTACCCTATTTAGCCTGCGGGGAGGGGGGCACATTGTGCCTGCGCTGACTTTAACGAATTATAACTTTTAAACTGCTAGACAAATAATCACCAAATCACGTGACCTTTCCTGAAATTTATCCGGAAAATTTTTCTTTGTCAATGACGTGTCTATGATAATTGACGTTTCCATAGCAACCGTCTATTCAGGAGGTGCTTTTACTATTTCCTGCCTTTTTTCAGTCTTTTTTTCTCTTTGTTTGTATGAAGAAAATAATCCTTCAATAATTCATATATTTTTCGATGTCGTCATTGTCAACTGTATGACTGCATGCTCGGGATTCAAGATGGCGACTCAAAATTCAAAATGGCTGCTTTGTGACGTCATTGTGATGTCATGAAACGTCATAATCGACACGTCATGGACCAATCTGTTAAGCTAATGACGTGCTAAGAACGTGCCAAGTTTCATCACAAGAGCGTGAATACTTTTCGAGATCTGTGGGGGTAGGGGGGGGGGCACCTTAGGGGATCCATTACTGTTGTCTCCCTTCTCTCCCTTCTCAGAATCCGTCGGTAAATTTAACTGTTGCGTCACCCGAGCGGGTAGAATTGTGTGCAAATTACGGACTTCATTCAAAGAATACTGCTAACAATTTTAAAAAAAGTTGTTTAAGATAGACGCGATACGATTAATATTGAGAACTAGCCTGCGCAGCATGCGTTTCCGTAGTTTTTTTCGCCCGTTCGTTTTGGCTGTGCGAAAATGGGGCGAAAATCAGGGAGCAGGTAGCGGGTCCCAATTTTCGCGCAGCCAAAAACCGAAATATGCTTCAAACCTGCGGAAAACTCTAAGGAAAAGCTTGCTACGCAGGCTTGTTGAGAACCGCTGTTTAGTTACTGAATACTAGTTGTATAAATTGATGTTGTTGTTGTGTAGTATGAAATGGTGAATGCAAGTACCCGTTTTAGGCCCAGTTTCAACAGAGGAAATCGTAGTCTGCGAACGCAGACGTATTTCCGGCTGTCGTTTCTCTCTGCCGAAAATAACGTCTGCGGGACCTAGCGGGTAAAATGATTTCGGTGACGTAGCAATTTTGTTTTCTCTCTGAAACTCGAGTGTTCCCCGCGCGCCTATTATTAAAAACGCTAAGTTTATTCAGCAGAAGTGAATTTTTCTTACAACATCACGGGCAGCCAAAGCTAAATTTGAGAGCTGCGCATAAATTAGACTGTTTTTTTTTCCACGCTATATATAATAATGACATCGGCACGTTATGCATAATAATGACATCGGCAACATTTAAGAGTTTGTATGGAAATGCTACGAAACGTCTCAAATTGCCACAAATCAGAAAGAAGTCGAAATAAAAAATAATTTGCCTTATTTCATTGTTGTATTGGTCACTATTTGGGGGCTTCCTGGGCTGGTTTGAAGGTTTTTCGGGGAGAAATGGAGGTTTTTGTTTTTCATGTTTGCTGAATGTTAAGAATTAATTGTATAATTAATTCTTAACTTCGACGAATAATCAGCAATTCTCGTGACTTTTCCTAAAATTTATCAGAGAAAATTTTCCTGTGTCAATGACGTGTGTATGATGATTGACTACTCCGGAGTGTATTCTGACTTTATTTGCTGTCTTTTTTCAGTCTTTTCTCAGGTTTTTCCTCTTTGTTTATAAGAAGAAGATATTTTTTTACTTTTGAGTGCTTAATTTGACTATGTTTCTTAGAACAAAATCATATTTTTTTTGGTGACGTTATTGTTAGCTGTATGACTGCAGGTTTGGGATTCAAGATGGCAGCCTCAAATTCAAAATGGCAGGTTTGTGACGTCATTGATGACGTCACAACACGTCATAATTGACTTGTCATAAGCCCAATCTGTTAACCTGATGACGTGCTACAAACGTGCCAAGTTTCATCGCAAGAGCTTTAATACTTTTCGAGATCTATAGGGGGGGGCACTTTGTCGTTCCCCCCCCTAGGTTCAGAAACTCCAAAAAAGCCCAGGCGCAGGTCAGGGTTGGGGCTGCTTGGTCGAACCTCTGTACCCAAAAAAGCTTCTTTTTACTACCCCCTCTCCCACCCCAGAGGATCAGCTACTTTAAAGGCTTTTGTTTTCTACTGCACGTTTGAAATAGACGTTTTGCTGTCTTTTTGTTCGCTGTTTGTGCCAGTTATTTCAAGGATGAACCGATAGCGTTCCGATGCGAGTTAATATACCGTCTGGCACTAAATTTTTGCGGGTTCTAATTTTTGCAGTTTTTTTCGCGATCCGTAAAAACGTGCTCCCACAAAATAAAGTTACTGTAATTTTTTTCGCCGCAAAAACTTGCTCCACTTAGAAATTATATACAAAATTACTGATTTTAAGGAGAAAATGCCATAGATAACTCGGTGGATAATACATCAAGTGGCACCCTAGTAGTATGCACTGTAGTGAAATAGAGTGACATTCCTAAGTTGTTCAATTTGTATTTCGATCCCTTTTAGTGGGCCTAAACGAAAATGTCATTATTTCCATTTGAACGCGACTGCCAGAAACTCTTACAGAAATGCGACTCCCAGAAAATCGCCAAAATTAATTCCCAGCAAGAAAAAACAGTCTTTTCAAATCGCAAAAATTAGTTCCCGCAAAACACAAAAAATCTCCAATCCGCAAAATTAAACCCCCGGAAAAATTTTGTGCCACACAGTATATCCTTGATTTTTAAGACACGCTTAACATTTTTATCGAGTTTTGTGACACTGTGTGTGTATGGTACGTCACAGAACGGTTGATTCAGTTACTCCATTTTTTCTTGTAATAAGGCTCAAAAATTCATATCTTAAACAATCTGTGGATCTCTATTTGAGCGAGGTTTTTGCTTGAATGTATGGGGAATTTGTTTTTTTATTTTTATTTGAGGATCGGTGTATTTTTATGCTTCCGGAAAGCTTTCCTCTCCAGGGGAGCGGAATATATCAGTTACACCACACGTTTCTATGGTTTGTTGGCTTAATAATCCACGCGGGATGTTGGCACTCCTCACTGATTTGTCGCAGTGGTTTTACCTTTAGTAGCTCTTGTTGGAAGAACACGAGAAGAGATTATAAGTTCGAGCCGAAGGCGAGTAATCTACAAGCCTTTCGAGTGTTCTTTCTAACATTCCGAAGTGGTTTATTGAGCCAATAAACCATTGAAATGTGTGGTATATTCCTTTTATATAATAACTTCATTTTCCATGTGGTTTACTGGCATAATAATCAATGGGTATTGACCAATCACAGTGCACGCATTATCTTCGGTTATTGTATAATATACCATATTTATACAGTTGACTCCGGGTAATTCGAACGCTCGATAGCTCGAAGCTCGCGCTAATTCGAACCAAAATTGATTCCCACTGGATTCGCTCCATGCATTTACCGTAATTTTATCCTGAATAACCGCTAACTCGAAGTGGATTCCTATTCCATTCAGGTCATTTTCTTTATAATTTTACCCTCGATAACTGCAACCTCGTTTGACAAAGTGCAATAAGTTAAAACATACTTCAAAACACTGACTTTATTTTGAAAGAATTTTCAAAAAATTGAGCAACATTGTAGTTATTGAAGTGTCTAATTGTTCAATTGTTTTTAATAGTTTCCTGGTGTTTTGGTACACACAAGTCAGTTCTTCCTATGAGAACCAAGTGATAAGTGGTGTCAGTAGGAATCCTATCCCCCGATAACTCCCGATATTAAAACTCGAACCTTTCTTGATTTCCCTTGAAGGTTCGAGTTATCGGGAAACAACAGCATCATTGCTTCATCCCAATCCTGAGTCCACTGTAAAGCAAACTCTGAACTTAATCTACTGAAAAATTTATTTCATTTCATGAGCCATCAAAAATATTAGTATTAAAATTAGAACGGCACGTCCTGCAAAATGGCTTCGCTCTCAAATACGGTGCCGTGACCGTAAAACTCCTTATGCCAAAAGGACGTAATGCAACAAAGCACTGGCTATCTGTCGCAAGCCCTTTTTTTAATAAAATTTTCACCTGGGTTTTCCAAACCATCACGTTTTTAATCCTGTATTTGTATTTCAAATCATGATTGAAATCCAACACGTGACACTCTCTATTAGTATGGTGTGACACCTGCGGGTCACTGCAGAGGTCAGTCTTGTCGCTGATCACTGCACGAATCTTCAGCTTCGTTAATTCACTACAGGAAACTAAAAATTCATTTGTTTACAATTTGATATGTGTTTTCCATCGTATTGTTGCTTTTTTGGTTGACAAAATAGGCGACATAATACATCATATTACTGTAATATCGACGTACTCGCAGTTGTGAGTTGAACGCATGAGTGGATTCCTGTTTTTATCATAAAACAAGTGCATGTTTACACAGGGCGAGCTATTTCAGTTACTTTCCGTGGACTAGAGTTATAATTTTTAAATCGTATTATTTTACTTTAAACGCTCAGTGATACTTATAAACTCGTGGCCCTTCCTAATCTCGTTCCCAGATCTCGCGGGTGGGCGAAGCCGAAGGCGAGATCTGGTCAAATCCGATTTGTACCACGTGATTGCCGGTCAGGAATGTGGCAGGCAAGTCAATAGCGCATGCCCGAGACAATCCTAAGAAAATGGCAATCAAATGAATAACCAACGCTTAACCAAATGAATAACGTCTGCTTAACCAATCTCGTCTTTCCTGGAATGATATCTAGCAAAGTATTTTACTAAAGAATAAAGCAGAAGGCAATCATCAAAGCTCAGTTCGGGTAAATAATATTTTATTTGATGTAAGTGTTCATGCGGCGGCTACATGCAATGACTAGACATGTCTAGGTTTTATGCAAATTTGATCGGGTCACGTAAATATTCTTACGGCGGATTCTTAAGGTGGAACATCGTTATTCGTCAGAAATAGCTTTATAATGCTATGAAGAACTGAGAAGAAATCTTCTTGACTTTTGAGGCCGACTGTAAACAACGAAATGTCCCAAGAATGCATATATTATGATTGCGTGCACAATGTCTAATTTGCATAAAAACAGACATTGAATTCCCTTGAGGCCCTGAGAAGCCTCGCAACGCACGTTCAAATTTTAGCGCTGTGACAGCCATGTTTTGAAACAGCCAATCAAAAAAATCGAATTTTCTTACTTGACCAGATCTCGCCTTCGGCTTGGCCCACCCGCGAGATCTGGGAACGAGATTAGGCCCTTCCTTTAAAGTGGTTACGTCGGGGATTTAAACGTTTTTGCGTCGAAACTGCGCTGCATTATTTTTGCCCTACACGAAATGTTTCTATACATCAAATATCACGTGATTTCCTAAAGAGAGAACAACCCGTAATCAGTTGTCAGCAATTTTTCCAAGATTAAAAAAAAGAAATTTAAGAAATGGCCCAATTAGTTCCACTTTCAATCCATTTCCATCCTATCCATCCGCGGCCAGGTACGTTTGTTCATAACGTTTGAAAACTAGCACTAACAATAATTTTAAGCACAATGTAAGCATTATTTATGGGTTTCTTGGATTCTAGTATGTCCTATAGCTTTTTTAAGTCATGCTAATAAAGGGGGATATGACAGCCTTAAACTATTGATGTTGCGACCAAAAAATGAACCAGAAATGGAACTGAAAATAGCCAAAATTTACACCAGATTTCTGAGATTAGAAGGGCAATGCTGCCATATCCGTTAGGGTGCTTCCTTAGATATGGTGGTATCCTTCCCAAACGGGATTAGGCTTTTTATGACCTGGCTCTCCTAACAGAACTTATTAAAGCAACAGTTAGGATCTCTCTTAACTAAGCATAACTTAAGGTAAAGAGGTGAGATCATTGAAGACAGATGTAGATTTGTGACTCCAAAAAAGCCTTTAAAAATACCTAAATTAGTTCTAATAGTCGTGTTTCTTTGCAGATCAACTGTTACAAAGAAGGGTCCAACGTTGTGTGCAGCGACAGTCGCCCTTCCAAAGCAAGAATCGGTCATTTGCGACAATGACCAGATCCCAGATGGCTTGATAGCTCAGTTGTTTAGATCGCTGCATCGGTTTTGCAGAGGTCATGTGTTCGAATCTTGGGCAAGCCTGAATTTTTTAGGCTGCTCTTTAATTTATCAGCTGCTTAAGTTGTTATCACTAACAGTGACGGTCGTCATCATTTCATATTTCATCCGCACCTTATATGTATGAGTAATTCATATATTCACCCTCAAGGAAACCGATTCTTGCTTCGGAAGCGCGACGTTCACTACGTTCAGCGTTGGACCATACCTTGTAACATTTGATCTGCAAAGAAGCCTGTGACCCAATCAGTGTCTTCTACGTGTGGCGACAAAGAGAGTTATTTGTATTTGAAATATGATAAGGTTGCTTTCTGTGCTATTTTATTCTACTGGGCAAGAATATATCCCATGGATTTGAAGAGCTTGTTTCCATTGTCTGGTGACCATTTGGCTGCGTTCCCACACGTGTTGGAGCTATCAGGATATCCACTAGTACCAAAACGATTCTGGAGTCACATCTGTCGCAGTCGTTTTGATCGTTACCAAAGATACCAATTCTTGCCTAACCACCACCACACCCGGCCCAGCATTGAACCCTTCCTAGCTTTTTACAGTTGATTTGTAAGGAACCCTGAGAACCAAGCAGCGACTTCCACGCGTCACGACCCAGTGAGGTGGCACGGTATATACTGTCAGCGATCAGTGAGTGCAGGGAATCAGCAGACTTATTTATCACAACAAAACTAAGCTGCTGGCTAACATTCATCCCGAGGCAGATTTTGGACAGGGATGTGTTCCAGTAGCTCGGTAACTTGATCTCTTGAGTGTCGAACCCAGTCTCTCCTCCTTTTACGTTATAAGTTTCTTTGTCGCTCCAAACACTGTCCCGGTAATGGAAGATTGTCTCTAAAGGATCAAAAATACAAATTGGCTGTTACTAAAAGAAAGGAAGAAAAAACTTAGAGACAAAATAAATGATAAGCGGGTTGCAGCTTAATTACCCAAAGGGAAGGGTAATCTGCAAGAACACATAACCTCCTAAGCTTAATTAACAAAAGTTATCCTGCGGAAAACGCCTTTGTTTATCTAATGCAGTCTCGCCATCATTATTATTATGCTCAATGGATTAATCATTTCATTTTTTTTTTAGTTCGAAGATAAATTAGCGATGTTAAATTGTAAAACCTCTATAAAATGGTCACCCTTTAAGAAAGGAAGAGCTTAAATATAACTCAAGGCTGCTTATCTAAAATTGTCCTTGCTTCCTATTCACCCACTACACCAGCGGACATGATTCAGACCATGAGCTATGGGAAACATGGATTCTGAGTTCTCACCGAACGGGCTTTCAAGCAAACTGCGATAAAATATGTCGACCATTCAATAAAGCTATCACCTTACCGTCAGTTCTGCTGTTCCGTGTCTTTGTTTTCTACATCACCTTCTGCAAATATCCCTATTTCTCCCCGATTCTTCGGTGAGTTCGATGGTAGATGCTTAACCGCCCGCCATTTAAAAAAAACCGTTCAGTCTCAGTTCTACGCAGCTCACTAAAAATCCTTAAGAGAGACTGGGTAGGCCATCTTTGCCAGGTTATGGTTACGCATTCGTAAGAATATTACACGACGGACTTCCATATATGGAAGGTCATCGTGGAACGGATTACAATTTACAATTCAAGTTAAGTTCTGTCGGGGGACTGGAAAACGCTTTTTGCCCTTACCAGCTGAAGACAAATTTGAAAAACAAAAGCGACCGCCCAAGCACTTCCCACCCAGGGGCTTCAGGAGGTTTGCTTGAAGGCTTTTTAGTTAGCCGCGTAGAACTGGGAATTAGTGGGTTTTCGAAATGGTGGGCCGTAAAAGTAAGCATATCGAGCTCACCGAAGAATCGCGAGAAACAGGGATATTTTCAGAAGATGAAGTAGAAATCAAAGACATAGGACAACAGAACTAACGGTAAGGTGATAATTGTATTGAAGTTTCGACATCTTTCAGTGCTGTTTGAAACAACTTTCGATTTAAGCTTCATGTTTCCTATAGCTCATGCAAAGACTGAAAACATTCATTTCGGCTCACTTTGCGAAGTAGGGAGATGTTAACATTATACCTGTACGACATTCATACCAGTATGAGTTCGTCCCAGTTTCTTCTTTACTTGGCGCAGGTTCAAAATCTCACATCGGCACGATTTATAGCGGTTCGAGTTTACCTCTGTTGCTGAACTCGATCGAGAATCTCATTCCGGTACGAAATAGTCCGTCAGAGAGCTATCAAATCAGGGGTGAGTACTTCACTAAATGATAAGAGCCTCAAACTCGGCACGTTAATATCGGACATCATGGGAACATTTTCAAAATTGGAGGCAATCGGGTTATGCTCTGTGTCAGCCAGGAAAGAGTGGTGAAAGTAATTGGGGTTTTTATCAACATGGCCACCGCCAGCGATACTTCTTTGGTGTGGAAACATACAGCATAATTGTCTAAAACAATGTCTGATCTTAAAGACCTACTGAAATACGGTCAAAGATTGCAATAATGCGTTCAAAGTTGGCATAGAAGGTTTCTGTGAATGGAAAATTGAAAAGATAATTCTGAGCTCATAGTTATGCAAATTAGAAATTTAAATCGATTCACATTTGATGATTGCAGAGTTGAAGCTTATTCTTTTTTCATTACTATCTCTCAAACTTTACTCTGTTTGTTCTAACTGGTAAAAGATGCACGACACCGTGTTATTTTTCCTAGAGCTGATAAGTGGCTTTAAATGAAAAAAGAAGGTTGTCTTGAATTAGGTTAGTTAAAGCGTCTTGACTTACGCAGTTAAAAAAGGGAAGTGGTACTGATTATCCTACTTTTGGACAAACAACCAACGAGACAACCGAGCGAAGACGCGAGAATGGCCGTTAGCCTTTATAGGGGTTACGGACTAGAAATCTCAGCGCAGTTGTATGGTCTTAAAGACCATTTTCTGTTAACAAAAGAAAGCGTAACAATAGAAAGATCGGGCGAGGAGAGCCAAACCAAGGGAGTCGTTCTGACAACGAGCGGTTGAAGTCCAGGTGATAATTTTCCGACTTTAGACACGAGATTTGTAAACAAACGAAGGGCCAATCGGAGCTTTCCACCGAGCGACTGAATGCACGTGATAATTTCCCGACTTCATACGACTGAAACGCACGTGATAATTCCTTGATTTTATTGCTGTAATTTCTTACTACGCAACAACTTACACATCGTAGTAAAAGTTGTGGTTTTGCTACACGTACGAGTTAATTATATTTGTAAGTTTGTTTTGCATCTGCTATCTATCTAAAAAGCGACTTCCAAGGTAAGGCAATTCTTTGTATCACTTCATTTTTAAACTGCATACTTTTGTGGGGATTGAAACTTAGATCGTGGTGGAGCGAACATGCTTTTTGGTGAACGAACGTGTTCTGAAAATGTATTCAACCAGCGGGTTGTTTTTGTCACAGTGCTCGTTATGTTCGTGTGGAGATCCAAGTTTGTTAACAAGCTTTAAGTTTGTTAACAAAGTTGCAAGAAGCCCACTAATGTTGCATCAGGAACCTCACTGATCTGCCAGAACTGTGGAAACCATCAAAGAGTAGCAGAATGCACAAAACAAACTTCTATTAAACTGCCATCACCAACAAAGACACTGACCTGTGGCTTGCATTGTTGCATTTTCAGATACTTTCATGGACCCCATTCAACAAATCTCTCCTCTAACACTGGAAAACTCAACTGACGAACTGTCAGAAGCACTCGTCAGGGCAGAGAACGTCTAGATAACTTTACGATTCACAAACAAATTTCGTCAAGGCAATGAAGCAGGTACCTAGTCACGGCATGTCAGATTCTCCCAAGAACAATAAAGAAGATGACAAGGAAACCTACGCTTAAAGTGAATACAGAAAATAATCTCGTTCCCAGATCTCGCGGGTGGGCCAAGCCGAAGGCGAGATCTGGTCAAGTAAGAAAATTCGATTTTTTGATTGGCTGTTTCAAAACATGGCTGTCACAGCGCTAAAATTTGAACGTGCGTTGCGAGGCTTCTCAGGGTCTCAAGTGAATTCAATGTCTGTTTTTATGCAAATTAGACATTGTGCACGCAACCATAATATATGCATTCTTGGGACATTTCGTTGTTTACAGTCGGCCTCAAAAGTCAAGAAGATTTCTTCTCAGTTCTTCATAGCATTATAAAGCTATTTCTAACGAATAACGATGTTCTGCCTTAAGAATCCGCCGTAAGAATATTTACGTGACCCGATCAAATTTGCATAAAACCTAGACATGTCTAGTCATTGCATGTAGCCGCCGAATGAACACTTAATCAAATAAAATATTATTTACCCGAACTGAGCTTTGTTGATTGCCTTCTGCTTTATTCTTTTGTAAAATGCTTTGCTAGATATCATTCCAGGAAAGACGAGATTGGTTAAGCATTCGTTATTCATTTGGTTAAGCGTTGGTTATTCATTTGATTGCAATTTTCTTAGAATTGTCTCGGGCATGCGCTATTGACTTGCCTGCCACATTCCTGACAGGCAATCACGTGGTACAAATCGGATTTGACCAGATCTCGCCTTCGGCTTCGCCCACCCGCGAGATCTGGGAACGAGATTATACAGAAAACAATAAACTATGTGTCAGAAACAAAAGCAATGAATTGTGGCTTGTTGTGTTTTCGGAAAATTTCATGCATTTATTCAACGAATCTCTTCCCTGAAACTGGACAACTCAACTGATGAACTATCAGAAGCACTCACCATTGCTGAAAACATCCAGATAACTTACGATTTACAGACAAATCTTCTGTTTAGCAGGAGTTACCAAAACGCTGATACATGTAGTGATTTACTGTACCCATTGTTTTTGTTTTTGTTAGGTACTTCATGTTGTGTTGCATGTGGGGGGCCAACGTAGAATGCAATTAGGATGAAAGCTAATCTACCAATTTGGTCACAGTCTCCTACCGAAATTGTCACAAAAACCTTCCTGTTATTTTTGTTTACTTTTTAACGTTGTGTCAACATTTAAAACTACACGTTAGTCTCAGTTCAAATGCAAGTAGCTTAAAGAATTGCTGAGTCATAACAAATAAACGTTATATTTTCTGGAATGTTTTCTTAAGAATAATATTAGGCATCATTATCAATTTTAAGTCTGCAGTTTTTGTTGCATAATAGCTTGTCAACACGTTACCGTGCAATCCCTGCAATCATGCAGGTTCAAGTATATCTCTAGTCTTACGCATGTCAGATAACCTTGACGAATACCAAACATGAACAACAATAAGGGTATTGTACGGGTACGATATATTTTTAATCTCGAGTTTAGATTCACAGAGACCTTCACTCGATAGGGAAAACTGAACTCATAATATTTTTGAGGTAGAGACAGGGACGGGAAGGACTGCAGAAATCGAAATACAACGACAAAACGGTATCCTGTGAAGTGCAACCCATTTGGCATGTCTGTACCCTGCGATCAGGCGACGTTTTTCCGCGGGAAAAGGGAAAGTAAGCGACAGAGAAAAAACACTCCTAAGACATTTACTTAATGAGCCGCGAACCGCCCCCAATTAAAAAGCCCCATTAGAAACGGGAAGGGTCTGATCGCAGGTTAGTGTGTCTGGGAGGAAGGTTGCCCAGCACATTACCAAAACGACATTTGAAGTGTGAGAATGCAAATGAATTGTTCTCGTTGGATACTCCATCAGCCCACCTCCTAACAAGTAATTGGAAAGTGCCTAAAACCTTTCCTTTTCATTCTTTTCACAGCACCACTGAACACTTCCAGCTGTCTCCCATTCAACTGTATGGAGCTAACCTGGGATCAGTTTCCCCCTGATGGCAGGTTACTATGGAGCACGCTATGGTCTTTGGCATATTAGTAATAACTATACCTAGTTTATTGTTTATCTACCATACCAACCATAAGAGTAACTAAACAGCCATAGATACCTATTGCAAATAATTCGACCTTATGAAGAGGGTATGGTTGATACCGGTGGCCATCTTGTGAGTCACCTACGTATAAAACCCATTTGTATTGATAAAACCATGTGGAAATATATATATTTTTTATGCAACGATTCGATTCCGGCAATTGTAAGAAGAAAATACTACAACTGGATATGCAGATTCATTCTTGAAAGCATTAAATGGTAAGGAAACCTTCAATGCACACCAGGTTAGCAGGCGTACTCTATATGTTAGTTCAAAGGGCATGACATACAAGGTACAAAAATCGCGTGGCGCAAACCAAGCTGCGCTGAGTTGTGCGAATACTAAGGGCGCACCTTAACAATTGCAATAAAATTTCTGGCAGACAGAAGGAGTTCGAAGTTCTGGTCTGGGATAGCTAGATCAATCCGTCGTTAAAGGACACGTCTGTTGGAAGACTTAAGAAATAACAAAAATACTATTTTAAATCCTAGAATTGTGCTGAGGCATGTGCATTTGATTTGCACCTAGATGAAATAATAATGCTTAAAGTTGATAAACTATCGAGAGAGTGTTACTCTTACGAACGGATTATACTACTTCATACCGCAAACAGTGACTGGTTCTAGACGATGTTTGAAGTCGATGTCGGCTAACAAATTGGGAGGCGGAAGAGAGAGTTTAGTCGGTACTTTATGTAACTCGCGTAGTTCAGTACGTCAAACAAAAACAGGCACAGTGCATGCAGCACGTACTAGATGCAGCACCATGCCGTGTTTTACGGAAAGCGGAAAGAAAAAGATGTATCGCTAGATCGCTATTGAGTATGTTCATTGATGCTACATGTATGCCCGCATTGCATTTGCTTACATACATACCTACATACATACATACATACATACATACATACATACATACATGCATACATGCATACATGCATACATGCATTCAGCCTTGAAATCACAGCAAAGTTTAATAAACAACAAACACAACAACGATGTAGAAATCCGCCATTTGGCAAGAGCATATGGTTTTTATAACAAAAATACTGCGCATGTTCTAGGTGTTACTAAGCAACAATGAATCTAACTGCACGATATCGATACATCTCCCCCTTTTAAGGGAAAGAAAAAGCAAAATACTTATTTGAGTAACAAACACTGAGCTTGTTCTGTGATCTAATAATGGAGGGCTGAGGAACACAAATTGTTCCATTGTAAAAAGAAAACGACATTTCAATGTCCTTTCAAAGTCCTTAGCTAACCAACATAATCCTACTAAAGGTCCTCTCCATAAGGAATAGGTTTCCTAATGAGTCTTCCACTGGAGGTCCTCTGTTCAGGGATTAAGTTCTGATGGCGCTATAGCAAATTAATAAATTTTCATATTATTATTATTATTGTTTGTGCCTGGACGGGTATTCCTGTTTTCAGGAACTCCGGTATCCTCTGCTTGGACACCCTTGGGAGTAGACTCACTACTAATTTCTGGAATAGGGGTTTCGTCCTCCGGTGCATCATAACCAATGGGTGCAGGGACAGGGGCCTACGATTCCTTCGCAACGTTCGACCACCAGTGTCTTTGAGATATGATATAGGACTTTGGTCTTTCCTGATGACTTTAGCTTTTGCGGTTCATTGCTTCTCATTATCCAGCTTGGCTCGTGCCCAGTCTCCAGGTTGAAGCTGTGGTAATTTTCTTGTGCCACTCCTTTGTCAAAGGACTCTTTGTAGACCCTTTGTGTTTCAGCATCAGCGTTCAAGACTGCTGCATGATTTGAAGGTTTTGGCTCTAAGACCTTGGTCATTATTGGGAGGGTAGTACGTATCTGTCTTCCTATGATCAGCTCTGATGGTGTCTTTCCAGTGGCTGGGATAGGGGTTGCACGGTAGGCCATAAGAGCAAGGAATGGATCCTGCTGTTTCAGGATTCGTTTGGAGATTCGCACTGCACTTTATGCGGCACCATTTGCTTGCTGATGATGCGGGCTCGATGTGGTGTGCTCGGATCCATACTTTGCTTTGAACTCGTCAAACAAAGCTGACTTGAACTGTGTGCTGTTGTCGCTCACTAGTTCTTCTGGAATACCCCATCGTGTGAATACTGACATCAGCTTTTAGATGACAACTTGGTATGTTGTCTCCACTAGGCTTAATACCTCGATAAACCTTGAGTAGTAGTCCAATACAACTAGGTATTTTCGACCGGCTAGCTCCAACAAATCTGTCGGCACCTTCTGCCATAGCCTGTCGGTTTTAACAGTCGCCATCAGTGCTTCTTTCCTCTGCGATGGTTGGTTTTGCTGACAGAACTGGCACGACCCCACCTTTGACTTGATTTCTTTGGAAATACCCGGCCACCAAACGGACAGGTTGGCACGTTGACTGCACTTTGTTACGCCCTGGTGACCCATGTGAATGTGTTCCAGTATTTCCCCTCTCATCTCAGCAGGTATAACTATGCGATCGTCATAGGTTAAAAGGCCATTGCTTATTGACAAGTGTTCAAGTGAATAAAAGAACTCTCGTATCTGGAGTGGGACTTCTTCAACACGTGTTTGCCACCCTTGGGATGTGAAGTCGATCACCTTTTGAAGTTGGGCCTCTTTTGTGCTTGTTACTCTGATTCTCTCCAGCTGACTGTCTGTGGCTGGCCTTGCAGACTCAGCCAAGTCTACGAACGCTTGAACATCTTCCACTGCGTCGGGTTCCTGTTCTAACTTAAGAGGACTTCTGGACACGGTATCTGCCACCTCCATCTGCTTGCCTGGTACGTTTTTTGCTTGAGGGTTGATCCGCATTAGGTGCATTAGAAGCCTGAGTTATCGTAGTGGTGTCTTGTCCAGATCTCCCTGATTGATGAATGGCACTAGCGGTTTGTGAAAAGTTAAGAGCTGGCTGGAAAGGAGGAAACCCAACCAGGTAACGTGATAATCTCTCGCACGTCCCTGCAGCTGCCAGGTACTCCTTCTCAATTTGAGCATAATTTTAACGTCAGTCTCTGTGAGTGTTCTTGAACAAAATGCAACTGGGCGGAGTTGGTCACCATGATCTTGCATCAGGACCCCAGCAATTCCATAACTACTGGCATCCTTGCAAACAACAGTGGGCTTCTGAGGATCGTAGAATGCTAACACTGTGGAACTTAAAATTATCTCCTTGACCTTGTCAAATGCTTTCTGCTGGGGAGATCCCTAAGTCCAAGCTCTGTCAAACTTTAACAGGCCAGTCATTGGATGCATTTCTGTAGCAAGGTAAGGTTGTGACCTATAGGAAACATGGATTTTGAGTTCTGACCGAACGTTTTTTCAAGCAAACAGCAATGAAATATGTCGACGATTCAATAAAACTATCACCTTACCGTCAGTTTTGCTGTCCCGTGTCTTTGGTCTCTGCATCATCTTCTGCAAATATCCCTGTAGAAAACCTCCTAAAGCCGCCCTAACGGAAGGGTAGGTAGGAATTTTGTGCCTTTGGCCAATCGTACGGCCGAAAAGACAATTGCTGTTGTTTTTCAAATTCGTCTTCAGCTGGTAAGAGCAAAAAGCTATTTCCAGTCCCCCGACAGAACTTAATTTGAATTGTAACTTTTAATCCGTTACACGACGACCTTCCATATATGGAAGTCCATCGTGCAATGTTCTTAAGAGCTCGTAACCATAACCTGGAAAAGATGGCCTGCCCAGGGGCTTAAGAGCGGCTTTAGGAGATTTTCTAGTTTGCTGAGCGGGACTGGGAGTAAAAGAACTGGGAATGGGTGGTTTTTCAAAATGGCGGGAGGTAAAAGTAAGCATATCGAACTCACCGAAGAATCGGGGAGAAACAGGGATATTTGCAGAAGATAAAGCAGAATCAAAAACACGCCGGGGACAGCTGAACTGACGGTAAGGTGATAGTTTTATTGAATAGTCGACATATTTCATCGCTCTTTGCGTGAAACAACGTTCGGTGAGAACTCAGAATCCATGTTTCCAATAGCTCATGGTTAATTATGAACCTCCAGAGGTAGTTTATCATGCCAATCATCCTGCGCAGTTCTGGCACATTGGTTGGCGCTTGAAGCCCTGTTATTGCTTTCACTTTTTCAGGGTCTGGACTTACTCCCTCAGCACTGAGAACGTGTTCAAAATAAGTTAAGGTATCTGAACACAGTTTGCGCGCGCTCCTCGATTTGTACTGCTGACGTAAATAAGTGCACGCACAAGGCTTTGAGAAAAACAAACATGGCGCCTGTACAGCGATCATTTCATTTTGTTTAGTGAAGTTTGTGCAAGGGTTTTTTCCGTTTTAACAATCAAACAGTTTGTTATGTGTCAAAAACGTTTGTTTTGCAATGCATTAAAGGTAATACTATTGGAAAATACCCTGCCTTTCTGGGATTGTTTGTATGAATCGAGAAAGATCGAGAATCCTGTCAAATGCAGCGCATGCGCAGTTAACCAGAAAATTGTGACTGCACGATTTAGTGGAAATGCACTGATTTCTATGGAACCGCTCGTTAGAATTTCATGAAATTTGGTAGAATAATAGTTCAGAACATGCTTAACTCGCCTACAAACAAAAATTGAGGTATGACAGAGGACATGTTCAGAAAACGTTAAAATGCAAAACACAAAATAACAGAAGATCTCTCTGTCAAAATTTCACGAGACCAGTGTCAAATTAGGCCAACATCTTTCTGAGTTTTTTAGACACAAATGATGGAAAAAACTAACGACTGGATTTTCTGAAAATAAACCAAACCCGTTATTTAATGCTGGTTTACTACCAGCTGTGTTGCCATGGTAATGGTACCTAGTCTAATGAAACATATCAAAATACAATTTTTTTAGTTGAACTTGCACCTTGCCAATTTTGGCTGCCCAAATCCTAGTGGTTTGAAAATAACGATGAATAACGCATAGGTACAAGAAAACTGTGTTCGGCCACCTGAATTTGTCTTTTTTGTGTCGCATTTCTTTTTGTTCAGTTTCAGTCTGACACCTTAACCCTTCGGCCTACAAGGAGGGAGGAGGAGGGGTGGATACCACCTCCGTAAGGTTTTCCTTGAATTTCTCCAAGACGAATTGTTACCTAAATCTGCCGCTTTCAGTAGCTTTGCGCATATCCTTAAGACACATTTTCACACAAGTTTGGTGAGAATCGGTTCTTATGGTTACGAGATATGACGTCATAAGTAACAGGTGGTCAAGCCATTTTTGAAAAAATGCAAGAAATGGCAACAAACAGCAGCTAAATGTTTTATTATGTCATAGTTTGTATGTCCAGCATCAACAATTTCCAATTTGTAACGGTTTTTGGCATATCCTTAAGACACATTTTCACACAAGTTTGGTGAGAATCGGTTCTTATGGTTACGAGATATGACGTCATAAGTAACAGGTGGTCAAGCCATTTTTGAAAAAAAAATGCAAGGAATGGCAACAAACAGCAGCTAAATGTTTTATTATGTCATAGTTTGTATGTCCAGTATCAACAATTTCCAATTTGTAACGGTTTTTGGCAATTTCGAATTTTCGGTAAAATCCAAGATGGCGCTTAATATGGCAGCCATTTTGAATGATGTTACAGGCCCCCAGCAGCGAGACAAACCTTAATATGTACTTCATCTTGTAGAGGACATCACTGGCTTTCTAAAAAAGTTGAAATCATTTGAAAATAGTTTAACATAACGAAACAATCAGAGGGGGCTCCATCAACCCCCCGCCCCTGGTACCACGATGGGGTGTGACTTTGCTTGTACGTCCGAGGGTTAACTACTTAAAATGCTCTATGTAAGTTCTCATCATGTTCCTCAACAGACTTTCCAAATACAATGATGTCATCCATGATCACTTCACAGCCTTCTTCATTCTTTATCAAATCGGTCATTAGAAACTGGAAAATTTCTAGTGCACACGTGATTCCAAATCTGAGTCTTTTAAAGCAGAATGGCAAAGAATCGCCCAAATGGAGTCATAAACGTGGTCAACTTTACACTATCTGGATGTAGAGGGATTTGCCAGAATCCTCTTGAGGCATCGATCTTTGAAAATTAATGAGCACCAGCAAGCTTTGGGGCAATATCTTCCAAGGTAGACAATGCGAATTTTGCACGCTGCACGTACAGCACTATTCAGCTTTCTCAGATCGAAACAGATCCTGAACTTCCCAGTACTCTTCCGTACTGGTACCATAGGCGCACACCATTCCGTTGGCCTCTTGACTCTTTCCATAATACCAGCTTCTTCCATCCGATTAAGAGTTTTTTCTACCTTTGGCATAAGGGAGAAAAAGCAATTCTCCTTGCTGTGTTGACTATATAGGGTTGAGCATTTTCGTCCAGTTGGATCCTCACTAATCTCGCAACCAGACCCATTTCTAACGCTGCTTGTCGACCCAGCAAATTACTCGCGTGTTTTCGACTGATTACGAAAATATCAACCTGATACCTCTTGTTTCAATGTGTCACTGCTGTTGTAAACTGTCCAGCACACTGTAACTTGCCTCCTGGACTGAAAAGCGCAATCTTAGACGGATGTAGCATTGGCTGGTTTAGCAAGCTGTCAAAGATAGACGCTGAAATGTCAGTAATATACGCACCTGTATCAGTCATGAACACCACTGGCTTACCGCTGACCTTGAGTTGAACCTTCCATTTATCATCCTGATCTGAATCGCCTGATAACGAATCTAAGAACAAGTGACTAACACTGCTGCCTTTTGTAGTACCACTACCATCACTGCTCACCTCACTCACACACTTAGACCAACATACAGCTGCAAAGTGACCCACCTTTTGGCACTTCTTCTTATCTTTCGCTAAACAGTGTTCCTGCTTTGTGTGATGAAGGCCGCATCTGCCACACTTCTTCTGACTTGCTTTCGGGATGAATCCTCCTACTTTTCTTTCCCTTTTCTCCAACGTGAATTTACCGACTTCTTCTTACTTCGCACCTCTTCCAAATCCTTCGATACAAGAGAACTCTGGTCTGTAACCTGAGACTTGACCATTTCCGACTGACGAGTTATGTGAATCGCGGCGTCCATGATCAAATCCGACTTCTACTGCAACCTTTATTCAGAAATCCAACGACAATCCTATCCCTCATTTGCTGACTACGACCCGTCCCAAAATCACAGTGTTCAGATAATTCATTCATACATACATACATACATACATACATACATACATACATACATACATACATACATACATACATACATACATCAGTTGTTTCTCAATGTTTCACTTAAAAGCTCTAAAGCAATAAATGTACTGAATACTGTGCCTGAAGGAGTAAACATCCTTTTTTGGGTAAAAAGGGTATGTGTAATATGTTTTCTGAATGTGTATTTTTGGAACGCATGAAATTTTGCAGATGAAGTTCATATTAGAGATAAAATGGTCATTTTGGTGTCCGCCATCTTGGATCCGCCATCTTGGATCTGCCATCTTGAATTTCTTTAAATTCATTTGCTTCAGTTGATAAACAAGAAAATGAAGCCAGTTGATTGTAAAAAAGGTTATTTAATTAGTTAACAATGTCATACACTTGAAATTTATGGTGAATAGTGAATTTTTAGCGAGAAATCACTTTTTCTACCAGTTAAGTCCGCCATCTTTAATTTTCACGTTTTAAATTTCACGTTTTGCTCAAATTAGCACTAAATTCCTTTTTTATTGTGCGGTTATTCCTAAATGATAAACTGTTGCTAAAATTAATGTAAAAATACAAATTCGATTAGAAAACATTAAAATAGCAGCGATTAAAGCGAGAATCGTGATTTTTTAAAAACATGGCTGTCAGAAAGCGGTTGCCATGGCAACGTCAAATTTGTTGGACACAAGACACTCATGCCAAAATGTTGCCAGTTAAATTTAAGGAAAAGTCACGAAATTTAGTGGTACTAGCATTAACGGTTACGAAACTACACAACTTCAAAGTTGAGGCGGGCCTCAAAAGCCCCCTTCCCCCCCGCCCCCCCCCCCCCACGGTCTGAGTAGGGTTACACTTGGTTAAAATCTTCAGTGTTTTAAGAAGTGACAATGCACGCAGTTTACAGCAGCACACAGGCTTAAAGAGTTAGAACTCATCACTACTTCCAATATCTGATAACAATGTCAATCATGCGAGAAAAACGATTTCCAGAGAAGATTTTAGAAAACATACTACTTCATCTGCACAGAAGCCCCGATCCGTAACCCCTCACTTAGACACTGACCAGATACCGAGCTTCTATTTGCAGGCCTAGTGCTCTTTTGGCCTTAAACTGCCAATTCCAACTAAGTTCGGTTGTATTTAACAGAAAGAATCAGTTAATCGAGAGCTGTAAAGGTTATAGACGAAGGAGTAAACTTGCCAATGAAAAACTGTTTTGGAAGTTGCTGTGCTTGTGTCGTTACTGTAGGTGACTTAAAATGATGACAATGGGAAATAAAAGGACACATAACTGAATAAATAGCGTTGTGTAGTGATATATTTCTACGTTCTTTTACTGCATCGTGAAACAATTGAACAGGTAAGTTTGAAAGCGGAGTAGAGACCGAAATTGTGGTTAAATGATTCGACAATTGTAACTGAATTAATTAGATAACTAATTTGGATAATTTTAACCTAAAATAAAACTATTCCCTAAATTCAATTAAATCACCACGAAAAATGTTAATGTTTTAATTTGATGGGAAAGTCAACCAGCAGACAAAACGCGCATGCGCATGGTTTCTAAGCCTGCTCTAAACTACAACAGATGTGCAAAAATACAGTCATTTCTGCAGTCCTGCAAGGTTAGGTAATACCTTGTTGCCATCAATATTCATGACCGGCGTCCATCCCCCATCTCCACATCCAAAATCTCCCATGTGACACAGAACAGAAACTGGTTTTGAGTCCAAGATGCGGGTAACCGCCTGACTCACGTTCAACCTGCTAAATATCGAAAAATAGGCAAGAACATCACACATTAGGCACAAATTCAGTACTTCTCAAAGGCTTTGCATGCATTGGACAGATTCAGCGAAAACAACTGATAACGTTCAAAAGAATATGCTTAGAGAATTTTTTTAAAAATTCAACCATTGCCTTTCTTGCAAGAAACTTGAAATATGTAGTTCCACTTACTGGCGTACGTCATACAGGACCTTGCATGACTTTGCATCTGAAAATAAATATAATTAAACAGTAAAAAGCCATCTAAAAAAGACATCTTTAGTTAGAAAATAATACTCAGCCTCATTATTATGTTGTTCTTGCTCGGTAAGATATTGAAAGTGAACTTTTGAACGAACAGCGACCTCTGTAAGGCGCACCCATTGATGTTTGAAACTACCCTGTGACATTGCAGTGTTTCTCAATTGAGTCTTGGCTTAGACGTCCAGACATCGAAGTCGAGCCATTACCGTTCTCACACCGGTAGGTTGCTGTAACCTTTAACATATTCTCTTTATTACCACACTGCACAATTTGGACCTCACAGATCCCAATAGTATACAAGAGGTATGTCACATGCTAATCAAGTAATATTGCACAGTGGTGTGTTTTGAAAGCATCCCAGCGGCATATTTGGACCTCAGAGATCCCATCGATATACAAGAGGTATGTCACATGTTAATCACGTAATACTGTACACTCAGTGGTGTGGTTTGCAAGCATCCAAACGGCATACGGTGTGAAGAAAGTTAAATTGGTCCCCATATGGCGCATTTGTTATATTTCAGATTTCAAACGGTATGAAAGGCCAACATCGAGTTAAGTCGACTTCCGTCCCGGTCGGAATATGTACATTCTTTTTTGCCCTTGTGCTTGTGACATTTATTTACCTTCTCAATATTCTCCAAAAAAACCCTCTTTGCAGCTGCATTGAAACGTGTGATATTTGTAGTTAGGCACACATGTACCCTCGTTTTGGCGCGGTGAAGACAGACATGGGTCCTGAAAAATGAGACAAACAAAGAAGAGAATATTTTACCTGTTCCAGTTAATATTATCGAAAAACGACAAGCACAGAAAATGACAAGAGTCTGCCTTCGTTTGACGCCAAAAACTGCTATTGCTTAAGTTATACTCTTCGGGTTGTAATCGCTTGGTGCTAAACGCTATAGAGAGAGACTTTGCCCTACCATGATGAAGTGGTGTGAAGTGTCGTTTCTTTTGTACTCGTCAGGGTTGTCATACTTCACAAAAAACAGCAACTCGCACCAAAGCTTTCCATCAGCTCCTTTGGAAGCAGCCAATTCAATGATAGGCAGGAGGGATGTCTGAGGCATTTATGGGTGCAATCAAAGTCGTCGAATACCTTGTATGTACCAGCTCTAGGCACATTCAGATAATGGTACTCTTCTGTAACGAAAAAGGCTTGACGAAGACTTGGGTGATGTAACGTGTTGAATTCTGTGCACAGAACAACAAATTACATTAAAACCCGAAAAAGTATCATTGTCAGTACCGACGTAGACGCCAACCTTTCAAAAAAAGTGGCTGGCACAATATGTGGGAAAACATCTATTGCAAATGTATAACTAAAACCTCTTTTTGTCGTCAGATGGGATGGTAATCACAACTTAGGAGGTTGACACTACGTCTTAAATGTAAACATTTTGAGTCAAGCTCTACTTAGTTGCCGCCATCTGCCTTTCAATTTCGTCGTCGGTTTCAAAGTCTAGTCTTACAGGTCTAAGTTTAACTTAAGAAAATAAAAATAATGGAGAAAAGTAAAACAAAAAGAAGATGATTTTCCGGTCACAAGTGAACGGCAATCCTTTTAACATTTATGTTCATTGTACAGATGTCCTGAGATCTATAATTCCTGTCCTTTACTCTGTCTGTAAACGTAAATTCTTAATTGGTTCCAGCGACACTCATTTTGCAACGTTTTACACATTTCCAGTTGATCAGAAGAAATTCGAGTAATTAAGTTAACTGATGATGTGTATTGAATATCCGGTAACTCGCAAATTAAAGACCTTAGCTTCAAAACTTATAAGAGTCTTTTTTAAGAACTTAGAGGAGCCACAAGATTGTTTTGTAAAAGCAAAGAGAGAGCAAGTCATGAAAAATGATAAAGAAAACGCTGCAAAAGAAACAGAGAGGAAAAACATTGCAAACAAGGTATCTGTTGAAACAACAATTTTCTTGTGTTCAAGGAGTACTTTTCTTTAATACGTGCCCAACTAGCGACACACCAAGTGATTCTACGCACGCCTCACGAGAACATAACCGCCAGCGATCAGGGCGGAAAAAGGTTGGGCTATGAAACGAGCGCGCCCGAGCAAAAAGGTGTGATGCAGTGGACTGGGATCATATTAGGTGCTAGATCGACATTGTTGGCGTGATTTGCGAGCAGGAAATAATCCTGATAATCTATTAATAGTTCCCGAAAAACGCCAACTTTGGTTTCGATGCTAAAAAAACTGTCTAAAAACTAGCAGAACAAAGTAAAAAGATGAAAAATTGCGTTTGGATGACGCGTATTTGTAATTCGTGCAGCCCTTGCAAGGTTAACCAGGACACGTCCCGAGTTAATTAATTAATCAACATCAACATCAACACTGCCCTTCTTCTTCTTTCTCCCCAAAACCTCTCGTATGCTTGCCTGTTCCTTTAGGAACTACAAGTATAATTTTTCCCCAGTTTAGACGGTTTTCTTTGCTATCTTTTTGTGAGCTAAAGGGAGGAGAAATCTTCAAACTTAATTCGCTTTTAATTTGTTTACATGCAGTGGCGGCGTGGCGACGAATCATTGCCGTGGGGCGTTGCAAGAAGGCAAAGTTTAAAGGTGCAAATATCTCCAGCTAATTTTTTATTATGTTACGTAAAATTTATCGGTCTTTAATATATGTAAGATCTAGGGTGGAGTATTTAGGAGCTTTTGTAAAAGAGACGATGAAAGACAACTGTGTCATGTCTTGTGGCAAGAGGAAGCACTCCACACCCTCAAATTGAGCTCATTTTTAGCCAACTTACTGTGAAGAAGATAGACTAATATGCACGCAGACATAAACATTTTAAGCTGTGAACCAGGACTGTGAAAAAAACGTTTTAATCATAGTGCACAGCAGGCTGCAAAATAAAGAAAGAAAATGAGATTTCCGGTTTGTTGAAAGGTAGATTTTGCCGGCCACCAAACGCACCGGAAGCGCGGAAAGAGCGCTCGTGCCAGTCCTTCTCCGCATCACACATCGCTTGAAGAGCGGACTGCTCGCTTCATCGCCCAACCTTCTCCCGCCCTGCCAGTGATCGTTTCCGTGCGTTTTGGGTTTCAATCTCCGGAGACAGCTCACAAAGCGATTGCTAGTATTTTTTCGGAATCGCCAGTGAATTTATTAAATCGCCAAAATTTGGCATTCAAGGTATCTGCAATTTTGATTGCTTATTGCGTCGATCAGAATCCGTGACGAAAATTAAAATCAGCTAAAAGGTTTTAAAACGATCCAAAGAGTGGATAGAAAACAAAAACAGGAACATCCAAAAGGCATGAACATTTGGTTTTTAGTAAAAAGAAGACAAATTAAAGGTCAACAACTAGCAGATGTCTTTTAAGAGTACGTAATTGTGGAGTTGGGCTAAAAAGGTTTCTCTTCAATTAGAAGATCGGCGAGTGTTTATTTTTTCTTGTTTGGTGGAGTGGTAACTCATAGAAACTGAAATCGGAAGGCAAATTTCAAATTTCCTCACAAATCGCCAGTTTTATTATCCGATTATTCCACTGTCATTGTTTTTGTGGCCGTTAGCAAGTTAATCATCGGGTAAAGTTTACCAGACGACAGTGATATACAATTCCCTGCTAGCAGAGGCCGCTTTTCCTTTGTATTCGCTGAGCTGACGGACGGGACGAAAAGGGACCTCTGCCATGGGTCGAAACTCCTTTTGATTCAACCGCCGTCCATGGTCGTGGACGGCGGTTTCCGAAACGCATGCTCCCTGTATTGTTTGCTGATCGTGACTTGAGCCCACTGTATCTCGCGCATTCCTTTACAGTTATTCCGCTGTCATT
This sequence comes from Siderastrea siderea, assembly GCA_964030785.1. Classification (NCBI taxonomy): domain Eukaryota; kingdom Metazoa; phylum Cnidaria; class Anthozoa; order Scleractinia; family Rhizangiidae; genus Siderastrea; species Siderastrea siderea. Next base: position 49,831,966 of record OZ034970.1, read on the forward strand.
TAGTGAGCCCGCATAGTAACATGCCGTCCTGGAAAGAGAACTAAACTCGTGAAGAGTTTAAACGTTTACTTTCTCTCGTTTTTGTGAACATGGACGACGGAAAGATAAACAATCGAAAGAAGTAAGCTCTAAGATACACTCGACAAGTTAAGGAATGGAATTTAGAGCGAAGAAAACATCTGTCAAGGCGAAGGACCACCTTCCACCGCCAAAGATTTTTCGAGCTGCGGACTTTCTGTGAAATGCTCCAGCACTTCTACGAGTCTACGGTAGAGTAAATTACACATTTGATTGTAAATTTGTATCGAAATCGCAACAACATGAGAAATCTCTTGCGGGAATTTTCAAAATTTTGACTTTGAGATTGTATTTTTGGCTAATTCTTAATTGACAACTGGTGTATTTTATTTAAAAGTAAGAAATTTTAACTATTCTAGATCAAGTGAGTGTTGTTTTTTTAATATATTGTCCTTTCATACTGCACATGGGTTGTTTATTACCAACTGCTAATTTAGTGAAGCGATCATAAAACACGCAGCCTTCAATGGGTTAAATTCTCTTTGATTCCTGGAGTTGTGGTCATGTTAAAAAAGCTTCCTTGTCCAGATAACTTGAAATTAATACCGTAGATTAGACAACAACTATCTCTAGACGAACTGTCTACTTTTTTTAGGGTTTTGGTGAACTCGCCATTCACGACAACAAAACTTTGCAGGTGTTTTTTGGCGCCCTAGTTGAGAAAGGTGGGAGTCGTCAACTGATCACGTGCTAAAAGCATCACGTGACGTTTCGGTCGCTAAGTAACCGTGGCGCATGCTCATCACAGTTCATTTCGACCCATGGCAGAGGTCCCTTTTCGTCCCGCCCGTCAGCTCAGCGAATACAAAGGAAAAGGGGCCTCTGCTAGCAGGGAAGATATACAAAGGCAACACACAACAACCCAACTATTATAAGATATTCTGATGCTTTGATCAATCGTCAGTTTTTGGACATTTTAATTAGAGACTTTGGGGCCATGAGACTGATCCGCGAGACTTTAGAGCCGTGAAGCTGTAGAACCATGAATAATATGGGGCAGAATTTGTTTGCATTTCTATTAAAATGGAAACTGGCGCAACATTTATAATCGTAAAGACATCTGTAATAGCATTTATTCTTATCAGAAGCACCTGTTTTTACATATCCGTACGTCCGTACGTCCGCACCACAGGGTAGCCAATACACTTCATACACTGGATATAACCCTGTGCTGAATCCCGTGTGTTTGGCGCGAAATCGCATATTGACCTGTGTTGTAGCAAAACAAGCAAAGACAACAAAAGTCAAATACATTTGTTAATGGAAAAAAAACAGTTCAAAAGAATCCTCAGTTGTCTTTTTGGTGGAAGGCGAAAAGTTCAATTTTGGCGAAAAAAATTAGGCGATAAAGTTCAGGTGAAAAGTTCAAACTTGCCTCGTCAGTGCTGTTGCGAACTCGGTCGGACACCGCTTGAGTTCGCAGCTTTTCGCAGCGGTTTCGACGCCAAATATAGCAGAGCTAGTGCTTTTTGGTTTTTTCTTTCCACAACCTTGGTTTTTACGGCGTTCCGAACACATTTTGCCAGGAAAAACACCAGCATTTTTATGTTGATAGGCAGCTTGTCACGAAAACAGAAATAAATATTAAAATTAACTTCAAAAATGACAATAAACGCTCATGGCCTAGTGAACTAATCACCGGCTTATAACATTGACGAGACGGGTTCGGTTCCCAGCGAGGATATGAATTTTTTTTTAATTTAACGATTTGAATGAGAGTATTTTCACAAATTAATAAGTGCCAGCAAAAAAACAAAAAAAAGTGGGGGGGGGGGGGGGGGCTCCGCTTTTAGGCTTGGCTAAATCTATATTAAGTTAACTTAAGCCCACGATTTATGCTTCTCACAGTTAAGATACCGTATATCCATTCTTAAACCACCTGTGTACCTGATACCTTTAGGAAAGTTTGAGTAGGGGTGTGCTACCGGTCTTCCAAATCCTGACCCTACTGAAATTATTAATCCTGGCCTTGGCATGCAAATCACGCAACATCATATCAAATGATTCGTTTTGGTTAATTCTCTCTCTTTTTTATACATCGGATAAATATGCATATGCCCTCTACAGCTAGACCCAAACCATACCCAACTTCAGTCCAAAAAGCAGGGCCCAAAATATGGACAATTTGTAAGGCAAAATGGCTGAAAAGAACCCAGTGCCTCCCACGGCCTTCAATGATTGGCCATTTCTCCTAACAGTAAGCTATACGGGCAAGCTCCTTTTAATAGTAATTATTAATAATTTAGAACCTGTCCCTTTAACTGATATATCTATAACAGGTGACCCTTTCCTTATCCCTGAGCGCTACCAATTCTTTGTCCTCTCTTGTTTAGAACATATATTTAGATAGAAATATATTTTTACATAGTATCTCTAAATTTTACATCGCAGTTGCAAGGAATCTCAAGTGTGCTTTCGTCAGTAACTTCAAGTACCTTAACAGTCGAGGCAGATCATCCCTTTTTATCTGGTTCTAAATCTATAACTAATGTTAAGGCCTCCCATATTGTTAGTGTTAAGCCCCTGCCTTGAGGTTGACATTCTTTTTCGTCCTATTTGTTGTGAGTGAAATGAAAGAGGATTACGCTTTTTTGAAACAGCAAAATAGTTTGAGCAATTGAAAGCAAAAAAAGCTTAACTAAATGGAAAATTTTCCTGGTACATTTGGACTGAAATTTACATGAAATAGTGTCTCACGGTGTGAAACAAAATCAAACTCAACCAGAGCTAATGTAATTTAAAGCTATTTTAATTCCATTTATCTCCAGTTGAGATTCTTGATGAAAAATTGCAGTGTATGGTAGCAAATAGGCTTCTTCAAACAAGTCCGTAGACTGCATGTGACTGCATGTGACTGCGTGTGACTAAGGTATGTATTCAGACTGGTCATACTGATTTTTCATGCGCGATGCACGAAAAAGTTTCTGACGGGCAGAAGAATCGGGAGCAATTAATTCCTGCTTTTGAACACCATTATAGATTATCCAAATTTGTACGTTTGCTTTCTTTAGTCCACTTTTTCAACTCTAATTTGTTTTAGATTTAAACTTGCGGCCTTAATAATTTGCGATCAATTAAAATGACGAAATCAGTTCCAACAGATTATTTATTGATTACGTGAAACATTGTAAGTATCATTATTATTATGGCTGATTACTGGTATCCACCAAAAACGGCATTCAGCAAGACCCCTTCACTCCCTAAACACAGTGTTCTGGAGACAAACACCGCTGAAACAATGGTTCAGTTCTTAAGAATGTAAGCTAAATTTGGTTCCCGACTAACTGCAACAAATCCTGAGATACACGGTCCATACACACAAAGACAAATCGCAAGACAGTTGTCTAACTGTAAAACGTTAAGCCGCCATCATGTGCAAGGTGCAGCTGGTACAGGAAATTCTTGTCGCTCGTGGAATAGGTGAAATTATTTGGTTGCCATTTTCCATTTGTAAAATAGTAAATCTGCCGTTGAGAAGATGCACGAAAGTCGATTCTCTGTGTCACGCACAGTAACGTAACCTCTCCACTTCAATTCTCTCATTTCAGTCTGTTTTCTATGGCCTATAAATTTATTTTAGATTCTGGATGATTGAAAACAAAACCGAAAAGCCAAATGAGTCTATTCGAATAGCTTGAAATAAGCTTCTGCTGGAAATTAAATAATACACACCTGACTCACCTGAAATCTATCGGGGGAGGGGTGGGGAAGGAAAGACTTGAATAGCTGCAAAACGTTTTCGCGTTTATGTGTAAAAGCTGCGCCAGTGAAATAAATCAAACGATAACCGTATACGTTTTTAGCCTGTATTTTACCTTTTCACAGGTTTCATGTATTTGCTAAGTGTTGAAAGCTTATATAACGCGACCCATTTGTCCCTCAGCAGATGTGTCTATTTTAGGAAAATGTCAATTTTGCATTAGCTGTATTGAAGCTTAAAAGTGAATTGCCAGCAAAGATTTTTTGATAATGTTTAAGTACAATCCTTTGGCTCTTTGGGGAAATGCAAATCAACCATAGATCTTGTCGACTACACAGAAAAAAATTTCTTTGAAATTTGGTCAGATTGGCACTTTTTCAAATTAGCCAAACCACAACCTCTGTTTAAAACTATTGTTCAGCTGATAAGAAGAGTTTGAAAGAAATATTAGTATTTTTATGAAGAAGAAGGTCAGTTTAGTAAAGAAATATCATTTGATTTATGATTGGAAAAATTTTTGAACCAAAATTGCTCCCAGGAGGGTCAAACGTAAATTGCCTGTCACGTGACTACATGAGTATTAGAAGACAAAAAAATTCGATTTGATTACTTGCTCACTAGCTTTCAGCAGGCGAAGTTTAAGATAGGGTTGTTTATGACCATTTCCAAAAAATCTTTGAACCTCTCGTGGACTGGCTCTTGACTCATTATTTACATGTTTGTCGGCTATTTTCATATACTAACATCCCAACGCAACCAATGCTTTCCGTGAAAAGTCCCTAAGAATGCTTTCATTTTCGTGCTTTATTGATTCAACAAGGAATACAGCTTTTAATTACTTTCTTTTTCTGTTTTCTTTCTCTTTTTTTGGAGAAAATTATGCTTCAAATTAAAATTCACTTCCTCATTTTGTTCTTCTATTACTAGAAACAGTTTTCTATTCTAAGTCATTTATGGCAGGTTTTCTATTGTGGCTTGTACCGGATAAATACAATTTATAACAGATTATAGGATACTTTTAGTTTATTTGCAATCGATGTCTTTCAGGCTGTAAAAATGGCGTTATAACAACAACAGGGATACCATTAAATTTTGTAAGAAATATATAGAAAGACTAACCTTGCGCAGAGGCAGCCTCCCTTATAACCGAAGACAACACGAAGAGGAGAAGCCAGCAGATAAAACGAGAGTACATGGCTGACAAGTGTCCACCGGGCAACTCCAAGGAAATTTTGTTTCTTAATTTTTTAAACCTCAATCCTTAATCGTAAAAACCACCCATCTGCGTAAGGGAAAGTTTTAAATTTCCTTATAGTTGACTCTTTTATGTCAGTGTTAGCCAATGGTAGCTAAACAACGTCAATTGCGTTAATTTACATTCCTAGTGGTATTGTTTTCAAAACATAAAACTGCCCTTCTTTAATTTCGTGGTTAGCAGGTTAATTGAGCTACATTCAAGACAGAGTTTTGTTACTTTTTCAGGAGTTGAAAACTGGTCTTGGTAATTCATTCGGTTTAAAAATTAAAAAATGTTCAGACACTAACTTGAAAAGCGCAATAATCGCCATCTTCCCCCCCCCCCTCCAAAAAAAAAGAAAACTCTTTTAAGGTAGGAGCTGTTGCTAATTTAGATCGGAATGCAATGAGGATTATTGTTAGGAACTGCCATAGAAACCGAGGACAACTATGATAAACTTATTATCGATCGTAAAGACAGCTTTTAGAAATAAGGACTTCAGCGTGCCTCAAAATTTAATGTCCCTTAATTGTTGGTAGAAAGCCTGAAGCTTTCACGAAAATAAAATACACTTCAGCAAGAACTAGAACTGTCCTTTATGGCTCTTGACTTCGGTGGATCTTAAGCTGCACGAATGTTTTTTCGTTAACTTTTCCTTTGCAGGAATGTTTTTTCCCGTATTCAAGAACTTTTTTCTGGCCTACTGGTTATGCATGAATTTTTTTTCTCTCAATTTTCCTGCATGCATGAATTTTTTTTGTACTTTCCCCAAATAACTTTTCTAAATGTCCGTCCCTAATTGCTAAAGCATTAATATGTGCTTTTTGTGGTTAGTAAGTTGAATGAAGATATTACCCTGATGGCAATACTTTACTAAACCAATATTCAGCTGTTCGAATTGTTTAACACGTTCACCTTGACATCGAAAGAGAAAACGAAAATTGAGACTTTGAAGCTATGAATAGTTTACGTGTGCTTAAAACGGAAAGCTTTTAGAGTGTGATTTATACCTATTTACACTAACTCAAGAAAACCATCAGATAAAAGGCCACAATTTTACATAGACTGATTACCTTAGTTTAAAACTCTTTAATGTCCGTTTTTGCCAGTAGTGACTCACCAATCGCCAGTTGCATTAATAAACATTTCTCTACCATAATTTTTGTTTGGAAATATAATCGCCCTCTTTGTGTTTGCTCAGAGTCATGATTGAGGGATTGCTGCGAAGACAAATAGTGTTTAATTGTTTAGCTGCATGACATTTTTGAAAAAGGACTAAACAGAAAACTGCTTATTACTATTAACTAGTTTTAAAACACCGAGATAAACTTGCGAAACGTTATATTTCCAAAAAAAATCCAGAAACGTTGTAGCTACAGTAAGGGTAATTTCGATCGAAATGGAATGGAATTTAGTATTTACATTGCCACGAAAACCCGTGAACAAACTTTATCTTATTATCGTCACGCCACTTTTTAAAGCCTGTAGGGCTTCATCGTACCTTAAAATTTAATATCGCTTAAAAAGACTAAATATCTTCTCAGTTGAAAGGGTGCAGGAAGTCACGAAAATACATCATCACAGCTACCGCATATTTTGCATTGCTTTTAATTTTTGCTATATATATATACATATATATTTTTTACTTTCACCTTAAATTTTGCATTGGTGTTACGGATCTGTTGTTTTTTTGGTGATTTTTGAGAAAATTTTAGATTACACTCGTCTGCAAGTGGCTCTAATAGTTTAAACATATAGCGGATTTTGAGAAATGTCACGCAAAAGGAAATTGAACTTAGGGGGTTGTATTTTTAAAGTGCTAGTTTAAAGATTATTTAGGAGCATTTCACAAAAACATCAGCAAAAAATATTAAATTGGGATTTTTTTGGGCAATTTTCTAAAATTCCATAGTAAATTGTCGGCAAAATTTATCAAGTTGTCTAATTTCGTGGTTAACAAATTAATTGGGCTACATTCATAAGTCAGTTTTGTTATTACTAGACCAACACCCAACTTTTTAAGGAGTTGAAAACTGGTCTTGATAATTCATTCAGTTTAAAAATAAAAACAAAATGTTTTTCGACACTAACTTGAAAAACGTAATAATCTTCATCTCCCCTCCCCAACCCCCAAAAAAAGGTCTTGAAAGGTTGGAGGTGTGGCTCATTTAAATTCTACACACATACCGCTGCCTGAAAATGATCGCCAGCGATCGTTTTGATTTTGAGGTTCAATCGCGGTAGTCGGGACAGAAAGCGACGCCAGTGAATTTATTTAATTGCCAACATTTGTTAAATTCTTTAGGTATCCGCTATTTTGATAGCCTGAAAAAACAGCCGATGTTTCGCGAGGCCGCCACTTGAGCCCTCGCAAAACGACGTCTGAGTAACGAGCGCAGACATTCCATACTGATGACGTGCGTTACCCAGATCTTGTTGCGATCAGAGTGCGTGACGAAAATTAAAATCACATACAAGAATATTAAACGATCCAAAAGTGGATAGAAAACAAATACAAGATCACCCAAAAGGCATGAACATTTGTTTTATAGCCTAGGATGCTTCAGATATCCTTGACGACACCAAAAAGAGGACGAATTAAAGGAAACATGGCAGATTTTTTTTGAGAGTACGATATCGTGGAGTTGCGCTAAAAAGGTTTGTGTTCAAGTGGACGACCGACGAGTGTTTTGTAGGAAATGCTAATCAAGCGCCCTCTAACACTTCGTTCCCCCGGCGTTCGTTTCTGTGGACGTTAGTAAGTTAATTGGACAAAGTTAAAGTATCAGCCACCCTCTAAAACTCTTTGCACGCGGATCGCTCCAGGTTTTGTTATTTTCATGAAAACTCTATAAACTATAAATATTTTGGTAGCTTAATAATTCTAGAAAAGGTTTTTTATTCAAAAAGAGGCAGAAGTTTAACGTGTTCGAAAAATGAGAAGGTTTTTTCACACGTACATTTCTTTACAGACATAAGGTTACACTCACTCCAGAAACAAAGAAAACAAGACGATTAACACCACATTCTCTTTTTGACACCTCTGCCTAAAAACCGTGTCTCAGATTTTTGGCAAGTACGTTTGTTCTTCTTTTATTAGCAGATGACGCCAGAAAGACAAATAGCACTTCTCGTGGAAAAAAGGTCTAGCGTTAAAACGAAAAGAGGGATACAGACACGGCTTTGTAGAAAATACATATCTGGCAACAATCTGGCCAAATTTCAGCCAACTTGGTCGAGTGGCTGTCGACTTGGAGTTGAAAACGTATGTGCAACTTGCCAAAATTTTACTTTCGAGAAAAACAAAGCCAAGACAGAAGTAGGTAACTTTCTTAAAATATTCTAAGACTTTGACTTAATCGTCAGTTTTTGTTCGTTTCAATGAGAGACTTTGGAGCCATGAGACTTGGCTTTGTGAGACTTAAGAGCCGTGAGACTGTGGAGTCATGAATAATTTGGAAAGAATTTTGTTTGGATTTCCACTGATGAAAATGGAAACCGTCGCAACATTTATGATCGTGAAGCCATCTTTTCTAACATTAAACGTCCCCTTACTTAATATTTGTTCATATTAGGAACCGACTTATATAAACCCCAACAAGAAAAGCTCTGAAATTCTGCCGGAGTCGCGGAACATCTTTATGTATTTTTAATAGCTAAAATAATTTTCACGAATTAATATAATAAATTGAAATATTAAAAATTTAAAGTGAGTTATTGGTAAAAGAACTAAGAAGCAATACAAAAAGGGCTGCAATAAGAGTTTCGAAAGCAATCGATAACTATTAATTAACTATAGACAATGGTTTCAGTTGACTTGGAAACTGCGGACAGAACATGTGCCCGGTGTTTGCATATACTGACATCCCAACGCAAATTATTCTCAACCAATGCCTATCTTATTTTAGCCCCTTCCTGTGGGGGCCTGGGTGCAGTGGTTAGGGCGTTGGTCTTCAGATCTGAACGGCAAGGGTTCGAGGTCCAGTACCTACCATCATGTTGTTTCCTTGGTCATGAAACTTTATCCCATATTGTCTCTCTCTGGGTATTTGCGACATACTGCCAGGGGGGAACCCTGCGAGGGACTAGTACCCCATCCAGAGTGGAGTAGCAATACTCTCAGTTGCTTATGCTACAGAAACAGAGTTAAGACTCGGCCGTTGGGCCTCGTTGGCTCGTGTGTCTGTTCGCATTAATGCGTTTCCAAAAGTCACCTGTCAACACTAATGCGGTTTCGTATGAATACGAATATCTTTTCATACGTTCTAAAACATTTTCAACGCGAAAACAACATAAAATGCCTTAGTGTGGGAACCAGTTAAAACACGCATAAAAGATGGCCGTTTTCAATTGGAAACGCATTTAAGCGTCGTTGGTTACGTCGGAGACCAATTCAAAGTCCGATCAAAAATCATACGGGCGAACCAACAAACACTACGCGCCCGCTAAAGTACACCACCCTAATTTTCTTCCTCGTTATAATGCCAGTCGATGAAATGCTAAGGGCCTGTTTGCAAGGAGGGAGGGTTACCCTAGCAAGCCGGTTATCCTAGCACTCACACGTTTTCTCTTTTTTTCTTCGTCGTGTTTACAAGGCAGCTAGGGCTACCCTGGGAGGCGGGTTAACTTTTTCCCTTGTAAAAACTCCAGGCAGGGTTAACCCGTCTACCCGGGTTAAAATTTCCACGTGTTTCCAGACCCTTGGTAACCGCGTGCGGCTACCAAGCGCATTAAGTTGTCCCAGGTGGTAGGGTTACCCTACCTGTGAAATTCTGCTTGTAAACCTGGGCTATCGTTGACCCTCCTGCTAGGGTTAACCCGCCTGCTGGGGTAAACCCTCCCTCCTTGTAAACAGGCCCTAAAACAACAAGAAGGGAAAAACTTACCGTCAGGATTTTTGTAGGCAGCAATCTCCACACACAGTGCAACAAGGTATAGCCATTTAATGATGCTCAGTGCTTCTTAACGATTCGAAGAGGTGTTTGAAGAGGTGTTTCGAAGAGGTGTTTGATGAAAGAATGTCTGTAAGAATCAAACAAAATCGAGAAATAGCGGCAAAAGCGTGAAAATTCAAAAACGCTCAAACTTGCGCTGGTGGTAGTCTATATTGACTTATTCATCACTTTGTGGTTCATTTCTCGAATACTATTTTCTTTCGGCAGAAAAGGACAAGAATAAAATTCCTGGTCAGACAAGGGAAAATTTGGCTTGAAAATAAGCCGTTTTCAATCAAACCGCTCGCTTTTATTTAAAATCAGAAGACATCCACTTGATACCAACCTATTCTGTAGCCTTTCTTGGTGTTTATTTTATGATTTGCGTTACGATTGAAAATAATTAAGACAGTTAGACAGACCTGAAAAATTCCCTCCTAGTTCTCTACAGAAGTGACTACCTAAATTGAAAAAATAGTTAACCCTACTACCTTTACCACAAACGAAATGAAATTTAGAAAAAAAACTAAAAAATAAATGGCCCTGTAAATGGTATAAATTTTTTTTGGGGGAAATCAAATGTTACTCCGTGAAAGAGCGCTAAAGCTGGAGGAAGTAGCACAAAAAAACGATACACGTGAAAGGTAGATTGTGTGACATAATGTGACCGTAGCACGTGTTCCAAGTGGTTCCAAGTTCCAAGTTGAGTCCCTTTTTTTAGTCTAAAAGGTAAATTCCAAATTCCTTTTTTTAAGTATACCGAAACAAAAGCGTGCTCTTTTGAGGATTTTATTGTTCCATATTTCATTGATGCACACTCTTTTGATTATGGTGACATGAGTAAATGGTTGATTTCACGGTTAAAGGGACTATGTCAGCTGAGGCACATGCACAGTAGAGTCCGGTTGGTCGCTCTTTAAGAGGAGTATTTCTACGTAGACTTGCTTGATTTCTACAACCAGAATCACTTTCTGTAGAATATAGACAATTTTTCAAAATCAGTCGATATATGTTTACATTTACACCCAATGCGATATAACAGCCTCTTGAACTCTCTGACGGTATTTGAAAAAGTTGGGCCAACGATTTCAAAGTGCTTCTCGTCAACTTGCGCATGCACCTGGGGTGACATAGTCCCTTTAACTATTATTTACATCCCCATCTTGTATTTTACCATACATAATTACGGGGGATATTTTCTAACGCTCAGTAGAGTTTGTGTACCTTTTGTGAAACCTGTGAAATATGGCATAAATGGTTGTAAGGCTAATAATTTTGTCTGAACGCAGTCGTTCTATGAAAAGTGTTGCTTTTTAAAAAACATATTGATAAATCTGTCCTATTTGGCCATCATCTTGTATAGTTTTCTTGCTTTTCTAACATTCAGGCTTAGTTAAACAATCTCCCGTGTTGGGAACTAACTTGTATATCACGTCTGTTATAAGGAGTTACCTTCAAATCAAATGGGATAGAAAGTCATTATTGCAATGTATAGTTCACTTTGATTTGCTTTATGAGTCTATGATTGCAGCACCAAGACTGAACATTAGTTGTTGCCAACTGTAAATGTATAAATGCAAATACCAGGGGGGGGGGGGGGGGGAGGGTTTAGGAGCTCCTCTTCGGCACACCTCATCACGGCGGTTTGATGCAGTTCAGTTTTGAAGATAAGAATTTTAACTTCTTTGGTCGGATCTAACCGAACCTTTTTAAAACGTCTTTTCAACGTGCTGTACACTTTTTGACACCTAGTGGTACTTCATGTTATACGGCAACATACTCTATACTGCATGAGATTTAAAAGTTTCTTCTATAAATCTTACGCAGAGGACGAGAGACATTTTAGTCATGTTCTCTTGCAATGCGGGATATATAGGAAAGAAACCGATCGAGCCTGGGAAAAAGAATTGGGAAATTCGAAATGAAAATGAGAATTAATGAATCCAACCAAACACAAACGTTTGAGGTCAAAGCCCAATACGCTTTAACTCTAATTTCCCTATATGAACTGTTTCGCGTTACGCATAAGAAAATTTCGTTATCTTCCACACTACTGTCAGAACCTGACCAACTTTCTAACTGAGCTCTTTTCTCTGGGTCTACCCCCTCCCCTCCCCCCCACCCTTTGAGATCCAGAACGTGACCTACATGTCTGAAACCATAGCACACATCAATGACATGTATTGTCCACTTTATGAGTGCTTGTTGGCATTACAATTGCAGCCCTGCAACAGCCTTGAGAGCGAGTCGGTCCATGAATGGCTTTCTCCGCCTGACTGTAATTCCTGATGTTTGAAGTCCAAAGGCTTCACAGATGCTCCGTAACATTGACACTGAAAAAGAGCTACGTTTGGAGTTCAGCACTTACTCAAAGATGTTGTAGGAGTCAAAGATGATCGGATGTGAGTGTTGGATGTTCACTTCAGACAAAACCTTGTCCCTTTCCCCACGCTAAATGTCTTCTCCGGGAGTCTCTTCCTCGCTAACAGGATGGTCTATCTCGACAGTTCGCTTAGCAACAAATCGTCATAGTCTCTCCCCGTTGCTATCTTTTGCTGTCCTCATGGCTTCAGCCTTCTTTCTAGTTCTTTCTCCAATTTGGAACTTGGCATTTAGGTACTGCCTTTGCTTGTCAGTGAATTTGGTGCGACGTCAGTGTATTGTTCTTAGCCCCTATCCCATCACGAGAGTAGGTGCAGTTGGTAGTGATGGTCCACTTGCCTCTATCACTGTTGGAGCTTTGCTTGCTCCACAGTCTAGTTTAGTCGCGTATTCTATGATGGCCTTATCATATAGTGTTTCGTGCTCTAGCGTACGTTTGTGCGTTCCGGAGTCCAGGTGTTTTACAAGGGATGAGTGCCGCCTAAACGTCTTGTTGTACCCCTCTTCCGGGCACGTAAATAATCGGGAACTGTTGACAGCAGACATGGTATCACTGTCTCTGTCGTCTATCTCTGTCGCTGGATGCTGGCCACTGGTTCGTCTGGTACGTACGGGTACAAAGCTAGTACTGACCTTCAGGTCGGTGAGGGGCCTTACCTCCATCGTCGGCAGCTCCGATTCTTTTGGTACATCGAACTTTGTCCACGGTATTAGTTTCCCAGGGCCAGTGTTGTAGGCTTTCTATGTTCTTATTCCGCCGACGCTGTACAAAAGGTTGCTTATACAGCTCACCTTTGCCCACTTGGATGTTCTTGCCTGATGGATCGCCGGGAGGACTGCACACCCTCACGCTCACCCCACGTACCCTTATCCCCAAAAGACTCAATGGCTTCCTGCATCTGTGTAGTGGTCTGAATGTCTTGTCCGGAGTTCAGGTATGCTGCCATGTGTGACTTAATCGTGGCTGCTCTTGCGATCGCACCCGCCTTTCCCTCCTTGTGGCTCAGAAAAATCAGTCCGTGAGATCTGAATACCGTGGCGTTTGGCAATCGTAGGGGCTGTGACCAGCGTCTGTGCGCAATGATAACATCCAGCATTATCGTTTCGAATACAGATAGTCTGCAGCCCTGGCATAACAGTCTTGAGCTGAATGAATTCATCATCAATTACGGCTAACACTGCACTGTTGTCTTGAGAAGTAGCACTGTCAAACACATGGGCGAATGGCATCATCTCCGTTTCGCCACTGCTGCTTCTAATCGCCACTGCTATATGCCCCAGTATTCCCCTTTAACCGTACCAATCAGACTGGTTTTCCCGGAATTTGCGGGGTAAAAATTTCATAGCCCAGTCAAGCACTAACAGAATGGAAAAGGCACTGAGGCCACGCAAGACGTCTAGTCTGCATTCATCCTGGTTTGTGGACCTGCTCTCTCTGAACATTCCTCAATCTCTCTCACCACGGACGAAAGAAGCAGACATCGGTCACAGCTGTCGCTATGGGCGTGGTCACAAGCCGTAGTGTATTCTGGGTCGTCAGGATCACTGAGAGCGTATGCTCTACAGTGGTCAGGGACAGTAGCGCTGTTGGAAACGTGAGCCTGAGAATGAAATCAAAGCAAGGAAATATTTTATCACTTGCTGAACGTTTTCCAGAACTACCTTTTTCCTTTTCCTTTCCTGCCTTTGATACACTGTCATTTTTCCCTTGTGTCGAGCCTTTTCACACAGCTGGTAAATATTTTATCAGGCCTATAGTAACACAAGTAAATAAAAATCATATCATAGCAAGCCAATGTGGTATGAAATATAAATTAGCTGTTCAAATTCTTTTCTACCAAGTCCTGTTTTTGAAAGGTTACCTTAAATATTATTGCGTATATCAAGTCTCATCTTAGCTTTACATCTTAAAACCTTATATCGCAAAAGAATTACCTTGAAATCTCCCTTGAGGTACCGCTTCGCTACTTTTAGCTGTTCTTTCTTTTCTTTGGCCCACGACAAACTCAACTCGCAGTTATCGCCTAGTTTTTCAGCGGCAAATTCCAACTCCTCGAATGCCTTGGCCCCCTGCACGGCGACATAATCAAGGCCCTATAATGAGTTCGGACACGCTGGACTCTCTAGAGAGTGCTGCGTCCCATCTGTTTGAAGCTTTCTTCACTACATACCTCCTCGTATTGCAAAATTATCTGTGCCGAAATGACACTTGTTATGACATTCGGTATACTCAATTCTTCATTAGAGGATAACTTCAGTTTCTTTTCTCCAAACGGGAGGTCCTGGATGATGTGTGCACAGGTAATAAAGTTTAAAAAGTGGCTCAGTTGTCCTGGCGCCACGTACATTCATGTGTGTTGCACAGTCGGCATCACGGCTCCACGCCCGTGGAGAAGCTGGTAGTGTCTAGCAATGCTGAATCTATAGCGTGTCAGGTCCGGGATCCATCTCTTTAGCACCTTAAAACTAACTGTGTCAGCCAAAATAGAGAGGATCTGTCGACGTGTGCTCCAATGGTCCGCATTGTTGTAGCATTCAGTGAGGGCCTCAATGAGTGTCGTGTCCGCATGATCTTCAGTGTCCAGTGGGAACTGAAGTGCTGTACCCCTTGATGACACTAAAGCCTCCCACAGGCTATCTGTATCCCCTGGTGCAATTTCTTCGATTACTGCATGGACGGCTTGGCGCACTTTCCTAGTGTAAAGGCGCTTGGTCCTCTCTTTGGTTAAATGCCACGGTGTATTTAGTTTAGATCTGATGGGACTGATATCTCTGCTCGATAAGAATTCATTCAGTTTGTCTCTACTGGTACCCGACGGCGTTGTCTCCTCATTAGAATCATCTGAGCTCTCTGGTGGTTTATAGGTACTCTGTGGTGTTTCTGGCATTAAAAAATGAGCTGGTGTTGTATAAGACATTTCGTTGCCAGGATCCACCTAATGCCAAAAACAATAATATAATGTGTTTTTCAGTACAAATAAAACGACGACCACTTCTGGTACGCTGACTTATTTTAGTTAACTACAGTTATTTCTTGATTATTGTCCAAATCAAGGTAACTCTAGCAAGTGTGCGTGAGAATGACTCCACCTCTGTCACGGGGGTGGTGCCTGCTGCTCTTTCCGCCATACCAGTACTTGGAAAACCGCCATCGCTAGATATTGGGCTTTCCAAGAAACTCCTTCTGCAGTCTCGAGAAATGTCTAATAGTCCAAATAGAACAAATGGCACTTTCAGACCAAATATACCCCCAACACATCCAAATCAAATATATCCAAATAACGTTTGCATTACAAAAAATTGCAGTCTCTGTACATCGTTTATGACGAGACAAAGCTTAAAGCAAATGTTTCATTCCAATATAAAAAAAAATTACAAATATAACATTTTACGTTTAGAGGTTTTTGGAATAAATGCCCTTTCCCAAATCAGGGAGATGAGGGCTCAAATAAATTCCCCTTCCAAACGAAGACCCTCTGTGGGCAAATACAGAGAGGCATTTTTTCAAACATTTTAAAAGTTGAGGCAAAAAATTACAACATTTTTATTTCATTCAAATAAGAGGCCAAGTTTCTTTTATAAGGAACCAACTCTCTAAAAGAATAGGAATTCCCAGAAACTTCCACGTGACGTGTCGGAACCCTTTGTAAAATGTAGTGAAAAACAGTAGGCATTACTGTTATTCAATGAAATGCAAATGGGCTGCGGGGTATTCTGCAATGTTGACAAGAAATATATTCTGATGTAAAAAAAAAAATAGTGACGTATCAATTATTAGCCAGAAAACAACGTTCGATATCAAATTTCAACCCGGTTATGCAAATCAGTCTGTGTTTTCAAAACACTGTTTTTAATAATCAAAGACAGAAAAATCGATAAAAAAAAACTTTCCCAGCCAAACAGTTTATTCAGATAAACAATATATTTGCTTTCAGGGTAGTTTAAAATAAACGCTTCGTGATTTTACTCGCGAAATATCTTGTCTTTCAATAAAAGTTACAGCATTTAAATTACTCCTAACCCTCCTAGCCATTGTTTATCGAAATGAAGCATGTCTGTTAAGTGGCGTGTTACCTTTTTCTTCTAGCATTTCCTTTGACTACCAGGAAAAAGCTATATTCAGTTCTGAAATAAAAATTGTTTTCCCTTGAACCTTAACTCACCTGATGCAACTGGGACAAACTTTCCTGTTATCCTAAGGATCCGTTCGGATACCATTTTCGAAACACCCCGATCTGCTTTTCTGCTTGCTCCATGTTTGAATATGATTTGCGGTACACTTCACTTGGTAGAGTTTCGCCGCCAGCCAAGCCCAACTTCACGCCTGTGATATGGGCAAATAGTGTCCAATTTTTGAGATGAAGTCTCCTCCTCGCTAAAAACACCAATTCTAGCGAGTATAAGTTCGCTCTCTGTGGTTATTCCACAAAATGACAGGTGGGAACAATGACCTGTAATATCCTTTGAGCAGTTGCGTAAACTGATTATTTCACGACTCTTGCCTTTGTCTAACCTATCATACGAACAGGACGTTCCGGTTCTACTCTGAAAAGAACACGAAAATGCCATCGCAGTGTTTGCAGAGCCCGAAAGATATGCCGTAGGAAATCTGGAGCAAGACTTGTTAATGAAATTAGCAACCACAGCAACGCGGACAAATAAAATAATATAATCAAGAATCTAGAAAAGAATATAAAAAATCCTAGCTAAAACAATAAAAACTAAAAACATGATAATTTGAATTATCTGTGAATGGTATCTTTCTTAAAGATTTGCGTCAGCATTCAATTGATATTAACTCGTAAAGTAGCTCATACATTACATCATCCGAATGAAAGAAACATCAGCGTGTACAGTACTCTGCAATGCATAAAACTATCACGGAATTAAGGGAAAACTTTGATAAAACTAACTATGTGTTATTTTTCTTTAAAAAAGATAAAAGATAATAAAATTCGACACCAACAACAGCAACAGGACCGACTTAGGGCAAAAATACGCCGGAAACCACATTTGTACCATCTGTCACGTCTGTCACGCAATCTGTTGTATTTCGCGATTTGGGGAGATTTTGAGCATTCCGTCACAGACCACGATGTGATTTCCCCAGAAAAATTTTTATATCAGTTAAAACGCCATCTACTCGTAACTTTAAATTTTGAATTTCGTTTTATTTGTGGTAAAGGTAGTATGTATATGTAAAACTATTTTTTCAATTTGAATAGTCATTCCCATATACAAATTAGAGGAATATTCTCAGGTCTGTCTCAGTGTCTTAATTATTTTCAATCTTAATGCAAATAACAAAATAAATTCAGGAAAGGTTGTAGAATAAGGTTTGAGCGATTTTGAGATTTTAAAGTTTGCCGCTCGATGTTCGATTTTTGTGGACACGCGCTCTTTCATAGCAAATAGTTTATCCACTTGTACAGTTGCACAAGCCGAAGTCTTTTGCGAAAGTTATAGTTTTTTTTTTGACTAAGCTTTATTTAAACAAATAAATGTACATTGAAAGAATACACAAAAATGACAGCAGACAGTAAGTGAAATAAATAGTCTTGTTTACGCGTTCAGTGCATTGAATTAACATGACAAGGTCAGGACAAGAAGGAATTTTAAAATATGAGTGATAATCGGATTTTAGGCGAGTGTGCGGGGGAATTGAGTGGGGAGTGGACAGGCTATGCTGGGACCACAGGACACCCAAGCATAACATTTGAATATTATTAAAAATGGCGTTTCAAAATATAAGACTTTGTATGAGATTTTGAAGCGAACATTTTGAGCAATACATAACAGCAAACTAACCGAATAAAGTTCATGAAACATTACATGGTGTTGTTTGCTATCCTTACAACGCATTTTGAGCAATTTTAGGTGTATTTACCTTACTGTGTATTAGTACATGTATAATACATTGACAAGGAAGGAGTCATTTGGCCCGATTTAGCCACTATCACCGCTCGACACGTTTCGGAATTCGCTCGAATTTACCCACAAATCTAGTTCAGGCTCCCATTCTGACTTAGCGACTTGACAAAAGGAAGACATACAAGTGATTTTCTCAAAATCAATTGCACATACCTCGTGTCCCAAAAGAATTATCCACTGCACAAAATCGTAATAGCATCTCAAAATAGGTCGCCATGGATCCGTAAGGATCCCGATAGCCCCGTTTGACCGCGGTCGGCACTGGACACCAGTCAAATCATGCCCTTATCGGGAGGGCCACGCTCGTTTTGGTCGTGTTACAATTGTAGTAACTATGACCCGGTACGGACACAAAATTGTCGCTCCAACGTAGTCTGGTTCGCGTGAGAAGATCGCTGCGTGTTACCAGCGGATAGCAAAAATAAATCATTCCCATTTCTGAATTTATATCCATTTTCAGGGTGTATATTTTCTTGTTTTTTTAATAAGTGGGTTACCTGACCGGCTTCATGCAAATATAGAAATAGATATTGTATATGCAATTATAACAATTTTAAAATAAAACATTTTCACGCGCGTGAGGATATGAATTTAAATGAATTTGCCGACTTCGGTTCGAAAAAATATACCTCAGTGGTATATAAAACCTATCGACGATTCCAAAAAATTGAACACATTCAATTCACGCAGAGTACGTATTTAAAATTAACGCAGTAGACTGACCTGTATTACAAACGTTTTGTACATCAACGCAAATATGTTCAATTTACCACGCATGAATAGAAATATAGGAGGAAGGAGAAACACGGTTCACTTTCTCTTTTTCTTGACTCGTTTTCAGTTTCTAACGGCCAAGACCGTTTTAATTTCTTTCGATAACTTAATTCTCTCCATAAGGTCACGGAGTCCCGCGCAGCGATTCCACCATTCTCGCGCGAACCAGACTACGTTGGAGCGACAATTTTGTGTCCGTACCGGGTCATAGTTACTACAATTGTAACACGACCAAAACGAGCGTGGCCCTCCCGATAAGGGCATGATTTGACTGGTGTCCAGTGCCGACCGCGGTCTAACGGGGCTATCGGGGTCCTCACGGATCCATGGCGGCCTATTTTGAGATGCTATTATGATTTTGTGCAGTGGATAATTCTTTTGGGACACGAGGTATGTGCAATTGGTTTTGAGAAAATCACTTGTATGTCTTCCTTTTGTCAAGTCGCTAAGTCAGAATGGGAGCCTGAACTAGATTTGTGGGTAAATTCGAGCGAATTCCGAAACGTGTCGAGCGGTGATAGTGGCTAAATCGGGCCAAATGACTCCTTCCTTGTCAATGTATTATACACGTACTAACACAGTTAAGTAAATGGACCTTAAATTGCCCAAAATGCTTTGTAAGGATAGCAAACAACACCATGCAATGTTTCATGAACTTAATTCAGTTAGTTCGTTGTTATGTATTGCTCAAAATGTTCGCTTCGAAATCCCATACAAAGACATATTTTGAAACGCCATTTTTAATGATATTCAAATATTATGCTTGGGCTTCCTATGCTGGGACTTGAACTCTTTGTGTAAGTGAAGAAATTCCGTGATATCGCCTCAAAAATCGAGTCAAAACATCGGAAGTGGAAAATTGAGAGCAATTATGAAACTTACTAACCCAAAAGACAAGGCTAACGTTTATCTGAAAAAAAAGAGAGATTTTCACACCGTACGCTTGTCACGAATCATGTGAATACAATGTACGCATCTGATTTTGTTCATGACAGAGAGTCAACTATGCCATGCTTTGAATTGTGCAAGACATGTGCCTGACGCATGAGACAACTTTGACAATAAATGTATATCTAAAACACCTACTGACATTTATAATTAATTAAATCTTTTTTGCACCTGCCTCGCGAATTTTCTGTTAATTGAAAACAGAAAACATAAGAAAAGAAGTTCAAGACGCACGGAAAAAGATGGAAATCGATCAAAGACATAAAACGATACACACAAGGTGAGTTTATTTTGTTCATTTAATCGAATTAGAGTACAAATTTTGCTTCTGAAACGTTCAAAATCCACGCTATTTTAAACTCCATAAGACGTCTTACAATTTGAATTTCTCAACCGGCCCCTTTGTAGCACTACACCGCCTCCGTCGCGGGGTCACGTCCGAACCGCATCGTTTGCATTAAACGGCATCAAGTTATAAATTCCTCGCGCTCTATCATCTCGAACTTAGGCTGCCTGTGTAAGGGAAAGCCTTGTCAAACTTTAGGAATTAAATTAAATTCTTGCATTGACGTAAACCAGCATGTAGAAAAAACTCATGCTAATTAATGGAAACGGAGTCAGTGGATATTTTAATATTTCACTTCCTAATTTATACTGTTTCCTCAAAAAAAAAATTAAAACTCGGTAATATTCACAGTTTTGTTAAGGAAAAAAATTAATGTATAAATTAAATGGATATAAAACAGCTGCAAGATTTTTCATCTGGCTTGTCGTCTAAAATTAAAAAAAGGTAGAAATGATTGAGAAAAAAATTTACAGGTTATCACACACACAAAAGTTGATGAATTTATGCTTGCGTAAAATAGAAGAAATAGGTGAAGAAATCACGTTAAAAGACGTATTAAGAGTGAATGTCAGTAAAAATCAAAGAAAAACCGTAAAATCGCGGCCACGGTCAAAAAATCGATTTCGCTCATTTTTTGTCTACAGCAAGTTTAAGGTACTAAACAAAGTGAAATGGGGTTAGTTTTTTGAAATATCCATTTTGAACAATATTAACGGTTAAAAACCATCTGATCGAATTTGGTGGTGCGCGAGCCCAAAATTTTGCGCTTCTTGCAAGATTCCCGTTCGAAATAAAATACAACAGCCAGACTTCTACAGCTACAAATGTACACACTGGGTCTCATTTAATTGGGATGTGGTGTTCTTTTTCGTCTCAGGGTCTTCCTGAAGAAAAAAAGCCCAAAGTTTGAAGTTATATTTTCAGCCGTTCGATTACACGCCAAAGCATGCCCGAAACAGCTTCGTTGAAATGTATGTGGTAGTGCATCAAAATGTCTAATATTGTAGACTTAGAGTCTTGAAACATAGTTCTAAAAAGTTATGGTTTTGTATTTCTGGGACCTTCTCATTTATGAATGCGAACGCCAACTGAATTTTGGCAAAACACAAGTGACGCCAGAACGCAATTCCATAACATTAAAAGTGCGGCATGCGATAAACACGAAAATCTTCCGTTCAGTAACATCTAATATCTGATTAAAATCACTCAAATTAGGTGAATCAGGTAAATAATATTGTTTTGCATCCCTCCCGTTAAAGAAAGCTTAAATGTGTACAACTAAAACAGCTAAAATCGACCGATTACACGCGACGACCGAATTAACATGTAGTCATGATTGAATCTTGTTTTATACACGCAAGCTCGGTTACATGTAACTGAATTATGCAGCACAGCACGAAACCAAACTACTTTCACCGGGACTCACAGCGATAAAATGACCTCTAGATCAAACCGTTTTGCCGATGTCTTGAAATTCACCTCAAAACTGGTGTATTTTATAATAGATCCCTGACTCAGTTTATGCGACTTACCAGCCTGACAGCTGTCAGTTGTCGATAACACGTAAAGCCAAGTCTTGTAAACATCCCTAGTTGATTTTCTCCACAAGCACTTTTTACTTTAAAAGTTCTCATTGTGGACTTTTTACGGTCCACTATCATTCTGGTTTGGACTCAAATAAGTCAAGAAACAATACCAACTGTTCCAATTCTTTCCCGCGTGACTACTCAAAATAGACGTGTCACGTAACATGCAGTTATACGTAAATTGAACTTACTAAAAGGGACGTACCATAACTGAGAAAAGTGAGGTGAGGGTAAGGGAATTTTCGAGCTGCACAATTTTTTTTTCGTTGACATTTCCCTTGCAGGGATATTTTTTTCCGTATTCAAGAACTTCTTTTCTGGGCTACTCGCTGTGTATGATATTTTTTCTCATAACGTTCCCTTGCATGATTTTTTTTTTGTTCTCCCCCCCCCCCCCCCATAACTTTTCTAATGGTCCGTCCCTAATGCGACAGCAAAGCAAACGGTAAACAAGAAAAACGCTCGCAAAATTATTATTTGTAAGACTCGACTATTGAAGAAACAAATGAAACACGCACATTTGTTTACTCATGGGAAACACTCATTGTTACCCAAGTAAGAAAGCTAAGAACCTCTTCGTTTTGTTTAAAATACTAGTGGCAAAAACTATTAATCAAAAAAGGGTCCCAACTTCGATAGAGAATGTTTTGCTCATTCTTCGTCTTTGCAGGTGGTGTTTGCGGCGCAGATAAGGCCATCCCCATGGAATGTTTTGTTTCCCATCGCCCTCTCTCTTGTAAATGTGGGAGGGTCAGTCGGTAAAGGGCTAATTTACATGAAGTCACTCTGAGATGTGTACAAAACATAAACTTGGAAATAACAGAGGAAGTGGAGAGGGAAACTAACTCAGAAGCTTTCTATTTGTTTGTTTGTTTGTTTTTTTTTGGAGTTGTGGAAAAAAAAGATTGCGTCCGTGGGGATGGCCTAACTGGCGGCAGAAATTGTTCATCCGCGGACATACCAATATCATCCTGCGAAAAAGACACCAGTAGTCACAAGACGTTTTTGATGTTCTCCAGGGTTGACAAGGAAGCTGGTTTGATTTAAGCGAGATGTGGAATTTTTCAGAGTCCAAAGCATTTTTAGGAAATTGCCATTTGCAGGTACCACAAGCGGAAAGGGAGATTAACTTGCTAACTTCGAGGAAGCTGTGTGAACTAACAAAACAACTTATCCCGGTTGTTTCTTGTAATTGATTATAGTTTTATTGTCCTAGCTTTTCGAATTTTCAGGATAAATCCTTCCCATTCTGCTATTTTTTAAATCGACCCCACTCCTTCTCGTCTTCTATCCCTTGCTTCCAACTCCCCCCCCCCCCCCTAAAAAGAAAATTACGTATTAAAAACTGTAAGAAAATAGATACTAGCTCAGCGGTCGCCCGTAAGTACTGAGTTTTTGCATTTGGCATTTCTGAATATAATCTGGGATCTATTTTTACAACTTGATCATGATACTGAAACAAAAAATGGCCGAAAAAAACATAGCCTGCATAGCAAGCATTTCCGAGTAAAAATTGGGGCGAGCGCGAAAAAAGTGCATCCGCCCCAATTTTTACGTGGTCAAAAAAGCAAAAAATGCTTCCAACCTGCGGAAAACCCTACGGAAACGCTTGTTACGAAGGCTAAAAAACCTAAAAAACACGATGTTGAGAGGACAACAGGATGGTACGTGTGAGGTGTATAAGAGGATCTGTTTCAGGACGGAAAAGTTAGAGGATAACCTGCGCACACACGACTCAAATTTCTTTCCTGCGTTGCGGCAAAGATGCGGGTAGGCTAGTTAGTGGATATTATACTGTTCCCTGTCTGTGAGCTTAACGTACAAATCTACTTTGTGCAACGTAAATAAATATATTTGTGTGGTTTCAGATTTGCGAGGAACTTGTTTTTTTGCAGTATAACAGTATAACCAGGCCACATTTAGTCAAAGCCGATGGTTTGTTTGGACGGAGCCCTTACTCATCCTCCTGCATGTGCATGCTGTCTAAAACAACGTCAGTAGCAGAAGGAAACAGAAGTGAAATTTCTCAAGGCATGTGCGCAAAGCTACTTGAACGCGCAACACTGGAATACTCGACGGCAAATACTGTCTTTTATAGCAGACAATTATGGACGTTTCGAAGGAAGCAGTTAAAGTGCCGACATGTCCTAAACTGATTGGAAATAATACTGTCTGTGAAGACTCGCCAAGGAAGTTACGGTACGTTATTTGTAGATACCTTAAATTAACTTGAAAGAGTATAAGCAAAACAATGTAACAAGGAACGTTTGAAAAGTTTACGTTGATTTTTACGAGGCAAGTTGCCGTTTTCGTACCAAACATTTTTCTTGTTGAACACATACTGAGCGCTTTGTTGTATTTGAACATGACGCCATTTGTAATTTATCAGAAATTCACTTTGTGTTTTCATTGCAATATTAGAAGGTCCCAGAAAATTAAAACAACAGTAATGAAGAACCATCTTTAAAGTATCCCTGGATAAAGACTGGAAGATTTTAATGCACTACCACGCGCATTTTCGTGGAGCTACTTTGATCCATGTTTTTGGTGTTTTTTACATTTCTCAAATGTCGCTTCGCAATCCATGCCTTGCTCTTACGAAAACAACGTGAGACAAAAAATATCACTATATCTAGAATGAAGAAGGCCCAATATGTTTATTTATAGTAAGGGAAGTCTGGCTGTTACATTTTAATGAGCGTAGGAACTACCTGAAAAGTGCAACATTTCGAGGTCACGTAAACTGAAATTTGAATTTTATAGGTCGGTTCAGTTTTTAACCGTTTATTCCCGGTAAACAGAATATTTCAAGAAGTTAACCCCATTTCACTTTCTTACATACATTAAGGTTCCTGTAGACAAAGAATGAGACAAATTGATTTTTTGACCGTGGCCGCGATTTTCTAAATTTTCTTTGATTTTTACTGACATTCACTCTTAAGAGCAAATCCATACAAAAATCAAACATTTAGCGGCAAAGCTAGACAAATCAAATTCGCTTTTTTTCCATGGTGGAAGCCCTTTGTAAGGATACAAACGCCAAGTAGTTTTTTTTCTTTGAAAAACTCTTTATTTCTGACAAAAACAAAAAACTCAGCTAAGCTCGATTTTTTGAGACCAGGAAGGTTTAAGATTAGTCGTAAAGGCAATTACTTCAACCGTCCATTTGTACATTTTTTATGGAGCAGTTGTTTCAGTTAATGTTTACCTGTCGGCAAGATGTGACAAGCGGTTACAAGACGATGCAAACATTTTCACACATCCTGAGTGCACGTGATCGTAATAGGATTTTCCACTTTTATAGGTTTTCGTAAATCTTCATAAATTTCGCGAATTTAGCCCACAAGAAAAATCCCGAGAAGTTAGGGCAACGTTATGACTGATTTGTCTGCGCTAAAGCAAATCTAGTATGGTGAACTGAAAGTTTGCGTTTTGTCCCTGCATTTGTTTCAAAGCGGCCAATTTTTCGACTGGAATCGATGTACTTCTGCCGTTTACATAAAATTTCATGTCACTTCTGGCGACTTTTCACAAATTATAAACTTCTGAAATAGACGGCAACAGAGCACATTTGGAGTTCCTGGGGGGAGGGAGGGGAATATAGAGTCATAACCGAACATTTTCTGAGTAACCTCGAATATAATGCTTAACGTAGTTTTGTAGATTGGAATAACTGCATTTATATATATTTTACATTCCTCACTAAACTCCTGGGACCGGTTGTTTAAAGCAGGATTAAGCTAAGCCAGGATTAGCATCAATTTTTAATTCATTTCAATAGCCAAACGATACGGATTCCTGTAAATCTCTTTTTGCCCTACGTTTTGACTTTTGCTGCTGTACAGCAACGCGAGTTAGCGCTTGTTTGTTGGTCTTTTCGCTTAGAAACAACTATTCCTAAGCTTCTAGTAGCTAGAATTATATGGACGAGTTTCTTGTTCTTTTTAATTCATCCGTCGGCAGTTTTTGTTCCCACGACGGTAAAGAGAGAGAAAAAAAAATGTTGACTGAACTTGCTCCTTTATTGACATGTAGGGAAAATACTAGTAGCCATCGGGCCGGCCATCAGTTGATCATTCTCTGGAGCTGAAAGCGAGACAGATCAGAGCTTAGGGAGAGGCATTAATTTCAACATGGAAGTCAATTTGAACACAGGAGTTTTTAACACACTGTCGAAAAATTCATTGTGAGATACCAATCAGCTCATCACAGAAGCATTAAAGATAACGGCAAATTTCCTGTGGCAAAATGTGAATGGACACAAGGGCGCAACCCCCCCTCCCCTCCCACCCTCGTAAACTTGTTTCCGAATTATTATAAACTATTTAAAAACATGAAGTCGGGCGTGTATTTATAAACGTTACCAAGAAAACATTTAAATGGTTGAAATTTTGACATACAAAGTATTTCAGAGTTATTTTTTGCAACGGCATTTATTTTACCATCTGGTGACTAGTGATTAAATAGCAAATTTGAAATTTCCCGTTCCGTCATGAAAACTCCAAAGCGCTTGCTCTCCCCTTTCATGTCCTGCAAATTCGACCAGATCTTGTTGTATGTAAAAGTGTGGTAATGCTCTCCTCCTCCTCCCCCCTCCCCCCTCCTCCTCAATTGCTTCGCCTTCGTCTTTAATCAGTTTATCATACTCTTCCCCCCGAAATCCCACTATCGTCAACATCACTTCCAATTTCTTGCACCACAACAACATCGTCATCATCACTATCATCATCATCGTCGCTATCACAGTCACCAGGAACTTGAAGGCTATTGGGAACCAGCGACCTAGCGATGTCTGCTGTTATGACCTCCACGATTTCAGTCTCGTTTTAACGTCCCCTTTGAGTGCTTCATCTTCCGCTTAGCAATGTACATCTCCAGTACAGGAGCTTTCAGGTTTTTTAAATATTCCTTCCCTGTAAATAGCTTCCCACTTGTAATCTTTCAAGCGTTTCCGCTTCGCTTCCAGGTTTGCACGCTTCCTACTCTCCGCTCTCGACTCGGAGCAAATAAAATACGAAAAAGATCCTTCACAGACTGGATTTCTCCTTAGAGAAAATCATGTACTCAAAGCACTTGACTCGGCAACTATCAGGGAGAACTTGCTGCGTATAGAAAACTGGCATTGCAACATTACTTAAGAAGGTTAAAAAAGATCATAAAGAACACCTTAAAACAACCATACACTCTTCTGGCCGGATTTTGACTGGGCGCAAAACTGCTCATGACTTTGACGAAGACGAATTGTCCGAATTGCATGCTATGAAAAAAGAATTAGACAGCGTACGCTCTCAGGGACTAGTCGAGCTGCAGCAAACTTGTGAACCAGCGTTTAAACACACATTTCCCGCGACGAAAAGGAAGTCGCGATCGAGAAAACAGAAGACCAACAAGAGCAAGAAATGGCGTTTAGCTGGAATGGATAAGATTGCCCCAGAGCTGTCAGAAGGAAAGACGTGTCCAAAGCAGGATTTACGCACAGAGATTGTCAACTAGAAAAGAGAGAAAAGAAATGGGCTGCGGCGTTGATATCTTCAGGATGCAGTCTTTTACATGACACTACAAAAATCCGAACTTGGTAGAATTTTACGTTTTGCTGGAACTGAAAGTGGTGACGACGCAAGTTATGACGTTGAAAGTGTTGGCGAAGCATAGTGATGCTGCTGCAGGTGATGGCAATGAAAGTAATGGTGTTGGAAGTGACAACGATGCAGGTGATGGTGTTGAGAGTCATTACGACGAAGGTGATGACGAAGCAGGTGTCACATTGCGTTGAAAGTGATGGCGATGAAGGACATGGTGATGAAATTCATGGCGTCTTAAGTGATAAATTAAACTGTCATTTATATTTTTCATTTTTACTGTTAGACTGTCAAATCTTGAAGGTATCTTGAAAGTGTAATAGTTATGAGACCGTGGCGGTTACTTGTTTTGTTTTTTACTGTATAGCATAACGAGATGCATGTTTTGCATCTGTCCCTTTCACCGATCCGAGTTCGGCGTTGGATGGCGGAGAAACTCGAGTGCAAGATGGATAGATAGATAGATAGATAGATAGATAGATAGATAGATAGATACTTTATTTGTATAAACATCGCAGCCAGAGGCTGAATTACGTATATACATGTAAAAGATAAAAGCTACTAATATTATAGAAAATACGCATAAATCACAAATACAATTACAATTACAATTACAAAACGCATAAATTACAATCGGTTTAAGAAAAGTTTATATATACATAAAATATGTAAAATAGGAACAAAGTTAAGTTAAAGATCTGATGGCTATCCTAATGAGTTTACCCGGAGGCATTGGGAATAAATAAAACAGTTCCTGGCCCTGTAAGTTTTAAACTTGACATCAAAAACCCTGGCATGCCTGAGAGTGTGTTTTGAGCTATGCGAGTCAGGCAGTAAGTGATGGAGACGGTGATCTCTGTCCTCTAAAATGTTATCAAAAAGGGACTGACATAGGCGCTGGTGGTGAACCACTAATAACTCTAGGTCTAACGAAGCTAGGGCGTTGTCGTAAGATAAGGTGGGCATATGGTGGAAAGGGACCTCTTTTGCACGCGCTCCAAATCGTCAATTAGATACTGAGGTGACGAAGCGTGAAACACAGGAATCGCGTAATCGCAAACAGACCTTATACAACTGGTGTAAAACCTGAGTAGATCGGCCTTCTCGACTTGAGCGCGCTTTAATTGCCTAAGAAAGTACAAGCGTTTAGATGCTAGATGGAAGCGTCAAGTTCCTTCTGCAATCGTCCATCGCAGTACTGGAAAAGGAAGACTTAAATAAAGGTAACAGAGGAGCGGCCCGGAAGGAGGTATCAAGGCCGTTATTTTTTAGAAAACAGGTGTCCTTGTTCCTGTGGGCTTAGCTAATGGTAACAAATTGTGAGAAGAGAGGACTAGCAAAATAATACTACATAGCTTTTTGAACTGATTAGTCTCTCTTTTGATAAGATATGCAATGCCTTCTTTTTGAAGTCTAATAAAATAGACAGAAATTTAGCTTAAATTAAGCAAAGATGTGAAATTCTCCATTGTCGAAAAAAAACGGCGACGAATGTCCTTTTCTCGGCAGACCACTGATGACAAATGCCCCACCCTGGAGACCGACAAATGCCTGGTAGGGGCCGGGGAGGAGGAATTGTCACGCTTGGAATTGACTGAGCCATAAGATATTGGTGTAGTTGTTAATCTTGCCACAATCAGCGCCATACTGTGTTCCTCTCCGTAAATAAGCTTGATTAACTGCAAGGTCGAGTTTGAGCAAGTATCTATCCAACGACACGCAGCCTCCAGACGGGTATTGTAATTGATTTAGTATACAATAAAATGACTGCACTCGGGAAACGGCTATATGTTTTCATGCTAGAAACTAAAGGACGTGCTATCGACCAAGTTACGAATTTGCAGGAATTTGGAAAAAGAGTTCCAGTTGCAGCAAATCAGAGTTGACGACATGACCAACATCTGTGTGTACGATGTTCGCAACATCTGCGATCTTTTAGCTCGAAGTTTTTGCCATCCTTAAAAAAAAGACTGGAGCAAATTTTTTCAGGTCGTATTAAAGTGCCAGCAACCATACTTTGGCATCTTAAGAAAACATGTCAAGGGCTGTGAATGCCTGAGAAATAAATGAGGATTGCTAGAACCTAATCCAACATATCTCTCTGTTAGAAATGGAATGCCCTAAAGCATGTCATATTTCCATCCTGGGAGACCCAGGGACAGATAGTGGGGTAAGGGAAAGCCCTAGTGCCAACGTCGTCTCACAGGACCAGTTTCAAACGGCTTAGCCAGTTCTGGCTTCTGTTTGGGCAGAAAGAAAACCTCTTTATTTTTCTGCCCAGTCAGCGAGCAGCAAATCTCTGAGTCCGTTTCGAGTGTTCTGACATGGAGTAACACACGAAGATCGTTTAAATTGCCTTGCTTGTCTATCGAAAACCTAAGTATCTTTTTATGGAAAATCTTACAGTAAATGCGCCACGAAGCTTAAGGACAAGGGGAAGAATTTGTCTTGTTCAAGTCACACAACCAATTCATCTGAAACTCTATACTGGTCGAACGTATCGTACTACTGAAATAATGAATATATAAATATCATACATTTTTTCAGGCTTTCTTTTTGCAACGGCAAAAGTTGCGTCATAACTGAGATGATCTTCTCGCGCTACTGTTTGCAATCCCCTTGCACGTTCTGATTCGGGACCCGAAAGATCGCTTTTGTCTAGTTGCCCCGGTGTCTTATAAAAGGTAGGATAGAATTGTGCTTGAGGTTCTGTGACAAAATGAAAGACCTTTTCAATGCTTTTACTAACGGAGTTTCGATTTAGCAGCTGTTCCAGTGTATATTTTTCCTTTGGGCATACAAAATTTTAGAGGTTATAATATTTACTTGTTCGATTAAGTTACGCTCCCAGAGGTGTATGTTCTGTTCACTCTTGTTTCGGACTCTTTTAGATGCTACTTCGCAAGACAACTTCAATGATTTTTCGCGCAGGAGTTTTTCCTCATTCGAAGTTCGAAGAAAAAACGTCTCTCATTCATTCATTCATTCATTCATTCATTCATTCATTCATTCATTCATTCATTCATTCATTCATTTTACTCCGCTCCTCGGGTGTATATATATATACACCCGGAGGTGAATGCCCAAGAGGTGAATGTCCAAGACATTTAATTGCTAGCAATTAAATGTCTTGGACCAAATAATCCAGCTCCTCATTTCTACATATTCATTGCTCTAGTCTTATCTATTGAGCACTCTAATAGCCGATGAGGATTTCAATTCACTATTTTGTTATATATATATATATATATATATATATATATATATATATATAACTGCAGACAGTACTGTTTCGGCCTTCTGGGCCTCATCAGTGCAGTGTATATATATATATATATATATATATATATATATATATATATATATATATATGCACCCGTTTTCAAAAACATTGCCACTTGAAAAATATATATACATATATATATACCTTTTGTTTTCATATTTATTCTTTTGTTTTCGCGTTGTGAAGACAAAAGATGTATATATGTATATATATTTTTCAAGTTGCAATGTTTTTGAAAACGGGTGTATATATATATATATATATATATATATATATATATATATCTGACTGGATTTGATAAAACATACCAACAGAAATTTTAGTTGATCTTGAGTTGTTCATGCTGTTCCTGTTTGTTTATTTTTTTTTTTTGGATTTTTTTTCGGCAATCGCAAAGCATTATCGGTAAAAATGAAAAGAACAGAGTGTTAGCCTATTCAGGCTTTTTTTTCTCCCGAACACACCCTTTGATGAAGTCTCTTTTTACTCCGGATGGATGGCAGGTTGAAAAATAGGTGTACTAAAATGTTTCAGTGGGCTTAAAGTGGGTGCGTATATCTAGCATCGACTCGGTTTTAAATCTTTCGCCTTTGTAAACAGTAGTGTCCAAGAATTTTGTTTCTGTTTCAAATACTTTAGCCGTAAACTTGATAGTTTGATGGTGTTTGTTAGCTTGCTCAATCAATGAACTGTGTAATCTCTACTCTGGTTGCCTCCCAGAGGGAGACGAGCAGTTTTAAAGTGCTTCAATTTAATATCTCTGTTTCTACCTCAGCCATAAAAATATTTGCGAAAGCAACTGCCACTTTGGTGCTCATGGGGTTCCAGCTGTTCCAGTTTGAGCGCTCTTTGCAGTAGTCGTGTAGGGATAGGTTTGTTTCTGTGGAATGACTTGTATGCGTTGCATACCATATTTCATACTTATCATGTGCACTCTCATGTTCGCTGTCAATGAGTTTAAACTGTCGGTGTTTTGTTGCTCCTCAACTATCTTGCAGACACAGTTGTCCACACATATATCTGCGCTCTCAATAGGTTTATATTCCCAGTCTCATTATATCTCTCATTTTTTCTTATAGATGGACTCATGTGGGCTCTCAATAAAATTCTCGCTGTCAATGTCTTTCCCCCTATCTCTTGTTCACTCTTGCCGACTCTTATATGTGATGAATGAGTTTATACTCTCGATTTCTTTTGCCTCTTGTCTTTCATGCATTGATTCCGACTCTTGTGTGTATCCCGTCTCTTTAGCCTGTTATTTCTCATACCATACATTGTCGACTATTTTGCACTCTCAATAAATTTATACTTTGAATTTCCTGCTCCCTAATGTATCTTATGCATGTATCTTATCTTATGTGATGCACTCTCAACAAGTTTTACTTCTCGATATCTTTCACTCCTTTATTTTTCATTTACTGCTACTGTCTCATGCGCGTTTTCGATGTTTGTACTCACTAAGTCTTTTGCACCATCCGCCAAAAGTACTACTGTCGACTGTTGTGCACACTCAATTTCATTTGTCACTAATTTCTTACATTCTTGCTGACCTTTGTACACCCCTTAATACGTTTATACTCTAGAAATCGTACCACTTGTCTCTCCTCCATTTTTTGGTGCGCGCTTATTAAGTGCTCCTGATAGGTCGCTCTTATCCTTATTTATGCACTCTTGCTGATTCACGTGCGCATTTCCATTTCCTTTTTTCCTAATGCACTCTTGATCATTCCTTAGGACACTAAATAGAGTTTCTACCCTCAGGTCTCTTTTTTTACCGGCCGTGGGCCCGGTTGTACATGTTCGAAAGCCCAATTAAACCTAGGTTAAATGTACTCCAAATTTTTTTTATTCCCTTGTTTAGAAGCATTACCATTGCTAACTCTGCATGAAAATTTATAAGCAATTAAATTTAAATCGTTAAGTGAAAATAACTTACTATAATCGACGTCGTTACGGCCGGATTAAAAGTGAATTAATCATCGAAGCTAACCCTGAATCAGCTTAACCAGCTACGGAAGCCGGAAAGGGACAATCCAAAAAATTTTTCAAATACCAAAAAATATTTCAAATCGCAATGTTTTTTTTTTCAAAAATCACTGTCGAAGAGTTTGTCAAATCTTAAAAAACTATTACAAATCCTACGAAAATTATTGGATCCACAAATAACTCTTCTAATAATCCGAAAATATTTTGCAAATCCATAAAAACTATTTCAAATCGCAATTTTTGTACAAATCATTATTGAAGAGTCTGTCAAATCTAAAAAACTATTGCAAATCCTAAGAAACTTATTGGATCCGCAAATAACTTTTTAAAAAATTCGAAAATAGTTTAAAATCCAAGAATCGTCGTGAATTCCAGAAAAAAAAGATTTAAATCGGAAAATATGTTTTGTCACGTGCTGTTTGCGCCAGTAGTCAGCCAGCGTTAAACGTTTTCCCGCCATTTCCCGTATCCGTTTTCCCCAAAATGGCGGTGTTTTGTGTCTCGTGTGGCTGTAGGGTGAACTCTAGCGACAAATTTTGTTTTAAATGTGGCGCAAAAGTTCCAGAGACATCGCTTAGTGGAAGAGGGAGTACACCAGAAGAAGAAACTGCATCGTCTTCTTCGTCGACGAAGTCCTTGTCCCAATTATCGGTCTCTAAAGCTGAGGAACGGAGCGGATCCAGCAAGCCAAACAAAGGTTTTAAAGGAAAGCAAGCAACACGGGATCCACTTCCAAAAGAGGTCTTGACAACAGAGTTGTAATTCACGTTGGTTTAATCAGGGAAAACGAAGAAGGAAAGTTGGCGATAGTAAGAAGGAGCAAAGTGGTGTTCTGCGGGATCAAAGGCATACTTTTCATGTCTTTCATTTATATCCATCAGGTTCCATCAGGTTTCCTTGTTTGAAACACAAGCTGTATATAAGCACAAACTGAAAAAACATTCTGCGTTCCTTTCTTGCAAATGAGACAAATACTTGCACACTGGAAGATGTGTATCATTGCATCTTTCATAAAGGCCTTAAAGTGTATATGACACGAAAATTTTTTCTTCCGTTTTTGATAGTTTTATGTGTATAAAAAAACGATTCTAAGCTTTAAACCGGCATCAAACTTTTCAAAATTACTTTTTTCGCGGTGAAAGTAGCGCAAATTTGACTTCAAAAGTGTCGCCGTCTCGCGCGGCCAAAATATCACGTGATTAGCTAATGTGACGTCAACCGACTTGATTACAAAACCAACATGGCGTCAAAATGGAAGGAACTTGGCAGAGTTGGCAAAGGTTTCTCGTAGCTGAAGCGCCTAATAAGCAGTGGTTTGCGTATTCCTTTTGACGAAATGGAGAGAAAGTACTCAGTATTCCTCGGATCCAGCATTTTGGGACAAGGGAATCGAAATAATTGTGTTGAAGGAAATGCAAGGTCCAAGCACTCAGGCTACTCGAGATTTTGATGTTTGCTATGTTTTTAACTTGAAGATATGGTTACGAACGAGCATTGTTTTATAAGGATCTGTCTCGATAAGCAAAGAAGTTTTACTGCAAAACCCAGAAAGTTTTCATTCGCAAAGCAGGACAGGTACGATAGCGTGGTCTGACTTTCGATCGTACAGGTGAACAGAGCTACCATTACGGTCTTAAATGAAATTTGTTTTTATTCTTCTCTGGACTTCAGTAAGACATTACGATATCAATATAATTTCATTGACGATCGCCTACTCATAACATTTTTACACTGGACTGTGCATATACTGGCTTAACCTGACTGCATTGGATGAAGGATTTTAACTTAAATATATCACCTTTTTAGCAAGACAAGAGTTCAGGATTTAGTTTGACTCTTCCTGTGAGGAGGCTGTAAATGCCTCGTTGTTAGAGTGTGAAAATAGAAAGAAAATTAAGAGGTTGCTGAAAGAATTCCAGGAAAATGTCTCACTCGGTTATATTTGTTTATGAAGACAAACATTTTCTAGGAGTTTGTTAAATCCTATGTCTACATATCAAGTTTTTTACCAATCAGGCTGAAATAAATTCCCTGCCTGTTTACTGACCATGACCTGACCTGATTTACATTAGCTTTCCAACAACAAAAATCCCTGTTAATACCAACAGCTTCAACTAAGCTACACCCATCCAGGCCTCAAGTGATCTAGATTGGGTGGTTGTTTATACTAACATGGGGCATTAAGACCCCCCCCCCCCCCTCCCCCTTGTTTTTTGGTCAGATGAGTAAACACGGATTCATTATCTCTTGTTGCTTTATGTTTGGTAGTGGTTCTGATAAATCAATAAATATCAACTATCAAAATTGAAGATCAAGTTTTGATGACAAAAGGACATTCCTTCTGTTGAAATGATTGTGACCTATTGTCAACAAGAACGATACATTGTATTTAATTACTATTTTAGAAGCTTCCATATAGGAATACTTAGATAAATTGTTGTTGTTGTACTGCCACTCTAATTATTCCTAAGTAGAAATTGACTGACGATTAACAATGTTGTTGAGGATGCCACAAATGCCCCAATCTTTAACTCTGTCTCCAGTTATTAGGAAATATGGTATTAATCTAGGTGCTCCAAAAAGGGCTTCCACCTCTCTCCATTAGAATCAGGCTTAAGCAGATTAAGCTTGCGGGGGTCCCTGTGTCAGGAACCTGTATTGTGTGCGTGTGTGCGTGTGTGCGTGTGTGTGTGTGTGTGGGGGTGGGGGGTGGGGGTGGGGGATGGATGGGATGTATGGATCTTCATCACTGTGTCCGAGTGATACATATGCTTTGGTAATCGACCAGTTAATAATGATAATTATTGATGAAGACCGATGTTGATTTCCACTGTTCCTAGCAAAATTGTTTGAGGAGGAGTCAATATGGAGACCCACTGTTGATTTGCAAATTTACTCGTCAATTGTCAATTTCTGTTTGTTTATTTATAATTAATTGTTAGTTTTAGAAGAGTTTGATGTGCTGCACTCCCCTCCGGTGGAATTAGAAACACCAAAAGCTATTTAAGAAGCTTAAGGACACCAGTTATTTTAAAAGCTAATGAACATGGTTGTGATTCAATAATAGTTCTACAATATTGGAAAACCATACCCACTGCAATGCGAAATATGACATTGCCTTCATGGTGGTGAGTTGTTTAAAAAATTACTGAGCCAAGATTAGTGTTAATACTCTAATATTGATACTCTAGATAGCGACAGTCTTAATCTGCGATATTTGCTGTTTCAGCCAGTGATATGTCAAGTAGCATGCGAGCTGAAGTCAATTTCAGTGTCGTTTTTAAAGTAAAGCGTATATAGATTCTAATTGCAGGATAACACGACAGTGGAAATAAATGTCTTTTCTGGCCTGGAAGTACATTGCGTACGGCCATATTATCAACAAAACGATTTCGTCATTGGCTTTTCTCTACGCTCTGTAAAAACACTTTTGCTTGCTGCAGAAGCCACTGGAGCTAAGGCCAGGCTGGGTATAGACTGTGGGAACTCGTTCTTAAATCGAAATGAATCGAAAATCCAGCGCACTCTCTATAAGAACGACGACATTCTTGCGGTAGTAAAACATCAAAACAATCGGCTCTTTCGGTTCTCCTTAGGTTGATGGAAACAGTAAGCTGTTTATGTGAACATAAGAGCTTTGATGTTCTTAATAAATCCTAAAAGAACTCAACGAAGAAAATACACGACTGAGGTGCTTCCACTGATGTACAGTCGGGATAAATCATCGACTTTGAGATCAACATCCTCACCACAGTACGAAAGAAGAGAAGACAGCGCAAATGTTCGTCGTTGTCTGGTTTGATAAGACCTTAAACAGCACTATTTTTCTCCTAATTGTTCTTTCTCGCTGTGGGTCTTGGAAGTTTCGAAAAAATCCCCCATACTGGTGAACAATGTCAACATTTTGAGGCGATTTGTAACAAAAACACTACATTCGCGGGAACGCAATCAAGTCAACTGACGTCACTATGCGGTAAATTCGATCGCAGTCCCCGGGACTGTTTTGAAGTGAAAAATAGGGTCTTTTGCCCGCGAAAAAAGAGGTTTTTAAAAATGTTAGACAGGTTTTAAGTTTAGAATCGTTTTTATACGCACCAGACTCTCAAAAGTCGAATAAAAAAATTTCGTGTCATATACACTTTAAGAGAGAAGTGAAATAAGGAATTAGGACTCTGCAAGCTGCACTATTTTCTCATACATGTCCTCCCTAGCTTGCCTCCAATTTTCTGGTGGATGTGAAAGGTCTTCTTCTCGTACAACACACTTAAAATAGTCCAAGAGCTCGTCATCAACACCCTTGGCCAGTTCTGCTTGTCCACAATCTTCCAATCCACGTGTCTGAGGCAAATAGTAATGTTCATCGGGAACACCAGAAACTGTATTATGCCTGGACTGCCTTATGAAATGCATGTTCCATTCGTCTTTCACCTTGTCCAATTCCAATAGCAGAAAGTCAGAAAACACAAACCAGACACATTCCGTGTGCAAGTGGTTTCCAAGAGCAAGCTTTCCCTCAGTCACTTAAGTGTCTTGAAAAAGTCCATAACCCACGCAGTGAATCCCCTTTTCCTATGACTCCACCAGTTTTCAACTCTCCGGCTAATAAGCGCTGTGAGGCAGCAAATATACTTTTGGACTAGCATTGGCCGCACTCTATTTTCTTCTACTGCATGGAGGAAAAAACTTGCTGGGATAAGTGGGTCGTTGTTGCTTTTACATACTTTAAGCCACATAATTCTCCGAGAGAATCCATCGACACAGCAATACGGCTTCAACTTGTTGTAGCCATCGACATGCCACGTTGCGTTTGGCCCTGATGAGACGTAGGATCGACGTTGCAGCTTTCTAGCCTTTCGAAGGGCGGATGCATCTGGATCCAACTCTCGTAAGATTTGCATGGCCAGGTCTCGAGGAACAGTAACATTGTAGGTTGTTCTTAGCTTGTTCCACATGCCACGATATCCAAGAAGTGGTGAAGGGCCCTCAATTTCACGTTTAGTTATTTCCCGAACAGTGTGTTCGGAATGAACGTGGTTTCTTCTTCGTAACCCATACTGACGTAGCCTTCTCTTCAAATTCCTCATGTTCACTGAAATCCCATGGTATTCTGCCAGAAAGTGAACGAAGGCCTCATAACGAAATCCCCTTTTAAAGTAATGTCCTATAGCCAATCTCTCGTCTCCCGAGCTGGACACACCCTTACCTGTTCACGTCTTTTTAGTGTTCCACACCGAAGGCAGAATATTTCATTGTTCCCAAATTCTCTTCCACATTTATGGCATAAAGTTCTAATCTCTTTAAGTAGCTATTTTGGATACGGAAGATGGAGGGAAAACGTCTAACGCTGGCTGACTGCTGGCGCAAGCAGCACGTGACAAAACATATGTTCGGATTTTAAAAATATTTTTTTCTAGATTTCACGACGATTCTTGGATTTTAAACTATTTTCGAATTTTTTAAAAAGTTATTTGCGGATCCAATAAGTTTCTTAGGATTTGCAATAGTTTTTTAGATTTGACAGACTTTTCAATTATATAATGTCTTGTAAAACAATTGCGATTTGAAATAGGTTTTATGGATTTGCGAAATATTTTCGGATTGTGAGAAGAGTTATTTATGGATCCAATAATTTTCTTAGGCTTTGTAATAGTTTTTTAGATTTGACAAACTTCTCGACAGTGATTTTTGACAAAACATTGCGATTTGAAATATTTTTTTTGGGATTTGCAAAATATTTTTGGATTGTCCTTTTTTCGGCTTCCGTACTTAACCCTGATTTAAACAACCGCTCCCTGATCTCTTGTACACTATTGCTGACTTTCTGTTCCCATTACATCTCGATTTCGTGTGCTTTTTTTTTTCGTTTTTACTTTCTTCATGTTCATGACTCTTATGTGCAAGAAATAATTTTTAAATCTCTGTCCTTAGCCACTTTTGTCTTATATGCCTCTATAATCTTTCAAGTAATTTTGTTGATTCTTGTGCACACTCAATAGGTTGTACTTTCGATATACTTTATCCCTTTTGCAGACTCATGTGCGCACTAAATAAGAGTATACAATCTATCTATTTTGCCCCGTTTCTCTACTGTATGCACTTTTGCTGATTCTTGAACACACTCAACAAGAGTTTAATCTCAATTTGCTTTTCCCCATTATCTTTAATGTAATTTGGTGCTCCCCTTATCCCAGTTATCAGTTTGCTAACTCTTGTATAATCTAAATAAGTTTATGTGAAAGATGAAATAGTCAAAAATGACACTAGCGTGGGACAAAGAAAAAATCTGAGTCCCCGACAGGAATCGAACCCATGACCTCCCGAACACCGGGCGGGCGCTCTATCCACTGAGCTACGAGAGCTCATGGAGAGCGAGGCCATTTTTACTGAGCATGAGTTCTTATGTGACATGTTGACTTATGTTCTCATTGTTGACTATTTCATCTTTCACATTTAATTTACGGAGCTGAAAATTCACCATCACTTTCATTTATTACAATTAAATAAGTTTATACTCTCGATCTCTTTTACTCATACAATTTTCGCCCCCGCACTCTTTTGACTCTTGAAGGCTATAATCCTTCCGATCTTGTTTACCCCTATTTTCGTAGGTCCTGTTCGAACCTTTTGTGCGCTTTCAGTAGTTTTATACTATTGTTTTCCTTTGCTCTCAGTTTATACGCTGAAATTCTTCCTGATTCTTGTGCGTACTGAATAAGTTTATACTCATTAATCTCTCACTCCTCATCTCCGTCTTCTAGAATCGTACTGATTCCTTATTATACTCTTGATCTTTTGTTTTACTTGTTTCTCATACAATCGTGCCCTCTCTCGCGCAAAGTAAATAATATTAATATTAATACTGCTTCCAATCCCTCCCAAATTTTTTTCATGTAAACTTCAATTAATCCATAATTTTCATTCCTTTTATTCTTATCTGTCACGCAATCTTGCTATCTCTACTTGCCCCATTTCTTTTGTCCTTTTTTTCTGATGCACTTCTGCCGACTCTTCAAAGTGGTATGTTTATATGCCTAATATCTTTTACGCTTGCTGTCTTATATTTTGCCGACCAGTGTGCGTACTCACCTTTGCCCAAAATCTAGCTCCAACACATTCTTACCGATTCCCGTACGAACTCAAGTAGTTTATGCTCTCGATTTCGTTTGCCCCTTAAGATATTTCTCATTCTGATTCTTTCTCGTCGGCTCTTGAACGCCATTAAGAAGTGTTTACTCTCAACCCTTTTTTCCCGCTACCTCCCCTGCAATCTTCCCAAATCTTGTGCGCACTCAGTAATTTTATACTCTCAATCTCTTTTGCCTCTTCTCCCGCATGTACACCAATATATCCAACATAGTTTTTAGAGATAGAACCAACAGAGGAGCGGCCACATGTACATAACAAAAATAGTTCACTTAGGTTGTCTCTGCCAAAACTAAAGCTCTTGTCAAAACTGCATTGGTCAGCATCCCTAGGGTTTCCAACATAAAATATATAGGGCTTTAAAAGCTTTAAGGCAGAAAAATGGGGTCCAGGGGTCACTCAAGGACTCCATTTAACCAGAATCAACATTTCCGTTCGAGCTCCTAGCAGAAAAAGTGCCCGGGCTCTAGACTCCACGTTAAGAATTACGCGGCCTTACTGCTCTAGGGACCTCCCTTCGATAAAAGGCCACATCGGGCCCTTTTCACGCTCGGAACACTGAATATCATAAAAAACATTCACGTTCCGCATTGTTTAACCCTTACTTAAAGAGAGGAAAAATGAAAGAAATGAGTATACTAGAGACATTTGAAGTTATATCAAACCTGTTTTAATCATAAAACAATTAAGTGTTTACACTGGGCGAGCTACTTAAGTTACTGTCCGTTGACTGCATTATTTTACTTTAAACGCTCAATGATACTTGTACCACTCATAACTCTTTCTTTAAAGGGGTCACGTCAGAAATTTCAACGTTTTCGCGTCGAAACTGCGCTGAATATTTTCCCCTAGACGAAATGTCTCTATACAAAAATCAAATATCACGTGATTTACTAAAGAGAGAAGAACATTCCGTAATCAGTTGTTAGCAATTTTTCCAAGATGTAAAACAAGAACTTTAAGAAAAGGCCCACTTAGTTCCACGTTCAATCCATTTCCAAGCTATCCATCCGCAGCCAGGCATGTTTCTTCAAAGAGTTCGAAAGCTAGTACTAACAATAATTTTAAGCAAAATTTATCTTTTTTTTAATGTGAAGCTATAAATAGGTGACATAACTATTTATGACAACTTTCGTGAAAACTATATTCTTCAACAAAACGTGCAAAACTATGCGTAGTAAAACTAGTATTGTAAGAATTAATTACCGAACAATGATAAAACATATGCAAGTAATTACTTAAACAATGAAGCTATTTTTACAGGTAAGTCAGTCAAATGGACTGAGCATCATCTAACGCTGTTGAATGCAATTTTTTGTAAGAATGTTTGATCCCAACCAAACTTTCCTCAATATCATAGAACATCAATCAACATATATCCTCCAGAATCATTGAAATCTATCAACAGGGTGCCTAGAAGGGTAACACTTGCCGAATTCAACAATGTTGAACTTTGTTGAATGGAAATGCTTAATCCCTTTAGATAGAGCCGTAAGGCATTATACTTTTTAATAGCTGGCGAAGTCTTCAAAACAGAGCCCAATGAAATGACTGAAGTTTCACTGTACTCCAGTTAACACTATTTGCAAGGTTTGCGAAATTTGCTGACAGTTTTTGAGATTTCTCAGATCTTGGCTATCAGTCATTTAGACTTTCAGCCATGTTAACATGATCAACTAGTTATTCAATTTCTCCTTTATCAATCATTCAGTCAAAGGTTCACGCTCTTAGCTGACAATTATTTGGACGAATTCAACTGGCTTTGCAATTGAACACTTTGGTATATTTTCTTAGCTACCCCATAATCCTGAAAAATTTCTCTGTTAACAAAACAACTGCCAATAGTTTAAGAGAGCCATGCAGTAGTAACTTTAGGTTTAGGGTATTCCTCGCAAATTTGTCCGCGGTCGTGTTGTTCAGATTTGGAAAACCAAACTCTATTTCCTGCCAAGTCATTGGATTTTTTCATTTAATCCTTTTTTCGATCTGCATTCGAAATTTGGACATTTTCAGGCTCCACTACACCTCGATGTCAGGTACAATATCTGCCACGTTTCTCAGTGGAAACTTGAAATTTTGACAAGAATTAATTCCTAAGTTCAAGTTCTTTCAGATATTGTAACAGGAGTTTAAAAGAACTAATCGGAACATTGATTTTTTCTTCCGAAACCTTTGATGATGTAAGGTATGAGTAAGATAAAATTTGGGCATTTTTTGCCTCTCCTACTCCTTGAAATCATCTGCAATATCTGCCAACTTTGTCACTAGAAACTTGAACTTTTTACACAAATGCAAAGCTATGTTATAGTTCTTTTAGATACTGTAACAGGAGTTGTAAAAACTCATCGGAACATGTAATTTTTTCTTCCACAACCTATGATAGTGAAGGGTATGACTAAGTAAAATTGGATATTTTCAGCCTCTACTACACCTCGATGTCAGGTACAATATCTCCCACGTTTCTCACTACAAGTTTGAAAGTTTGACAGGAATTGACAGCTTAGTTCAAGCTCTTTCAGATATTTCAACAGGAGTTTAAAAGACTTATCGGAACATTGAATTTTTTCTTCCACAACCTATGATAGTGAAGTGTATGACTAAGTAAAATTTTGTACATTTGCAGCCTCTACTACACCTCGATGTCAGGTACAATATCTGCTACGTTTCTCAGTGGAAACTTAAACTTTTGACAAGAATTGATAGCTAAGTTCAAGTTCTTTCAGATATTGTAACAGGAGTTTTAAAAAGTAATCAGAACATTGACTTTTTCCTCCGAAACCTTTGATGATGTAAGGTATGAAAAAGATAATATCAGTGTCTTCTACGTGTTGCGACCCAGTGGGTCATTTGAATTTGAAATATGACAAGGTTCCTTTCTGTGCTATTGTATTCTACTGGACAAGAATATATCCCATGGATTTGATAGACTTTTCTCCATTGTCTGGTGAGAATCTGGCTTCGTTCCCACACGTGTTGGAGTCATCATGAGCTCCTCCAGTACCAAATCCGATTCTGGAGTCACAGGAATGGCAGTCGTTTTGTTCGTTACCAACGATACCAATTCTTGCTTTAGGCCCACCACACACGACGTTGAAGCCTTCCTTGTTACATCCGGATTGTAAGGATCCCTGAGAACCAAGCAGCCACTTCCACGTGTTACGACTCAGTGTGGTGGGGCGGTATTGCCCATCAGCGATCAGTGAGTGCAGGGAATCAGCGTGCCTATTTATAACAACAAAGCTGATCTGCTGCCTGACCTTCATACCGAGGCAGATCTTGGTGAAGGATGTGTTCCAGTAGGTCGGTAACTTGGTCTCTTGTTTGTCGAACCCAGTCTCTCCTCCTGCAGTCTTGAAGGTTTCTTTGTTGCTCCAAAG
Organism: Siderastrea siderea; assembly: GCA_964030785.1. Classification (NCBI taxonomy): domain Eukaryota; kingdom Metazoa; phylum Cnidaria; class Anthozoa; order Scleractinia; family Rhizangiidae; genus Siderastrea; species Siderastrea siderea. The sequence continues at coordinate 49,875,250 of OZ034970.1, forward strand.
ACTGGAATCGTAATGGAAGGTTGGCTTTAAAGGATCAAAAATACAAAATGGCCGTTACTTAGGAAGGAAGAAGTAACTTAAGGAAGAAATTAATGATAAGCGGGTAGCAGTTTACTTACCCTAAGGGAAGGGAAATTTACAAGAGCCCATAACCCTTACAGCCACTATCAAAAATTATCCTGCGGAAAACACCTTTGTTTATGTAATGCAGTCTCAACATCATTATTATAATGTTATTTCGAAGGTAAATTAGCGATGTTGAAATGTTAAAGCTCTATAAATTGGTCACCCTTTGAAAAAGGAAGAGTTTTATAACCTAAGGCAGACTATCTTTAATTATCCTTGCTTCATATTTACCCACTGCACCAGCGGACATGATAAACAGTCGTTTTGGCTCACCTTGCGAAGTGGGGAGGCGTTAATATTAAACCCGTACGACTTGCATACTGGTATGAGCTCGTTCGTATGAGTTCTTTCTTAAAGCTCTGTATTCGTTTACATGGCGCAGGTTCAAAATTTTATATCAATACGAGTTATAGCGGTTCGCGTTCACTCCAGTTTCTGTAGCCCATCGCAATTCTCATTCCCGGTTCGAAAACCCATACCGTTATCATGTAAACGCCGTACCACTGTTCGTTTTAACATTCCTTTCTTATTCTAACCATTTTGTTCCAAGGTAAAACCCATACCGCCATTAAAAAAAACGGTTTATGTAAAGGTAATGTAAAGCTTTCATCTCGTACAGGTGCCGTCGTTTTCATCTAAGCGTAGACACGTGAAGAAAACAACGGTATGTATGTTGCACCGATATCATGTAATGATAGGGAAAGGGAAAGAAAGAAGGAAAAGAATTACCATAGGCTGACCATCCTCTGTTTGTGTGATGAGCTGTGCATAGTATAATGGCTGTGTCGGTTCAGAAGAAGGAAAAGAATTACTAAAAGCACGAAACGGATGTACGGATTTCTGCGGGTGGTTTCTCACCCGCCGTAAACTACGACAGACGTGGAAAAATACAGGCACTACTGCAGTCATAAGGGTACCTACCATCAGAAGATCAAGTTTAAATACAGATTGAGAGACGATAGGTACCATAAACTTTATACCTTGGTGCCGTCAATCTTCACGACCGGAGTCCATCCCCCATCTCCACATCCAAAATTTCCCATCTGACACAGAACGGAAACTGGTTCTGAGTCCAAGATAAGGGTAACCACCTGACTCACGCTCGACCTGTTAAGTATCAAAGCAAAGTCAAGAACGAGACATTAGGCACAAATTTGATACTTTTCAAAGACTTTGCATGCATGGGAGAGATTCCCAGAGAAAACCAGGGATGAGGGTCGAAGGAGGGTTATGAGAATTTAAAAATTTCAATCATATGTTTTGCAAGAACTGAGTTAGAATATGTAATTCCACTTACTGGCGTACGTCATACAGAACCTTGCATGACTTTGCATCTGAAAATAAATAAAACCACTCAGTTAAATTAACTATAATTATACCAAAATCACCTTTAAGGTGATTCCATTCAATTACATTGCGCATCCTTTCTGCGCATGGTTTTTTGATGATTAGCGCACGCACAAGCGCGGGCATGTTCAGAACTAGGTAGGCTTTCTATGAAAACTGCGTTGTTCAGATAAATAAATGGTCGTTTTCTCCTAATCGAGCACGGTTACCCCCATTTTTTATTGTATAAACTCAATCAGGACAGTGTTCCCAAAGCAAAATAACAAAGTTAGCAAAAATCTATGATCAGACTTTGCACAGTTTAAAAAAATCCTATGAAGAAAGCCATGTAGGGTAGAGGACCGCACATCAAGCTACCGTCGTCACCGTCTACTTTTTGAGTGTCCAGTAAATTTGAAGCTTTTCGGCCATGTTTTGTATGACACAGATGACCATACATATGTACAAAGTCAACCAATACATGAAATATCAATCTGCAGTGGAAATATTAAGCATGTTGGCTTGGCGTGTTTATTGCCTGAAAATGCCTTTAAACACTGTATTTATCAGCAGTATACCACTAAAACGAGCACGGTGACCCCCATTTTTATTGCAATTTTAGACCCTACATGACTTGCTGAATATTTGTGCCAAGTTTCATTACAAATTTATGGCAGATTCTTTATCCGGGGAATCACCTTAATTAGTTAAATAACGCCCTGTCCTTTATTATTTTATTCTTATTTGGTGAGATATTGAGAGTGAAGTCTTGAACGAACACCGGCCTGTAACGCACATCCATTGGTAGCAATAGCAAAAATAATAAGTGCCAGTCTGAAATAGCTGTAAGAAACCACTCAATGGGGACTCTAAATAACATTACAGTGCCTCATCAAACGGGTACAAACGTCGCGCTATCGTCGTGTCAAACTCATTTGAAACAAAAGATAATTAGGCGGCTTCTTTTGATCCACTTGAGTTCGACACGACGAAAACGCGAAGATTGAACTGGGCCTTAGAAGCCAACAGCTCGACGTCCAATCCATGACCTTCCGCACACCGGTCAGTTGCTGTAATCGTTCTCTTTATTATAACACTGGACAATTTTGACCTCCCTGATCTCGCCAATATACACAGTATACAGGAGATTTATCACTTGCGAATAATGTATTATTGTACAGTATTCTCGCCATATTTCAGTGGTGTGAGAGCATCCAAACGCTGTGCTGCACGAATAAAAACAAATTGATCCCCATGTAGCTCAGTTGTTACATTTGAGATTTATGACGGTATGAAAATTAGCCAACAATGGGGTCGGTTTCTGCCCAGGGCGGAATATGTATATATATTTTTTGCCTCTTGCGCGTGACATTTATTTACCTTTACAATATTCTCCGACGAAACCTTCCTTACAGTTACATTCAAATGTGTGATATTTGTAGTTAGGCACACATGTACCCCCGTTCTGGCACGGCGAAGACAGGCATGGGGTCTGACAAATGAGACAAACAAACAAAACCTGTCCCGTTGTCCTTGTTCCGGATAATGCTACTGAAAAACGACAAGCACATGAAATGACAAGAGTTTGCCTACGTTTCACGCCCTTATACCTTGATAGAAAAGTGGTGTGAAGTGTCGTTTCTTTTGTACTCGTTAGGGTTGTCGTACTTCACAGAAGACAGTAACTCACACCAAAGCTTTCCATCAGCTCCTTTGGAAGCAGCCAGGTTCAATGATAGGCAAGAGGGATGTCTGAGACATTTATAGGTGCAATCAAAGTCGTCGAATACCTTGTATGTACCAGCTCTAGGCACATTCAGATAATGGTACTCTTCTGTAACGAAAAATGCTTGACGAATACCTGGGTGATGTAACGTGTTGGATTCTGTGGACAGAACAACAACATTAAAACCCCGAAAACGTATCACTGTTATAGTTACAGAACCGACGCCAACCTTTTGAAAAAAGTGGCCAGCGCAATATGTGGGAAAACATCTAAACCCTTTTTATACGTAAATGGGATGGTAATCACATCTTAGGAAGCCGACACTTTGTCTTAAATGTGAACGTTTTGACTTATGTTTTGCTTTTCCCTTTCAAGTTCTACTTAGCTGAACATGTTAGAGCAGTAGAGACGGCCGACATCTGCCTTTCAATTTCCTCGTCGATTTCAAAATCTAGTCGAAAAGGTCTTAACTTAACAAAATAAAAATAATGGGACAAAAAGGAAAACAAAAAGAAGATAATTTTTCGGTCACAAGTGAACGGCAACCATTTTAACATTTATTGCCCGATGTTCATTGTACAGATGTCCTCAGATCTATAATTCCTGTCCTATACTCTGTATGTAAACGTAAATTCTTAAATGGTTCCAGCGATACTCGTCTTGCAGCGTTTTACACATTTCCAGTTGACCAGAAGAATTTAGCGTAAAGCTTCAAAACTTATAAGAGTCTTTGTTACTAATCTAGAGGAGATGAAAGATTGTTTTGTAAAAGCAAAGAGAGAGCAAGTCATCAAAAATGATAAAGAAAACGCTGCAAAAGAAACAGAGAGGAAAACACTGCAAACAAGACACCTGTCAAAACAACAATTTTCTGATGTTCAAGGAGTTATTTTCTTTAATACATGCATGCACAACTAGCGACACACTAAGAGATTCTACACACTCCGCGCGGGAAAATAACCGCCAGCGATCGTTTCCGTGCGCTTTCGGTTTCAACGTCCAGAGTCAACTCACAAAGCCATTGCTAGTATTTTTTTCGCCTAAATTTGACATTCAAGGTATCCGCAATTTTGATCGCTTATCGCGTCGATTAGAATCCGTGACGAAAATTAAAATCAGCTAAAAGGTTTTAAAACGATCCAAAGGGTGGATAGAAAACAAAAACAGGATCATCCAAAAGGCATGAACATTTGGTTTTTACAATAACATGCTTCAGGTATCCTTGAAGACAAAGCACAAAAGAGGACTAATTAAAGGACAACGACTAGCAGATGTTTTTAAGAGAACGTAATCATGGAGTTGCGCTAAAAAGGTTTGCGAAAGATCGGCGAGTGTTTATTTTTTTCTTGTCGGTGAAATGGTAACTCATAGAAACTGAAATTGGAAGGAAATTTTCAAATTTTCTCACCACTCGCCAGTTTTATCATCCGATTATTCCACTGACATTGCGTAACATATTTTGCCCATGCGTTTGTTTTTGTGGCCGTTAGCAAGCTAATTGGGTAAAGTTCACCAGATGACAGTGAGATACAAAGGCAACACACAACAACCCAACTATTATAAAGTATTCTGACGCTTTGATCAATCGTCAGTTTTTGGACATTTTAATAAGAGACTTTGGGGCCATGAGACTTTGATCCGTGAGACTTTAGAGGCTGTGGAGCCATGAATAATATGGGACAGAATTTGTTTGCTTTTTTTAGGAAAATGGAAACTAACGCAACATTTATAATCGTAAAGACATCTGTAATAGCATTTATTCTTATCAGAAGCACATGTTTTTTATATAAATTCCGAGAAGAAAACGTCTGAAATAATGGTTAGTGGAACATTTATATTTATTTTTATAGCTAAAAGAATTAGATTTCAAAGAAAATCAGACTGTGAAAAATAGAAGTAGATCAAATTGAAATATTAAAAATAATAAACTACTTATAAAAGAACTTTAAAGAAGTGATACTAAGCACGATACGAAAAGGGCTGCGATAAAAGTTTCGAAAGCAATCGAGAACTATCAGTAAGCTATAGACAGTTTCAGTCGAGTTAAGGACAAATTAGTTTTAGTTGACTTGGAAACTGCGGACAAAAAGCCTTTAACTCATTATTTACATATTTGTTGGCTGTTTTCATACACTTACATCCCAACGCAACCAATGCCTTTCATGAAAAGTCGGTAAGAATGCTTTCGTTTTCGTGCTTTATAGATTCAGTAAGGAATATAGCTTTTAATTACTTTCTTTTTCTTTTTTCTTTCTTTTTTTTAGGGGGGGGAAAGAAAATTATGCTTCAAATTAAAATCCGCTTCCTCATTTTGTTTTACTGTTACTAGAAACACGTTTCTATTCTAAGTCATGTATGACTGGTTTTCTATTGTGGCCTGAACCGGAAAAATACAGATTATAACAAATTATAGGATACTTTTAGTTTATTTGTGGTGGGATCGATGTCTTTAAGGCAGTAAAAATGGCGTTATAACAAAAGGGACACCATTAAGTTTTGTAAGAAATATATACAAAAAAAAAACTAACCTTGCGCACGGGTAGCCTCCCTTATAACTGAAGACAACGCAAAGAAGAGAAACCAGCAGATAAAACAAGAAAACATGGCTTACAAGTGTCAACCGGGAATCTCCAAGAAGATTTTCTCTCTTGTTTTTTAAACCTCAATCCTTAATCGTAAAACCACCCATCTGCATGGGGGAAAGTTTTAAATTTCCTTATAATTGACTCTTTTATGTTAGTGTTAGCCAATGGTAGCTAAACAACGTCAATTGCGTTAATTTGTATTCCTGTGGTATATTTTCAAAACATGCAACTGCCCTTCTTTAATTTCGTGGTTAACAGATTATTTGGGCTACATTCATGACAGAGCTTTGTTACTACTAGACCAACACCCAACTTTTTCAGGAGTTGAAAACTGGTCTTGGTAATTCCTTCAATTCAAAAATTCAAAACCTGTTTAGACACTAACTTGAAAAGCGTAATTATCGTCATCTCCCTCCCCCCCCCCCCCCCCTCAAAAACAAAAACTCTTGAAAGGTAGGAGCTGCTGCTAATTTAGATCGGAATACAATGAGGATTATTGTTTGGAAATGCCATAGAAACCGAGGGCAACTATGATAAGCTTGTTAGCGATCGTTAAGACACCTTTCTAGAAATTAGGACTTCAGCGTACCTCAAAATTTAGTGTCTCGTAATTGTTGGTAAAAAGCCTGAAGCTTTCACGAAAATGAAACATGCTTGGGCAAGAACCAGAACAGTCCTTTATGGCTCTTGACTTCGGTGAATTTTGTAAAAACTAGGCAAAATGTTTTATTACCGTACACTACGCGTTTCTCGGAAAAAAAGATTGTTTTCACTAATTTATTTTAAATTTCGGCGAAATCGACCAGGTGTTTTTTTTGGTGAGTGTTGACAGAATTCTATGTCACCCAGACGCTAAGTGACGGATCATTAGAAAAGTTATCGGGTGGAGGGAGTGGAGTTCGGGAGTTTATGTGATGCACGAATTTTTTTCGTTAACATTTCTTTTGCAGGAATATTTATCCCTATTCAAGAACTTTTTTCTAGCCTTCTGGTTGTACATGAATTTTTTTCTCTCAATTTTCCCTTGCATGAATTTTTTTGTACTTCCCCCTGATAACTTTTCTAATTGTCCGTCCCTAATTGTTAAAACATTAATGTGTGCCTTTTGTGGTTAGTAAGTTAAATGAAGATATTATCCTGATGGCGATACTTTACTATGCCAATATTTTTTTTCAGCTGTTCGAATTGTTTAACATGTTCACCTTGACGTCGAAAGAGAAAACGAAAATTGAGACTTTGAAGCTATGAATAATTTACGTGAGCCTATAACGGAAGGCTTTTAGAGTGTGATTTATAGCTATTTATTCTAACTCAAGAAAACCACCAGATGAAAGGTCGCAATATTACATAGACTGATTTCCTTAGTTTAAAACTCTTTAGCCAGTAGCGGCTCACCAACCGCCAGCTGCATTAATAAATATTTGTCTAGCATTTTTGGGGGGGAAATATTGTTGCCCTCTTTAATTTGTGCTCAGAGACTTGAGGGATTGGCGCGAAGACAAATATTGAAGATTAATATATGAAATAATCATATATTTGAAGTGCGGATAAAGATAGAATTATGGGAAGATCATCGCAGTGAAGGTGTTTCAACTTAAGCAGTTGAAAAGAAGAAACCTGAAAAAATTCAGGCTTGAATGGGAATCGAACCCATGACCTCTGCGATACCGGTGCAGCGCTCTAACCAACTGAGCTATCAAGCCAACTGGGAGCTGGTCAATTGAGAGTTCGCATTTATCCCGTAGATGGAGAAATTAACATTAATATATATATGAAATAATCACATATTTGAACTGCGGATAAAGATAGAATTATGTGAAGATCATCGCACTGAAGGTGTTTCAACTTAAGCAGTTGAAAAGAAGAAACCTGAAAAAATTCAAGACAAATATTGTTAAGTAAACCAATACACGGGTGCACAATTTTAATTGTTTAGCTGCATCACATTTTTGGAAAAGGACTAAACAGAAAACTGCTTACTGTTAACTAGTTTTGAAACACCGACATAAACTTGCGAAACGTTATAATTAACAAGAAAATCTTGAAACCTTGTAGCTACAGTAAGGGTAATTTCGATCGGAAAGGAATAGAATTTGGTCTTTACATTACCACGAAAACCGGTGACCATCTCTTTTTTTATTATCGTAACGCCGCCTTTAAAAACGTGTAGGACTTCATCATACCTTAAAATTTAATGTCGCTTAACAAGACTAAATATCTTGTCAGTTGAAAGGTGCAGCTTTCACGAAAATAAATCATCACAGCTACCGCATATTTTGCATTGCTTTTAACTTTTGGTATTTTTGTTTTAGTTTTATCGTAAATTTTGCATTGGTGTTACGGATCTGATGTTTTTTTGGTGAGTGTTAAAAAAGTTTTAGATTACACTCGTCTGCGAGAGGCTTAATAACAGTTAATATAAGCTGAATGCATTGAGAGTGAGTGGAGATATTATGCAGATGGCAGCGGCGTAAATTGTTTATCGTATTCACACCTTAAAAACGATAGAGAAATCACTTCTTTCTTATGATGTCCATTTTAAACAAGATGACATTAAATTTACCAAAAAAAGGGGGGGAGGGAAGAAAAACACTGAAGTAGCCGCGTGAAAAAATGTGGAGACTTTGAAGGTATTGAAATATTTTTCGTGAGCTAATAAGGGGAAACTCTGAGAGTATAATTTAGTCTCATTATACAACAACTATGCTAACTCAAGAACACCAAATGTTTGAAAGATTTAGCCAGAGGTAGCTGTCTAGCGAAACACCAACTGCTGTTCATCTGGTATTATTTTTAAAACACCGTATGATTGTTTCTCCTCAATAAGTGGTCAGCTTTTAGGTAATCAATCGAGCACCACTTCTTTCCCCCCCTTCCCCCAAGGTGGGGGTAGTACTCAATAAAGTTTTATACGGGGAGGCTCTGCCTGGAGGTTCAAACCCTTACCCTTTAATATACCAATTTTGACCAAAATGCTACCCCTTTCATATACCTAGAGGAAAATTGTATCCTTTTCTTATACCTCAAGCTAGGATAAGCCAAAACAACCAGTTGCTTTAAGAGCGTAAGCTTTCATGTTTCAAGTTGCCATTTCTACCAAAATTTGGTACCATTTCGTATACTTAGCTTTATCTACCATTTCGTCCACTTTGCAGCGAATTTTGTGATCCTTTTTATAAAATGACAATTTTGCTTACCATTAGTATACTGCAAGCTTAAAAAAGGCACCCCTTTCAGGCGGAGCCCCGCGATTACCCACTTTAGGAAGTAACCCCCCCACCCCCCGGGAGCGACTGCAGTGCTGGCAATTCTTTTCTAAACCACCTGTTTATTTACATAATTTGTTCAGCCGACAGTTTGAAGCTAAGGCTAATTTAGATGGGAAGATGGTACGGACTGAATTTAGATGTTCAAATTACCTTGGAAACCGTGGACAAACATTATCTCATTATCGTAAAGCCTCCTATTAAAACATAGCTCTTCAGCGCGCCTTTAAAAATCACTTAATCTCTCTTAACAAAACTATTTATCTGTCGGCTGAAAGGCTGTAAATATAACAAAAATGAAATAAACTAAGGTGTGTAGATTTTGTACTAACTTTATTGAAAATAACTTGCTATCACGTAACACATGTCAGTTTCTGACATTTTTAGTTCATGGTAACTTTTGATATAATCGACCAGATGCCATCTGCTCAAGGCCAAACGAGCTGGCATCTGCCAACAACTTTTTAATAGCTACCATCAATATTTAACTGGTCGTCAGTTTCACCTTTGCCTTGGAAACCTCCAAAGGATCTAAGCTTCTCTTCAACACATGCCTGAACATCAACTACAGGTGCAGGAGAGACAGCAGCCATGTCATGTATCAACTTGCTTGCTAAGAACCCAGTGATATTACATCCACGGAGTCTTGTGTCAGATTCTCTTTGAAGCACTTGGAGATTTGGATTTTACGTTTGAGTGGCATGGGCTTCCTAAGTGGTGACATATTCCTCTTGTTGCTCAAACATACGATTTGCATCTTTGAGGCTTGTAGTGTGTATTTTTCTTTCCTTAATTAATGTCTTTTTTTATAAATTTAGTTTACCAGTTCCAACACTAGTACTGAAAAAGACAAAGTACTTTGGTCTAAATGTTGTTTGGGAGATGTTGAGGTAATGTTTGCAAGACACACTGAAGATAAGTCCAAACAGACATGCTTCTGTTTACCTCTGTGGTTGACACAATGGCTTTGTTTTTAATAAATAAAAGCAAAGCCAACACAGAACTAGGTGTCTTTCGTAAAATATTCTAAGACTTTGATCAATCGTCAGTTTTTTTTTCCGTTTTAATGAGAGACTTCAGTACCATGAGACTTGGCTTTGAGACTGAAGAGCCGTGAGACTGTGGAGACATGAATAATTTGGAAAGAGTTTGTTTGGATATTCACAGATGAAAATGGAAACCGTCGCAACATTTATGATCGTAAAGCCATCTGTTCTAACATTAAACGTCCCTGCTACTACTTAACATTTGTTCTTACTAAGAGCTGACTTATAAAAATTCCGTCAAGAAACACTCTGAAATACTGCCGGAGTCGCGGAACATTTTTATGTGTTTTAATAGCTAAAAGAATTTTCACGAATTAGTATAAGAAATTGAAGTTTTAAAAATATAAAACGACTTATTCGTATGAGAATTAAGAATTAATGCAAAAAGCGATACAAAAAGGGCTGAAATAAGGGTTTCGAAAGCAATATAGACAGTTTCAGACCAGTCAGACTCTAGGACAGAATGGTCTCAGTTGACTTGGAAACTGCGGACAAAACATGCGCCGGGTGTTTCCATATACTAACATCCCAACGCAAATTATTCTCAGCCAATGTTTATCTTGAAAAACCCCTGAGAATCGTTTTAAAAAAAGCCGGAGAGTCGAAGACGGTTGAAAACGGAGGTTGCCGGCATTTTTTGATTGCTTTAGGCCCATCCAGTAGGGGCGCGGTGTTTCAGTGGTTAGGGGTTCTCCCATCGTGTTGTTTCTTTGGACATAAAACTTTATCCCTTATTGTCTCTCTCCATCGAGGTGTACAAATGGTTATTGGCGACATACTGTCGGTGGTAACCATGCGAGGGACTATCATTCCATCCCGAGTGGAGTAGGAATACTCTCAGTTGCTTCATGCTACAGAAACTAGGTTAAGCCCCGGCCGTTTGGGCCTCCTTGGCTCGTGTGCCCGTCTGCATTACTACGTTTCCAAAAGTCACCTGTCAACACTAATGCGGTTTCGTATGGATACGAATATCTTTTGGAACATTTCCAACGCGAAAACAGTATAAAATGCCTTAGTAAGGGAAACAGTTAAAACACGGACAAAAGATAGCCGTTTTCAATTGGAAACGCATTCAAGCGTTGCTGGACACGTCGGAGATCAATTCAAGGTCCGATCAAAACTCTTACTCGCTAATCAACTACGCGCTGAAGTATATTTTCCCTAATTTTCTTCCTCCTTATAATGCTGGTCGATAAAATGCTAAAGTAACAGGAAGGGAAAAACTTACCGTCAGGATTTTGGTAAGAAGCTATGTCAACACACAGTGCAAGAAGGTATAGCCATCTCATGATGCTCAATGCTTCTTCTCGATTTGAAGAGGTGTTTGATATATTTGCAAAACACGCTGAGAATTTATATAGCAAATCGTCAATCCACCTGTACAGTTGCAGAAGCCGAACTTTTTTTGCGAACATTATAGCTTTTTTTATTAAACTTATTTAAACAAAAAGAATGTGCAGTAAAAGAATACACAAAAATGACAGCTAAATAGTATTGTTTAGGCGTTCAGTGCATTGAATTAACATGCAAGGTGACGAGAAGCAATTTTTAAACATTAATGATAATCGGGTCTCAAGCGTGTGACTGGGGGGGGGAGGGTGAAATGGGGGAGAGGAGGGGCGATGTTGGGACTTGAACTCTTTGTGTAAGTGAAAAAAGTCCGTGACATCGCCTCAAAAATCGAGTCAAAACATCGGAAGTGTAAAATTGAGAGCAATTAGGAAACTTACTAACTCAAAAGACAAGGCAAACGTTTATCTGAAAAGAAGTGAGACTTTCACACCGTACGCTTGTCACGAATCACGTGACAACACATCATTTTGTTCATGACAAAGAGTCAACTATGCCAAGCCTTGAAAAGTGTAAGACATGTGTCTGAGGCATGAGACAACTTTAACCAATCAATGTGTATCTAAAACCAATGCTGACATTTAATTAAATATTTTTTCACCTGCCTCTCGAAGTTTCTGTTAATTAAAAACCGAAAACATAACAGAAGTTCAAAACGCCGGGAAAACGATGGATATCGATCAAAGACACAAAACGAAACAGACAAGGTGAGTTTATTTTGTTCATTTAATCGAATTAGTGTACAAATTTTGCTTCTGAAACGTTCAAAATCCGCGCTATTTTAAACTCCATACAACGTCTTTCAATTTGAATTTCTCAACCGGGCCCAATTTGTAACATTACACCGCTTCCGTCGCGGGGTCACGACCGAACCGCATCACTTGCAATAATCATTACATTATAAATTCCTCGCGCTCTAGCATCGCGTACTTAGGCTGCCTGTGTAAGCAAGAGCTTTGCCAAGCTTTAGGAATTAAATTAAACTCTCGGTTTTAAAAAAAAGCGTTGACGTTAAACCAGAATGTAAAAAAAAGGCCATGCTTATTAATCAAATACAAGTAAAGAAATGGAGTCAGTGAATATTTTAATATCCCACTTTCTAATTTATACTATTTTCTCAGGAAAAAACGGTAATATTCACAGTTTTGTTAAAAAAAAGTTAATGTATCAATAAAATGGATATAAAACAGTTGCAATATTTTTCATCTGGCTTGTCGACTAAAATAAATTGATATGACAAAAAAAGATAGAAATGCTTGAGAAAAAATTTACAGCTTGGACACACACAAAAATTGATGAATATATGCTTGCGTAAAATAGAAGAAATGGATGAAGACATCACGTTAAAAGACGTATGAAGAGCAAATCCGTACAAAAATCAAACATTGAGCGGCAAAGGTAGACTAATCAAATTAGCTCTTTTTTTTGGCATAGTGGAAGCCGATTAGTTTTTTTCTTTTGAAATAACTCTTTATTTCTGACAAAAACAAAAAACTCCCCTAAGCTTCATCATGCGAGACCGTCCATTCCTAGACTGATTTTTTATGGAGCAGTTGTTTCAGTTAGTGTTTACGATTACCTGTCGACAAGATGTAACAATCGGTTACAAGACGATGCAAACATTTTCATACATCCTGAGTGCACGTGATCGTGATAGGAATTTCCACTTTCATACGTTTTCACAAATCTTCATAAATTCAAAAATTAGCCCACAAGAATAATCCCGAGAAGTAAGGGCAACGTTATGACTGATTTGTCTGCGGTAAAGCAAATGTAGTACTCAGGCCACTTAAGGCATGGTTACGGCCTAATTTGCATAAAATCTACTTAACTGATCATAACTTTGGGGACATTTGCTGAAAAGCTCCGAAACTTGGCACCCATTTAGAACTTAATGGCCTTGACTCAGTGGTTAGCCTTAAGTGCTTAACGCTTGTGTCACTTGACCGGTGAAGGATGATTAACGGTTAAAATTTTTAGAGTAAAATGGGGAATATAAAATGAAACAAAATTAAATATTTTTGGGTGTCATTCTTTTACATCCTAAAAGCTTATGATAAATTTGCCTTGTGATATGGTCCCTTTTATTTATATTAGACTTTATTAAAGCTTAATTAAGACACGTGACCTATTTTCATCATTTAAGGGATTCCTATTTAGTATGGACACGTTTAAGAGGCGACTTTATGATGACCCTTAGCATGTAAAAGAATGACACCCGAAAACATTTAATTTTATTTCATTTTATATTCCCCATTTCACTCTGAAAACTTTAATCATTATTAAGCCTTTACTGCTCATGTGACCCAAATGATTGACGGATGAAGTCAAATCTGAGTTAGGGTCATCCGGTTTTCCACAGTTGCCAAGTTCGCAAGTTTTTCGAGAAATTCCCGCAGAGTTATGACATTTGGGTAGATTTTATGCAAATTAGGCCCAAACCGTACCTTAAGTGGCCTGAGTATGGTGTGATGAACTGACGGTCTGCGTTTTGTCCCTGCATTTGTTTAAACATTGACATTTCAAAGCGGCCAATTTTTCAACTGGAATCGATGTACGTCTGCCGTTTACATAAAATTTCATGTCATTTTTGGAGAATTTTCACAAATTATAAACTTCTGAAATAGACGGCAATAGAGCACATTTGGAGTTCCTGGGGGAGGGAGGGGGATATAGAGTCATTACCGAACATTTTGTGAGTAACCTCGAATGCCTAACGTAATTTTGTAGATTGGAATAACTGCATTTATATATATTTTACATTCCCCACTAAAATCCTGGGACCGGTTGTTTAAAGCAGGATTAAGCTAACGCAGGATCAATTTTTAATTCATGTCAATAGCCAAAGGATACGGATTCCTGTAAATCTTTTTTTGCCCTACATTTTGACTTTGGCTGCTGTCAAGCTGTCCCTTGGAATTTGCGGTGAACATTTCTTTAAATAAGAGAAACATGACCCTCGGTTAAATTTTAATCCTAGGTTAGCGGTCCGGCCCTGAATTGAACAGCGACGCGAGTTAGCGCTTGTTTGTTGGTCTTTTCGCGCGGAAAAGACTATTCCTAAGCTTCTAGTAGCTAGAATTATATGGACGAGTTTCTTGCTCTTTTTAATTCATCCGTCGGCATGGCGTTGAACTGTATTTTGCGTCTTGTTTTGTTCTGTAATCTTATTTAAGGTAGATTTGATAAGTTCAATTTTTCATGTAACTGATGAAGGTCTAAGACCGAAACGTTTATTTATTTTTCATGAACTTTTTAACTTTTTAGTCGTCAGAAGTTGTCCGTCCTCGCTTTCCTTCAACGAGTGTATATATATATATATATATACATATCTATAAATATATATATATATATATATATATATATATATATATGTGTATATATATATGTATATAGATATATACACCCGTTTTCAAAAACATTGCAACTTGAAAAATATATATACATATATACATCTTTTGTCTTCACAACGCGAAAACAAAAGAATAAATATGAAAACAAAAGGTATATATACATGTATATATATTTTTCAAGTAGCAATGTTTTTGAAAACGGGTGTATATGTATATTTATATATATATATATATATATATATATATATATATGTATATATACCGTGTGACAAAATTTTTGCGGGAGTTTAATTTTGCGGATTGGCGATTTTTGTGTTTTGCGGGAACTAATTTTTGCGATTTGAAGACTGGTTTTTCTTGCTGGGAATTAATTTTTGCGATTTTCTGAAAGTCGTTTTTTGAGTAAACTACCACTAAAAGGAATCGAAATACAAATAAAACAACATGGGAATGTGACTCTATTACACTACAATGGATCGAGAATAACTGTGGTACCATTTGATGTATTATCCACCGAGTTATCTATGGCATTTTCTCCTTCAAATCAGTATTTTTGTATATAATTTCTACAGTGGAGGAAATTTTTGCAGAGAAAACAATTGAGGTAATTTTATTTTGTGGGATCTTATTTTTGCGGATCGCGACAAAAACCGCAAAAATCGCAAAAATTAGAACCCGCAATAATTTAGTGCCACACGGTATGTATCTGAGCAAATTTGAAAAAAACTGTGCCATAACTTTTTCGTTTTCTACGGCCGACCAAAAGTGAGGGGGGGGGGGGGACTGTCAAACGGCACACCACCGTGCTCCCCGAGGACCACGCTTTGTGACCACTGGTGAAAGTTGGGTCTGGGACTCACTCAGGGGGGATAGTGAGGCTTAACCTTAGCTGTGCTGTGTGAAAGATCTGAAAGAGACGTGTGAACTGGCTGTTTAGAGCAAACTGATCGCTTGACTCTGTGCACAGAGCTTCATCTAGCTAGGCGGACACCTTCGAGTGAAGGTTTGGCTCACCCAGGGAGGGTCGGAGCTGCTCTGAGGTCCCTGCGGATCTGCGGGGGAGGGGTGGGGAGAGAGTCGCACAGGCGCTCATGTTGCTCTGTCGTAGTGTTGTGTCAGATATGTTGTTCTAAAACCACTCAGATTTTAGTGCTTAAGAAAATTCAGTTATAACACTTTGTTGAGCTCAGCAGCATGGCTGCAGGCTGTGCTTAACTTTGGGGGAATTTTCAGTTTATTTTTACCAGAACGGGTCTTTTTCTGCCTGAGATCTGAGCAAATTTGGAAAACTGTGCCATAACTTTTGCGCTTTGTCCTGGACGGAATAGGATTTAATTTTAAAGCTGCATAGAGGTATCATCAGTTGTATCTGACTAATGGTTCTTGTAAAAGTCATCATAAGTATCACGTGACTTTCCTTTGTCGCTGACGTCACAAAACATGTTTTCTTAAATTGGGCAAGAAGAAGACGAAGAAGAAGAAGACGACGAAGAAGAAGAAGAAGACGACGACGAAGAAGAAGAAGAAGACGAAGGAGAAGAAGAAGAAGAAGAAGAAGAAGAAGAAGAAGAAGAAGAATCAAAGATATGAACTGCGAAAATACAAATGAAATGTTGTGACCATCACAGTTGTAATCGTAATTTAGGCAATTTTTGTCGCGCTTAGTTATTGCAATTACGCGTGGTTTAGCCTTTTAAAAATCGCTTTAACATTTAAGTCAATAGTTTACACTGTAGTTTCGATTTGTGTTATTAAAACGTGATCCTCTTTTTAGTGTATCCTGGGTATCCTCTCTCAAGAAGATGTGTTTTGAAGTTTGTGATCCTCTCTTCAAATAATGTTAGAGTTCAAAGTTAGCTTTGAGTAGTCTTAGAGCCTCTCCTTTGATGAAGCCTCTGTTTACTCCGGATGGATGGCAGGTTGAAAAATAGGTGTACTAAAACGTTTTAGTGGGCTTAAAGTGGGTGCGTATCTCTACCATCGACTCGGTTTTAAATCTTTCGCCTTTGTAAACAGTAATGTCCAAGAATTTTGTTTCTGTTTCAAATACTTTAGCCGTAAACTTTTGATGGTGTTTGGTAGCTTGCTCAATCAATGAACTGTGTAATCACTCTTCTCTGGTTGCCTCCCAGAGGGAGAAGATCTCATCAACGAATCGTTTCCAGACGAGCAGTTTTAAAGCGCTTCAATTTAATATCTCTGTTTCTACCTCAGCCATAAAAATATTTGCGAAAGTAACTGCCACTTTGGTGCTCACGGCAGTTCCAGCTGTTCCAGGTTGAGAGCTCTTGGCAGTAGTCGTGTAGGGATAGGTTTGTTTCTGTGGAATGACTTGTATGCGTTGCATACCATATTTATTACTTATCTTGTGCGTTCTCATGTTTGCTGTGAATGAGTTTAAACTGTCGGTGTTTTGTTGCTCCTCAACTATCTTGCAGACACAGTTGTCCACACATCTGCGCTCTCAATAGGTTTATATTCCCAGTCTCATTATATCTGTCATGTTTTCTTATAGATGGACACCTGTGGGCTCTCAATAAAATTCTCGCTGTCAATGTCTTTCCCCCTATCTCTAGTTCCCTCTTGCCGACTCATATGTGTTGAATGAGTTTATACTCTTGATCTCTTCCTCTCATGCGCGTTTTCGATAAGTTTGTACTCACTAAGTCTTTTGCACCATCCGCCTAAAGTACTACTGTCGACTGTTGTGCACACTCAATTTCAATTGTCACTATATTCTTACATTCTTGCAGACCTTTCTAGGCCCCTTAATAAGTTTATACTATAGAAATCGTACCACTTGTCTCTTCTCCGTTTTTTGGTGCGCACTTATTAAGTGCTCCTGATAGGTCGCTCTTATCCTTATTTATGCACTCTTGCTGATTCACGTGCGCATTTGCATTTCTTTTTTTCCTAATGCACTCTTGATCATTCCTTAGCACACTAAATAAAGTTTCTACCCTGGTCTCTTTTTTTACCGTGGGTCCGGTTGTACATGTTCGAAAGCACATTACCACTAAATTAAACCTAGGTTAAATGTAGTGCGAATTTTTTGATTCTCTTGTTTAGAAGCATTACCATTGCTAACTCTGCATGAAAATTTGAAAGTGAAAATAACTTACTATAGTCGACGTCGTTACGGCCGGATTAAAAGTGAATTAATCATTGAAGCTAACCCTGAATTAGCTTAACTAAGCTATGGTAGCCGAAAACGGACAATCCAAAAATGTTTTGCAAATCCTAGAAAAATATTTCAAATCGCAATGTTTTTTTCAAAAATCACTGTCGAAGAGTTTGTCAATCTTAAAAACTATTACAAATCCTAAGAAAATTATTGGATCCACAAATAACTCTTCTAATAATCCGAAAATATTTTGCAAATCCATAAAAACTATTTCAAATCGCAATTTTTGTACAAATCATTATTGAAGAGTCTGTCAAATCTAAAAACTATTGCAAATCCTAAGAAACTTATTGGATCCGCCAAAAAATTCGAAAATAGTTTACAATCCAAGAATCGTCGTGAATTCCAGAAAAAATATTTTTAAAATCGGAAGATATGTTTTGTCACGTGCTGTTTGCGCCAGCAGTCAGCCAGCGTTAGACGTTTTCCCGCCATTTCCCCTATCCGTTTTCCCCAAAATGGCGGCGTTTTGTGTCCCGTGTGGCTGTAGGGTGAACTCTGGCGACAACTTTTGTTTCTTCTGGGAGTACACCAGAAGAAGAAACTGCATCGTCTTCTTCGTCGACGAAGTCATTGCCCCAATTATTGGTCTCTAAAGCTGAGGAACGTAGCGGATTCAGCAAGCCAAACAAAGGTTTTAAAAGGAAAGCAAGCAACACAGGATCCACTTCCAAAAGAGGTATTGACAACAGCGTTGTAATTCACGTTGGTTTTATCAGGGAAAACGAAGAAGGAAAGTTGGAAGAAGGAGCAAAATGGTGTTCTGCGGGATCGAAGGCATACTTTTCATGTCTTTCATTTATTTCAATCAGAATTCAGTTTTAAGGTTTCCTTGTTTGAAACACAAACCGTATATAAGCACAAACTGAGAAAACATTCTGCATTCCTTTCTTACAAATGAGACAAATACTTGCACCCTGGCAGATGTATTATATCATTGCATCTTTCATAAAGGCCTTAAAAGAGAGGTGAAATAAGGAATTAGGACTCTGCATGCATGTCCTCCCTAGCTTGCCTCCAATCTTCTGGTGGATGTGTAAGGCCTTCTTCTCGTACAACATACTTAAAATACTCCAAGAGCTCATCATCAACATCCTTGGCCAGTTTTGCTTGCCCATAAATGTCTCTCTGATTAAGTAATGTTCTCTATGTCGTCTGCTGATACTTCAAATCTACAATCTTCAAATCCACGTGTCTGAGGCAAATAGTAAAGTTCATCGGGAACACCAGAAACTGTATTATGCCTGGGCTGCCTTATAAAATGCATGTTTCAGTCGTCTTTCACTTTGTCTAATTCCAATTTCAGAAAGTCAGAAAACACAAACCAGCCACATTCCATGTGCAAGTGGTTTCCGAGAGCAAGCTTTCCTCAGTCACTAGTGTCTTGAAAAAGTCTATAACCCACGCAGTGAATCCCCTTTTACTATGACTCCACCAGTTTTCAACTCTCTGAGTGGCATGGAAAGATGAATAACGATGCGCAGCCACCTCACCGGCTAATAAGCGCTGTGAGGCAGCCAATATACCATTTTCCGTTCCGCCGTCTGTTTGGACTAGCATTGGCTGCACTCTATTTTCTTCTCCTGCATAGAGGAAAAAACTTGCCGGAATAACTGGGTCGTTGTTGCTTTCACATACTTTAAGCCACATAATTCTCGGAGAGAATCCATCGACACATCCATACGGCTTCAAACTGCTGTAGCCATCGACATGCCACGTTGCGTTTGACCCTGGTGAGACGTACGATCGACGTTGCAGCTTTCTACCCTTTCGAAGGGCGGATGCATCTGGATCCAACTCTCGTAAGATTTGCGTGGCCAGGTCTCGAGGAACAGTAACATTGTAGGTTGTTCTTAGCTTGTTCCACATTCCACGATATCCAAGAAGTGATGAAGGGCCCTCAATTTCACGTTTATTTATTTCCCGAACAGTGTGTTCGGAATGAACGTGGTTTCTTCTTCGTAACCCATTCTGACGTAGCCTCAGTCTCTTCAAAGTCCTCACGTTCACTGAAATCCCATGGTATTCTGCCAGAAAGTGAACGATGGTCTCATAACGAAATCCTCTTTTAAAGTAATGTTCTATAGCCAATCTCTCGTCTCCCGAGCTGGACAACACTCTTCCTGTTCACGTCTCTTTAGTGTTCCACACCAAAGGCAGAATCCATTGTTCCCAAATTCTCTTCCACATTTATGGCATAAAGTTCTAACCTCTTTTCTTAGCCATTTTGGATACGGAAGATGGGGGGAAAACGTCTAACGCTGGCTGACTGCTGGTGCAAGCAGCATGTGACAAAACATATTTTCCGATTTTAAAAATATTTTTTCTGGATTTCACGACGATTCTTGGATTGTACACCATTTTCGAATATTTTAAAAAGTTATTTGCGGATCCAATAAGTTTCTTAGGATTTGCAATACTTTTTTAGATTTGACAGACTCTTCAATACTGATTTTACAAAAATTGCGAATTGAAATAGTTTTTATGGATTTGCAAAATAATTTCGGATTGTTAGAAGAGTTATTTGTGGATCCAATAATTTTCTTAGGATTTGTAATAGTTTTTTAGATTTGACAAACTCTTCGACAGTGATTTTTGACAAAACATTGCGATTTGAACTATTTTTCTGGGATTTGCAAAACATTTTTGGATTGTCCCTTTTTCGGCTTCCGTACTTAACCCTGATTTAAACAACCGCTCCCCGGTCTCTTGTACACTATTGCTGACTTTCTGGTCCCATTGCATCTCGATTTCGTGTGCTTTTTGTTTCGTTTTTACTTTCTTCATGTTCATGACTCTTATGTGCAAGAAATAATTTTTAAATCTCTATGTCCTTAGCCACTTTTCCCTTATATGCCTCTATAATCTTTCAAGTAATTTTGTTGATTCTTGTGCACACTCCATAGGTTGTACTTTCGATATACTTTATCCCTTTTGCTGACTCATGTGCGCACTAAATAAGAGTATACAATCCATCTATTTTGCCCCGTTTCTCTTCTGTACGCTCTTTTGCTGATTCTTGAACACACTCAGCAAGCGTTTAATCTCGATTTACTTTTCCCCATTATCTTTAATGTAATTTGCTGTTCCCCTTATCCCACTTATCAGTTTGCTAACTCTTGTATAATCTAAATAAGTTTATACTCTCGATCTCTTTTACTCTTATAATTTTCGCCCCTGCACTCTTTTGACTCTTGAAGGCTATAATCCTTCCGATCTTGTTTACCCCTATTTTCGCATGCAGGTCCTGTTCGAACCTTTTATGCGCTTTCAGTAGTTTTATACTATTGTTTTCCCTTGCACCCAGTTTATACGCTGAAATTCTTCCTGATTCTTGTGCGTACTAAATAAGTTTATACTCATTAATCTCTCACTCCTCATCTCAGTCTTCTAGAATCGTCCTGATTCCTTATTATACACTTGATCTTTTCTTTCACGTGTTTCTCATACAATCGTGCCCTATCTCGTGCAAAGTAAATAATGTTCATACTACTTCCAATCCCTCCCTCCCAAAATTTTTTCATGTAAACTTCAATTAATCCATAATTTTCATCCCTTTTATTCTTATCTGTCACGCAATCTTGCTATCTCTTAACTTGCCCCATTTCTTTTGTCCTTGTTTTCTGATGCACTTCTGCCGACTCTTCAAAGTGGTATGTTTATATGCTTAATATCTTTTACACTTTCTGTCTTATATTTTGCCGACCAGTGTGCGTACTCAGGAAGAGTATCTCCTATGTCGATCACTTTTGCCCAAAATCTAGCTCCAACACATTCTTACCGATTCCCGTACGAACTCAAGTAGTTTATACTCTCGATTTCGTTTGCCCTTTAAGATATTTCTCATTCTCATTCTTTCTTGTCGGCTCTTGAACGCCATCAAGAAGTGTTTACTGTCAACCCCTTTTTCCCGCTAACTCCCCTGAAATCTTCCCAAATCTTGTGCGCACTCAGTAATTTTATACTCTCAATCTCTTTTGCCTCTTGTCCCACATGTACACCAATATACGCAACATAGTTCTTACCAACAGAGGAGTGGTCACATGTACATTACAAAAATATTAGATAACTTAGGTTCTCTCTGCCAAAACTAAAGCTCTTGTCAAAACTGCATTGGTCAGCATCCCTAGGGTTTCCAACATAAAATATATAGGGCTTTGAGTGGGGATGTCCACTAACATCGAGCGAGTGGCAGCACATGATGAAAAATAAAATTCCCTCATAAATTTTCCACGGATACCCTATGGTAATCAAAGAAACGTGGTGGCATTTTTCTGAAATTTCTTTTTTAAGCCCGAAAAAAAACTTTAACATGTTTACGCCACACTTGTCCTGCAAACACGCGAAATAAACGGCTATCATACCTTCTCGTAAACTTCTCTCTGTTTGATTCGCACCCAAGAAAAACCCCCATTTTAAGCGTGGAAGTTTGCTTTTGAAGTGTGTAGGAAGTAATTGAGTCCTGTTTTAGATCTGTGAATTAATTTTCAAGGTCATGGCGAGCTGCTGAAAATCACTAAAATTCGCTTGCTTTGAATTCTCAATTTGGCACACTTTTTCAAGAGAAAGTTTTCCTCCCCGGTAAAACACCAAATCACTTGAAATTCAGAATTCTTGAAAGACGACATACCATTCTAAAATCAGGTTTAAAAATTAGTTTCGGGCTTTTTATCAGCGTCGAGTACAAACACTCTCAAAATCCCGATAATCACAGCATTAACCTGTCAACCAGTACAAACAATAGGCTCGTGCCTCCGACCGAATAGCCGAAAACTTGGCATTTTTTCCTTGTTTCCTTTGGTTTTTGGATGAAAAGTACAGGATAAAGGTCATATCTAGCTCACCTTGAATAAGATTTTGTCTAAATGCCAGGTTTTGTCAAGTTTTAGGTGTACTGTCCAAGGGCCATCTTGACGCGTGGAATCGACCGTTATCTCCTGGTATCTCCAGATTGACTTTCAACTAATGAATAACGATTCCGCCATCACATTCACATCCCTTAACGAATGGCAAATGAAATTTTAAAATCTCTCAGAGTAGTAAATGATGAGGTTAACAAATACCACCTGATTGTCACACGTTTATTTAAGAATTTTAAAGCTTCTTTTATTACATTCAACCCCCTTTCATCGTTTAAACATAGTGAAAGAAGTTTTAAAATTCGAAAATAAACCTCTGTCAATCAGGAAGTATTAATTAGACTCCGGATAGGTTTCTTAACCAAAATAAACCGCCCCACCAAAAAATATTTTCAATTAAAGGTTGATACTACTGTTATATTGTTTGAACAGCGGCTATGGTTTGTGAATCAAACAACTGTCAATTTTCTGAGGCTATTTATAACCTCCCTCCAGAGCTTCGTGAAAAAATTTACAAGGAGTATTTAAAAATAAAACTTAGACAGCGAGCGGCTCTGGGCTGGAATGAGGTGCATGAGGCTCTTAAAGAGGCGCCTTTTTGTGAAAAGCAAGAACGAATCGTAAATGTTTTATTTTGTAGGAAATGTGACACTTGCCGTAAGAATGGGCTCTGTTACACGTGTAAAAAAAATGGAGTTCATCACTATCTCGGCTATCCTGTATTTGACTTTTACGACTACGACGAAATCTTTCAGAAATACTGGTAAACAAAGGTTATCCACTTCGCCCCTATTTTAAGAAATTGGTTGACCTCGGTGTGCTTTGTTTGTGAAGAATTTCAACCACCAATAAAAAAAACGAAACATAATCGAATACGAATGAATTTTTTTTTTATCTGATTAGATATTTGTGAGTCAAATTTGATGGCAACCAGATTCAACACCTGTCAAATAACGGAAGCAATTCAAAACCTACCACCAGAGTTACGTGAGATTATTTATAAACATTACCTCGCCATAAAACTGAAAGAGCGAGAGGCTTTGGGTTGGAACCTGGTTCACAACGAGCTTTTAATACAACCTTTCTGTTCTGAAATGGAGCGGTTTGTGCATATTATAGTGTGTATAGCTTATATGCACTGCTGTCAGGGAGGATGTTGTTACCCTTGTTATAAACAAGAAGAAATCTTACATGAAATAATAATTTCTGTTCCCGATATAATTGATTTAACCCTAATTAAGTTTTGTACTGATATATGGGAAGAGGACCACATTCCCTAAGTTGTGTTAACGGTGCGTGACTTCGTGGTTCGGTGAAACCCGCAGACAATTACGTAATTAATATTCTCGTTCAAACATTGTAGGGAAACCCCCGTAACAACTCAAACTTGAAAAAACAGACAGGTTACATTAATTCATAATCAAAATATTCATTACCGTCAGCAGAAGTTTTGAGACCCATTTTGTAGACAAATTGATAATAAAAATCTTCCATCAGGTTTTCTGTAAGTCGTTTAGGGGCCCACACACAAAACTCATCGCCATTTTTTGTTTCTAAAGTTAAAATAGCTGAATCCCCATATTTACCTTTTCTAAATTTAACTTTTTGAATTTTGTAAATAGCGTCTGAAATATCCCGTCATTTAAAAATTTCTTTTCTTTCAAAACTTTCCTCTGTTGGCCAGTCTTGTGAGATCGTATGTTGATCTGTGCTGATAGCCATAGTAAGGTATGTGTTGAAGATACATTTGTTTAATAACGTGTACTTTTCTACTCGAGGTAAAATTTTGTGAAGCGCATGCGTAAAAAACATCTTATTATTGTGACATTAAGGTGAAGGACAGAAAAAGAGTACCATAAGGAAGAGAAGAAGAAAAAAGTGTTTTATATATATTGAAATTAATCAATATTAATTAGTTCACTCATTGGTAAAGCCTTAAGGGGGTGATGATTGGCCACCATCTGAACCCTGTTTGAGGGCTTGCATGCGGTGAATTACGAGGTATAGGGGAACTCCTTCCAGTGGGAGAGTACCCTCGGGTGAGCCCGCTTCGGCCCTACTGGTGACAGGGGGGTGCTCAGAGATCCCTCGGGATTTCAACCTCGCTCCCAGAGGTAAAATGTGGAAATGACAACCGCCTTGTCAGCGGTTAAATCCTCGCTTCGGTGAGGTGAAAGTCCTAACCGAGGTTAGGCAAGAACAGCCACGAGCACCCCCCGATTAGGGTTTTTGCTCTTTTATGTGACCTGTCATGCAATGTCACGCGTGACTGTCACGTTTGCTGTCACACAATGTCGCGCCTCTTGTCACATAAGGTCACGCGTGACTATCACACATTTTTCGTTGTTTATAGGAGTTTTATAAGGAAAAATCGATTATGGAACAACATCATACCCTGAAATTGGGTAGCCGTCTTCATCACGAGTTGATAATTTTATTTTTTTCGAAGAACATTCATGATTTGGCGACATTATTTTTGAAACACACTCAAGAGTAATATATCGTATTTGTCTTAAGTCAGGAGGAGTGAGAAGTTCAGAAACCCAATGCCGGATAATTGCAAAAAGTGCAATCATTTTGTAAGGTGTATATAATTACTTGAAAAATCTACAATTGAGCGAATTTTTTATCGTACTTTCTTTGAACAGAAAGCGGAATCTCCATACAATGATCAGTGATGAAATTATCTTTCATTTTCAAACTATCAAGAAAGACCTTCTCGTCGAAAACTTCGCCTCGGAGGTAAAAGCGAATCTCGTCAAGGATTTTCTGGTATTCGATACGGGCCAAATTTGCTAGTTCCATTTTTTTATCGAATTTTTTAAGGCTTGCGACTGCTTTCAAAAGAAGTCCAACACCAGTTAAAGTTGCCATGACAGCAGGGTTCAGTGTTATTCCTCCAGCTATTGCCGCACTGATTATTAACTTGCCAACTGAAAGATTACAAACAAAATTTTTTCTTCGAAAACCGCGGTGCAACTTTTCATATCCATAATGTTTTTTATGGTAAAAAGCGTATAAATCTTTCAGAAGTTTAACCTTCTCTGCTGAAAGTGTTTGGTCGATATGGTTGAATTCGAAAATGTCTCGCATTGTGTTATATAATAAGTGTAAAATTTTATGGAGCTCGATATTCAATTAAAATTAAGAAAACTTCATTTTTAGGGGTTGGAGATGACAACAACACTGTAAAAACACCACTTGGTAATTTTAAATTAATATCTATTTTTTGTCTTTGAATTGTTTTTGTTGAAGTGAAAGGTATATGAGGAAAATCACTACTAATTAATGTTAAAGTTATTGCTGGGAATGGACCTATAGCTTTTTTTGATAATACTGTCATATTTAATAAAGTGCTATTTGCAGGAATTATTACCTGGGAACTACCATTTAATATAAAATATAATTGATTATTTTTCTTATTTTGCGTATTTAAAAAACCATGTAAGTAATGAACGGAACCCCTCAAATTATGTCCGTTTAAAGATAAATCTGTTTCCATTATCATTTTCCCGTTTTCAATAACAAAAGCGGTGTCATAGACACTTGGGTCAACGTTTGAAAGTGTTTCTTTAACACCATAGACAATTAAATGACCAATTGTTAAAAATGATGGAATACTGACTGTACCGTGCAGATCGAGATAAAGGAATTGTGGAGGTGAGCTACCCCATCTGTGAAAATTGATGACTGTTTTGGTGTACTTCTCAAATGTTTTTGTTGCATAATTAGGAATTGAAATCGTCGTTGCTTGCGGGGTTACACTCAACTCATTCATTTCCGGCGGAAACCATTCAACGACCAAACTATAGTAACCGACCGGAAGTTTATATAGGTTAAAACCGAGGCGTGACCGGTACTGGTTGGGTGAGTCTTTTTCAAACAGGAGTTGGAGAGAGTAAGCTTTTTTATTAATTTGATGTGGAGACTCGGAAAAATCACTGATACCCAAAACCTTGATATTGTTTTCACTCGAAGATTCATCAGTGTCTTCCATCAAGTATCTGAAGGCGTCTCGTTTTTGTCCTGAATTAATAATCTGAGATTCATGAATTTTTTAGTGACAAGATTTCTCAAATCTGTTATTTCCTCTTGCACAAAATCAACATTAACTGCGGATTTAGAATCTTTGTAATCGGTTTGTAAGTTAATAATTTTATTGTTATTTAAATTCAAGTCTCCAGACATACTTGTTGTGCCATCAAGTTTGAGATAATTTTTTTGTGTTTCAGTAATTCTTTTATTAACAAATTCTACATTTGTGGCGTCTTTTTGGTTTGATGGTAATTTAAGATTAGTAATTGATTTATTTGTCATATCAATATCAACATTTTTATCCAATTTTTTCACAAGTTGGTTATCGACATATTTTTTATTTTTTGCATGATCTGTCTGTGTGGGGTCTTTCACATTGAAAATTGTATTATTATTCATATCAATATTTACTTCCATTTGTCCACCCTCTTTTTTTGAAAGAAAGATATTTCTCGTGTCTTGATAGCTTGTTGCCTTCGTCAAATCGCCGCGGACAGGATATGGGTTGCTTTTCAATCGCAAGATACTGTACTTATTTTGCATGTCAATATCAGCAGAACCGCTGACACTACCTTGAGACCCAGGATCACCTTTTTCGCCTTTATCACCCTTGTCGCTCTTATCGCCCTTATCACCCTTGTCACCTTTTAAACCACGTGGTCCTTGTGCTCCCTCCTGACCTTGTGGTCCAGCGGGCCCTTTTTCTCCTCTTGGACCATTAGGACCCTGTGGTCCTCCAGGGCCTTTGTCACCCTTCGGTCCAGGAGGACCCTCAGGGCCAGGAGGACCCCCTGGGCCAGGAGGACCAACTTTTCCACTTTCACTCGTCTTTGTGTGGCTGGTTCCACCTATTTGGCTGTTAATATACCCCATTATATATCTTCATCAAATTTTTTTTTCATTAATTTCTGGGGTTTGTCATAGTAAAAGAAAGAATATTTTTTATCGGTGGCGCGATCTAAAGCGTTATGATCCACACCTATCTCGTCTGCAATCCGTTTGTTTTCTCTTGGAAGAAATCTGAAAATACAAAAATGGCTGCAGTTATCACGGATGTTTTTCGGCACCTTGTAAAAAGTTTGAGTGAGGTAAATAACGCAACAGTTTTTGTGCCGCCCGTTGATAAAATAATTAATGATATCGTTTTGGTTTTTTTCGCAAACAAGGTCATCAAAAACAACTATTTTTTGGTTGTCCACCGGAAGTTCTTCGAGTGGAATGATTTCATCACCATGAGCCTCGATAATATCATAACCAACCTTGGGGTTGATTTTTTTCAGCAAACTCCTGCAAAAGATCCTGATATTTATTCTGGTGCAGGTTTTTTGAAAAGAGGTAAATTTTATCATAATCTAACAACTCATAAAGCATATGCAGTAATGTGTTTGTTTTACCAGAATTACTGGGCCCACAAATTAACATCCGAAAAACATCTGCTGGCATACAAGGGTGACCTTGCATGTAATCACTCTCGGAAGAACCTGGGTCATAATTTGGAATCTTCATTTTTTTTTTTCGATTCTATATATTAACGCAAGAAATATGTCAATGAAAAAATGGCGTCAGCTGGCTGAAGAAAAGTCGGTGATCGATCAGCAAACAGAAGAAATTCACCAAAAATTCAAAATGGATAAAATTAAGAAAGAGTTTGGTCAGCTTTCAGGAGAAGAGCTTTTTAAACCAATCACAAAAAGGCTTGATGAAAAGAGCTGCACCACTGTGGAAGAAGAGGAAGAAGAGGAGCAGGAAGTTCCTGATTACACAATGGATGAATTTGACGAAAACAACCCATTTGATTATGAATTCAGACCGGATGCACCATCACCACCACCACCACCACCACCATCACCACCACCTTATCAAGAATTTGATGGTGATGATTTACCACTACCACCCCCACCGCTGATGGAAGAAGCATCCACACGTAAAAAGTGGGGGATGCCGGGACCGGTTGAGCTAGAATATCCCAGTGAAGCAATCTTGTTGCAAAATATCAATCGGCTCATTACCATAAAAGGAAATGATCCCAACTTCAAAGTTGGAAAATCGAAATTAGGTTTGAAAGGCAAAACCATTGCGGAACTCGAAAAAATGAGAGATGAGATTTATAAAAGAAGGGGAACCCAACCTCTTTCGAAACGGTTACAGGAGGGGAAAAAAAGACTGAAGTCCACTTCCTTACAAGAAAAAAGAGAAAGACCTCTAACGCCTTTGGAAAAAACTGTCATGAGCCGAAGACTTGCTTTTGAACTTTCTGACAATGAAGATGACTTCCCTGAACAGGATTGGGAAACCGAAGGAAGCGGCATCGCGGATGAAGCTGAAAAATTGATCGATCAACTTGATTTGAGATTAGGATCGATAAAAGCAGGAAACAGCTCAATAAAACTGAAAAATCAGGTGTTATATTTGCTTGATTTACTTGTTGAACTCGGAACAATAAATAAAAAGGAAAAGAAAAAATTATTTCTGATTATATACAATGAGCTTTGAAATACTGCTTGACTCGAACCTTGCAAAACAAGAAGTAGGTGGAGAACAGAATGTTTCACACGATTTTACAGTGAGTTTTTATCCCCCTATCAACTTAGGTGAAGGAAAATATAAAGCCGCGCTAGACAGACTTATTACAATGAGTTACTCATGGAATAATATCGATTCTCGTTATGATAACAATAAAATTAGATGGAAGAAAAAAACAGAACAAGCGTGGAAAACTTTAACTTTTCCGAATGGAATGTATGATTACGAAAGAATCAACACTTTTGTTCAAAAACACACCGGTAGAGTAGATCCAAGAAACAAAGACAGTAATTACATTTTTACAATATACTTCGATATGTCAATTTATAGGGTTGTGACTTTGATACATAACGATTATGAGCTTGACTTGTCTCAAGGAAATTTTGGTGAATTGCTTGGTTATGGAAAAAGTACCTTGAGTGGAGATGTTGTCGGAAGAAAAGTTCCAAATATCACAAGAGATGTTGATTGGGTATATTTGCACTGCGATCTTATCTCGCGCCGAACAAACAATATTCCAAACGATGTGGTATACTGTTTCTCAACGTCAGATCTTCTGGTTAGCTTTCCATTTCAAAAAGAGCCGCTTCGGCTTAAGTGGCATTCTGTGAATAAAAATTATATTGATAAAATAAGGGTTTGGGTAACAGACGGAAGAAACAATATCCTGGATCTCAACGGGACAGACATTGCAATAAGTTTAATGATTGAAAAAGAGTAAGAAATTTTTTTGTTGGTAAAATATACAATCATGAATCATCCGAGTGAGTGGACAAGATACTTTGACAAAAACACCGGACGTTATAGATATAAACACAAAGGGTCGGGTGTGATCCGTGACACCTTCATGACCATCGGCAAAGTATTCAAAGACACTGCAAAGAACGTTGCAAAGAAAACAGCCGAAAAAGCCACAAAAACAATCGCTGAAAAGGCGGGTCAGAGAGTTGGTGAACTTGCTGTTGAAAAAGGTTCGAAACAAATACGAAAACTACTGCAAGAGCGAAAAAAACAAAAACCATTGTCTAAAGACGCAAAAAAGAAACTTGCAAATATTTTGCAAAACCAAACACAGAAAAAATCAGACGCTCTTATGAAATTGAATCAAATTTTGGCAAACGAAATTTAAAAAAAAAAATTTTTTTCTTTTAATATAACTGCAACATGTTCAGAACTCCACAATTCCTTAAACGGTCAGAAGATATCCTTATTGAATGTGAAAAACGGTTAGAAGACCCCGGGAATAATCAAACACAACAAAAAAGTGGTTATAAATTCGTAATAGAAGACAGAAACCATTTTTATGACTGGTACAGAGCTTATTTCTTAGTTCATTTTAAGTTTGAAGCAAATGCAAATGGAGGTAACATTGTAGCTGACACTGAATCTGCTCCGATAAATGGGTCTTTTTCATTAATCAAAAATATGAGAGTTTCATCAGCGGGGACAGAAGTTACTGAGTCAAACAATATCCGCAAAGGGATTTTCATTAAAAATCTGCTTGACTATTCAAACGATTATTCGGGAACTGTGGCAAAAGATCAATTTTGGTATCTTGACGTTGACAAAACCACAGTTACAGATCCAAATGCGACTAACCTTGGAATGCGTGCAAGAGCTCTTCTTTCACATGGTGGAAAGATAGTTGAGACAAAAATTCCTTTAAACAGATACTCATTTTTCGAAAATCTTTCCGAGGCTCTTTTACCACCAACGAAAATTGAGTTTGATGTTACTCTGCAAGATGATAAAGAACTTATTTACCAAAACGAGGGAACAGCTCGAAGACTTGTTGTTAAAAAATTTGAGTTATGGGTTCCACAACTATCTTTCCACGGTGAAGGGCAAAAATTTGTAAATGAAAATTTTTTAAAAACAAAAAAAATTAAATACTTGAAAGAACGAATTATGGAAAGTTCTCCAAGAACTGATACTGGTGGTACGTGTTCGTTTACAGCTGCAATTAAAAATGTAAAACACGTATTCATATTTCTTCAACAATATCGTAAAAAAAATTCTTACACACAAAACCCTTACTTTTTTGATACATTTAATATCGATGGTGATAACTCGGCAAAATTAACTAGATGTCGATTAAATTATGGTGAAAATTTTTACCCTTCATCAGTTTATTTCTCAGACAAAAACAAATTGAGAATTTACGAACATTTGATAAATTATAGGTACAGAAATTATGATTACAACAGCGGTGTTCAGCTACAGATTGCAAACTTCGAGAGTTTATACCCGATCATTCACTTCGATCTAAGAAATAATGAAAAATTTATGACAAATGATCCCCTTAATCTTACTTTAGAATATGAATTAAACGAAACAGCAAACCTTCAATACATTATATACGCATATGTTATAAATGAAGAAGAATTTGTTTTAGAAACACTTGGTAATGAGCTTGTTGTCGTTTAAAAAATTAAAAAAAATTCTGAATATAATATACACAATGACAACTTATCATCCATTCAAAATCGCACTGTCTGATGGTCAGAAAAAAACCCTTCAAAAAGCTTATGTAACAAAGATGCCTGTTGGTCTGAAAGTCAAACCAGACCAAATTGGGCGTGGTGACGAACTTCTTCTCACTGAAACTCAAATCAAGCGATTGAAAAAAAGATCGGCGGCAGGGAAAGGAATGGTAATAAAATTTAGCCAGACACAGCTTCAGACACTGCGCAGCGTGGTGGAAATTTGTTTTCTGCTATGTTAGGTTTGGCAAAACCTTTGATAAAGCCAGCTCTTGGAGCATTAGCAAGTGCAGGTTTGAGTTTTGGCGCTGAAAAGGTAATGGTTTTGGACCAAGGGAAATTGAGCTTTATAAACTTGTCCAGCGAATGACTCCTTCTCAGAAAAAGGCGACAAAGCAATATCTTGTTGGAAAAGGTTTGGTGAAAGGAGGCGGCGCACAATACGGCGGTTTCCTTGGCATGTTGGCGTCTATCGGAGTACCTTTGGCCCTTGATTTGGTTAGAAAAATAATTGGAAAAGGTATGCAAACGCAACCACCACCGCCGCCACCACGAACAAGACGATCACCAGGAATGCCAAAAGGTAAAGGGATGCAAATTCAACCTCCACCTATTTTCGGAACTTGGGATGATTATTATCGGTTAAAAAAAAACTGAAATTTGAAGATAAACCTCTTTCCAACATTGACCTGAGAAAATGGTGCAACTTTTTACGAATACCCATCAAAGGCATTTTTAGCAGAAACGAAAAAAAAACCCTTGTTTCATTCTCCATGTATTATCAACTTGGATGATTTCGGAAGTTTGGGAACTCACTGGGTATGTTGTTGGCCAAAAGGAAAAGGTCTTTACGAGTATTTCGATTCATTTGGGCTTCCACCACCTTTGGAATGGGAACAAGAGATGTCAATGCATGGGATGAAACATTTTTTCAGAAATGACAACCAAATTCAATGGGAACAAAGTGTGAGATGTGGTTACTACTGCCTTCTCTTTTTAAACGAAAGAAATAAAGGCACAAGTTTTGCCGATATTTTGGAAATGTTCTCCAACGATTTACTTCAAAATGAGGAAATAGTGAAAAATTATTTTTCATAACTATATAAAATGGAAAAAGTGTACTGTGTGAAAGAAAAAAGGCACACACCAAATGTACCTGGGAGTGAAAAAGTTGTTACAACAAAAAAAAGAAATAGAAGAGTCTTGTTAGTAAAATGCGCAAGTTGTGGAAAAATGAAATCCGCTGGTTTCTTGCCGGGAAACTGAGTGAGCCCTCCCTTGCGGAGGGCAATGGAATATTCGGTGACGTTGCTATGGCAGTTGGTGATCTTGCAATTACAAAAGGAATCCCATATCTTGCGAAAAAAAGTGTTGAAGCTGGAAGATATTACGCTTCTGAAGCAATGAGAGACCCTAAATTACAAAAGAAAGCAATAAATTACACTCTCAACAAAGCCCGCCCATTTATTCAAAAAGTTGGAAGTGAAATGTTTGATCAACTTTCAACTAAAGTTCGACCAAACCAACGTTATAAAACTGACAGACCTGATTTGGATGGCGCCGGATTTGATATACATGCTGCAATTGGAAAATTTCCGAAACCAAAAAAAGGTTGGACATTACCAGGACATAATTTCACAGGGCCATACAATCCTCTTGAAAAGCAGGTTAAATTCAATCCAGAAACGGGTGAAATTCTTGAAATATATCAACAACCCACAGGCGCAACAGATGCGATTGCAATGCAACATGATGTTGATTATGATGTTTGTTCCAACCGTGAAAAAAAATATGGTGAAAACCTGAAAAAATGCAAAAACAAAGCGAATAAAAAAATGGTTAAGTCTCTTGACGCAGTTCCTTACAAACAGAGGCAGTGGGGTCATGCGGCTGCAAGAAATGCAATCAATGCTAAACAAAAGTTAGGGTTGGGTTTGAAACAACAAAAAGGAACTGGTGCTTTGGATAAACCATTGGATGAAGTGAAATTTGCTGAAACTTTGACAAAAAAAATGATTCCTTCCACAAAACATGTATTCGATCGGTATTGGTCAGGTGATATTGCAAAAAATGCTTTCACAGGACCAACTGGTGTCACAAGCAAGAAATTTTGGACTCATCCAAAAAAGGGTACTGTCATGCGTTTGGTGAAAAACCCGAAAACAGGAAAATATGAAAATGTTTATGAAGAACCTTGATTGGCTTTTAACCACCATTTTTCAAACTCCTTTTTTGCGAGCCACCATCTTTCTAAGTTTTTGGGAAAGTGATTAAACATATATTTCATAATTTCTTTTTTCTTTGGCCAACATTCAGAAGGTACTTTTTCTAAATAATTGTACAGAAAACAGTGGTAGCTCACTGAATTGCTGGACATCTTCTGAAATTGAGCAATAACGTTGCCAAGAAAATCTACCTCGCTGGAAGAAAACATTTCTTTTATGGCCCATTTTTGCAAAACCTTGTTTAAATAATCATTATTCGTTGGAAGATCAGTGGAACTTCTTCTCCAATTTTCTTCTTCAAAATATTCATAATCATCACATTCAAACACTCTACCACATTTTTGACATGCATGACAGAACTCATTCACCACATAAATTAATTTCTCATCGCATGAAGAACAACGATCAATCTTTTTTGATAACAGGTTTATTTCATTTTTTTGTAACATTTCTTTAATCATTTTCGGCGAAATTTTCTCACCTTGCAAACAACCAAACGGGTCGTCCATTTTTTTATTGTGTATATTATACAATGAGCTCCCGTATTTTCAATAAATTGTCAAAAATTTATTACAGCCCGCAAGGGTATTGGAAAGGTTTTGCAGCAATTAAGAAATTAATCCAGGCAGCGAAAGTTTCGGAAGATGTGGCTCAAAACTGGTTGATGAAGCAAGCTCTTTGGCAGGTTTATTTACCAGCCCCACGTTATATTCCAAGACCGAAATTTGATGTTCCTGTTCCAAACAAAGTTCACCAAGCCGATCTTCTGTATCTCCCACACGATCGCCCACCACGCTCCCGTAAAACTTTTAAATATGCTCTCACAGTGGTTGATGTAGCCTCTCGATACAAAGAAGCCGAACCGTTAACCACAAAAGAGGCTAAAGAAGTCGCAACTGCTCTGGAACGGATTTATAGTCGTGGTCCTTTGAAGTGGCCGAAACTACTTCAGGTCAGTAGTAATGTAGGCTGGTTGAGGGTGATTTACCTCGCTTTCATGTTCCAAAAAACCTCGCTTTCATGTTGGGTCTCGATGTGAGGTCGAGGCATAGGGGAAATACGTCACGAGATCTTAGGTTTATTATTAATTATGATTGCATTGGTTTGTTTGTCGGTAACGGCGTCATTTTGGTTCATGTCTGAAGCGTGTAAGGGTGAAATTATGAAGCCACGTCGAAGACCTTTGCGATGTTTGGATTCTTTTCAGAATATTTTTGGACGAGAAGCATTGCGTTTAATAACAAGACCCGAGAGATCACATTTGGCTCGATTGGCCGAGAGGATCAGAGAAAGAAGAGAAGAAACGTGGCGTGTGTTGAATAGAGATCGCGTGGCGGCTTTTATTGAATTGGTGACCCTTGTCTGGGTCGATGAAGAAAATTGCATCCGTCACGCTTCAGAGAGAGGAACTGTGGATGAATCCCTCACGTGGACATTACTGCATCGTGTGTTGCCGTTTGCTTTACGACATTGTAATGATTTTTCAACATTGGCAAAGTGGGCAAGACCGATGTTTATGAAAGACTTTGAAAAAATGAGAACGTGTTTGGATATTAAATTTCCAGACTTGCGTGAAACATCGAGACATTGGCGTAAGGTTTGCACAATGAGTGTCATAGCAACAAGTATTGAATGACAGGGTACCCCCCTCCCCCCACGTGAAAGTATCGTGACAGTGAATTGTTGATTTGTAGTGTCATTTGATTCGTGTCTGAAGCGAGTGAAGTTCAACAATGAAGACAAAGCGAAGACCTTTACAATGTTTGGCTTCTTTTGAGAATATTTTTGGTAGAGAAGGGCTTGCTTTGATTACAAGACGAGAGAGAACTCCTCTGTACAGATTGATTGAAAGAATAAGAGAAAATCAAATGGAAACATGGAGACCATTGAATGCGGATCGCGTGGCGGCTTTTATTGACTTGGTGACCCTTGTCTGGTTGGAAGAGGAGAATGGCATCCGTCACGCTTCCGATCGTGGAGTAGCCGACGAATCCCTTTCTAGCACTTTGTTTGGTCGCGTGCTCCCGTTTTGCTGCCGTCATTGTAATGACTTTTCGTCAACAGCAACGTGGGCAAGACCCATGGACAATGAGGACTTTGATGTTGGGGTCTCAATTTGAAGTTGAGGCAATAGGAAAGGAAATACGTCACGATGTTAGTCATAGCAACAATTATTGACATTTGCCCTAAGCAAATGAACAGTTTGGGTAAGGTAAACAAACCCAAAGTGTTCACATACATAGGGTAATGCCCTGTTTATTGAAAATATAAAAAATACTAATACTAATTACAAATAGAAAACATACAACTATTCCTTATATCGTGTAAAGTTAATGTTTATGAAGCAGCCTGTTAAAGTTAATGTTTATGAAGCAGCTTGATATCCATAAGGATAAGTTTCAAATAAACACTGGTTATTTTTTCAACAACAAACTCTCTCTCTCTCTCTCTGTTTTGCCACGTTGTATTGGTGCGTTTCAAACTGTCAAGGGATCAACAACTCTTTTGTTGAACACTAGTTTGTAACACTTGTATTCCGGATAAGTGTAAATGTTATAGTTTTTGGCGTCACGCACAATTTGATGTGTTTTGATGACTTGAGTTTCTCTTGGTTTGTCTTGTGGTTGTTGAATTTCATCCAATACATTTTGGCGCATAACATCAAAGTTCAATTGTGTTTTTCCTTCGCTGTTTAGCCTGAAACCTCGGACTTTGCATTCGATTTTTCCATTCTTTGTTTTGTAGCCATAATTTTTCGGACCCGCTGCCACGAATTCCACAATGTAATCACCGTCGTCTAATTCGTTGGTGAACTCACCCAGGTAATCGCCGAGAACGGGTTGAGGTTGCTGGGGATCGTCGGTGTCTTCTAAGAAAACGACGGAATCCGTGTCGAAGTACAACACGCGTTTTCCAAGGAATCGGAGGGCTTCGTCCGAAAGGCACAAAAATTGCCTATGCTTATTGGAATTTACTGCTCACACCCCGAGGGAGTCCGCAAGCATCAAAAAACAGCGATTCGACGTGCTGAAGAAGAAAACGCCTCCTAAGGGAGGCCACAAGTATTAAAGGTCCATAGCAGGCGAACGCCCAGTGCTACAACAACATCAAACGAGAGCAGGAGGCACAGTCATCATGTTGAATGAAAACTTGTTATTTTGATTGTCAGACAAGACCTGTGAGTCAAGAAGTAATGACAATTTTTTGTAAACAAATTTTGTGAAAATTTGAATTAAACACTGGTTATTTTTTCAACAACAAACTCTCTCTCTCTCTGTTTTGCCACGTTGTATTGGTGCGTTTCAAACGTTCTTATATTTGTTGTTTTTTAGTGTCACTGTTGGGTGGTTAGAGGAAGGGGGTACCCCACGACACCAGTCACCATAGCAACAGTGTAAAAAAAAATTGGAAAAGTACTGCCACGCTCCTTGGAAAGCACGGACCATATTTGGATGGTTAGAAGAGGGGGCACCCATTTGGAATACGCATGCAATGGGTGCTGGGAAAAATAGAGGAGAAAATAGGGGGTGGGGGTACCCCTCCTTCATTACAGGTCAACCAGGTATCTTGGTGGAGCTGACAGGTGTCACACAACCAATCTTCATGAAGTGGGTGACTCACGTGATGTCTGTCACGTCATAACTTTCATGGGGGCGAGGCCTGTCACGTGGCAATAAATGAAGGGGTAGCCCCCTACCCCTCTTGTCTTTACCCAGGATCTTTTGCGAGGGCGAGTACAAAGGAAAACGATTTCACTTGGAACTCAATAATAATAATAATAATATCAATAATGATAATAATAATAATAATAATAGATCACGTGCCTCTGCTGACCTGTTGGGAATGTATGTTATTAAGCTTTTTTAAATTTTGACCAGCTCCCATGTGGCGGGAATGACCCTATGCTGACCGGTAGGGATTGCAGGCTCATATTTCAGGAAAAGGCGACGTCCATTAAGGTTGCAGGGTCCAGTCTAAAAGAAAAAGACTGCTGGCTGATAGATAGGATAAGACCGTTGACTAGGACCAGGTCAGAAAAAAGACGGCAAACCAGCAGGCTAGGCTCTCTGGAGAATTGGGATCGTGAGCCCTGGCCCAATGGGGAGTACTGCTGGCTAGCTCGATTAGAGAAGACCCCTGCCCGTTAAGGCTTTTGCGGGCTGAGGCTTCAGAGGAAGACTACTGACCAGTCACTAAAGAACAAATTTATGGCGTTTTCTTCCAGCGATTTTTTGCGATACCTTGCAATGCCTTGCAGCATACACAACCACCTCTAACCCTCCTCCTAGGGTGCCCTTATTTGGACGGAAACTAGACCAAGGGAGGTGCCTCACCTCCGGTCTTTGTTGATCCCATACCTCTCTCTGCCAAGCCTCTGTAGCTACACACAGCTCAGGTTAGCTTCGAGTAGCTCAAACATAAGCATTTCTCAAGACAATAATTGTAGCAAAAGCAACCTTGGAGAGCTCACGTGACAATCACTTTTATTCACGTTCGTTACAATACAACTTCATCTGGTCAACTTGGTTCACTGCAAAGTCTCATGGTCAACTTTCTTTGTCTTCTTCGTCTTCTTCCTCCTCCTCCTCCTCCTCCTCCTCCTTCTCCTCCTCCTCCTCCTCCTCCTCCTCTTCTTCTTCGTTCTTAGGGACTGGCCGTGGATGAAAAATTCTGTTCAATAAAAATTTTCGCCTATCCACGGCTGCGTCTGCGGCCTCTTCATAATCCATATCTTCTTCTTCGTCCATG
Organism: Siderastrea siderea; assembly: GCA_964030785.1. Lineage (NCBI taxonomy): Eukaryota > Metazoa > Cnidaria > Anthozoa > Scleractinia > Rhizangiidae > Siderastrea > Siderastrea siderea. The sequence goes on from OZ034970.1 coordinate 49,914,086, forward strand.
AAACGACGTAGGGTTTTCATGACTGCTTCGTGTACGGGATCACGTTTAAGACGACGGAACCACTTGAGATAGTGCAGGTACAGCCTCCGTAACTTTGCTCTGAAAACTGGCAATAAAGCATTGAAAGCTTTGGCTTGAGCAACGGCTTCAGATGCCCCCTTTTCCAGTAGCCGCTCCACTTGCTTTCCGAAGCGTGAACTAAGGGACTCTTTAACTTTGGCACGGAGATCTTCCCATGGATCAACGATGTCATATTCCACCTCACTGTCGTCTTCGTCCTCGGAATCGATTTCCATGTCTTCATCGTCATTTTCTTTATCCTCTGAATCCTCGTTTATGCTTCCTTCGTCTGACCCAACTTCAGACACCACGTCCTCTGGGGAGACAGTAGCCATGGTTGTACTTTCCCCTTGTTGTTGTTCTAAACGTTTCCAACAACCCCGCTTCTCGTGACGGTCTCTATTGTAGCTTCGACTGAACGGTTTTTGACAATACTGGCAAAGATGTGCCATACACTAGCTCATGCAGACTCGGCGCTCTTTTACTCAAAATGAGCACCATGCACTTGGCGCCTATTTATATATGTTTGCAGTGCAACTCAATTTGAGTGAGTGACTCAAACTCATAATGAGCAATGCATTTTGAGCGCGAGTAACCCAGTTAATCGATGAGTTGCTCACCCATATACTCATAGCGCATAACTCATAGCGAGTAACTCATAATGAGTTTTGCATGCATGCCCTACTCAGTTCCTGGGAGAGAACACTCCGAGTTGGTCTTGGAGCTCCTCTGAGGTACTCTGAGCTACTACTCTCTGATCTACTCCGAGCTGATTACCGACTTACTATGAGTTACTCTTAGTTACTCTGAACTGCTTTGAGCTGCCCTCACGCTCAAAATGCATTGCTCATTATGAGTTACTCATGCGCTATGAGTATATGGGTGAGCAACTCATCGATTAACTGGGTTACTCGCGCTCAAAATGCATTGCTCATTATGAGTTTGAGTCACTCACTCAAATTGAGTTGCACTGCAAACATATATAAATAGGCGCCAAGTGCATGGTGCTCATTTTGAGTAAAAGAGCGCCGAGTCTGCATGAGCTAGTGTATGGCACATCTTTGCCAGTATTGTCAAAAACCGTTCAGTCGAAGCTACAATAGAGACCGTCACGAGAAGCGGGGTTGTTGGAAACGTTTAGAACAACAACAAGGGGAAAGTACAACCATGGCTACTGTCTCCCCAGAGGACGTGGTGTCTGAAGTTGGGTCAGACGAAGGAAGCATAAACGAGGATTCAGAGGATAAAGAAAATGACGATGAAGACATGGAAATCGATTCCGAGGACGAAGACGACAGTGAGGTGGAATATGACATCGTTGATCCATGGGAAGATCTCCGTGCCAAAGTTAAAGAGTCCCTTAGTTCACGCTTCGGAAAGCAAGTGGAGCGGCTACTGGAAAAGGGGGCATCTGAAGCCGTTGCTCAAGCCAAAGCTTTCAATGCTTTATTGCCAGTTTTCAGAGCAAAGTTACGGAGGCTGTACCTGCACTATCTCAAGTGGTTCCGTCGTCTTAAACGTGATCCCGTACACGAAGCAGTCATGAAAACCCTACGTCGTTTCATGGACGAAGAAGAAGATATGGATTATGAAGAGGCCGCAGACGCAGCCGTGGATAGGCGAAAATTTTTATTGAACAGAATTTTTCATCCACGGCCAGTCCCTAAGAACGAAGAAGAAGAGGAGGAGGAGGAGGAGGAGGAGAAGGAGGAGGAGGAGGAGGAGGAGGAGGAAGAAGACGAAGAAGACAAAGAAAGTTGACCATGAGACTTTGCAGTGAACCAAGTTGACCAGATGAAGTTGTATTGTAACGAACGTGAATAAAAGTGATTGTCACGTGAGCTCTCCAAGGTTGCTTTTGCTACAATTATTGTCTTGAGAAATGCTTATGTTTGAGCTACTCGAAGCTAACCTGAGCTGTGTGTAGCTACAGAGGCTTGGCAGAGAGAGGTATGGGATCAACAAAGACCGGAGGTGAGGCACCTCCCTTGGTCTAGTTTCCGTCCAAATAAGGGCACCCTAGGAGGAGGGTTAGAGGTGGTTGTGTATGCTGCAAGGCATTGCAAGGTATCGCAAAAAATCGCTGGAAGAAAACGCCATAAATTTGTTCTTTAGTGACTGGTCAGTAGTCTTCCTCTGAAGCCTCAGCCCGCAAAAGCCTTAACGGGCAGGGGTCTTCTCTAATCGAGCTAGCCAGCAGTACTCCCCATTGGGCCAGGGCTCACGATCCCAATTCTCCAGAGAGCCTAGCCTGCTGGTTTGCCGTCTTTTTTCTGACCTGGTCCTAGTCAACGGTCTTATCCTATCTATCAGCCAGCAGTCTTTTTCTTTTAGACTGGACCCTGCAACCTTAATGGACGTCGCCTTTTCCTGAAATATGAGCCTGCAATCCCTACCGGTCAGCATAGGGTCATTCCCGCCACATGGGAGCTGGTCAAAATTTAAAAAAGCTTAATAACATACATTCCCAACAGGTCAGCAGAGGCACGTGATCTATTATTATTATTATTATTATCATTATTGATATTATTATTATTATTATTGAGTTCCAAGTGAAATCGTTTTCCTTTGTACTCGCCCTCGCAAAAGATCCTGGGTAAAGACAAGAGGGGTAGGGGGCTACCCCTTCATTTATTGCCACGTGACAGGCCTCGCCCCCATGAAAGTTATGACGTGACAGACATCACGTGAGTCACCCACTTCATGAAGATTGGTTGTGTGACACCTGTCAGCTCCACCAAGATACCTGGTTGACCTGTAATGAAGGAGGGGTACCCCCACCCCCTATTTTCTCCTCTATTTTTCCCAGCACCCATTGCATGCGTATTCCAAATGGGTGCCCCCTCTTCTAACCATCCAAATATGGTCCGTGCTTTCCAAGGAGCGTGGCAGTACTTTTCCAATTTTTTTTTACACTGTTGCTATGGTGACTGGTGTCGTGGGGTACCCCCTTCCTCTAACCACCCAACAGTGACACTAAAAAACAACAAATATAAGAACGTTTGAAACGCACCAATACAACGTGGCAAAACAGAGAGAGAGAGAGTTTGTTGTTGAAAAAATAACCAGTGTTTAATTCAAATTTTCACAAAATTTGTTTACAAAAAATTGTCATTACTTCTTGACTCACAGGTCTTGTCTGACAATCAAAATAACAAGTTTTCATTCAACATGATGACTGTGCCTCCTGCTCTCGTTTGATGTTGTTGTAGCACTGGGCGTTCGCCTGCTATGGACCTTTAATACTTGTGGCCTCCCTTAGGAGGCGTTTTCTTCTTCAGCACGTCGAATCGCTGTTTTTTGATGCTTGCGGACTCCCTCGGGGTGTGAGCAGTAAATTCCAATAAGCATAGGCAATTTTTGTGCCTTTCGGACGAAGCCCTCCGATTCCTTGGAAAACGCGTGTTGTACTTCGACACGGATTCCGTCGTTTTCTTAGAAGACACCGACGATCCCCAGCAACCTCAACCCGTTCTCGGCGATTACCTGGGTGAGTTCACCAACGAATTAGACGACGGTGGTACATTGTGGAATTCGTGGCAGCGGGTCCGAAAAATTATGGCTACAAAACAAAGAATGGAAAAATCGAATGCAAAGTCCGAGGTTTCAGGCTAAACAGCGAAGGAAAAACACAATTGAACTTTGATGTTATGCGCCAAAATGTATTGGATGAAATTCAACAACCACAAGACAAACCAAGAGAAACTCAAGTCATCAAAACACATCAAATTGTGCGTGACGCCAAAAACTATAACATTTACACTTATCCGGAATACAAGTGTTACAAACTAGTGTTCAACAAAAGAGTTGTTGATCCCTTGACAGTTTGAAACGCACCAATACAACGTGGCAAAACAGAGAGAGAGAGAGAGAGTTTGTTGTTGAAAAAATAACCAGTGTTTATTTGAAACTTATCCTTATGGATATCAAGCTGCTTCATAAACATTAACTTTAACAGGCTGCTTCATAAACATTAACTTTACACGATATAAGGAATAGTTGTATGTTTTCTATTTGTAATTAGTATTAGTATTTTTTATATTTTCAATAAACAGGGCATTACCCTATGTATGTGAACACTTTGGGTTTGTTTACCTTACCCAAACTGTTCATTTGCTTAGGGCAAATGTCAATAATTGTTGCTATGACTAACATCGTGACGTATTTCCTTTCCTATTGCCTCAACTTCAAATTGAGACCCCAACATCAAAGTCCTCATTGTCCATGGGTCTTGCCCACGTTGCTGTTGACGAAAAGTCATTACAATGACGGCAGCAAAACGGGAGCACGCGACCAAACAAAGTGCTAGAAAGGGATTCGTCGGCTACTCCACGATCGGAAGCGTGACGGATGCCATTCTCCTCTTCCAACCAGACAAGGGTCACCAAGTCAATAAAAGCCGCCACGCGATCCGCATTCAATGGTCTCCATGTTTCCATTTGATTTTCTCTTATTCTTTCAATCAATCTGTACAGAGGAGTTCTCTCTCGTCTTGTAATCAAAGCAAGCCCTTCTCTACCAAAAATATTCTCAAAAGAAGCCAAACATTGTAAAGGTCTTCGCTTTGTCTTCATTGTTGAACTTCACTCGCTTCAGACACGAATCAAATGACACTACAAATCAACAATTCACTGTCACGATACTTTCACGTGGGGGGAGGGGGGTACCCTGTCATTCAATACTTGTTGCTATGACACTCATTGTGCAAACCTTACGCCAATGTCTCGATGTTTCACGCAAGTCTGGAAATTTAATATCCAAACACGTTCTCATTTTTTCAAAGTCTTTCATAAACATCGGTCTTGCCCACTTTGCCAATGTTGAAAAATCATTACAATGTCGTAAAGCAAACGGCAACACACGATGCAGTAATGTCCACGTGAGGGATTCATCCACAGTTCCTCTCTCTGAAGCGTGACGGATGCAATTTTCTTCATCGACCCAGACAAGGGTCACCAATTCAATAAAAGCCGCCACGCGATCTCTATTCAACACACGCCACGTTTCTTCTCTTCTTTCTCTGATCCTCTCGGCCAATCGAGCCAAATGTGATCTCTCGGGTCTTGTTATTAAACGCAATGCTTCTCGTCCAAAAATATTCTGAAAAGAATCCAAACATCGCAAAGGTCTTCGACGTGGCTTCATAATTTCACCCTTACACGCTTCAGACATGAACCAAAATGACGCCGTTACCGACAAACAAACCAATGCAATCATAATTAATAATAAACCTAAGATCTCGTGACGTATTTCCCCTATGCCTCGACCTCACATCGAGACCCAACATGAAAGCGAGGTTTTTTGGAACATGAAAGCGAGGTAAATCACCCTCAACCAGCCTACATTACCACTCAGGTCGATCCTGGTCGTGAGTTTATGGGTGCTGTGAATCAACTGCTTTCAAAACATAATGTCGAGGTTAGACGTGGTCGTGTGGATATTCACCGTGATCAAGCAATTGTTGAAAGATTCAACCGCACCCTTGCTGAACGGCTGTTTGGACACCAGTATGGGGTTGAAATAAGCCTCCCTGAGGGTCAGCGGTTCACTGCGTGGGTGACCCGACTGCCAGCTGTTATTTCAGCTTTAAATAAAGAAGTCACTCGACTGACTGGTCAAAAACCTGTTGATACCATCAAAAAGAAAACTGTTCCATCCAAACCCTCGACACCTTATTGGAGACCCGTTGGTGTGAACGAAAAAAAACTCACCTCCGGTTTAAGTGTTCGCTATCTCTATCAACCCGGTGAACTTGAAGGTGGTCGACGAAGAGCTACCGACCCAATTTGGTCTTTGAATGTTTACGAGATTGAAAAAATTATGATAAAACCAGACGCTCCGGTTATCTATTATTTATTTGACGGACCAAAACGCTGGTTTGTCCGCGAAGAGCTTTTGGTTGTCCCTCCAGATACACAACTACCACCGGCAATCTAACAATGAAACTCGATCGGTTCTGTGTGAATACCGTCTTCCAATACCCAGCGTTTATCGTAATAAGCACTCAACCCCAGCTTCTGCTGTTTGTAAGTAACAATCTGCCCATCCCGCATCCTAAAACCTCTATTTGTTGCTATGTCCTTGCTGCCTTCCAAAGCTTTCTTGAAACGCTGCGCCGTGATCTCGTTTTGTTTCTTTGACACCCCTTTTGTGCTGAACTTCTTTTCACCCTCAGAGTCTACGATAAAATAACATTTTGAACAGAGGGCAATCATTTTGCTGCCTTTACACTCGAGTTTAAAGAGCCCAGGGGTTCGACTGCTCCACTTATCCCAAGCTAACCACTCTTCCTTTTTTTCCTCAAATTCTTTTTGCAGCTCTGGTTTGACGATGTCTTCCAACTTTTCTGCGCTTATTGTCATATAATTGCTGTCTGTGTCCATCTGAATCAATTCGAAATCTTTTCTGTCAAAATATTTGTCAAGAAAATCATAATAGAATTCAAGCATTCTGAGTTTTGCCAATTGATATACAGCAATTCCAACCTGAAATGGTCTTCTTATTGTAATCCTTTGCTTTCTACTTTCCAGCTCATACGCTTCCCCAATTTCGTCAAGATCACTGAAATATGCGCTTCGCAAGGCTCTGTCGACAATCTTTTCTTTTTTTGTGTAAATTGTGTTGTTTTGCCTCTCCAAGGCTTCAATGAGCTTTCCATACCCACTATTTCCTAACAGTTTGAATACCTCAGCCAGCAGCGCCTTACTTTTTTCTTTATCTCCAGTTCTACGAGCCTCAGTCACTTGCTCCACAAACCAAGTGAATATTTTTGATGGTTGGTAATCAACAGTTCGATAAACGTTTGTGATCACTGCTCCATGTTCAAAATACCATCTGAGAAGAGGTGCGTATAATAATGTCTTCTTTGCAGACAATGCTGCCACTAACTTCTTTCCGTCTCCGCGGTTTCTTTTTGTGCGTTTAAGATAGTCAAGCATGTTTTGCGGCACAGCTTCAACAGGGACCTCTTTGTTGTAGAAGAACGGACACATTTCCTCAAACTTTGGGTATAAGTGCTTAGGGATCTCTATATCAACTTCTGCAAATCCGAACCATTTTTCTTCTTTGAGCCTTTGTGTCAGTATGGAAGCGGCGGCTTCGCTATTGTAATGCACGACCCTTCCTTTTCCACAAGGCATGTCTCTTAACATAGTTGACAAATACAAAGCGTTGGCGTCGTAACCCACTATATTTTTACAAAAACGAGGTTCCGCTATTCGATGAGACCTTATTTTCGTAACTCCAACTTCATGTTCTCTTGTGAAAACAAGGCTCGGTCCTCCAACAACAGCTGCTTTCAACATCTCATACGCTTCTTTGCACGGGCTGTAAAGATCTGCGCCCCTCTCAACACATCCACGGAGCAAGTAATGTAAACTAACACCTGAGATACTTACAGCATCATACCAGCCCTGAAGACAGTCAGCTTCCGGCAAGATAGCGCTGGCTGCTACCACTGAAGGGCCTGCAGGGCCACCATAGTTTGCGCAGGAGTACTAGGAGTAGAGCTGGGCGTGGTGTTCAAACTCTTGGCTCCCTTCCCTCCCCATGGAGGGAAGGGAGCCTGCGACCGCAAGGCCGGCGGAGACTAATTCGGATACATTTATCCCCCTAAACTCCGGACACGATATCAAGATCCCGGTGGAGAACCATCCTTAAGTGTCGTCCGGTGTGCGTCCATTGCAAGCCCTTTAGTTGCCACTTGGAAGATCGATTGTGTGAGCATGCTCTCGAATATACAGTTTTCTAAAGAAGGAATCCGTCCGTGTATGAAGAGCATATGGCGTGGGACCTATAAGACCAATATCTGAGCTGAAATCTAAGGCCCTGTCATCTGATGGTCTACCGTCCAAAACAGTGCCCTAAGCGAAACCGAGCTCGTTCTCCTCAACCGTGAGAAGACGGAGAAAAATCGCACAACCAACTGTCTCCTGACAAACAAGGGGGTTAGTTTCTAGAGAAACTGTGCTGCTGCATCGGTGGGGAAGCGAAACACAAAACTTTGTATTTATCAACTGAGTTGATAAGGTAAATTGAGCCTCCGTGAAGAGATTGAAAGCTGACGTTTCGAGCGTTGGCCATTCGTCACAAGGATGGTTCTCCACCTTCGTCACCTGCACTGCTCAGAAGATCAGGTGGAAAGCGACAAAGAACCCTGAACATTAGGACCCCTTGTCATGATGAGTTTCAACAAGAGTTGAGTTTGAAACTCAACTTAATTTTGAGTTTCATGGATAAAATTGTAATCCGCCGGGTTTGCCATAAAATGGTTCCACAAGTTTGTAAAGAACAAAAAAAAGACGGTTCCGGCTCCCCTGGCCACACCCCTGGTTTGGGCTTGAGTAAACTCAACATACATTTTTACATTCTCTCTCTTGTCTTGACCAATTTTTGAAGACCAATACATAGAGACCTAATAATAATTTATTTTTCAAAGCCCTAGTAACAGGCAAGGTTTTGGCAAGGCTTCACTGCCTCTAATGATACTGATAAATACATAAATACCGTTAACTGCCACTTATAAGCCCAACTGCTTACAAGCCCCCCCTGTTATAGGCCCATCTACTTGTAAACAAAAAAATATATCCGGTATAAGCTCCCCCGGATATAAGTCGCCCTCTAGTTTTCCCTGTTTCCTTAATATTAAGCACTCTCACAGGACACTGCGAAGATGAACTCTGAGCTTCTGTTTTGTTACGTTCCGGTTACGTTCGTGTTGTTACAGTTTTGATTTTGTTGTTAAAATTGAAATGAATTCGATTTATTGTGACGTTTTAAAGGTTAACTAAAAACTGGTAAATTAAAAACTTATTTCGATCAACACTGCTGTGGCACATTTCGGATATAAGCCCCACCGTTTATAAGCCCACCCAAAACTCCCTACAGTATAATAATATTAAATATTATATTATATAATAATATTAAATGTTATTATTACAAAGTTGTATAAGCCCAGGGCTTATAAGCGGCAGTTGACGGTAATCGGTCCTTGGGTCCACAGGTTTTCAAAGTTCTCATTGCTTTGTTTTTGTTTGTTTGTTTTTTGCTTGCTTGTCGTTGTTGTTGTTGTTGTTGTTGTTTTTTTGTTTGTTTGTTTCCTGTGCATTTCCCCCTCCAAGTCAAACCCGACGTCAGGTAAAATCAAGTGCGTGACATTTTGTTGCGTGACTCAAACTAAACAGGCTTGTAAGCTTTCGGCAAGAAATTATCGTTTCGAAATTTTGCAACGAATACAGATCAAGAAAAAACGTCTTCTAGGAGAAAACTGTTTTGAAGATCAAATAAGGCAAAATCATTTCATTCCTGAAGGTTCTTAATTTTAACAAAAGGATGCGCGATGGAAACAAGTCATTTGGGTTGATTGCCAGTACGCGATGCTTCAGTGATGTTGTTGACCCAGGACGCCAAGATGGTTATTATGAAAGAGTACGCACAGAACCTGATATTTAGACTATTCCATATTCAGGTGAGCTAGACATTACCTTTCCGCTGTGGATTACAACCGAATACCAACCAAAATAGAAGAAATGTCCACATTTTCGGTTATTTGGTCGGAGGTATGTGCCAACTGTTGACGTGTTAATGTTGTAATTATAGGGATTTTGAGAGCGTTTGTACTCGGCGCTGATAAAAAGCCCGAAACTAATTTTTAAGCCTGTTTAAGAACGGCATCTCCCCTTTCAAGAATTCTGAATTTCAAGTGATTCGGTGTTTTACCAGGAAGAGAAACTTTCTCTTGAAAAACTGTGCCAAATTGAGAATCCAAAGCAAGCGAATTTTAGTGGTTTTCAGCAGCCTGTCATGACCTTGAAAATTAATCCACAAAAGAATAATTTGACTCAAATTACTTGTACACTCTTCAACAGCAAATTTCTAAGCTCAAAACAGGATTGTTCCATGACGCTAATTAAACAGAGCGAAGTTTACGAGAAGGTATGATTCGCGTTTATTCGGGGTGTTTGTAGAGACACGTAGTGCGTTAACGGTTTTTTAATTTTTTGGAGGTTTAAAAACATTTTCTCTACAAAAAAATGCCACCACGTTTCTAGAGCTACCATAAGGTATCTCTGGGCGAAAAACGGAGAATTTTGATTTTTGATCATGTGCCACATATTTTCGATTTCGCTCGGTCTTAGTGGACATTGCCTCTTAAAAGCTTTAAGGCCGAAAAATGGGGTCCAGGGGTCACTCAAGGACTCCATTTAACCAGAATCAACATTTCCGTTCGAGCTCCTAGCAGAAAAAGTCCCTGGGCTCTAGACTCCACGTTAAGAATTACGTTAAGACTCCACGTAAAGAATAATAAACATTCACGTTCCGCATTGTTTAACCCTTACTTAACGAGAGAAAAAATGAAAGAAATGAGTATACTAGAGACATTTGAAGTTATATCAAACCTGTTTTAATCAGAAAACAATTACATGTTTACACTGGGCGAGCTATTTAAGTTACTGTCCGTTGACTGCATTATTTTACTTTAAACGCTCAATGATACTTGTACGACTCATAACTCTTTCTTTAAAGGGGTCACGTCAGGAATTTCAACGTTTTCGCGTCGAAACTGCGCTGAGTATTTTCCCCTAGACGAAATATTTCTGTACAAAATAAAATATCACGTGATTTACTAAAGAGAGAAGAACATTCCGTAATCAGTTGTTAGCAATTTTTCCAAGATGCAAAATAAGAACTTTAAGAAAAGGCCCACTTAGTTCCACTTTCAATCCATTTCCATCCTACCCATCCGCAGCCAGGTATGTTTCTTCAAAGACTTCGAAAACTAGTACTAACAATAATTTTAAGCAAAATTTATCTTTTTTTTTTATGTGAAGCTAAAAATAGGTGACATAACTATTTATGACAACTTTCATGAAAACTATATTCTTCAACAAAACGTGCAAAACTATACGTAGTAAAACTAGTATTGTAAGAATTAAATAGCGAACAATGATGAAACATATGCAAGTAATTACTTAAACACTGAAGCTATTTTTACAGGTAAGTCAGTGAAATGGACTGAACATCATCTAACACTGTTGAATGCAATTTTTTTTAAGAATGTTTGATCCCAACCAAACTTTCCTCAATATCATAGAACATCAATCAACATAGATCCTCCAGAATCATTAAAGTCTATCAACAGGGTGCCTAGAAGGGTAACACTTGCCGAATTCAACAATGTTGAACTTTGTTGAATGGAAATGTTTAATCCCTTTAGATAGAGCCTAAGGCATTATACTTTTTAATAGCTGGCGAAGTCTTCAAAACAGAGCCCAATGAAATGACTGAAGTTTCACTGTACTCCAGTTAACACTATTTGCAAGGTTTGCGAAATTTGCTGACAGTTTTTGAGATTTCTCAGATCTTGGCTATCAGTTATTTAGACTTTCAGCCATGTTAACATAATCAACTAGTTATTCAATTTCTCCTCTATCAATCATTCAGTCAAAGGTTCACGCTCTTAGCTGACAATTATTTGAACGAATTCAACTGGCTTTGCAATTGAACATTTTGGTATATTTTCTTAGCTACCCCATAATCCTGAAAAATTTCTCTATTAACAAAACAACTGGCAATAGTTTGAGAGAGCCATGCAGTAGTAACTTTAGGTTTAGGGTATTCCTCGGAAATTTGTCCGCGGATGTGTTGTTCAGATTTGGAAGACCAAACTCTGTTTCCTGCCAAGACATTGGATTTTTTCATTTAATCCTTTTTTAGATCTGCATTCTAAATCTTTACATCATACTGGCAAAAAAATCTTTATCTCATTTTAGGCTAAGAGACAAGATATACCCTAATCCAGTCCAAAATAGCTAATATTTACACCAGATTTCTGAGATTAGAAAGGCGATACTGCCATATCCGTTAGAGCTCTTCCTTAGATAAGATGGTATCCTTCCCAAACGGGATTCAGCTTTTCATTATCTGGCTCTCCCAACTGAAATCATCGAAGTAACAGTTAGGACCTCTCTTAACTAAACATAAAATGAGATAAAGAGGTGAGATTATTGAGGACAGGTGTAGGCTTATGACTACAAAGAAAACACCTTAACAAAATACCTAAATTAATCCTAATGGTCGTGTGTTTTTGCAGATCAACTGTTACCAGGAAGGTTCTACGCTGTGTGTAGCGACAGTCGCCCTTCCAAAGCAAGAAGTGGTCATTTGCGACAAATGGTCAGCTATCATTTGACTTAAGTGGTCAGTTGGTTAAAGCGCAGCACCGGTTTCGCAGACGTCATGGGTTCGAATCTAGTTGAAGCCTGATTTTTTTTCCAAGGTTGTTCTTTTATCAGCTTTGATGGTCGTCATCATTTTTATTTTTCATCCGCAGGTCACATGTATGAATAATTCATATATTTACCCTCAAGGATACCAATTTTTGCTTTGGAAGCGCAACTATCGCTACATACAATGTTGAACCCTTCCTAGTTACAGTTTTAGCTGCAAAGAAGCCTGTGATCCAATCAGTGTCTTCTACGTGGTGTGACCCAGTGAGTTATTTGAATTTGAAATATGACAAGGTTCCTTTCTGTGCTATTTTTTTCTACTGGACAAGAATATATCCCATAGATTTGACGAACTTGTCGCCATTGTCTGGAGAGAATGTGGCTACGTTCCCACACGTGTTGGAGTCATCATGAGCTCCTCCAGTACCAAACCCGATTCTGGAGTCACAGGAATGGCAGTCGTTTTGTTCGTTACCAACGATACCAATTCTTGCTTTAGGACCACCACACACGACGTTGAACCCTTCCTTGTTACATTGGGGTTGTAAGAATCCCTGAGAACCAAGCAGCCACTTCCAGGAATTTCCTTACGGTCTTTGTATTTTAGAGCTTTTTTAAAATTATGGTTGCTTAGTTACTTCTGAAAAATGCGTGGTTACCCACATTTTCTTTTTAGATTCCAATAGCTCTTGCAAAGATCTGCTTTTCCCCTATAGTCATAACCTTTGCAAAACTACCTCTGTATTAGGACCCACCGTCCTTAACTAAGCATAAACTTAAGGTGGAGAGGTGAGATTGAGGACAAGTATGGACTTACGAATACAAAGAAATTAAACCTGGAATATGATAACGTTGTTTTCAGTGCTTTTTTGTTCTACTGTACAAGAATGTATCCTAGTGCTTTTATATGCCTGTCGCCATTGTCTCCTCCACGTACGGCCTCGTTCCCACACGTGCTGGAGTTATCAGGAGGTCCTGCAGTACCAAACCCGATTCTGGAGTCACACCTGTCACAGTCATCTTCGTTGTTACTATGGATACCGATTCTTGCTTTACGGTAAAGACCACACACAGCGTTGAACCCTTCCAAGTCACAGTTGGTTTGTAAGGAGCCCTGAGAACCAAGCAGCGACTTCCACGTGTTACGACCCAGTGAGGTGCTTCGGTATTGCCCGTCAGCAATCAGTGAGTGCAGGGAATCAGCTTGCTTATTTATGACAATAAAATTGATCTGCTAGCTGACCTTCATACCGAGGCAGATTTTGGAGAAGGATGTGTTCCAGTAGGTCGGTAACTTGGTCTCTTGTGTGTCGAACCCAGTCTCCCCTCCTTTAATGTTGAAGGTTTCTTTGTTGCTCCAAAGACTGGAGTGGTAATGGAAGGTTGACTTTAAAGGATCAAAAATACAAAATGGCTGTTACTAAAAGGAAGGAAAAAGTAACTTAGAGACGAAATAAATGACAAGCGGGTGGCAGCTTAATTACACTAAGGGAGGGGTAAGCTACAAGAGCCCATAACCCTCAAAGCGTAATTAACAAAAATTATCCTGCGGAAAACACCTTTGTTTATCTAATGCAGTCTCAACATCATTATTATAATGCTATTTCGAAGGTAAATTAGCGATGTTGAAATGTTAAACCTCTATAAATTGGTCACCCTTTGAGAAAGGAAGAGTTTTATAACCCAAGGCCGACTATCTTTAATTATCCTTGCTTCGTATTTACCCACTGGCTCACTTTGCGAAGTGGGGAGGCGTGAACATTAAACCTTTACGGCTTGCGTACTGGTATGAGTTCGTTCGTATGAGTTCCTTCTTGTAGCTCTGTGTTCGTTTACATGGCGCAGGTTCAAAATTTTACATCAATACGAGTTGTAGCGGTTCGAGTTCATTCCAGTTGCTGTACTCCATCGAGATTCTCATTCCCGGTTCGAAAACCCATACTGTTATCACGTACACGCCGCACCACTGTTCGTTTTAGCATTCTTTTCTTATTCTCACCATTTTGTTCCAAAATAAAACCCATACCGCCATGAAAAAAACAAAAAACAAAAACGGTTTATGCAAAAGTAATGTAAAGCTTTCATCTCGTACAGGTATGTATGTTGCACCGATATCATGTAAAGACAGGGAAAGGGAAAGAAAGAAGGAAAAGAATTACCAAAAGCACGAAACGGATGCACGGATTCCTGCGCGTGGTTTCTCACCCACCGTAAACTACGACAGACGTGGAAAAATACGGGCTGTTCTGCAGTCATGCAAGGGTACTTAACCCTTTCACTCCCATAGTCAGTTATGGAGACATTTAAAGTAGTTCTAACTTTTGAGTCTGTGGATGAAATCCTATCATGTGACCATTCAAATGAAACCTGTTTAGCAGTACTTTCGCATGGTACTATTTATATTTAAGTATTTTGCGAAATGAAATTTTAGATTTGTCTTAAATTCTCATTTTGGGCACTCTTGGGAGTAAAAGGGTTAACATCAGAAGATCAAGTTTTAAATACAGATCAAGAGACGATAGGTACCATAGACTTAATACCTTGGTGCCGTCAATCTTCATGACCGGCGTCCATCCCCCATCTCCACATCCAAAATCTCCCATCTGACACAGAACGGAAATTGGTTTGGAGTCTAAGATAAGGGTAACCACCTGACTCACGCTCGACCTGTTAAATATCGAAAAAAAAGTCAGGAACGAGAGATTGGGCACAAATTTGATACTTTTCAAAGGCTTTGCATGCAAGGGAGAGATTCCGAGAGAAAACCAGGGATGAGTGGCAAAGGAAGGCTATGAGAATTTAAAAATTTCAACCATTATATTTTTAGCAAGAACTGAATTAGAAAATGTAGTTACACTTACTGGCGTACGTCATACAGAACCTTGCATGACTTTGCATCTGAAAATAAATAAAATCAATCAGTTAAATAAGCCATAATTATAACAAAATCACCTTTAGTTAGTTAAATAATACCCTGCCCCTTCATTATTTTATTCATATTCGGTGAGATATTGAGAGAGAAGTCTTGAATGAACACCGACCCGTAACGCACATCCGTTGGTAACAACAACAAAAATAATAAGTGCCAGTCTGAAATAACACTAAGAGACCACTCAATGGGGACTCTAAATAACATTACAGTGCTTCATCAAACGGGTTCAAACGTCGTACTATCGTCGTGTCGAACTCATTTGAAACAAAAGATAATTAGGCGGCTTCTTTTGATCCACTTGAGGAGGGGGGTGAATAGGTTTGCGGATCGGCGGGGTTTGGCCTTTTTTGGGTGCGGATTGCGGATTTTAGCGATAAATTAAGCGGATTCGGGGATTTGAAAAACACCGTGGATCGCGGATCAGCTGAAAATTTTGGACAGGATTCCGGACTCTGTATGTCTAGAAGTTCGGATTGTGGATGGGATCATTAATTTTCGGTCGGCCTTGGTCGAAATGTTATGTAATCACATCCGCTGGACCGTTACGCCATATTGACAAATTGATCGGGGACTCGATAAACTGAATGCAGCTTACACCGCCCCCCCCCCCCCCCCCTCATATTTAATGCTAGTATTAACTGCGACTCAAACTATTAGCAAATGAAACACTATAGTAAGCGGGAAAACAAATGCAGTTTGCAATGACGTCTTTTTTGGCAAGTGAAAAGGTCAGAAAGCCCATGACTAGATTGTAGTGACCATTTTATCGCGAACAAAATGTTATTGTCATAAAAAAGTTGAAGATCATGGACTCAAAAGGACCAAGATGATACTGTGGAAAAATACTTGCCGGTAAGCAAACTAATTTTTAAAGAAAGTTGAGTACTGCCTTCTCTAAAACGTGCTGTAAGCTAGAAGATTTGCCAAAGTGATGCAACTAAAGAGATTACAAAATCTTTACACGCCACACCAGCCAGATCTGACTTGGATTCCAAATTATCGGAAATCATTACACTGTCGATTTGGTTTTTTTATTACATGATCAAAGATTATTTGATAATTCAAAGCTAAATTGTGAGAAGGAACACACCAACGTCCAACTTTTTTTATGCTAAAATTTATGAAGCTGTCGCGAAAACTTCTGAATACCGAAGTCCCGAAGTAGTTACCGTTGCAGAACAATTTGTGAAAGTATTTGTAAATCATCCTCGGAGACCCAGGGGCAGATAGTCGAGGCGAGAGGAAGATAAAATTGGCGAAATAGGTGCGAGCTGAAGTCCGGTGCGAGCGAAAGTTTACAAGACGGGCGGGAATAGCCCCTGGGGGGATACCTTCAACAGACTAGTTCAAAAGCCCATTTGCTTTCTTGCTTAGGATTGAGCACAAATTTTGTGGCATTGTTTTTTTTGTGCCCAATCAGTGATCATCTTATTGCACTGTTTCTTTCGTGACGTCTTATACAGAGTGTAAGTTTGCTAAATCTTAACTTGTACCTAAGTTGTCACTCGTGCGTACTGAAATCAACGTTTTGTCTCGCTCGTTCGATAGGCCTACCATCGAATACTATGTGGGTCGCATAGTAATATGCGACCCACAAAGCCGAGAAATCGAGAAATTTGGCAGGGGTAATCAAGGAAAAAGATAACAACAAGTCAAAAATCAGATTGAGGTATTGTGAAAAGTTCACACATTAGGTGTGAACTTTTAGAAGCATGCAGTTAGGATTTACGTGCGATCCCCAACATGTCTTTGCGTTTCTCCAACTATCCGACTATCTGTCCCTGGGTCTCTCTCTGAGGATGTTGTAAATATGCTATAACACTATTCAGTTTTCTTAAACACTAGCAAAGACAGGAAACTTCGGGTAAAATCTGAATACTGTAGAAGAAAAAGAAACAAATATATATACCCATATGCAGAATATTTAAACCACGGAAAGTTTTTAAGTAATGCAGATCCGGATTTGAACGAAAATAACTTCGGATCGACGGATCGGGCCAAAAAATAGCACGGATCGGCGGATTTCTATACCCCTATTCATCCCCCTCCTTGAGTTCGACACGACAAAAACGCGGCGTTTGAACTGGGCCTTAGACGTCAACAGCTCGACGTCCAAACCATGTCTTTCCGCACACCGGTCAGTTGCTGTGATCTTTCTCTTTCTTATAGGACTGGACAATTTTGACCTCACAGATCTCACCAGTATACACAGTATACAGGAGATTTATAACTTGCGAATGATGTATTATTGTACAGTATTCTCGCCGTATTTCAGTGGTGTGAGAGCATCCAAATGCAGTGCTGCATGAATAAAGAAATTGATCCCCATGTAGCTCCATCGTTACATTTGAGATTTATGACGGTATGTAAATTAGCCAAAAAATGGGTTCCGTTTCCGCCCAGGGCGGAGTATGTATATATATGTATTTTTTGCCTCTTGCGAGTGACATTTATTTACCCTCACAATATTCTCCGACAAAACCGTCTTTACAGTTGCATTTAAATGTGTGATATTTGTAGTTAGGCGCACATGTACCCCCGTTTTGGCACGGCGAAGACAGGCATGGGGTCTGAAAAATGAGAAAAAAAAAAAGAATATTTAACCTGTTCCGTTGTCCTTGTTCCGGTTAATGTTATTGAAAAACGACAAGCACATAGAATGACAAGAGTTTGCCTACGTTTGACGCCCCTATACCTTGACGAAAAAGTGGTGTGAAGTGTCGTTTCTTTTGTACTCGTCAGAGTTGTCGAACTTCACAGAAGACAGTAACTCACACCAAAGCTTTCCGTCAGCTCCTCTGGAAGCAGCCAGGTTCAATGATGGGCAGGAAGGATTGCTGAGGCATTCAAAGGTGCAGTCAAAGGAGTCGAATACTGTGTATGTGCCAACTCTAAGCACATTCAGATAATGGTACTCTTCTTTGATGAAAACGTCTTGACGAAGACTTGGGTGATATAACGTGTCGAATTCTGTGGACATGGTGGACAGAACAACAACATAAAAACCCGAACAAATACCATTGTGAGAGTTGCATTCCCGCGCCAACCTTGAGCAAAATGGCTGGAAAAAAATGTTGGAAAACATCTACATGTAACACATCGAGAAGATTAATGCGCCCCATTAAGTGTTTTTCTAGTTTAATTTTCAAGTTGTAATGCTTCATGTTTATATCTTTCTAGTTATGTTTACTTTTTCATTTCCTTGGGCCCGCAGTAATTCGCTACGCTGTTGCAGTTACCCTGCCTCCTACATTTTAATTATTTTTATTATTTTTAATTTTTTTTTTTATTGTGGTTTTCTCTCAACTTCATTATTTACAATCTAGTAATTACCTATTTAAAAATCCTCTACCTATTATCGTTTACCTATAAATCAGTAACTACTAGTACTAAAAACTCTGCCCTAAACAATTAGTAATTACTAGATTTAAATTCTATCATCAATGATCGCTATTCGTTTTTACAATACAAGGAACACTTATGTAGATAGTGTTTTAGCTCACGTCGCATTTCTTTTACTTACATATTCACTGAATATACGAACAAAAGCATTGCTTTGGATACTCTCAAATTGCTTTACCTTCAATTAGAAATTACCATAATTACAGTGAAAACTGTATAATAACTAACACAAGAAGGAGAGGAGACATCTTTTGTTTCACATATTGTTTATGCTTCGATGCTTTCGGTTTTGTATTTAAGTGAGATCTTGTTTACGAAATCAGCAAGTAAGGTTAGACCATAGTTGAACCTACAATTGACACGGAAACAAATAAATAAGAATAGAAAACCGGAAAGTGTTTGGAAAAAACAAGGTCGCTTTAATACACGAGACACGAGGTCGAGCGTTTGAATAAACAAGACAACAACTACAAAATTCTCTACAAACGACGCTTTAATTTAGAGCGAAGTTTAACGACAATGCATGGGCATATGCTAGCATAAGTTTTCTTATTGATTTTCATTACAGGAACATTTCCTTGAGTTCCAGCTCGAGTTAAGGTGGCTTACTACAGTTTTCAGAAGAGAAAGATAACCTTTTTAAAACTTAAGTTTAAAGCCAACAGGAGTTTTCTTTTGGGTTCAGTTTGTTGCTACAACTGTTAAAAGAAATGATATTAACCCTCATTATCCAGGAAAAGAAATACGAGAAGCTTAGAAAATATCAAATATAACAGACCGAGTGCTAGGAGTGGACTGGAAACTAGACTTTTGGGGGGCTTTTTTCTCAAAGTCTAGCCGTACGACCCTACCTCAATTTTTCAGGATTTGGAAAGTGGCTATAAATATACAACTATGCAAAAGAAAATTAAAATCTGTAAGGCAGAATTTTTGCCATTGAAGAAAATGTCGAATTTTCGCTTTTTTGAGAATTACTAAAAATCTCTCTTACAGATTTTGCTAATACTTTGTCTACAGGTGAAACTTACTACTATGAATTGATTCTGAATTTTTTACTGTGGGTTATACGGTCAGTTTTCGAGTAGATTGGGGTAAAAAAGTCGATTTGCGATTTTTTTGCGACCTCCTTCGTGAGCAAAACTGAGCATGCGTGCAACTTAAGCGCGCGCTGAAATAACGCAATATGGCGCGTGCAATAAACATAAGAATTTTCACAACAACTTCTCGAGGTTTTTGTCAAGGTTTAACAGATATTTTATACCCGTAGCGCTCACCAACTTCGTCAAGACTTCGTCCATTCATGATAAAGAATGTTAATAGTACGCCACGAGCGATTTCTACAAGCCAGATTTCAGAGGTGTTTTCAGCTTTTTCTCGATGATGGCGTCAAGCATTGCACGCGCGAAAAAATATGGCGACAGAGAGAATTTCTCAGCGCGCGCAATTGTGTCTCAGAAAACCTGTAGTAAGCCACCTTAAATACGAATTAAATTTACCTTGAGGACACAACATTGAGGTGGTTGTTGGCACCATAGTAACTATGCATGTTGGCACGTGAGCTCGTGATTTTACTGTACTCCAGCCAAAACAAAGGCAAAAATTTTCAAGTTTTGTACCTACATCGCTTACTGAGCTTTCAAATTGTTCCTCTAACTCTCCATCGTCTTCTAGAATATCCAAAATGGCTTCAAAATCTTCTCCAAAGAGGTAGAGATCGTGAATACCGCCCGCCATATTGTTTTCAGTGTGCAGTGTTAGTGTCACGTGACGGGTCAGTTTAACATCAGCGAACCGCTATTGTTTTCTTCCTTTGAAGTTCGCCGAGTTTCCTAACCAGTCTCCCTCTACTAACTATGGTTAGACTTAAGTATGCACTTTGTTAGTGTAGATGTAGTATTTCATGAAAAGCAGCGTGTAGTTAAATTTCTTTGCCAGAGTTTTTCCATATGGTTCAGAAGTAACACCGAACAGTTTCTCTTCAATGGAGGGGTTGAAATGCGTACTGTTTGTTACATTAAACCAACTGATAACCTCTTGTGAAAAATTTTTAACAAAAACGCAGTCGATAAAAGTATTGTTAATGGCGTCTTTTTCACCGCAATGTATACAATCATCATCTGGTTGGATACCATAAAGAAAAAGGTTTCTTCTAGTAACTACAATTCGGTGCATTAATTTAAATTGAAATTCTTTCAGCTTGGGCTCTTTACAAAGGGTTTTGAGGGAGGCGAAACGTTTTTTCCACACGTCTTCCTTTGGTGAAAAGTGGTTGTTCCATTTTTGGGGGCCTTTATGTTCAGCCGTATGCGTTTTGGTGGTAAATGATTTGTAAAAATCACTAGTTCGAGTCTTAGTCAGGTTTATTTTTGACAATTCATCAAGCTGAAATCAAAGGTACTATTAAAGAACGTTCTTTTTTAATTAGTTCCCCATTTTTTGCTTCAGTTAATAGGCGTTTCGGGATGGCACTAATGACTTGATAATATTGAGGAAAATTAGTCCGTTTGCACGGGGTGATTGTTCAAGAAATCCTGATATGGCATTAGTTGAAGGGTCGTTGTTAGGAGATCTTGGATTGACAGGATGGGATACCATTCCCTAATAAAAACGGGTCTGTCTCCAAGGAGTATGTCTTTGTTGTTGTTTAGAATTATATTTTGGTCTTGATTATAATTATACAAATTTTAAAATGTTTTTAGTTCCCTGAAGTATTTTAGAATATTTCTATAGGAGACTAGCAATGAAGCCAGGTATTTTTCACCATAATTGCATCTTAATAGAAAATTAAGACCCCCTACACTCCTCACTGAGATAGTAATCTGTTGTCCAATATTGGTTTCCTATCTTCAAAAGTCCAGGTATCCTAGCCAGTTTTAAAGCCTTGGACATTTGTATCTACAATACGCAATCCGCCTTTATGTATGTCTTGATAAAGCCCCTCTCTTTTAATTTTATCTTTTTTGTTGTTCCACAGGTAGCTAAATAGTTTTGTTTTTATAACTGGTATAATTTCCTTGGGGACATTTAACGTCGAGGCTGAATAAACTAGCCGTGACAGTCATACAGATTTGATTATCAATGCCTCTTCCAAACAGTGTGAGATATCTTGCTCTCCATTTGTCTAAATTTGTTTGGGGAGCAGGGATGGCGCAGTGGTGAGAGCGCTCGCCTCCCACCAATGTGGCCGGGGTTCGATTCCCGGTCCCGGTGTCATATGTGGGTTGAGTTTGTTGTTGGTTCTCGTCCTTGCTCCGAGGGTTTTTCTCCGGGTTCTCCGGTTTTCCTTCCTCCATAAAAACCAACATTTCCAAATTCCAATTCCACCTGCTTGTAAAGCGCATTTGATTATATTCACATAGAAAATGCGCTATATAAGTTCCAAATTATTATTATTATTATTAAATTTGTTTGCAACTTGCATATTTTAAGATGAAAATTTAAT
This sequence comes from Siderastrea siderea, assembly GCA_964030785.1. Taxonomy (NCBI): domain Eukaryota; kingdom Metazoa; phylum Cnidaria; class Anthozoa; order Scleractinia; family Rhizangiidae; genus Siderastrea; species Siderastrea siderea. Next base: position 49,936,149 of record OZ034970.1, read on the forward strand.
TTCTCGTTTTCTTTTTCATATTACGAGACATGAACCGTTAATATACCTACCGGATTGCGCATCCATTTTAGATTTAGAGGTTTACTCTTATTTTTAACCCATTCTTAGTCCCAGCCACATCGCTTTGGATTTCTTAACATCTAAGGCTAACCCTTCAAAACTAACTGATGAATATTGAAGTATGTGACTCGCAAAAAAAAAAAACTTTAAAACTTTTTAGCCTCTTTCATACTTTTCTGAAGGAGACGCAAGATTATTTTTGTAAAAGCAAAAAGAAAGCAGGTCATGAAAAAAGATAAAGTAAACGTTGAAAGAGAAAGGAAACATTACAAACAAGACACTGTTGTAAAACTAAAATTTTCTGGTGTTCAGTTTTTGTCATTTTAATGAGGAAATGTGGAACCATGAGACTTAACTTCGTGAGACTTTGGAGACGTGAGGCTGTGGAGCCATGAATAATATTTGTTTGAATTTCCATGAACATGGAAATGGTTGCAAAGTACATTTATGATCGTAATTTCATCTGTTCTAACATTAAGCGTCCGCTGCTTATTAACCAATTTATTCTTATCAGGAGCTCCCGTTTTTGTATAAACTCCGACAAGAAAACCTGAAATAATGGGTCGTGCAACATTTGTATGTATTTTTATAGCTAAAAGAATCAGATTTCAAAGAATTTCAGACTATGAAGAATAAAAGTATGACAAATTGAAGATAGTATGCTATCGGCTATGCGCCTGATCTTGTTCGCAACTGGGACGTATAACTACACTCTCGCAAAGTGCCTGGACGACAAGTTAAAACCCTCTCGGTTAATAAATATACCATCTCCGACGTCTTCGAATTTGTTGAAGAGATCCAACACCTGCAAGTCGCTGAAAATGACACCTTGTCTCCTATGATGTAACAGCCCTCTTTTCGAATGTACCATTAGAAGAAACAATCGAAATTCTCGCAAAGAAAGCACTTGATGGAAACTGGTTTAATGATACACATAACTTGTCTTTCAGGCTGTAAAAATGGCGGTAAAAAAACACCAGGGATACGGTTAGATAAAAATTACCGCGAAGCTTACCTTGTGCACGGACTGCCTCCCTTATAACCGAGGACAACACGAAGAGAAGAAACCAGCAGATAAAACGAGAAAACATGGCTGACAATTGTCCACCAGAGAATCTCCGAGAGAATTTTCTCTTTTTTCAACCTCAATCCTTAATCGTACAAAACGCCAATTTGGAGGCGAGTTTGAAATTTCCTTTACTCTTTTATCTCAATGTAAGCCAATGGTAGCCAATCAAACGTCAGTTTCGCCAATTTATATTCTTGTAGTATTGTTTTCTAAACACATAATTGCCCTTGTTTAATTTCTTGGTTATGGCAAATTAAGCGGGCGTCATTCATAGCAATGCTTTATTGTCACCAGACCACCACCCAACTTTTTCAGGAGTTGAAAACTGCTCTTTGTAATTCATTCAGTTTAAAAATTAAAAGATGTCTTCGAAACTAATTTGAAAAAGATAGTTGTCATCTCCCCCCCCCAAAAAGCTATTGAAAGATAGGAGCTGTGGCTAATATTTAGATCAAAACTCAATTGGGTTTATTGTTTTAAATCGTCAGAGGAACCGAGGACAACTGTGATAAACTTATTATCGATCGTAGAGACACCTTTTAAAAATTAGGACTTCAGCGTGCCTAAAAATTTAATGCCCCTTAAATGTTGGTGAGAAGGCTGAAACTTTCACAAAATAAAATACACTTCGGCAAGAACCAGAAAAATTATTTATGGCTCTTGACTTCGGTGAATTTTGTACAAAACTAGTCAAAATGTTTTGTTACCGTACACTTAGCGTTTCTTGGAAAAAAAAATGCTTTTTTAGTTTATTTTAAATTTCGGCAAAATCGTCCAGGTGTAATTTTTTTCGGTGAGTGTTGACAGAATTCCATATTACACAGACGCTAATTGTTAAAATATTATTGTCTGCCTTTTGTGGTTCAATAACTAAGTTGAATGGGGACATTAGCCTGATGACAATACTTTGCTAAACCAATACTCAGCTGTGTGAATTGTTTAACGCATTCACCTTAACATCGATCGAAAAAGAAGACGAAAATTGAGACTATGGGGGAAGCTATGAATAATTTACGTGTGTTTATAATGGAAAGCTCTTGGAGTGTAAATTAGTCTTATCATAGCGTTTTATAGCTATTTATAATAATAACTTGAGAAATCCACCAAATAAAAGGCCGCAATTTTAGACTGATTTCCTTTAGTTTAAAACTCTTTAATGTCCGTTTTAGCCAGTAGTAGCTTACTAATCACCAGCAGCGCTAATAAATTTTTTTTCTAGCATTTCTATTGAAAATATCATTGCCCTCTTTAACTTGTGCTCAGAGCATTGAGGAATTGCCGCAAACACAAATATTAACTAAACCAATACACAGGTGTGCAGTTTTAATTGTTTAGCTGCATAACATTATTGAAAAAGGACTAAACAGAAAACTGCTTATTGTTAACCAGTTTTGAAACACCGACGTTACAATTAACAAGAAAAACCTAGAAACTTTGTAGCTACAGTAAAGGATAGTACAGTAATTTAGATCGGAATGGAATGGAATTTAGTGTTTGCATTGTCATTATCTTGATATCATAACATTTAACCTGAATAGAGTGAGTGGAGATATTACCCAGATGACAGCGGCGTAAATTGTTTAGCATATTCACACCTTGAAAACGGTAGAGAAAACTACGTGTTTCTTATGATTTCGGTTTTAAACAAGATGACATTAAATTTACAACAACAACAAAAAAAAACTTTAAAATAGCGGCGTCAAAAACTCTTGATACTTTGAAGCTATCGAAATATTTTACGTGAGTTAATAAGGGAAATTCTGAGAGTATAATTTAGTCTCATTATAAAACAATTATGCTAACTCAGGATCACGAACTGTTTGAAAGTCTTAGCTAGAGGTAGCTGTATACCGAAACATCAATTGCTGTTTATTTAGTATTGTTTTAAAAACACCGTAGGATTGTTTCTCCTCAAATCGTGGTCAGTTTTAGGCAGTCAATCAAGCGACTGCCCGGGGAGGGGGGGAGGAGGTACTCAATAAAGTTTTAGACTGGGAGCCACCGCCCGGAGGTACAAACTCTTACCCTTTAACATACTATTTTTTTTTTACCAAAATGGTACCCCTTTCATATACCTAGAGGAGATTACATCCCTTTTATGCCTCAAGGATAAGCCAAAACAATAGAATTCGCGCAATTGCAGTGTGATTTCTCCCAAATTTGGCACCATTTCATACACCTAGCTTTAGCCAGCATCTGTGACCCTTTCATATACTAAAATGACCATTTTGTCCACTCTTTAGTATACCCCTTTCAGGCGGAGCCTCCCCGTATAGCCCAGTATAGGGAGTACCCTACCCCTTCCCCCCGGGAGTGACTTCAGTGCTAACAATTCTTTGCTAAACAACTTGGCCCACCTGGGATGAATTAAACGAGAAGTTTATAACCACTGGAAAATTATATTCCACACCAAGGGACAAAGAGAGTTTCACGCCAAACTGATCTCACAGATGTTTGGAATAATTTGCTCTCACAAACACCACTCCGGTTTATGACAGAGCTTACACAGAGCATTGTAAGTCCGGCACCAGGCTAGACCGACTGGGACTAGGGCCGACTGTCTGGCCGAAACTAGAAATGGAATGCCCAGTGGAACAGAAGATTCCTGGAATTTCCAAATTTCCGGAAAAAACGACAACCTCAAGAGGTTGCCGAACTTTTCGAAAATTTCCGTTCCATTTGATTCTGTACGATCGCTGCCTAATTTTACTAGTTACCCGGCCCGTGAATATTTATTTAAATTTCTTACTGAATATTGAATGCTTGAAGCTCAAACAAACGTTGTAAATCAAAGAGGTTACACATCTGGCGGGTAAGTCGGATAAAAACATGAACCTGAAGGCCCAGGTAGCCCAAGCTCACTATGAGAGGAGCACATATATTAACTTGTTCATTTTTGCATATTATTGTGAGCTCGGCAAAATATGAGTTTGTATGAAAAGTGCAACAAATACACTCATGTCCAATACTCTCTCACACGATCGGAAAAAAGTCGTTGTACAACCCGTACGGATCGACAAATAGAGGCCAACCTTTTATTAGAGCTGTCGATCCGAAAATTGCATCTCGTTAACGACCATCATGTTGAAAGGAAGGTTGTCGATTCGTTCGATCCGTACGATTGGATAATTTTATGCACGATCCGTATAATAGACTTGTCCATCCTAAAATTACATTCATTAACAACCGGCAAGAGTGTTACGCAATATAGTAGGCAAACATGAATATTCCTCGTACTCTCTAACTGACACGATCCGAAAAAGTCATTGAACAACCCGTACGGATCGGCAAAGAAAAACGATCCGTTAAATGGAGCTATCGATCCGAAAATTGTATCTCATAAACGACCATCATGTTCACCGGAGGGTTGTCGATTCGTTCGATCCGAACGATTGGATAATTGTATGCACGTTCCGTACAATAGACTTGTCGATCCGAAAATTGCATTCGTTAACAGCGAAGAGTGAAAATAGTAGGCACAATACAGAGCCAATACAGGTATGAGTATGCCCAAACTTTGAGGGGCGCTCAAAACAAAACACCAAAACCTTGCAAATATGACTACGTCTCGTTCTTTAAGCGTGTGACCCAAAACATTCGCTTTTGGCGAGGTGCATATTCGCTACATCCAGTGTTTACGACAGACAAAAAACAAGTAATGGACGACTTGTGGCCGAAACGAGACCTGTGACTCCAAAACATAGGCTTTTACGAAGCAAACCAAACACAGAGCCAATACAGGTACGACTGAGTATGCCCAAAACATGAGGGGCGCTCGAAACAAACAAAACACTGAAACCATGCAAATATGACTAGGCCTCGTTCTTTAAGCGTGTGACCCCAAAACATTCGGTTTGGATGAATAAATTTGCCGTATACATAAAGCTTATCAGGGTACCTTTTGCTGAAATAGGCTGTTAGTCCTCATTTTTTAGCTTCCTTCAGTTTATCTACCTGTGGCTTTCTCAAATCGTACAATTCTTTGGGCGGCACATCTTCGAAAACGCTGTAATCCTTATCCCCCAAAGTCTTCCTGGCTTGGTTTAGAACTTATTCGCGACCGTGATATCTGAGAAATCTTGCAATGATGGGTCTCGATTCGTTGGCTTTTGGCTTACCAAGTCGATGTACTCTCTGAAATTCGAACTTGTCGCATGCGTTGGTAATTTGTAACTCCTGCTCCATAAAGTCCAATAGCACCTCTTTGGTATTTTCTACCTCCTGTCGACTCCCAACTTGATCATCATCCCGAGACAGTTGAGGGTGTTCCTCCCCGATGCCAACGAACAGCAGATTCTCTCTTCGGCTGTAGTGCTCCTGATACAGCATCTGCCTTTTGAGATTTTCACTCTCGAGTTGGGCAGCTTTGACATCCCTTTTCAGAGCGGCGATATCTTCACCATTGAAAGTTGCAGTGGTTTCGAGCTCCTCCACTGTTTTATCCACTTTCTTAGATTTTCTTTTCAGCTCTTTAACTTCTCTGTCAAGATTTGCTACGTATTCTTCTATGTTAGCAATCACCTCAAATACATTCTCCAACCTGCTCTCAATGTTGTCGGCTAACTTTGACAGCTTCGCAAGGATCAAATCAATCTTCTTTCCTAAGTCTTCCGTCATTTCAAGCGCTTCAAGGACTTCGTCGTCTGTTTCGCTTAAGATCGATTCGTTCTGAGCTTCTCGAGATCTCTTTTCTTCGGGACTATTACTGCTATCAGACGATGTCTCTGATCTCACTTTTCGCTTCGCAGACATGAATTAGAGCCTTTAAATTTGCCAAAAAACTGAGGAGCACCAAGGCACACGTCCTACTCGCTCGCCATTCTCCCAAGGCATTGCTGCTGGTCTCTGTAGATTTCTTTTTATTCAGTGTCTTTGTTAGTATGTTAATTAATTTCGAGTTATTTTCCTTGTTTTTTCTTCGCGGTGTGAGTGCTAAACTTGGTAAGCTTTTGTTTTCCTATTCAACAAGATTGCTTAGCACTCCTACAAGATATGTGTACTTTTTGTTTCGTAGCAATTTACTTTCAAGTTTCTTCTTTTTAAGATACACCATTGTACTAGAATTTAAGGTGACGCGATCGAAATTAATGACGCGCTCTACGCCTCTCTAAAAACTCTAATAACATCGTCATTTCTAACTCGATTGCCTTGACACTTTCACATTTTATACCCAATTTATCGAGGAATAATATGAACGTCAACACGTAGATCTACTGTTCGTTAAGTCTGCGTGATTTTGCTTTTATTGAACACTACTTTTTTGATAAAATTGCTATTCTAACAAAACTGAGCCCTACGATTTGGTTTAAACTTCTAGGATCAGTTTATAATAACATCTTACCTTGACTCTTCAAGTTTCCGCAAAATCGTAGGAACAGAAATCCCGGCACAATTTGAACGTCAAAATAACAACCCCAGACGGACTTCAAAGTTTGGACCGCTCCAGCGCTTTCCCGATTTGACTGAAATTAAAAGCGTAATAACTCCAGATAAAGTAAGTTCAATGTATGGTTGCAGTTAGTTCCAAACGGCATTTGGCTATCTGCAACGATGAAAAAGTTTGGGCGGCTATTATAAAGTCACTTTCTGCACCAAAATATAACGAAGTCGCCAAATTCACGCTTTTCTGAATTATATGAAAACTAACCGGACGAATTGAATAAAACTATCGGAACATGAAACTGAATCTTTTACAGATACTTTGCGCTATTTTACTTTGCTGGGGCGGTCTTGGTTTTGACAATATATTTCTGGAAAGTGATGCGCTATCGAAACTCTGTTCTGTATACGGCTTTGTTGTTATCTGAATTCCACAATAGCGCTATGCAAATTTCCTTGCATTTGATGAGAATTTGAGGAATTTACACATTGGCTAGGGGGGTGCATTGACGGTGTTTGGTCCCCGGGTTTGGTCGCTTTACGCTTTGGTGGTTTTACGTATCTGTTCTATAATTTCATGACCATGTTAATTGAAAATAAAGGAACAATTATTATCCTATGAAATGCTATGTTGATATCAGGCGACACACTTTTTTGTATATCTCGAAAGGACGATTTTAACCTTAACCTGGCATGACATTATAGACATGTAAAACCACCAAAGCGTATAGCGACCAGACACCCCCCTAGCCAATGTGTAAATTCCTCAAATTCTCATCAAATGCAAGGAAATTTGCATAGCGCTATTGTGGAATTCAGATAAAAACAAAGCCGTATACAGAACAGAGTTTCGATAGTGCATCACTTTCAAAAAATATATTGTCAAAACCAAGACCGCCACAGCAAAGTAAAATAGCACAAAGTATGTGTAAAAGATTCAGCTTCATGTTCCGATAGTCTTATTCAATTCGTCCGGTTAGTTTTCATATAATTCAGAAAAACGTGAATTTGGCGACTTCGTTATATTTTGGTGCAGAAAGTGAGTTTATAATAGCCGCCCAAACTTTTTCATCGTTGCGGATAGCCAAATGCGGTTTGGAACTAACTATGACGATACATTGAACTTACTTTATAGGGAGTTATTACGCTTTTCAGTCAAATTTGGAAAGCGCTGGAGCGGTCCAAACTTTGAAGTCCGTCTGGGGTTGTTATTTTGACGTTCAAATTGTGCCGGGATTTCTGTTCCTACGATTTTGCGGAAACTTGAAGAGTCAAGGTAAGATGTTATTATAAGCTGATTCTAGAAGTTTGAACCAAATCGTAGCGCACAGTTTTGTTAGAATAGCAATTTTATCAAAAAAGTAGTGTTCAATAAAAGCAAAATCACGCAAAATTAACGAACAGTACATCTACGTGTTGACGTTCATATTATTCCTCGATAAATTGGGTATAAAATGTGAAAGTGTCAAGGCAATCGAGTTAGAAATGACGATGTTATTAGAGTTTTTAGAGAGGCATAGAGCGCGTCATTTATTTCGATCGAGTCACCTTAACTTATATCTTTTCAAAAACTATTGCTTGCAACTCAGAACAGAAGTGCGGTTGGAACGAAGGTGGGCAAATACACGGGCTTCTACGTGAAGCTATGAAAAATGAATCTTAAATTAGGGTCTATGAATGTGAGAGGTCTCGGGGACTTTTCTAAGCGGCGGGAAACTTTCAACTGGATGCGATTCAATATACTGTCAATATACTGTCAATATACTTTCTTCGAGAGGCGCATTGCACAGAAAACAATCAACATGATTGGAAAGCTGAATAGGGCTATCAAGGCACTGTTCAGCTGATATTCAAGCAGAAAAGCAGGTGTAGCTATACTATTTGATAATAACTTTAATTTTCAAATCCAGAAAAGTTACTCCGATCCGGGAGGACGTTTCATAATCTGTGACCTGACAACAAACGGAAAGCACTTTACCTTGGCAAATATATATGCACCTAATGAAGATGATCCAAATTTTTTCGAGGATGTCTCTAATCATTTACTTGACTTCAAATGTGACGAAATCGTAATAGGCGGTGATTTAATCTTGTGCTCGATGTTGAAAAAGACAAAAAGGGCAATACTACTGATCTATATATATATTTATTTTTTTCTCAGCGCGTGAGCGGGCAAGATGAACCAAATCCTGCAATCTGATTGGTTCCGGGAGCGGGCGGAATTTTCCGATCTTGACCGCGGTCAACGGTACGGCTCGAGTAAATCGAGCAGGAGTTAGCTACATGTACCGAAATTTGGGAAAATAAAGGGGTTTCTTTTAGTTATATTGCTTCCTGTGATTTCTGAGTTTTAACAGAGTAAAAAAGCGTATTTTGCTGCTCTGGTGTCACAAACGGCTTCGTTTCATGGTTCATTTTACGCGCGCTTGCAAAACGTTGCTTTCCGAAAACAACAAGACACGTTTAACTTTTGAAAAACAACAAGAAAAAAATAAAAATATTATTTGCCGGCCTTGGTCGGTCCGTATTGAGAAAAACTGTGCCCTCGGTCTTGAGCACGGCCCTCGGCCTGCGGCCTCGGGCCGTACTCAAGACCTCTGACACAGTTTTTCTCAATACGGACCTCCCGGCCGGCAAATAATATATATATATCTATATATATATCTATATCTACTATTGTTATTTTATCTTCAAAAAAAAGATAACATAACAACGAAAGAACAGTTCCTATCATCACCATAGGGGTGATGATAGGAACTGTTCCTTCGTTGTTAAACTCCGACAAGTTTCTTTCACCTTCTTCCTTTGAAAGCAGATATGACCTCCAACTTCGACCCCTTAATTTTTTTGGAATTATTGCAGCAGCTAGATGTCTTCGCAGGCAAAACACGGGTTCTCCTTCGAGTAAATACTGCTCCTTTATCTCAAAATTCTTGCCCAGTGCTAAACCCTCTAAATTGATATACAATAAGCTGGTTTTAAGTAAACGCGAGCAACCCCTTCGGAGCCAAGGGGAATGATGCAGAGAGATTTGCCCAGAGCCAGAGGAGGATCATGAGATTAACTGGAAATCTGTCTATCTATTGGCTTTCGAGTGTACTAAAGTTCGAAGCTTAGACTTTTTAATTTCAAATTTTTGCATCGTCGCCTGTCAACAAACGACTTTCTGTATAAGGTAGGTCTTAGTGACAATGAAGAATGTACTTTCTGTAAAAGGGAAACTTAAACTCTCTTTCATCTACTTTGGAACTGCGAAAGTACCCAGTTGCTTTGGAATAATCTTGTTTTAGGGCTCCAAACTTGCCAAGTTTTAACTAAGAACATGCCGTTACGAGCAGATACTGCTACTTAGAATGGTTCGCAAGCCAGCAAAAATTCACCACCCCTATCGAAGAGCAAACGAAAGAAGAGCTTAATAGATGTTTACAAGTTTTTTATGCTTCTGTTGGGCAAAAAAATGGAAGTGAGACAACACTTCTTGATTTTAACACTCATTGATCAGTTACTGACCTCTATTGTGTCACAACAGAAGCCGATTATAGGATTTCGAGTTTCATTGAAAGTTGTAAGCTTTTGAATGAGTAAAATCGTCCTTGTTTAAATTTGAAGCTTTCAATATTTTGTTAAAAAGCCTGTTTGAAAAAACTGCTTCTGTTGTGACAATCTACAAGACACCTAGATTATCTGCCAGTTGTGTCAGTTCAGGAAATTCTATATTCGCCCCGTATTCTTGGACACAAAATTGGTGGTTTTAGGGCTTCCGAAGGCTTACCGACAAACACGAATGTTAATTAAGTAACGATTTGTATGCTAATTATGGAAATCAAATTTTAGCAGCTATTGTTCTCTGTCTAGAAAAGAACAATACAGTGTACGTTGCAATTTAGGGATCGTAAATATTTGGATCGAAGAATATAAGCGTTTTGCGAAGCCGTGTGTTAGCTACAAGGAGTATTATTTTAGTTTTTGCTTTGTTTTGTTGAAAAACTTCTAAAAAGTTTCTATTGACGTTTGAAAGTAAAAAAGCCGGACTTCGACTGTACTTTTTTTTAAATAAAAGTCACAAAATATCCGTGGCAAACGATTTAACGTACGTGCAATTATTAATTAAACCACAAGTTTTACTGAAGAGCCTATTCAATGAATATTTCGCGCAATGTCGCTACCATTCGTCGCACTTCATGCATAAGCTTTAAATAAGTGAATACTGATGACCTAGTTTCTCACTCGCGGCCTTTAGTGTTAGGTGCAAATAATCAAGGACGCTTATTCTCGCTCAAAACGCTTCAAATCACCCGAAAAGGCCATTAAGTAGCAATTAATACAACACAGAAACTACTTCAACTATTTATTATTGGGAATTATTTCGCATTTATGGCAATTAAAGCGTATTTGTTGCACTTTTCATACAAACTCTTATATTTTGCCGAGCTCATAATATATGCAAAAAGGGACAAGTTAATATATGCGCTCCTCCTATAGTGAGCTTGGGCCACCTGTGCTGAAGGTAGTGCATGTTGGTAAACTGTTCACTAGAAACTTAATTGATGGATATACTAAGTCAGAGCAGTGGTCAGTAGTCCTGTATGAAACGCTTTAGTAAACTGAATATGTATTTTCAAAACGCCATGTATAGGCTGTCTATTGTGGTAATAGCGTGGGTCCTGAAAACGTAATGTTTGTGTGCACACGCCTTTTAAAAACGTCAGGTATACATGCATGAACTAGGTTGTTTCTTGGGTTTAGCGGTGGGTTTTTTCCAGTTTGGCCTTTTTTCTGATTTATTTATCACTTATTGAAGTCGACACGTTTATACTCTTTACACTTTTGTGTTCTGCAAAGCAGAAACACTTTGTAAACCGAAAAATGTGGACTGTAACTTGTAAAGTGGGTCCTGAAAACACATCATTCGCTTTGCACACACTTAACGAACGAGGCATAAATATATTTATTATGCAACAAATTGTCCCTATGACTAAACATGGTAAGGAAGCCCTCAATATCTGTCATCCGTACATGACAGATATCCTGCGATATACGTAAATGACCATATTTGGAAGTGCACTGCAGCTTTTCTTTCATTGCTTGTTTGGCGGCCATTTTGAAAAGCCAGGCAGTTTTAGCAGTGTTCTCCGGAAATTTTAACTCCCTGGAAGAAACTTCCCACGATTAAATGCTCTCAAAAAGTCAACAAGTATTTGCTTCAGTTCACAAAGATATCCAGAATTTTCATAGTGAGAACTCAACCAAGAAAATGCTATTGCGAACGAAGCAGCACACTTGTTCACGGAAAGTTGTAAAGTTGAAAAGATTTTAATTCACAGGAAGAGGACTTACTCTCGGTAAGGTAGCAATATTTTTTTTACTTTGTCTTATCATTTCCAAACATGAGTTTGTAAATAAGTCTTTTTAAGTGAAAGGTAGTAAACTTCGATTTCTTGAAGTTCTGTTTTGATTTTTATTATGTGTTGCTAGCTTTTAGCGTTAATTTCATCATAAAACATAGTTTTTCTCGTTCTGAAAATGGTAGTCGATGAGAATTTGTTGAATAATAAAACAATTATCCTGCTCAATCTTGCGGAATATCCCCTGATTTAGCCAACTCGGCCTACGGCCTCGTCGGCTAAGTATCAGGTGATATTCCGCGCGATTTCGCAGGATAATTGTTAAGTATAAGCTTGTATTGGTGGCAGCGTGGGTTAATTTGGCGACGGTCCCGACGCCAAACGAAGCGGAGTTAGTGGCTTTTTGTTATATCTTGATATTATCTGATATTATCAAAATATCATGAGAACATCAAAATATCAACCTATGATGAGTATTCGTTGTTTATCAAAATATCATGACATTTTGATATTTATCAAAATATCAAAATGTCATGATATTTTGATATTATCAGGTATTATCAAAATATCATGTGAATATCAAAATATCAACATATGATGAGTGATCGCTGTTTATCAAAATATCATGATAACATCAAAATATCACATCCTTCATGATATTTTGATATTCTGCAATCCCGCACCTTAGTGGGTGATTTATAATTTGACCGCGATGAATTTACTTAAGTCCGTAAAAATTAATTTCTAAAGGAATATCGCATGGCTTTAGCTCAAACAAACGCGGAATTGAAGGTAAAAAATTGCTCTACCGAAATGCCGAGTTAAATTTGGTGCAATAAGAGAATTTACAACGCCAGTCTACCGTAAACGAATGTTCGATCGCTCATAAGCTAATGACACTCGCCCGCCGAAAACCGCAATTTAATGCTGTGCCGTGAAAATTAATATCTCAGCAAATATGTGCTCTATCGATCTGAATGAAATGACCACTGAATTATTCTGTCATTGTAGAATTTATTTTTGAAGCCAGCGTTGTAAGAAAATTCACTTCTGGTGAGTAAATTTAGCGCTTTATTAGGCGCGCAAGGTGCACTCGAGTTTCAGCGAGAAAACAAAAGTCGCTACGTCACAGAAATCTTTTTCCGGCTAGGTCCCGCGGACGTTATTCTCGGCAGAGAGAAACGACAGCCGGAAATACGTCTGCGTTCGCAGGCTACGATTTCCTCTGTTGAAACTGGGCCTAAAAAGGTACTCGCATTCACCATTTCATGCTACACAACAACAACAACAACAACAACAACAACAATTTATACACCTACTATTCAATAACTAAACAGCGGTTCTCTACAAGCCTGCGTAGCAAGCGTTTCCGTAGAGCTTTCCGCAGGTTACAAGCATTTTTTTGCTTTTTGGCCGTGCAAAAATTGGGGCACGCTCCCCGCTCCCAGTCTCCACTTCCCCTCCTCGCTCCTTCCATCAGTGTTGCGCTCGCCTCAATTTTCGCGCCGCGCGGAAAAACTTACGGAAACGTGCTACGCAGGCTACTTCTCAACATTAATCGTTCTCACGACCCACATCTCCGCCCGCACTTCCTGACCATTAGTTACTGCTAGTCGATATACTTAGTTTAGTTGAATGAGTGGATTACTGTTTTGTCAAAATACCGTATAGAATATCTGTTTTAGTTATTTTATACGACTCAAAACGACTCACGAAAGCTGAACCTTGTTTCAAAGCCAGGATGCGACAAAATGTATGCAATTACAACTAATGGTGAGTTTATCTTAAACAAGTTTTGTAATTGTTAGCAGTATTCCTAGAATAAAGTCTGTAATTTGCACACATTCTACCCGCTCGGGTGACGCAACAGTTAAATTTACCGACGGATTCTCAGAGGGGAACGAAGGGAGAGAAGAGTAATGGATCCCCTAAACGGGATAACAGTCAATCATAGGTTACTGCTAGTATCAGTTTGCCCTAACTATAAATCTTCATACAGGGAAGAACCTCAAAGTTAAGTAAGAAACTAATGAGCAGACACGCATGAAAAGAATAACCGTGAGAAGAGAATGCTTTTAAGCTTAACTGGATTTGTGGAAACTAACTTGAATCTGACTTTCTGGCCTTCGTCTTAAATTCTTAAAAAACTGCCCACTGGCACGTTTATAATTAGTATAGGATAGTACTGAGTAGTATTCAATTTGATAATAGTTTTATTCTTTTTAGTCATAAGTCACAGTACTAGTATTTAATTATTTTTTCTTTTTCTTTTTACTTAATTTTGTATTGTATATTTTAAATGTAAATATTCTTTTAGTAACAGTACTTTAAGCTAGTAACAGGTGAAGAGCCACCATGTGGATACCCTGTTATTAAACGTTTCCTTCCTTCCTTCCTTCCTTCCTTCCTTCCTTCCTTCCTTCCTTCCCTACTTACTTACTTACTTACTTACTTACTTACTTACTTACTTACTTACTTACTTACTTAGAGTATATTGAAGGATTCATTCCCATCCAACATTCTCATACCTTCCATACCCCTTCCCACCCGATCCCCCTTCACTTTTTTTGTCAGAATTTATGTTTATCTAGACCAGTCTCTGTAAATAACGATAACAATATAATAATAATAATTAATAATAATAATATTTTTATTATTCAGTTAGAACGTGTTTGAAGAGAACAGTCTGATTTACAGAAACAAACTGAGTCGAGATTTAAAAATTGGAATGTTGCCGAACGGTTTGTAGAGTGCTCTTGATCCACCCACGCAACGTTAATAAAAAGTGTTCGACATTCCCTTGGCAACTACGCAAATGTTGACACGACTTTTCCATGCAAGCAATAAAGAAAACGACGGTTATTTGATAATCTACACACTGTTTATAACTTTCTGAGAGAGAGTTTGCCTTACACTGTGCTTTACGAAATCGAAATGTCAAACTTAAAGACGTTCGCGCCCAAATCTTCCCATGTTCAGATTTTTTCCAAACTTTTGCTGTCTTTAGTAGCCTGTTCCAGGCTCTCAGACAGCAAGGACGGCACGAAAATTAGAAAAGGAACAGGAAAATAAGACGCACAGGATCTGGAAAAATGGGGCTGCAGGCTCTCAGACAGTAAGGACAGCACGAAAATTAGAAAAAAAAGGAACAGGAAAATAAGACGCGCAGGATCTGGAAAAATGGGGGTGGTGGCGGGAAAGGGAAGGGAGAGAGCCTGTAAGCATTCTTTTCACAATTTGTTGGGATCGTTCTCAAATTTATCGCGCAAGTTTTCGCGCAAGCTCGCTTTGCGAACGCGAGGAAATATTTCAAGCCTTCCAGCACGTCTGATTTTCAGATTTTGTGAAAACAAAATTCTAACACGTATTGGATCAAAGGTTCCTCGAATTTCCTTGCTCGATGTGGTGAAAAACAAGGAACTGCTGGTGTTTACGGGCACTGTTGGTGTTTACGTTGTCAAATCGATTGGACAGTGTTCCATAAGCACGAGTTAGCTGCTTAACTTGCTCGAAAACTTTAACCCGTTTTTATACGATGTTCAAAAACTTGTTGCTCAGTCAAACCGGCGGGATTTCTTCATGATATGTAAAATTATAGGCCAAACACGACTTCCGCTAGTGGCTGAATTTATTCTAGTGTGCCGGTAGATTGTGTTGACCCCTTTGATGTCTTTGATCAAGAAACGGAAGTCTCAAGTTGTGATGTACTGTCTGGAGGATTTAACCGTTCTTAGAGCCGTTTAAAACTTTATTTATGCCATCGTTTGTGCTAACTCTTTGGCAATTAGTTTCGTTTTTTGGCTCGCCTTTATTGCAAGATTCCTTTGGAGCCGCTTTAGAAGGATCAGTGATTTCTCAGGCCGTGATTTGATGTTTATTGTTTGCGATTAGTTTGCCACGGATATCTTAATTAAATGCGTAAAACGTCAAAGTTATTTTTGAAACTGTTGTAGTCTCCTTTGATCGTATAGGAGCTACGGCTTTTCGCACTGTTGTTTTAATTCCCTCTTTGTAATCGTGGTTGAATTTTGCCTTCTTGAAACTAAAACGTAGTACCTCCATCGTCCTATTGCGTTACTAGCATCCAACAGAGAAATCTCTGAAATCTCCAGCACTTTAATTGCGCTTTGCAATTCTCACTTTTTTCTGATCCTCTTCTACGTCCTCAAATTTCCCAATCGCCACTGCACTTGGTCTCGCATAGCCTCCCCCTTGTGGGGAGGAGAGTAATACGACTCCCCTAAAAACGACTGCGTGGGAGGCTAGGTCTCGCATCACCGAAACCATTATCTATTATCGTAGCTTCTGAATTCAAAGCAGCTTTTGCCAGACGTGTAAACAGCTAAAAAAACAAACTTTTGCCGAAACCCGTTGTCAGAATCGCAAAAACATCTTTTCCACGAGCCAAGTTTAGTAGACAAGTCTTCTGCTCCTTCCTAATCTCCTTTAACTTCGGAAAATTGCGCAGACAGTCCTTTGAAGCGGTAGATAACGTGGACTCATCTATATCACGCGCGCACTTCGCGGTAACCATCTTTCTGATTGTCACAAATGACCCTCACTACGAGGTGTTGATGTTGGCTGTCAAAACTGACCAATCAGAGGGTATACCAGGAGCTGGTATACCGGAACAGACCGTTAAAAAAATGCTTACCGGCGCCGCCGTCTTGTCTCTCCCCAGCCCCTTCGCTTTTTTTCGCCCTCTTTTTCTCAATTCACGCTTTCCCCACTATCTCGGAGCCTGGAACAGGCTATGTCTTTAGATAATGACCAACTCATTTCAGAAAAGCAAAAAAAAATTGGGGGTCACCGTGCTCGTTTCGGAAATAAAGCGCGTTGGAAATGCTGTGTTTTTAGAAGTTTTGGTTATAGAAGGCGAAATCGGCTTTCTTGCTACAAGTGCCACTCGGCACGAAGAGGTTGAGTGAGTGTGACTGGAGGACTCTAGGCAATGCTTATTTATTTATTTCATCGCAAATAGGCCTATTTAGTACATTTCTACTTGTAATATCGTTTCTTCAGCTAAAATTAGCCTCACCGAAGGATAATTGAAACTCACCTCTACCTGCATTCGTAGAAAAATTCGATCGTATTTGAGTAGAAATAGCAATAAAATTAAAACTTCTCACGTTCAGAATTTTTTGGTTTTTGGACAAAATGCAGAGAACCAGTAAAGGTTGAGATTTATCGAAAAAAAGAATGGGGTCACCCTGCATTTAAGAGAATTAAGCACCTTTATAGATACAAAAATACCCACCACCACTGTATCTGTCTATATTTCTTACCCAGCGAGCGCGCTCGATGCATGACGTGGCATGACACTGCGACGTCAATTACGTGCGCAGTAAGGATGCGCACAAACAATGGGCGCGAACGTCCTTAAGGTGATTCCATTCAATTGCATTGCGCATCCTTTCTGCGCATCATTTATTACGTGATTAGCGCGCGCACGAGCGCGCGCGCGTTCGGAACTTGATAGGTTTTCTATGGAAGCTGAGCTGTTCAGAGAAATAAATGGTCGTTTTCTCCCAAATGAACTCGGTTACCCCACTTTTTTATTCCATTTATTTAAGGAAAATACGACTTTACATGATATATTCAAATTTGAAGAATTTTTCATTATTCAATTTTGAAATATTCCGGTTGATTCACTGTTACAGTCAGATTTTAGGCGTTTCACTGGAACCGTACAGACGCTCGATTTGCCTATTATTTTAAATTAGTTTCATTGTTATGGCAATTTTAAGACGTTTTACTGTAACATTGTACTTCTATCATAAGAATAATGTTTATATTTCATTGCCAGTTATAACTTTGTTGAAGTAATGGGTGTCTCTAGTACAAGGATAGGTTTTTTTAATATTGCTGTCTAAAGATAGCAAACTACCTATATACTACAGCCCCGTAGCGTGAAATCAGGCACGGTGACCCCTTCTTTTTATTTTATTTTTTTAATGTACTAGGTGTAATTAGTAACTCTGCAAAGTTTCAACAAATTCTCATTACAACTTCTTTTTCGATGGAATCACCTTAAATAATTGCCTTCATTTCTTCTTAGACGAAGCCTCAAGTAAAACGAAAATATGTACTCAGAGCTCAGATGGCCTGTTATCACGGGAGAAATTCGATCTGAAGTCAACAATATGGTCGTTGGCTTCTCGATCCTTACAAAGAAGTAATTAGTAATTCCTTTTAATAGCGCTACATGAAAACGAAAACACCAGAAAAATACTCGACGGCGAAATTCGACTGCGCCTTGCTTTCTAATTCTCGAATAAACAAGTGCTTGGCTGAATGGAATTTATATGTATGCAGGTTTGTTGCCCCTTTTTCGCGTTTACTCCTTTTCCATCTCACTTTGCAATATTTGCTAAGATTTGCAAAGCTTAAACTTCAGTCTTCAGTCTTCAGTCCTTTACAAACTTGTTAATGCTTTGTTAAACATATATTTTGTTACTGAGGCCTAATAAATACAATAACAAAAAATCTGATTCACACATTCAATCGTTTGAATATACATCTATATGACATTTCAATTTCGCAAAGCACTGTCTGACCTGTGTAAGGCAAACTCTCGACTTTAATATAAACAGCTGTGCAAGTTTTCAAAAAACCGTCCTTTTCTTATTGGTGCATGGAAACGTCGTGTCAACATTTGCGTAGCTGTCAAGGGAATGTCGAACAGTTTTAATTAACGTTGTGCGGGTGGATCAAGAGCACTCTCCAAACCGTTCAATTAAATAGCGAAAATATCATTATTTGCAGAGACTGATATGATCTAAGTAAACATAAAGTTCTAACAAAGAGAAATGAAGTGTGTGAATGTTTGTGTATGCTAGGGAAGGGGGCTACGAAAGGTAAGAGAATGTTCGATGGGAATGAAGTTTTAAGAAACTCTTGCGTAAGAAGAAGGCAAGAATGTGTGGTGTAAGTCACGGATGTCAATGTCAAATCTAGATAAGCTTAATCGTTGCGCTCATGTTGTTATTAATAAAAGCATTTTATTCTCACTCTTCCAATACGCGTGCCCTTAAGTCGCTTACATAACTCCGAGCGTTTTCCATGTATTAAAGGAAGATTTGTTCTTATACTAAGCTAATAAAACCAATGAAAGATTGGCATGGCATCCCGTTTAGGGGAACCATTATTGATCTGTTACTTCTCTTACTAAAGCGCGTGAATTCGCAACTGAAAAAACGTCCCTACAATTGCTTTTGAAATACATTACAACTTTCATTTGTAAGTAGAATTTTCTTTCCACAAAGGCAAAAGTTTTAGACAGAAATTTCATGATTCGTGACGTGCGTATAGCGTGGAAATCTCACTTCTTTTCAGATAAACGTTAGCCTTGTCTTTTGAGCTAGCAAGTTTACTAATTGCTGTCAATTTTCGACTTCCGATGTTTGGACTCGATTTTTGAGGCGATATCACGGAATTTTTTCACTTGCACAAACAGTTCAAGTCCCAACATCGCCCCTCCACTCCCCACTCCCCCCTCCCCCACACACACACAAGCAAGATCCCGATTGACGATGATGTTTAAAGACTATTATTTTATTTCATTTACTGTCTGCTGTCATTTTTGTGTATTTTGTTACCGTTTTTTAATTTTCTTTTTTCTTTCACGGTACATTTATTTGTTTAATAAAGCTCATTAAAATATGATTATAACTTCCGCGAAAAACTTCGGCTTGTGCAACTGTATAGGTGGATTAACGATTTGCTATATAAATTCTTAGCGTTTTTCCGCAAATATATCAAACACCTCTTCGAATCGTGAAGAAGCATCGAGCATTATGAGATGGCTATACCTTGTTGCACTGTGTGTGGAGCTTGCTGCGTACAAAAATCAAGACGGTAAGTTTTTCCCTTCTCGTTATTTTTAGCATTTTATCGACTGGCATTATCACGAGGAAGAAAATTAGGGAAAGGTGTACTTCAGCAGACGCGTTGTTTTTGTTGATTAGCGCGTAGTATTTTTGATCGGACTTTGGCTTGGTCTCCGACGTGTCTAAATGCGTTTCCAATTAAAAACGGCTGTCTTTTAAAGCGTTTTCAACTGTTTCCCACACTAAGGCATTTTATATTGTTTTCGCGTCATTAATAAAGATATTCGTATTGATACGAAACCGCATTAGTGTTGACAGGTGAAAACGATACTGGCGAAAAAGCTAGTGTGGGCAAAAATATTTTGCTGCTCTTTGGGCATCTGAAAACGGGCGACTTTTGGAAATGCATTAATGCTGACGGGCTAAGGTAAAGGTAAAGTGGCACACAAACAAAGAAGGCCCCAACGACCGAGGCTTAACCCTTTTTTGTAGCATGAAGCAACTGAGAGTATTGCTACTCCACCCTGGATGGGATACTAGTCCATTGCAGGGTTACCCGCTGCAGTATATTGCGAATACCCAGTTATACACCTGGATGCATATATGAAGAGAGACAATATGGGAAAAACGGAAGGTGTCCAAGGAAACAACACGATGGTCGGGACTCGACCTCGAACCCTTGACCTTCAGATCTGAAGTCCAACGCGCTAACCACTGCACCCACCCCTCCACTGGACTAGGCTTAGTCTCCAGCCGTGAGTGTGTCGATGCACCCGCGATTCTCGCCACCTTTACGGCTGGGTGCACGGGTTTGGTTGTTTGTCCGCGACGACATTACAATTTTAATAATTATGCAGACAATTCACAAGTCGTCTGCATAAATTTTATCGTTTTTTTTTTATCGTCTTGAAAAAAAGCGAAATGCAAAAGGTATTCCTGAAACGCCTTCTAAAAGTGTGAAATTTCAAAAGGAAGACAAAATCCCGCTAAATTATGGCGTGCATTCTGCCCCGCAAATTTCAGGGGGCTTGTCTCTGATTGGTCAGTCTAAACAATAACCAAACCCGGGCGCCCAGCCGTGAAAGTGGTGAGAATCGCGGGCGCATCGAGACACTCACGGCTGGAGACTGAGCCTACCACTGGATGGGCCTAAAGCAATCAAAAAATGCTGTCAGTGTCCGTTTTCAACCGTCTTAGACTGTTCCAGCTTTTTCAAAACGATTCTAAGGGACTTTTCAAGATAAGCATTGGTTGAGAATAATTTGCATGGGGATGTTAGTATGTGGAAACACCCGCCAGTTTCCAAGTCAACTGAAACCATTCCGTCCTACACTAGCCTGAAACTTTCAATAGCTTGCTAATAGTTTTTGATTGCTTTTACTAATAGTTTTCGATTGCAGCCCCTTTTGTATGCTTTTTGTATTACTTCTTAATTCTCTTACGAATAAGTCGTTTTATATTTTTAATACTTCAATTTATTATTAATACTAATTCGCGAAAATTCTTTTAGCTATCAAAATACATAAAAATGTTCCGCGACTCCAGCAGTGTTTCAGAGGTTTTCTCGTCGGAATTTATATGAGTAGCTTCTAATAAGAACAAACGTTAAGTAGGAGCTGATGTTTAACGTTAGGACATATGGCTTCACGAGCATAAAATGTTGTGACGGTTTCCATTTTCATCAGTGGAAATTCAGACAAATTCTTTCCATATTATTCATGACTCCACAGTCTCACGGCTCTAAAGTCTCACGGATCAACCTCTCATGGCTCCAAAGTCTCACTAAAATGAACAAAACTGACGATTGATCAAAGTCTTAGAACATTTTAATAAAGTTACCTAGTTCTGTGTTGGCTTTGTAAAGCACTGCTGTCTGGTTAACTTTGTCCGATAAAATTCCTTACGTCCACAGAAACGAACGCCGTGGAAACAAAAATGTTTCGTAATGTTAGAGGAATATTCAGGCGCTGGATAAGCATTCCCTACCAAACAATCTTCCAATTGAACACACACCTTTTCAGCGCAACTCCACGATATCGTACTCTCAAAAAATATCTGCCATGTTTCCTTTAATTCGTCCTCTTTTTCGCGCCGTCTCCAAGGGTACCTGAAGCATCCTATGCTATAAAACAAATGTTCGTGCCTTTTTGATGTTCCTGCTTTTGTTTTCTATCCACTTTTTGGATCGTTTAAAATTTTTTTGTGTGGTTTTAATTTTCTTCATTGATTCTGATTGGCGCGACAACCGATCAAAATTGCGGATACCTTGAATGTCAAATGATGATGATTAAATAAATTCACTGGCGATTCCGAAAAAAAAAACACCAGCAATCGCTTTCTGTGCCGACTCCCGCGAATGAATCCCAAAATCGTAACGATCGCTGGCGATCATTTTCAGGCTGCAATGAGTGTGTAGAATCACTTTAGTATGTCGCTGGTTGCGCATGCATTAAAGAATTTTAAAATTCCGGAACATTGTAGATAACTCCATGAACACCAGAAAATTGTAGAGTCAACAGGTGTCTTGTTTGCTATGTTTCTCTTTCTCTGTTTCTTTTGGCAGTGTTTACTGATTTTTCATGACCTGCCTTCTTTTTGCTTTTACAAAAACAATTTTGTGTCTCCTTTAGATTAGTAACAAAGACGGTTATAAGTATTGAAGTTGTCCTTTTTGCGGGTTACGGGATAGATCAATACACATTAGTTACCTTTATGCAAAATTTTTCTGATCAACTGTTTATGTGTAAAACGCAGCAAGTCGAGTGTTGTTGGACCTCTTTAAAAATCCACATTTACATAAAAAGAATGGGACAGGAATTATAAATCTGAGGACATTTGTACAATGAACATCGGGCAATAAATGTGAAAATGATTGTCGTTCACTTGTGACCAGAAAATTATGTTCGTTTTGTTCAGTTCCTTTTTTGACTACCTTTTTTTTCTAAAGTTAAACTTAAACCTTTTCGACTAAATTTTGAAGTCGACGAGGAGTTTGAAAGGAAGATGTCAGTTTTCTACTGTTCTAAAATTTCAACTAAGTAGATCATGAAAAGGAAAAGCAAAACACGACTCAAAACGTTTACAATTTAGTGTCAGCTTTCTAAGTTGTGAAACCATCCTATGTACGATAAACAGGGGTTTTACTTACAATATGTAGATGTTTTCCCGCATATTGTGCCAGTCACAGTGATACTCTTTCGGATTTTAACATTGTTGTTCTGTCCACAGAATTCAACACGTTACATCACCCAGGTATTCGTCAAGCCTTTTTCGTTACAGAAGAGTACCATTATCTGAATGTGCCTAGAGCTGGTACATACAAGGTATTCGACGACTTTGATTGCAGCTTTGAATGCCTCAGACATCCCTCCTGCCTATCATTGAATCTGGCTGCTTCCAAAGGAGCTGATGGAAAGCTTTGGTGTGAGTTACTGTCTTCTGTGAAGTACGACAACCCTGACGAGTACAAAAGAAACGACACTTCACACCACTTTTCCATCATGGTAGGACAAAGTCTCTCTCTAGAGCGTTTAGCACCAAGTGATTACAACCCAAAGAGTTTAACTTAAACAATAGCAATTTTTGGCGTTAAACGAAGGCAGACTCTTTTCATTTTCTGTGCTTGTCGTTTTTCGATAATATTAACCGGAACAGGTAAAATATTTTCTTTTCTGTTTGTCTCATTTTTCAGAACCCATGTCAGTCTTCGCCGTGCCAAAACGAGGGTACATGTGTGCCTAACTACAAATATCACACGTTTGAATGCAACTGCAAAGAAGGCTTTTTCGGAGAATATTGTGAAGGTAAATAAATGTCACAAACAAAAGGGCAAAAAGGTATATACATATTCCGACGGGGACGGAAGTCGACTGAACTCAGTGTTGGCCTTTCATACCGTTCGAAATCTCAGAGATAATAATGGAGCCATATGGGCTCCAATTTAACTTTATTCACACCGTTTGCCGTTCGGATGCTTTCAAACCACACCACTGTACAATATTACGTGATTAACATGTGACAAACCTCTTGTATATTGGTGGAATCTGTGAGGTCTAAATTGTCCAATGTGGTCATAAAGAGAAGATGTTACAGCAACCGACCGGTGTGCGAAAGGTAATGCGCTCGACGTCGATCTTCTGACGTCTAAGCTAACGGCTTCAACAGAGAAACACTGTAATGTTTTACTCCGGTTATTCGCTAACGAGGATCCACTGCATTTTATTCCTGAGAACAACACAATAGCTTATGACGTCATCGAAGTTAATGTGTTCCACTTCACACTAGTGAGATTTCACTTCAAAAATCCGGAGTAAAACATGCAAACTATACTGCTGTAATTTTGAACATCAACGGGTGCACCTTACAGAGGTCGGTCATCGTTCAAAACTTCACTTTCAACATCTTACCGAGCAAGAATAACATAATAAAGGGGCTTAGCATTATTTTCTTACTAAAGGTGTTTTGATAGGTGGCTTTTAACTGTTTGGCTTTATTTATTTTCAGATGCAAAGTCATGCAAGGTCCTGTATGACGTACGCCAGTAAGTTAAACTCCATATTGCAAGTTTCTCGCAAGAAATGGAATGGTTGAAATTTTAAAAATTCTCTAAGCATATTCGTTTGACCCTCACCCGTGGTTTTCTCTCGGAATCTCTCCCGTGCATGCAAAGCTGTTGAAGATTATTAAAAATGTCTCATTCTTGACCTTTTTTTCGATATTTAATAGGTCGGGCGTGAGTCAGGTGGTTACCTTAATCTTGGACTCAAAACCAGTTTCCGTTCTGTGTCACATGGGAGATTTTGGATGTGGAGATGGGGGATGGACGCCGGTAATGAAGATTGATGGAAACAAGGTATTACGTTTATTGTATCTTTATTATTCAACAAATTGTTACTATGCCAATATATGGTAAGGAAGCCCCCATTATCTGTCATCCGTACATGACAGATATCCTGCGATATACGTAAATGACCATATTTGGAAGTGCACTGCAGATATTCTTTCATTGCTTGTTTGGCGGCCATTTTGAAAAGCGAGGCAGTTTTAGCAGTGTTCTCCGGAAATTTTAACTCCCTGGAAGAAACTTTCCACGATTAAATGCTCTCAAAAAGTCAACAAGTATTTGCTTCAGCTCACAAAGATATCCAGAGGTTGACTTGGAATTTTCATAGTGAGAACTCAACCAAGAAAATGCTATTGCGAACGAAGCAGCACACTTGCTCACGGAAAGTTGTAAAGACTAAAGTTGAAAAGATTTCAATTCACAGTAAGAGGACTTATTCTCGGTAAGGTAGCAATATTTTTTTTACTCTGTCTTGTCATTTCCAAACATGAGTTTGTAAATAAGTCTTTTTAAGTGAACGATAGTAAACTTCGATTTCTTGAAGTTCCGTTTTGAATTTTATTATGTGTTGCTAGCTTTTAGCGTTTTCATCATAGAGCCGTAGTTTTTCTCGTTCTGAAAATGGTAGTCGATGGGAATTTGTTGAATAATAAAACAATTATCCTGCTCAATCTTGCGGAATATCCCCTGATTTAGCCAACTCGGCCTACGGCCTCGTCGGCTAAGTATCAGGTGATATTCCACGCGATTTCGCAGGATAATTGTTAAATATCTAACACTTGATCTTCTTGTGTAAAATGACCTTGCGGGACTGCAGAACAGCACGTATTTGTCTATGTCTGTCGTAGTTTAGGCGCCGGTGAGAAACCTTGCGCAGGATACCGTGCGTCCGTTTCGCGCTTTTGGTAATTCTTTTCCTTTCCCTGTCCTAGGGATCGTTTACATGATATCGGCGTGACATTCAGCCCGGTACGAGATGAAAACTTATATAATTGCGTTTACGTAAACCGTTTTTATAGCGGTGTGAGTTTTATTTGAAAAAGAAACTGTTAAAATGAAAAGGAAAGTAAAACGAACAGTCGTACGACGTTTACATGATGCAGGCATGCGTTTTCGTACCGGAATGTCTGAATCTCGATGGGGTACAGCAACTGGGGTGCATTCGAACCGCAATATCTCGTACCGATATAAGATTTTGAACTTACACCATGTAAACGAATACATTACCACAAGAAGGAACTGGAACGAACTCATACCGGACATGATCATGAAAGTCGAACAGGTATCATGTCAACACCTCCCACCTTCGAAAAAGGAGCCGAAACGACTGTTTTTCAGTCTTAAGCATGTCCACTGGTGCAGGGGTAAATAAATAAGAAGCAAGGATAATTAAACATGTTAAAGATACTCAGCCTTGGGTTATATTAAAACTCTTCCTTTTTTTAAAGGGTGACCATTTTATAGAGGTTTTGCAATTTGACATCGCTAATTTATCTTCAAATTAAAAACTGAAATAATTAACCTATTGAGCATAATAATAATGATGACGAGACAACATTAGATAAACAAAGGTGTTTTCCGCAGGATAATTTTTGTAAATTATAATTAACCTTAGATGGTTATGGGCTCTTTAGCTTACCCCTCCCTTAGGGTATTTAAGTTGCTACCCGCTTATCATTTATTTTGTCTCTAAGTTACTTCTTCCTTCCTTTTAGTAACAGCCATTTTGTATTTTTGATCCTTTAAAGTCAACCTTCCATTACGATTCCAGTCTTTGGAGCAACAAAGAAACTTTCAACATTAAAGGAGGGGAGACTGGGTTCGACACACAACAGACCAAGTTACCGACCTTCTGGAACACATCCTTCGCCAAGCTCTGCCTCGGTATGAAAATCGGTCAGCAGGTCAATTTTATTGTCATAAATAAGCAATCTGATTCCCTGCACTCACTGATTGCTGACGGGCAATATCGAAGCACCTCACTGGGTCGTAACACGTGGAAGTCGCTGCTTGATTCTCAGGGCTCCTTACAAACCAAATGTAACAAGGAAGGGTTCAACGTTGCGTGTAGTGCTTCTAGTGCTGTTGCACGAATTGGTATCATTAGTAACAACGAAAACAACTGTGGTGACTGTGATTCCAAAATCGGGTTTGGTATAGGAGGACATCCTTACGTCTCCAACACGTGTGGGAACGCAGCCAAATATTTAGCAGACAATGGCGACAAGTCCATCAGATCCATGGGATATATTCTTGTCCAGTAAAACAAAATAGCACAGAACTGAGCAACCTTACCGTACTTCAAATTCAAATAACTCTCTGGGTTGCAACATGTAGAAGACACTGATTGGTTCACAGGCTTCTTCGCAGCTAAACTGTAACAAGGGAAGGGTTCAACGTTGTATGCAGCGACAGCCGCGCTTCCAAAGCAAGAATCAGTATCCTTGAGGGTGAATATATGAACTACTGATATATGTGAGCTACGGATGAAATATGAAATGATGACAACCATTGCAGTTAGTGATAAACAACTTAAGCAGTTGATAAAAGAACAACCTGAAAAAAAATTCAAGCTTGAACTACAATCCTGGCCAATTCATTATGGGACACTTCACTTTTCCATCCCTATTTATGATCGAATAAAAAATCGCCGATAATTAATTTCGTCCATGAAGTCCATAAAGGGTACAAGATATTCGAGACATTTTGGACTCCTAACTCTCAACATTGTTCAGGGGGGGAGGGGGAGTCGATGTTAGTTGTGTTTTGACGAAAAAGGTGGTCGCTGTCCCATACCTTTCGGCCAGGGTTGTCCGAGATGATAGGGAAGTCTAGAAGTTGAAACGATGACTAGTTTCCGGTTGTGTTGTTTTATTTGAGGAATTATTGTCTAGCCACAAAGCTACAAAAACATTACTGAAGTTCGGAAATGTTAACTAGTCGAAGTAAACATTGCGATATGAGAGTTGCATGTGTTTTTAATGAGATCTGAGAGACAGCCATTTTAATAATAATTCATTTTTTGGCAAGCGTACTAATTTAAGAGGACAATATGAGGTTCGGGGTTACATGAAGGGAAGGAAAGCTTTGTTCAAAAAAGTATTGACCTATTCTTGAGTTTATAATTGTTTACTGTAAGGCGCTTGCAGCTTGTGACTTTCTGCAGTCAATGTAGCACAGGGATACCATCGTTTGTATGAGTGGTGGACTGTGCTCGCATTCGATTGTTTTTTAATTGACCAATTGATTTCGCAACAGTAATATCTATATTATGGAGAGCTTAGGTATACGGCAACAAAGGCAGGTTTATCTAATAACCTATAGCAGGGCAAATTTGTCGGCTTTTCCAACTCGACAAAGCTTTGCTACTGCCATAATCAACGCGTTTGAGACAACAACCGTAGCGAAAGTACTGCATTGGGTTGTCGCTGTTGAGCGTCACAATGATGATTGCGAAGAAGATCACGGCAGTCATTACCATATGGCTGTAAAATTGTCCAAGAAAACAAGATGGGCTAATGTTCGTTCCTATATTGACAAGGAATTTGAGATTCAAGTTAATGTCAGTTCTGTTCACAGCACATATTATAGTGCGTACACTGTAAAGGAAGACACAGAACCTCTGTTATCTGATGACCACCCAGACCTCAATGACAGCCATGAGCCAAGAACTGAAAAGGCCATTAACGCGAGAAAACGAAAGAAAAAGCAAACAACCAAGAAGGCAGCACGCAAAAGAATGTCTGTTTACGATGTAACACAGCTGGTTCAGACACGTGGGATCACTTCACGATTGCAGTTAGTAGCGTTTGCAGTTCAGCAAAACCGCAATGGCAAAACAAATCTAGCCGAATTTATTGCAAATAGAGGTGCGAGAGTAGTCGACGAAGCATTGCAATTGGCAAGAGAGTTCGCAGAAGCAGAAGGAAAACTTGCAAGAAGCAAGAAAACTCGTTTGGAGTTGCTAAACGAGGCCTACGCGGGCGAGTGAGCAAGCGAATGCAGGGAGCGTTGGTTACAGTGCGCTATCAAGTTAATTGAAAGTAATGGTATTGCGCTGTCTCACTTTTGTGGGTCAATTTACACAGCACTACAGCTAGGGCGTGCAAAGTACCAGAATATTTATGTTCATGGGCCAGCAAATGTAGGCAAAACCTTCATTTTATCCCCGCTAAAGTGCATTTATCAAGCCTTCTGTAACCCTGCAACAGGTACTTTTGCGTGGGTCGGTGCCGAACAAGCAGAAATCATCATGTTGAACGACTTTCGGTGGAATCCTTCAATAATTGCCTGGTCAGATTTCTTACAACTTTTGGAAGGTGATATCGTTCACCTTCCAGCACCTAAAAACTTCTGCAGCAGAGGTATCGAGTTCACTAAGGACACCCCGTTCTTCGCAACCGCCGATGCTCCGCTAGTCCTCGTTAAAGGCGGCTCAACTGATCAAGCTAACTCTCAGATGATGTCCGTGCGATGGCGTTTCTTTCATTTTTGGAAGCAAATCCCCGAAAAAGATCAGCTGCGGCTGAATCCCTGTCCAAAATGTTTTGCGAGACTTATTCTTGACAATAAATAACTCATTATTGCTCAATGTCAACACTCCCGATCCACTGTAGCCTTATCACAGTAACAGATTGGAGTTGAATCACGCACTCGGTGTGACATCTATTTCACAGTGCTCCATCAGAATTCTTCTTTTTATAGGATTAAATATAAGTTTTGTATTCTCTAAACAATTTAAAAGCAATGGCAAAGTGACTTTAAGGTAACCACTGATCAAAGATTGAGACAAACAAGTAATTAAACAAGAAAATAAACAGTGCTCCATCAAATGCTTATTATAGAATTTATAATGATAGCTGTTTTATTAACGTTTCAATGGAGCACTGTTGAAAAACCCACAAATAGGTATCTTTTTCAACTTTTGTTGTTTTCTACTTTTGTATAAATCGGTAAAGTTTCTTAAGGTGATATAAATTTAGTAACATCTATTTTAAACTACGGAAAGAAATGTTTTACCAATGGAGAACTGTCTTGCGTTACAGCGGAGCGCCGTACCATCGGCTCACGTGCAGAGATTACGCAACTGATTAGACTGGTTCAAATGAACTTTATTTCCCATTATAGGCCGATTTCACTTTGATTTACATGTATTCACAATTAGAACTTAATTCTTCCACCTTTTGCTGCTATAATTTGTTCTATTCGCTTAGGCATGCTTTTAATTGTGCGATCTATAAGTTCAGGGTCAACAGAATCGAAACAGCGGATTACTCGGCTCTTGAAATCATTAAAGGACTCACGTACAATTTGTAGGCGAATGGCCTCATCTTCTAACATCTTTTTCACAATATGAAACATACTCTCTATAGGATTAATGCATGGACTTCTAGGAGGGATGTGGTGCAACTCTGCACCAATTTCCTTTAAAGCTAACTGTGCCGCTTTAGAAACTTGAGAGGGATCGTTATCCATTACGAACAAACGCCGTCTGTTAGAACCCGCTCTCGCAAAACACGCAGGAAAATGCTCTTTTACAAAAGAAGCGAAAAATTTACCGTTCATCGTTTCGTACACTTCATGAAGTATTACACCCTTTTTAAAACTGATAGCTACTAAAACGTGTAGTCTTTTTCCTCCTGCAAGGTCTTTGGAGCCCTTTGCTGTCACAGTGAGTCCCTCTGATTTTCGGCGCCAAACACGGGCCTTCGGTTCCGTGGCCTTACTTAAGGGATTTGTTTTATAAACAAACGACACCCCATCCAAGTAAAAGGCCACATCTTTTGTCCAGAACTCTGGGCTTTCTTTGACTTTTCGCTTCATTCTTCGCGCATACTGTAATCTTAACCGCCGGTCCTTTGCGGTCAGTAGCCCTTTCTTTCTCGTCTGAAGGAACTTGTACCCTTGTTCATTGAGGTATCGTGATATCGTTCTTCGGCTTGCCAGATGACTTATTCCACTCGCCTCTGCTAACTGCTTGATTGTGAAATTAACGCTCTTTGTTCGCAGCTTTCGAATAGTGCGAATTAGACCTTATCCCTCGTTTATCGAGTTTTCTTGGCCGCCCTCCTTTTCCATTCTCCAGTTGACCTCTTGACTTTGATTTAGTGCTGTTACATAAACGGTGCACTTCTGACTTGGAAATATTGCATCTTTTCCCAATTTGACGGTAACTTAATGGCTTTCCATAACTTGTTCTCAAAAGAACAACTAGAGCTTTTGTCTCGGCCGATATTGGTACTTGCCGTCTTCCCATTTTTTTGGTTGTGATTTGTTAACGTTACGCCACTTTAACTATATTGCACTGAAAACGATTATTTTATCTCACAAATAAATGGCTTGGCATTTCCCGTTTCTAAAGTTTGTTTACTAGCATGCTAAAAAAACATGTTCCTGTTTAAAACGATGACTCTACATCACGTCCTTTAGAGTCATTTCCTCCTGGTACCTGAAAGAGTTACTTCCTATAGGTGGGTGTAGAGGGAAATTCTTTACTCAACGCCTGCACTTGAACAAGGCAGCGACATGGCACAAAATGTCACATACAAATCAGTCTTCATAAACAGCAACAACTCATCTAAGATGTTTTGGGTCAAATCAATGCCCTCATCCAAAATGAAGCCTTAGTTTTAATAAACTACAGAAAACCCTACTCTGACAATCCTGGCCAATTCATTATGGGACACTTCACTTTTTCCATCCCTATTTATGATCGAATAAAAAATCGCCGATAATTAATTTCGTAAAAATACATCTTGAATTCTCTCTCCCCCACCCCCCCCTATACAATGTTGAAGTCCATAAAGTGTACAAGATATTCAAGACATTTTGGACTCCTAACTCTCAACATTGTTCAGGGGGGGAGGGGGAGTCGATGTTAGTTGTGTTTTGACGCAAAAGGTGGTCGCTGTCCCATACCTTTCGGCCAGGGTTGTAGATTCGAACCCTTGACGTCTTCGAAACCGGTGTAGCGCTCTAACCAACTGAGTTATCAAGCCAACTGGGAGCTGGTCATTTGTCGCAAATGACCGATTCTTACTTTGGATGCGCGACTGTCGCTACACACAACATTGAACCCTTCCTTGTAACAGTTGATCTGCAAAGAAACACGACCATTAGGATTAATTTAGGTTTTTTAACGTATTTTCTTTGGAGTCACAAATCTACATCTGTCCCCAATGATCTCACCTC
Organism: Siderastrea siderea; assembly: GCA_964030785.1. NCBI lineage: Eukaryota > Metazoa > Cnidaria > Anthozoa > Scleractinia > Rhizangiidae > Siderastrea > Siderastrea siderea. Next base: position 49,967,865 of record OZ034970.1, read on the forward strand.
TTTACCTTAAGTTATACTTAGTTAAGAGAGGTCGTAACTATTGCTTTGATGAGTTCTGTTAGGAGAGCCAAGTAATAATAAAGCTGAATCCCGTTTGGGAAATAAGGATACCACCTTATCTAAGGAAGAGCCCTAACGGATATGGCATCATCGCCCTTCTAATCTCGGAAATCTGGTGTAAATTTTGGCTATTTTGGACTGGATAAGGGTGCATCCTGTCTCTTAGCCTGAAATGAGATATAGATTTTTTTTGCCAGCATTATGTAAAATTTAGGATTTAGATAAGAAAAAAGGATTAAATCAAAAAAAATTAAAAGGCTTGGCAGGAAATAGCGTTTGGTTTTCGAAAACTGAACAACACATCCGCGGGCAAATCTTCATGGAATACCCTGAAGCTAAAGTTACTACTGCATGGCTCACTCAAACTATTGTCAGTTGTTTTCTTTATAGGGAAAAAAATTTCCATGGTTATGGGTTAGCCGAAAAAATGCCCAAATTCTAAAAGCCAGTTGATTTCATCCGAATAATTGCCAGTTAAGGGCGTGAAACTTTGACTAAATGATTGATAGAGAAAATGAATAACTGGTTGAATATGTTAATATAGCTGAAAGTCTAAATAACTGATAGCCGAGATCTGAGGAATCTGAAAAACTGTCAGCAAGTTTCGCAAACTTGCAAATAGTGTTAAGTGGAGTACAGTGAAACGTCAGTCCTTTCACTGGGCCCTGTTTTGAAAACTTCGCCAGTAAAAAGTATATATGCCTTAGGCTCCAACAAAGGGGATTTAACATTTCCATGCAACACCGTTCAACATTGTAGAATTCGGCAAGCGTTACGCTTCTAGGCACCCTGTTGAAAGATTTTAATGATTCTGATGATATATGTTGATTGATGTTCTATGATATTGTGGAAGGTTTTATTAGAATCAGACATTCTTACGTCAAAATTGCAGTCAACAGTGTTAGGTGATGTTCAGTCCATTTGACCGACTTACCTGTAAAAATTCATTTCAGTGTTTAAGTAATTACTTGCATATGCTTTATCATTTAGAATACTAGCTTAATACGGATATTTTTGCAGATTTTGTTGAAGAATAGTACTTTCACGAAAGTTGTCATAATAGTTTAAGGAGGTTATGTCACCTATTCTTAGCATCACTTAAAAAAAGCTAAAAGACATGCTGGAATCCACTTGGATGTTATTTACTTATTTTAGTTGTGGAGCTCATTGGGACAAACGTTTATGCCATTAGTCGAAAATGTATACCAGTAATATGTGAAAATCACGAAATAATAGGGATTTTTAAAAACTGGACTATGTATATTGGATTTCTAGCATTTTGATTGGCTAAACGGAGTTTGGTATATATAAATATATGCTTCGATCAAATATAGTCAATGAACGCTCAACAACAAATTGAACTGAAAGTTTTTCTCGCCGAGTAACCGGCAAGGAAAATGGACGAGAAAAATCACTTTGAAGCGAATTTAAATTAAGGAGAAATTCCAAATCAAAATTGATACAAATAAAAATTGTTCGGGGGTGCTTGATTTCTTAGGGCGTGTAGAAATAGAAATTTAACCATTAAGCGTTGTGTTTAAAGTTAATTTGTTTCATCATCACGTCCATCACTAAAATTTTACAAAGCGTAGGTTTATTAGGAGGGTTTTCAACTCAGAAATGTTAAAACAAGACATAAAAAACGCGGTAAAAATGGGAGGGAAGCATAATGCTTGAATTTAATAAACACTGTCACATTCGGGGACTGACTAACTCACTGACGGACTGGCTATTTTATAAAAGGCAATTGCCATTTGTTGAACGAATGGCTTAATATATCCTACAATGCCTCTTCTGTGCTACACAAAGGTAACAAACCGGTTCTGGTTCCAAGAATCCCTGGAGGGAGCCAGTATATGATCAATGTATTTTTTGGTTTGTCTGTTTGGTTTTCATCTCCTAGTGTTGGAGCCAGCGTGTATTATTTCGGGGAGCTAGCGACACGAAATCCCGTTAGGACTCTGCAAAATCACGATCAGATGACTCTCTGACAAAACAGTCCTGACCAGTAGATGGTCTCTTGTTCTCGTTGTTAGAGCTCTGTGGCTTTTTTCCCGACCAAACCGGATCGTCCGCTTAGAGTGCGACGATATTTCACACTTTCAACCACGAAAGTAAGCGAAACAGCCTCGGTACCGTCGTGGAATTTTTCGCCATACTTGCAAGGGCGGGACGGGTAAAACCGGGTACTTGGGTACTGGGTACTCTATAATGGAACGTGTTGAACAGAAAGTAGCATGTATTATACAGTTGTCTCTAGGTAAAGTTTTAACAGCGGGCGCTTAAAGTGAGAAATTCTTAAGCCACAATGGAATCTATCTCACTTTGATCATTTCTCCTATCAAACGTAAATTCGTCAGCTTATTATCTGCAAAATAAGAAACGATTAACAGAGTAAAGAAATGGTTGGCTTGTTTAAAGACTATTTCGTCCAGAGCCTCCTGTTCCAGCCTGTATAGCTGTACTATGGTTCTAAAGAACAGCCATACAGCTCCACTCGCATTGATAGGTGGTTATTCCACGACAACAAAGAAAAGTGCACATATCTAGCCATGATCCTGGGCGTTAGCGTGTGTGACACGACTGTTCCCATGTTTGACTTTCCGGAGAAAACCTGCAACAAGAAATAAGTGCATTTGAAATGAAAATTCAAAGCCCAAGGCGTATTTTGCCACCGTTTGCTTATAATATTAGAGAGGTCATTAAGCATCGCGTTTACGGCAACGGCACACGTCAACCTGCCATTTTCCGTCTGCATTAAAAGCTTGGATACACGATAAAGCAGCTTTCTAACTTCTAACTAAAATGTTAGTTACCGGTTGATGTGGGTACTTTGCGATGATTTGACATACTGCATAATTTTAGTTCCTCTTCCACAAAACAGTTGATAGCCTTTGCAAAGTTGACAACCAAACAGCACCTCTTTTTCTCGCACTTTTTTCTTCCGTTTTGTTTAAACACTGACAGGAAACCGGTCAGTTTGTGTAGAAAAATAAATAAAACATCATTGGGCTTAAGCACAGGCTGATAATTGTAGCAGAACGAATCAAAAACTTCAAAGAAATATTCGCGTTGTAGGCGAACGCGAGAACAGGTTTCTTCACGCTGAAAACGCAAACGGCAACGTGAACAATGGCGGGAAACTCATGATCAGTAGGTATTTTTGCCGTTCGCGTTTGACGTAAACGTGATGCTTAATCTCTCCATTACCATTTCACGTAGACAGCAACCTATAATCTGAGGCGCCCATTTCTATGTTCTATGCCATTTTATTGTTTGGTTATTTTTTATAAAACTTCAGAATCCGAGTACTGCTTAAGCCAGATTTTTTCACGAGGGCCCACGAAAAGATTTGCCAAAACTGAAGCCATGCATAGCAACGCCATCTATTTGATCGCAAAAATTGTCAATTTGTTGTTGTCACGACCTAACATTAGCAATAGGCGGATCCTTGTTTATGTCGGCAGTCTTTGATCTCATCGCCCACAATGCTCTATCTCATTGCCCACAATGATTGAGGCTCCGCGAAATGCGTATATAAAAACTATTATTATTATTATTATTATTATTATTATTATTATTATTATTATTATTATTATTATTATAAGTGGGACCGGAAAACAATATTATAATTATTAACGATTGGTAATACACCTCTCATTAAATTAGAACCTGTTTTATAAATCTTGAAAAAAACCCTGTTGTAGGTAGTAAACTTAAATATTGGGTTCAATTTTTGTACACCTTGCCTCGGGTGGATCAATTCATTGACATATATTTAACTACCAATCAGTCGATGAATCAACCACTCAACCACTCGATTGATGAATTAGTCAATCAGCTAATTAAATATCAAAAATAAATCAATCAATCAATCAATCAATCAATCAATTAACCAATCCGTGACTAAAAGGGTTGCCAATGAGAATAACAAATGGTCCAGTAATCATTAGTGACTTTATTTGATGCACAGATTATGACTCACTCTGTCACTACCCCAGACTGTGATGGAAGTAAATCTTGTGATTTCAATTTTGTTTTAGGTTTGATTATTAGCCTTTACACTGTATCTAATGCCACCAAGAAGCATTGTTACTGATTGCCATAATCTAGTACAAAAAGAAAACATAAAGAAAGACCTCTTCCTAAATAATTTCAGAATAGTCTGAAACCTATCAGGCAGTGAACTGACAAAAAGGGATCAGACTGTGGTGAATCAGTCATCGAGAATTGAAATATTTTCCCCATAAAGTGAATTGAATCAAATAGGTCTGAATCTTCATTCCCAAATAAAAGTTATGGGTGTGTTCATCAGACTGTATTTAGAGGGGAGGCCTCAAAATCTCGGCGGGAAAGGAACAGTGGGCATGTACTTAAACCCTGAACGCCGGAACGCCGGAACGCCGGAATACTTAAACCCGTAACGCCGGAATACTTAACCCGGAACGCCGGAATACTAAAACACGGGACGCCGGAATACTTAAACCTGGAACGCCGGGATAATTAAACCCGGAACGCCGAAATACGTAAACCCGGAACGCCGGAATTCTAAACCCTGAACACCGGAATACTTAAACCCGGAATGCCGGAATACTTCAACTCTAAATGACGATTTAATATACTAAGCCACTCTACATTATTAACGTTACCTTCTGACTCCCGCCAAAACCATTCTCCTCACTATCCCCTCCCCAACCCCCTGCCTTACGTTTTCCGACCAACCATAATTATTATAATTTATTCATTCCTGGGGTCTGTTTCTCGAAACTCCCGATAGCTTTCCGGGCCCGAAAACTATTTTAGGTGCACAATATTCTAGAATAGCTTTACAATTTTTATTGATTTTGAAAGCCAAATTTTAACTCTTTATAATTTCATGAAGCGTATCGCTAAGTTTTCGCCAATAATTACCATTAGCTGACAAATAAATGAGCTCGAAAAAAAAATTACCGGGCCCGGAAAGTTATCGGGAGTTTTCGAGAAACGGGCCCCTGGGCTGTTTCGCGCTGGCATCGACATGGAGGACTCTCCAGCAAGGTAAGCGTATGTAGCTGAAATTTCCCCTTTGTCTTAACGCGTTTCAAGTGTCATTTACAAAGTGATAAACTGTTATTCCCTTCCCAGTTTACTCGTCACTAAGAGCATTTATACCGCTTGGATATTTTCAGTATTGCTGTCATTACCCGAAGCCACACCACGTGCGTGACATTTGTCAACTGAGTTATAAAAGTGCTTAAGATTTAGCCCGCGCGCAGACGTCTCCTATTTCCTTTACTTCATGCCGAGAAGATTCCTTTTCCGCGTGAAGCAAAGGAAATAGAAGACGTCTGCACGCAGGCTAGTTAAGATTCAATGTCTTGCCTCTTTTTTTCTGGGCTTTGGCTGGGACTAAAGGGAAGGGAATAACAGTTCACTTTGTAAATGATACTTTAAATGCGTTAAGTCAAAGGGAAAATTTCAGCTACATACGCTTGCCTTGCTGGAGAGTCGTCCATGTCGATGCCAGCGCGAAACAGCCCAGGAATGAATATATTATAATAATTACGGTTGGCGGGAAAACGTAAGGTAGGGGGTTGGGGAGGGGATAGTGAGGAGAATGGTTTTGGCGGGAGTCAGAAGGTAACGTTAATGATGTAGCGTGGCTTAGTATATTAAATCGTCATTTAGAGTTGAAGTATTCCGGCATTCCGGGTTTAAGTATTCCGGTGTTCAGGGTTTAAGAATTCCGGAGTTCCGGGCTTACGTATTCCGGCGTTCCGGGTTTAATTATTCCGGCGTTCCAGGTTTAAGTATTCCGGCGTCCCGTGTTTTAGTATTCCGGCGTTCCGGGTTTAAGTATTCCGGCGTTCCGGGTTTAAGTACATGCCGGAACAGTGTCAAAAGGTCAACAATTCAGCCAAGTTTTAGTTCGTCGGACAGGTAGGCGTTAACGTGGGCCGGAAAGTCTAAAGCGCCGCGATGTGCCCGAAGGTCAAAAATAGGCAAAGTATCAGACGTGTAACCAATAGGCCAACCATATTCAAGAAATTCCCAAGTACGTCGGTCGGGATAATCCTGGAGCGGTTCACGCCACATGGGGTTATTCAGTGCGGAGAACACCGGAACTCGTGCAAGTCGACAATTCGGGAGTCCCGTCAGATCGGGGAAGCTTACAACCCGAGCAGCCACTGGTTGATGCTAGCTTTTAGCTTCTATATTAGTCAGTAACAAATGACGCTGCTCGTGTGAGCCATAGGAATGTCTTGCAGTAGGATTTTTTTCGGCCCACTGTATATGGCACGGATATTTTTTCGACAATGTGTTTCACATGAATTTTTTCTTTTTCTAAAACTGCTAGCATTTTTTGTCCAAATCACTCAACTCTCCTCCTCGCAGAGGTCAAGTTGGTCCGTCCCTTAAAACATCCATTACTGATAAAAGACGCACCCAATCATGAAAAAGTCGCCAGGGAAGACTTCTTGCACCCAGGAGACCTAAATGAATACAGATCATCCAAAGTAACTATGATTGATAACAGACTACTGTTTTAGCTGGCCTTTCACACATAGCTGCAAACACCGACAAAGATTTTACAGGGTCGAGTTCATGCAACATTTCGATATTCATTATTCCTTAAAGGAACTGAATTATTCATTATTCCGAATGTTCAAGTTCTTAATATTCCCTATTCATTTATTGTTTTAACTCGTTATTCATTATTCATTATTCCCTTTCCACCCCCGGATTCGTTTCTGTCGACTATCCCTGAGCGGAAAAAGAGACTGCTCGTAATCTATAAACGTATCAGTTCGTATATACGTAGAATCGAATGAAACTCGATGAAATCTATGCTCCATTGACTCTTGCCGGTTTTCGTAACAAGATCCTACTGTTATTTCTTAGTCATCCAGACGGCAAAATTCATAACTTATCTCGGCTATTCCTCGTTGAAAATGTAGACCAGATAGTAGGTTTAAACTCAAGGGTCAGTGGCAAAGAAGAACATGCTTTCAATTATCAGCCCAACAAGAGATACGAGTAATGAAAAACGTAGATTTATATGTGAAAAATCAGCGAGAAGAAAGACTGCCAAGACAAAGAAACTTCATTTATAGTTAACAATTAACGGAGAGAAACATTTATTATTGGTGAAATAAAATACAAAACTCTCCTTCCAGAAATTAAAAAAGCAACAACAACTAACAAACAAACAAGCAAAAAGTCATCAACGACCACGAGATCTTTTAGTCCGTGGATTGGTTATTTGATACCCCTTTCAAGATCTAAATCATAACAGTGGCGGATCCAGCATTTTTGAAGGGGAGTGGCTGACCTGACAGAACGATAACGGAACAATCAGGGATAAAGTTGCCTCAGCGATAGTTTTGTTCCTTTTCTTAATCTCAAGCTTAAACGACCCCAAAGAGGGGGGCGGCTAGCCACCCATTCCCCCCCCCCCCCTGGATCCGCCCCTACCGAAATCTTTGGATCAAACTGACAAAAAAATATTTATCTTATATTAGGCTAAAAGACAAGATACACCCTAATCTAGTCCAAATAGCCAAAATCTATACCAGATTTCCGAGATTAGTTTCTTCCTTAGATAAGGTGGTATTCTTCCCAAACGTTAGGGGACGCAGCTCTTTGCTGGCTAACTCTTCAAACAGAAATCATCGAAGAGGACCTCTCTTAACTAAGCATAAACTTAAGGTAAAGAGGTGAGATTGAGGACAGGTATGGACTTATGACTACAAAGAAACTAAATCTTAAATATGATAGCGTTACTTTCTGTGCTATTTTGTTCTCCAAGAATATATCCCATGGATTTGATGAACTTGTTTCCATTGTCTGGAAATACTTGCGCTGCGTTCCCACAAGTGTTGGAGTCATCAGGATAACCTCCCGTGCCAAACCCGATTCTGGAGTCAAGCTATAACAAACATTGTAATTGTTACTAACGATACCAATTCTTGCTTTAGGACTACCACACACGACGTTGAACCCTTCCTTGTTACATCCGGTTTGTATGGATCCCTGAGAACCAAGCAGAGACTTCCACGTGTTACGACCCAGTGAGGTGGCGCGGTATTGACCGTCAGCGATCAGTGAGTGCAGGGAATCAGCGACTTATTTATGACAACAAACCTAAGCTGCTGGCTGACATTCATATCGAGGCAGATTTTGGAGAAGGATGTGTTCCAGTAGGTCGCTAACTTGGTCTCTTGTGTGTCGAACCCAGTCTTCCCTCCTCTTATGTTGAAAGTTTCTTTGTTTTTCCAACGACTGGAATAGTAATCGAAGGTTTACTTTAAAGGAACAAAAATACAAAGTGGCTGTTACTAAAGGAAGGGAGAACTAACTTAGAGAGGAAATAAATGATAAGCAGGTAGCAGCTGAATTACCCTAAGGGAGGGTTGTGCTACAAGAGCCCATAACCCCCTAAGCTACAATTGTAGTAACAAAAATTATCCTGCGGAAAACACATTGTTTATCTAATGCAGTCTCTCCATCATTATTATTATGCTCAATAGATTAATTATTTCATTTCTTATTTCGAAGGTAAATTAGCGATGTCAAATTGTAAAACCTCAATGAAATGGTGACCCTTTAAGAAGGGAAGAGTTTTAATATAACCCAGGGCTGAGTATCTATAATTATCCTTCCTTCTTATTTACCCACTGCACCACTGCACCAGCGGACATGATAAAGACTGAAAAACAGTCATTTTGGCTCACTTTGCGAATTAAGTAGGGAAGTGTTAACATTGTACCTGTAAGACTTTCTTACCAGTAGCTGGTAGCCACCGAATTAGCCGTTATTTGCGCAGGAATCCCATTAGCGTGGCAGGAATACGTTATCGTGGATGACGTCATAGGCTATTGTCTTGTACTGATGAATAAAAGGCGATGGATTCTCATTAGCGTATAACCGGTTTGACAGTTTTCCAACTCGCATCTCATTTGTGATTCAAAATCACTGAACCGTGACGTACTTGTGCAGGCTTCCATTTCTTGCCGCTATCATTGTTATTACAGACAGGTATTGTTATTTAACAAAAGTAAACTATTTTCGGTTCACTGATCCATAAATTGTGCATTTTAATGATGGCGCCAACAAACCAACTACACACAGATTTTACGTCAAAGTTTTTATTTTAAAGGCTCTAATAGTACAAAGAAAAGTCATACTTATCATATTAATTTCGAGGTTATCTTTGACTCAACAGTATCCTAGTTTTTTTTCTTCACGGACTCTATTTCCTCCTTCAAAATTTTATTTTCCCTCCTCCTCCACAATTCTTTCCCTCCTCCTCCACCTACTCCTCCTGTGAGATTCCTGTGCAAAAAACGGCTAATTCGGTGCCTACTATACCAGTATGAGTTCGTTCCAGTTCTTTCTCTTAGCTCTGCATTCGTTTATATGGCAAAGGATCAAAATATCGTATCGGTACAAATTATACCTATTCGAGTTCACCCCAGTTGCTGTACCCCATCGAGATTCAGACATTCCGGTACGAAAACCCATACCGATGTCATGTAAACGCCGTACGACTGTTCGTTTTACATTCCTTCCTAATTCTAACCATTTTGCTCCAAAATAAAATCTACACCGCCATAAAAACGGTTTATGTAAACGTAATGTAAAGTTTTCGCACCGATATCATGTAAATATCCCCTTGGAGTGGGAAAGGGAAAGAATTACCAAAGCGCAAGCGCGAAACGGATACGCGGAATCCTGCGGGTGGTTTCTAAGCCCGCCTTAAGGTGGCTTGAAAGGGTTTTTAATGGTTATAATTCTATTGAAACGATGGAAGATTACAAAAAATTGTTTCTGACCACCTTAGGACTAGTTGTGACATCATAGCCATTACCATAGCAACGTTAAAGGTCCACAAGAAAAACCTCCAAATTTCAGTTTTTCTCGATTATTTGAAAAATTAGTTCGGTGACCTACCCTTTTTAGTACATTTTTAGAAACCTCCCTAAATTCTTTAACTTCTCTGGCGGTATGGGAAAAAGTTATTCAGTAGAACTTAAGTTATATCGAAAACGTCGTTTTTTGAATTACAAAAAATTCCACGGAATAACTTTTCTTTAAACGTTTCTATTTGAATCGGCACACTTCATGCTATATGCATGCAAAAAATCAGGATGTGTCACCGAGCAAAATTTCGAGATAAAAACAATGTTTTGTGCTCGTTTTATTTCTGGTTCGAGCGATTTTATGCCGTTTATTCACTTCCGGTACTTTGCACGTGCGATTTTCACTAGAAATTACGATTCATACAGCTGACGCGTGCATTCTCGCCATGTCGTGTGTAGGCTACATGTGCGCGCTTCTAAAAACCCTTTCGAGCCTCCTTAAACTACAACAGAAGTGCAAAAATTAAAAATTGGTTCAGACGTCAGCGTGCTTCATCGAGATATGAAGCACACGGGAAGTTTGGAGAGCAGAAAAGATGCGTAAGAGTTGCTCAAGGCGTAGCCGAGAGCAACTCTAGCTTCTTGAGTGCTCTCCAAGCTTCCCAAGTGTTTCATATCTCGATGAAGCACAGTTGACGTATGAACCAATTGTTTTATAACATTTTCAACGGGGTAGTTGTGTAAGGAGAAATTTCCTCTGTTGCGCTTCAATGCGTTGTTTATTTCTTCTCAAAAAAACATTTCGCTACGTACGCTTCAACGATCTTGTCTCAGATCGGTCAAAAAACTGACAGGTGAATTCATGCGTGTAAATGAAGTTTCCCCTGTATTTGAATGCAAAATGCTCACTCGCGGAGAAAATTTTTTTCTCAAGGCATTTGTTTGTAGACGTCATCAGCGTGCACAATAGGATTACGAAGCACGCTCGCGCTGTTGAATGATATTACACGAATTTACCAGCTATGTTATAATACGGGCTGTTCTGCAGTCCTGCAAGGGTACGTAATACCTTGTTGCCATCAATCTTCATGACCGGCGTTCAACCCCCATCTCCACATCCAAAATCTCCCATCTGACACAGAACGGAAATTGGTTTTGAGTCCAAGATGAGGGTAACCACCTGACTCACGCTCGACCTGTTAAAATACCGAAAAAAAATCAAGAACGAGACATTGGGCACAAATTTAGTACTTTTCAAAGGTTTTGCAAGCATGGGAGAGATTCCGAAAGAAAACCACGGGTGAGGGTGAGGAATGCTTGGAGAGATCTAAAAATTTCAATTATTCAATTTCTTACAAGAAAAGTTTTACTTACTGGCGTACGTCATACAGGACCTTGCATGACTTTGCATTTGAAAATAAATAAAACCAATCAGTTTAAAGCCATAATTATACCAAAAACACCTTTAGTTAGAAAATAATAACCTGCCCTTTATTAGTTTATTCTTGCTCGGCTAGATATTGAAAGTGAAGTCTTGAAGTCATGTACGAACACCGACCTCTGTTAGGCACATCGGTTGATGTTTAAAATTACCCTGTAACATTAGAGGGTTTTTCAAACGAAGCTGGTTTAGAAGCCAACAGCTCGATGTCGCATCCATGTCGGTTGCTGTGATCTTTCTCTTCATCAGATAATGTACCTCACAGATCCCATCAATATTCAGGAGATTTATCGCTTGTGAATGAAATAATATTGTACAGTATTCTCACCATATTTCAGTGGTTTGAGAGCATGCAGACATCGCACGTACTGTTACGTGAATACAGAAATTGATCCTTTAAAATAATGTGGCTCACTTGTTATATTTGAGATTTCGAACGGTATGAAAAGCCAACATTGTAGTTCGACTTCCGTGTCGGGCGGAATATGTATATACTTTTTTTGCTTCTTACTTTTGATACTAATTTACCTTCACAATATTCTCCGAAAAAAGTTTCTTTGCAGCTGCATTCAAACGTGTGATATTTGTAGTTAGGCACACATGTACCCCCGTTTTGGCACGGCGAAGAATGACATGGGCTCTGAAAAATGACACAAACAAACATAATATTTTACCTGTTTAAATTATCGAAAAAAGGCAAGCACAAAAAAAGACCAGAGTTTGTCTACGTTTCACGCCGAAAACTGCTATTGTTTACGTTATTTTCTTTGGGTTGTAATCACATGATGCTAAATGTTCTAGAGAGAGACTTTGCCCTACCATGATGAAGTGGTGTGTAGTGTCGTTTCTTTTGTACTCGTCAGGGTTGTCGTACTTCACAGAAGACAGTAACTCACACCAAAGCTCTCCATCAGCTCCTTTGGAAGCAGCCAGGTTCAAAGATAGGCAGGAGGGATGTCTGAGGCATTCAAAGGTGCAATCAAAGACGTCGAATACTATGTTTGTACCAATTTTAGGTACATTCAGATAATGGTATTCTTCTTTAACGAAAAAGGCTTGACGAGGAGTTGGGTGATAAAACGTGTCGAATTCTGTGGACAGAACAACAACATCAAAACCCGAAAAAGTATCACTGTCTGAGATATACATTACGACGCCAACCTTTTGCGAAACAAAGTGGCTGGCAAAATATATGTGGGTCACTGTCAAAATATATGTGGGGAAACATCTACATATAGCTAAAACCCCTGTTTATCGTAAATAGATATACTTATTCAACAAATCCTGGAGGCTTCGGACATTCCCTTCTGATTTCTTAAGTTATGAAAACCAGCTAAATAGGTTGGTTTTCATAACTTAGGAACTTGACACTGTCTAAAATGTAAACATTTTGAGTTATGTTTTGGTTTTTTTCCTTTACTTAGTAAAAAATTATACAACAGTAGAAAACCGACTACTCTGCCGTTCAATTTCCCTCGTCGACTTTAAAACCTACTCGAAAAGGTTTATGTTTAACTTCTTGAAAGAAAATATTTAATGAAACAAACAAACAATCAAACAAATAAAACGAACATAATTTTCCGATCACAAGTGAACAGCAATCATTTTCACATTTATTGCCCGATGTAAACGATCCAACAAGTGGATGGAAAACAAAAACAGGAGCATCAAAAAGGCATGAGCGTTAGTTATAAAGCATAGGATGCTTCAGGTATCCTTGAAGACGACGCAAAAAAGAGGACGAAAGGAGAGCAGAGGAAAGGAGAAGACACGAGATGTCTTTAGGAGTACGTTATCGTGGAATTGCGCTAAAAGTTTTGTGTTCATTTGGAAGATCGGCGAGTGTTTATTTTTTCTTGTTTGACGAAATGGTTACTCATAAAATCTGGCAATTTTCAAATATCCTTCTTTTTGGAATCTCCTTAAGGTGTTTCGATACAGTTTTTTTGGGACCATGCCTAACGTTTTGAATCGGCTCTTAGGCAGTCTTCTCCTTGTCAGATCAACGTGAAATTTGCAATACTTGTTGGTTTTGGATTGAACTTTAGTGTGGTTTACATTTTGTAAAAATCGATATTTCCATGACAACGATAAACAAAGATCCTCGAAAACAGTAAAATTGAAATTTTGCGCGATCCAGATTTCGCTTCGAAAAGCAAACACCAGCATCTTAAACTGGGGTGTATGGCAAACAAAATATACAAGAACAAAAAAATTCTGTATGTTTGTTTTGAAATAAATCGCAAAAACATTTTCAACCTTAGTTTTTGCCTAGTAATAGTAAATGCACCGCAAAATAATCAACGCTTTGATGAAATGGCTAGTAAATGCTTTTAAAATGTGTCTTTTATTTACTATTTTACGCCTAGAAAGTTTTGTTGAAACTGGTGTTCGCGATCTCGCGAATGACTTGTTTTTCTAAGATCATTCGCGCAATAACTTTGTGGTAATTTTTTGTTTTGAGCGCTTTTGCGAAAATCTCAAGAACGGCTGGATAGATTTTTTTAAAACATTAAACATGCGTGCTTGACGATGTGACCAATTTTAGTTTTGAGTCTTATTAACATTAATTCACTGGAACACTCTTAGATTTAACGTTAAAGAGGATGTATGAACCGACGAAGAACGTTGCGTTACAAATTCACAGTTGGCAAGTGGATGCTAATATATTCAAAGTAATGCGTTATTCATTGCTTCGTGATTTTTGTCCGGTTTCTTTGTTCTTTGTTGCACTGTAGATTACAACGAAGAGTAAAAATCACGTAGGAATGCATTGCGCATTACTTTGAATATATTAGCATTTACTTGCCAACTGTTTATATGTAACGCAAGCCTTTCCGTCGGTTCATACATCCTCTTTAACGTTAAATCTAAAAGTGTTCCAGTGAATCAATGTTAATAAGACTCAAAACTAAAATTGGTCACATCGTCAAGCACGCGTGTTTAATGTTTTCAAAAAATCTATCGAGCCGTTCTTAAGATTTTCGCAAAAGCGCTCAAATTAAAAAATTACCACAAAATTATTACGCGAATGATCTTAGAAAAACAAGTCGTTCTCGAGATCGCGAACACCAGTTTCAACAAAACTTTCTAGGCGTAAAATAGTAAGTAAAAGACACATTTTAACAGTATTTACTAGCCATTTCATCAAAGCGTTGATTATTTTTCGGTGCATTTACTATTACTAGGCAAAAACTAAGGTTGAAAATGTTTTTGCGATTTACTTCAAAACGAACATACAGAATTTTTTTGTTCTTGTATATTTTGTTTGCCATACACCACAGTTTAAGATGCTGGTGTTTGCTTTTCGAAGCGAAATCTGAATCGTGCAAAATTTCAATTTTACTGTTTTCGAGGATTTTTGTTTATCGTTGTCATGGAAATATCGATTTTTACAAAATGTAAACCACGCTAAAGTTCAATCCAAAACCAACAAGTATTGCAAATTTCACGTTGATCTGACAAGGAGAAGACTGTCTAAGAGCCGATTCAAAAAGTTAGGTATGGTCCCCAAAAAACTGTATCGAAATACCTTAAATCGATTCCAAAAAGAAGGAAATTTGAAAATTTGGAAGCTCATCAAGCACCTGAATCTTTCTCCAACATTGCATTGCGTAACATTTTTTCCTCGGGCGTTTATTTTTGTGGGTTTTAGTTACTTTAAAGCAAGTTAATCGGGCAAAGTTAACCAGAGGACAGTGCATTAAAAAGCCAACACAGAACTACGTAAAATTTATAAATTAAATATTCTGACACTTTGATCAATCGTCAGTTTTTCGTCGTTTTAATGAGAGAATTTGGAGCTACGAGACTTGCAATTGGCTCCGTCAGACTGTGGAGCCACGAATAACATGAGATTTGTTGAATTTCCATGAAAATGGAAATTCAAGCAACGTTTATGATCGTTAAGTCATCTGTTCTGACATTAAGCGTACGCTTCACTTAATGAATGGCTGAAAGAATCAGTTTTCAAAGAATTTCAGACTATGAAAAAGTATAACAAATTATAAAACAAATAATCCAAAACGTGATACAAAAAGGGATGCCATAAAAGTTCTGAAAGCAATCGAAAACTATTAGTAAGCTATAGACAGTTTCAAACCAGTTTAGGACAGAATGGTTTTAGTTGACTTGCAAACTGCGGACAAAAAGCCCTTAACTTAATATTTACATGTTTGCCGGGTGTTTTCATATATTAACATCCCAATGAAAATTATTCTCAACCAATGCTTTTCTTTCTTTATTTTCGTGCGTTGTAGATTCACTTTGTTTATTATTTACTATAAAAACTTTTCTATTCTTAAGACATGTAGAGCTGGTTTTTCTTTTGTGGCCTGGGGCCCGTTTCTAGAAAGTCCGGGTAACTTTTCGGGCCCGGATCTATATTTTAAAATCAAAATCTATAGAATGATGATGTAGCGTTTAGCCCGCAAACCACCTCGACCTCTTTCGTCAACTTAGAATTTTGCTTCTTAGCTTTAAAAACCAACAAAGTCTGAATCTTTAAGGGAAATTTTACGCTCATAAAATAGCTTTCCGGGCCCGAAAAGTTATCGGGACTTTCGACAAAAAGGCCCCTGCTGAACCGGGTAAATAGAATTTATCACAAAATAAATAAGACCTGTAGTTTATTTGTAGTGCTATCGATGTCTGTCAGGCTGTAAGAATGGCGTTGAAACAAGAACTGGGATACCATTCCTTCCAGTAGGATTTTCTTCTTTTTTTAAACCACCCATTTGGAAGCAAGTCTTCAATTTTCTTGACTCTTTTATGTCAGTGCTAGCCAACGGTAGCAGTCAGTTTCGTTAATTTATATTCCTGTGGTTTTGTTTTCAAAACACATGATTGCCCTTATTATCTGGCAAGCAATTCTCCATTCTAAATTGAGTGTTCTGATTGGTTAGTTTTCGGTCGGGATTTTACAGTACAGACCATTACCATGGAAACGGTCCTTTTTGGATTTATAGTTTTTTCGCGTTCCCGCTCCCGCAAAATTCAATCTGCGAAAACGCAAGAAGAAGAAAAAGGAAAGGTTTGGGGCTGATAGAAAACAAATGAACGAGGTAAACACGTCTGTTTAGAAAAAGCGCTCTTCAATTAACTTTACCGACTTTTTGAAGACTCGCCAGCAGTGAATCAAAAAGCATGGCCAACGTTCTTCAGTGACTGTGTGTTTATTATTTTTTTGTACGGCTGTAGACTGTGAGCTGTAAAGAGCCGAGTAAATCGGCCGAGACTTAAACAATAATTATTAAGATTCAGCATTAACAAAAGAGTACGTTTCTCACAAGAAATCCTCTCGGTGAAAAAAAAAATGAAAACTGCAAAACAACTAGCAAACGGCTTTCATCGGCAACTGTAAATCGAAAGGAAACGATCACGTTCTTCAAGTTTAATATTGGCAACGCTTCAGTCAGCGCTTTCCACAAGAACAAATTAAAGCTACACATACATGTATTAAAATAACAGCCGGTGTACCTTGATTTCTCAGCGAGATTTTTGCTCTTGTAGTGGACATCCTTTAAAATAATTTTAGCTTGTTCACAAGTCCGAGGGTCTCAATGGGGTTAACCGTTAGCCGTAAAACGACCAAAAATTTAGTCGTTAGGCGTAAAAATTGAAATAATTTAACCGTTAGTCGAAAAAAAAGTTAACCGTAAAAATCTTTTGTAGCCACGATTTGTCATTTTGAAAGTATCAACTGAAGATCTCTTGTTAAGATTATTTGTATGTCTTGTCTCGCGGCTAATGCGTACGGTGGCCATCTGCCACGGCAAAACTTTCTTTTCCACGGCAAAACTTACTTTCTCACGGCAAAACTTTCTTTTCCACAGCAAAACTTACTTTTCCACGGCAAAACTTACTTTTCCAAGGCAAAACTTTATACCACGGCATAACTTTCTTTTCCACAGCGAAACTTTCTTTTCCACGGCAAAACTTACTTTCTCACGGCAAAACGTTCTTTTTCACGGCAAAACTTTCATTTCCACGACAAAACTTACTTTTCCACGGCAAAACTTACTTTCTCACGGCAAAACGTTCTTTTCCACGGCAAAACATACTTTCTCACGGCAAACTTTCTTTTCCACGGCAAAACTTTCTTTTCCACGGCAAAACTTTCTTTCTCACGGCAAAACTTTCTTTTCCACGGCAAAACGTTCTTTCCTACGGCAAAATTTACTTTCTCACGGCAAAAGTTTCAAAACGCAAAATTTTGCACGGCCAAAGAAACTGGGACAGGATTTAAGAAGAATCAAGATGGCGACGGCTTATGATCACAATGTAGAGGAAGACGAAGATGATACAGAGGAGGTGCTTATAAAATACTACTTTTATCGTGGGTATCAATACAAAGATATCTTAGATTTCCTAGCGACCTATCACAAATTGAAATTAGTGAAAGAACGTTGCACAGACGACTGAGGATGTACGGATTATTGAGGAAAACTCCCCAATATGATGTTAATGCCATAATTGAAGAAGTTCGATGTATGTTAGATGGCCCTGATTGTATTTCGGGCTATAGGCATGTGTGGCATAGTCTTCAGTGAAAGGGACATCAATTTCCACGTTCCACGACAAGTGGTTGAGACTTAACTTCGAGAAATGGATCCTGTTGAAAAAGAAAGTTCTGCCGTGGAAAAGAAAGTTTCGCCGTGGAATAAAAAGTTATGCCGTGGAATAAAAAGTTATGCCGTGGAAAAAAGTTTTGCCTTGGAAAAGTAAGTTTTGCCGTGGAAAAGTAAGGTATGCCGTGGAAAAGAAAGTTTTGCCGTTAGAAAGTAAGTTTTGCCGTGG
This sequence comes from Siderastrea siderea, assembly GCA_964030785.1. NCBI lineage: Eukaryota > Metazoa > Cnidaria > Anthozoa > Scleractinia > Rhizangiidae > Siderastrea > Siderastrea siderea. The sequence continues at coordinate 49,986,006 of OZ034970.1, forward strand.
AAAAAAAACGTTTTGCCGTGGAAAAGTAAGTTTTGCCGTGAGAAAGAAAGTTTTTCCGTGGAAAAGAAAGTTTTGCCATGGCAGATATGGGCCACCGTAGTTTTGCCATGGAAAAGAACGTTTTGCCGTGAGAAAGTAAGTTTTGCCGTGGCAGATATGGGCCACCGTTAATGCGGGTATGACGGCTACATATTCTGTCGGGCGACATTGATGACAATGTTTTATTGTCACTAACCCCTGAACACCCAACTTTTTCAGGGGTTGAAAACTGGTATTGGTAATTTTCATTCAGTTAAAAAATTAAAAAAAGTCTCAACACTAACTTTAAAAAAAAACGAAATAGTCGTCATCTCGCCCAACAAGCACCCTTGAAAGGTAGAAGCTGTGGCTAATTAAGATCGGAATGCAATGAGGATTCTTGTTTGGAATTGTCATAGAAACCGAGGACAACTATTATAAACTTGTTATCGATGGTAAAGACACCTTTTAAAAATTAGAACTTCAGTGTACCTTAGTCCCTTAATTGTTGTTAAAAAGACTGCAGCTTTCAGGAAAATAAAATAAACTTCGCAAGAGCAAGATAAAGTCCTTTTCTTAATTTCGGTGAAGTTTGCACAATTAACTTATTCAAAATGTTTTGTTACTGTACACTCCGCGTTTATTGCAGAAAAATTATGATTTTTTTAGTTTATTTTAAATTTCGGCAAAATCGATCAGGTGTTATTTTTTTTTGGTAAGTGTTAACAAAATTCTTTATTACACAAATGCTAATTGTTAAAACATTACTGCTTGTCTGTTGTGTTTAATAAGTTCCGGAATAGAGGTATTACCCTCATGACAATACTTTGCTACACCAATACTCAGCTGTGTAAATTGTTTAACATATTCACCTTATAAACAACGAAAGAGAAAACGAAAGTCGAGACTTGAGCCATGTGTTTATAACAGAAAGCTTAAAGAGTATAAATTAGTCTTAAGGTGGCTCCCTACAGTTTTATGGCTGCGCGCGTGCTTATGATGTGAGCTGTAGTAATCTGCGCGCGCTCACATGAAATCGTAAGATTCTCCTGACATTTTATGACGTCAGCATATCCAAAAAAAGCAAAGTTAACAGTCACTTTTCTCGCGTTTCCTTCGGTGCATTTTTTTAAAATTTTGCACATTTTGAGATACTAACGCTACCTTTCACATACTATTTTTTGGAAAAATTCCGCCTGAGCAATTCAGTTTAATGGTGAAAAATAAGAAATCACGTGATATCGGTGAAACCGTCTGAACGACCCCATATTTTTCCCCTGCAAAAAGTTAGTAAAAATCATTTCAAAAGATACGAAAGTTTAAAAAAATTTCACCGAGGGAAAATCAAAATATTAAAGAATAAAGATGAATCAATGGGAAATATTTGTCACCCTTTAGACGTTTTGTTGCCATGACAACGGCCTATGCCTAAGAAGCAAAAACTGAAAAATAAGTGTAATTATGTTGGTAATCTTACTGGCAAATCTCAGGAACAAAGATTGCAAGACAACAGAACTAGAGTTTCTTTTGTAACTCTTGGCAGTTCGTATAGTCACTTTTGTAGAAACTCTAGGGAGCCACCTTAATGACGATTTATACCTGTTTATGCCTCTAACTCAAGAAAACCACCAAATAATTAAAAGGTCGCAATTTTAGTCTGGGTTCCTTAGTTTAAAACCTTTTCAATGTCAGTTTCAGGCAGTGGTAGCTAACCAATCGCCAGCTGCATAAATGAATATTTTTCTAGGATTATATTGGAAAATATCATTGCTTCTCTTTAATTTGTGCTCAGAGCATTGAGAAATTGCCACGAAGACAAATATTCTTAACTTAACCAATACACAGATGGGCAATTTTAATTGTTTAACTGAAATTGTTGAAAAAGCGTTAAACAGAAAACTGCTAATTATTAAACCTAAATAAACTTGCGAAACGTTATAATTAATGTTTTAACAATTATTTTTATTATTATGGGTCCCCTTTTGTGGCTAATAAGCTGAATGGAGATTTTACCCTGATGACAGCGGTGCAAATTGTTTAGCACTGAAAACGAAGGAGAAAACTACTTGTTTTTTTCTTTTTTTTATGATACTGGTAAAAAACAAGGTAACATTAAATTTATAAAAATGCACTGAAATGACCACGTAAGAAAATCTCGAGACTTTGAAGCTATCGAAACATTTCACGTGTGTTAATAAGGGAAAACTTTGAGAGTATAATTTAGTCTCATTTACGTTTATGCTAACTCAAGAACAGTGCTAGCCAGAGGTAGCTGTATATATAGCGAAACACCAACTGCTGTTCATCTGATATTTTTTCAAAAACAAGTGGCCCAACTACACAATTTGTTTAGCCGACAGTTTGAAGCTAAGGTTAATTTGATGGCAAGATGGAACGGACTGAATTTAGAAGTTCAGGTTACCTTGGAAACCGAGGACAAACACTGTCTCATTAACGTAAAGCCACCTTTTAAAACGTAGCTCTTCAGCGTGCCTTTAAATCAACGTAATGTCGCTGAACAAGACTATTTATTTGTTAGCTGAACGCCTGTAGATATGACACAAATAAAATAAACTGCGGTGTGTAAATTTTGTACACAAGGGTTCCAAGAATACATTTTTTATTTTATCTTTTTTGAGCTTCCGCTGGTTTTGGAAAGTTCCAGTGTTGGTAATTCACACAATTTGCTAGTAAAGCCCCTGACGGAAAGTTGATTCAGAGTCAGCAGCTTTTTGCGCCGCTTGCTTCACCCTTCAAACTTCGAATAAAGCCAAATTTTTCTTTACTTTGCTTTTTATTCTTATTATTGTTTTTACTTCTTACTTCTTCTTACTTTTTACTTCTTTACTTCTTTTACTTCTTCTGGGCTAACGTAATGCCTTGTGCAGTAGTTCTATTGTGAAATTACACTTGCCCACGAAGGTGATCAGCATATAACCTTCTACCAGTTAAGCAGTACAAAATCTATTTCTTCCTAAATTTTCAGGATCGTTCTCGAGGTATCTAGTCAAAATAAACTAAAAAGAGCAGTATAAAAATTACTATGTAAGGTTTAGAGGTAAGGCGATGTACGATGTATAGCTATTGTGGGATTTATAAAATACCATGTGGCATGAAATTTTCACGAGATCCAATTTTCGAGAATTTCGTGGAATTTCCTCAATCCGCGAAAATTTGATCGTGCAAAAATAAACTCCCGCTAAAAAATATGAGGAAGTTTACTTCATGTAATTAGGTTACGGAATTTCAGTTAAATTGCCTGAAAAAACAATACTACAACCATCATTGCAACATAACGAATAGTCTCTGCGGTCTTTGTGTAAATTTCACAACCACAACCGTAAGCTATAGCTGACTGCGTGTTTCTTCCAGCCATGATGGCCAACGAAATCACACCTTTCGCGGTAGCTGTGAGTGACTCACGATATGAGTCATCATCATCGGTTGGCTGCAGCGCAGGTAGCTGAAAGTTTCCTCCAGCTGTTCTTATATCCGGCAATGCTACATGGCTATTTGCTTGGGAGAGAGTTGGTCATAGTCATCGCCCACGACATGAGCACAGTCAAAAAGAGTAAAATAAACAAGACAAATGTTACTTCCACTGTTGCTATATCAATTTCGTACGTCAAATATCGAAGGAAAAAAATTACCTGAAACCGGCCCTCGAAATTTTGTTCCAGTAACTATATAAAGATGGATAAGATGGATGAAGACATGTAACTTTTAGGCACAAGATTATGCACGTTTAGAAGTCGGGAGGTTTGAAATTTATAACAAATAAATAAAATGGTCGATTTTAGTACTACAGTAGCATTAGAATGTGCTGATTGAAAGATACCGACTTCTTAGTTTCGTCAGCTGTTAATCTTAATTAACCAAAATAAATCCCATCGCCTTAACGTGTCTGTCGCCATTATCTTCTCCGTGCGTAGCCTCGTTTCCACACGTGTTGGAGTCATCATGATGTCCCCCAGCACCAAACCCGACTCTGGAGTCACAGGAATTGCAGCCACCTTCGTTACCAAGGATACCGATTCTTGCTTTGGCATGACCACTTGCACTACACACAGCGTTGAACCCTTCCTTGTTGCAGTTGATCTGCAGAGATGCTTGAGAATGAATCAACGACTTGCACGTGTTACGACCCAGTGAGGTGGCGCGGTATCTCCCGTCAGCGATTAGTAAGTGCAGGGAATCAGCTTGCTAATTTTTAGCAATAAACGTGATCTGCTGACCGATCTTCATACCAAGGCAGATCTTGGAGAAGGATGTGTTCCAGTAGGTTGGCAACTTGGTCTCTTGTGTATCTAACCCAGCCTTTCCTCCTGCAAGGTTCAAGGTTTCTTTGTTTCTCCAAAGACAGGAATTGTAATGGAAGGTTCGCTTTAAAATGTTCAAACACAAAATGGCTGTTAGCTCTCTCAAAGAAAACAACTTTGGGATAAGTGACTGAAGCTGGCAAACTGCGCAAATATCCTAGGGGTGGAGGGGAGAATTATCCTGGAAAAAGTGGTGTTTTTGAAAAAAAAAACACCTTTGTGTATCAAACGCAGTCACGCCGCCAAAAATATCCTTATTAACTAGTAATTATTTTCGGTAATATTGTGTAGTGAAGTGAAGACTTTATTTAAGGAGGGTAACACTTAAGAGTGAAAACACTTATAAACTTGTGGCCCTCAAAAATGAGATTTCAATAAGATGTGCAAAAATCCTATAAATCAGTATATAAACCTAACAACACTATAATGTTAAAACTATAATTCAAAACATCAGTAAAATAAATTAAAATAGAAAAGTCATAAGCCTGGGTACCTAGTAACATTACTAGAAACTATGAATAAATACAAATAATTAACAGCGGCAATCTCTGAACTAATTTTAATTATAATAGAGTATTAAAATATTAGTAGAATTGACTAATATTGATTCAATAATGATTGTTCATCAAAAATACATTTCATACTGGGCTGCCTTAAAACTCCGGTTTATGTCTGAGCTTACACAGAGCATTGTAAGTCCTTTTTTTTATTTTTTAAAGTTAAACCAGTGAGCAGCACTTCTGCGAACTACTTGAGTTGTAGAACTTTTTTATTTCTCCTACGCGTTTCGTGTGACTAGCGCACACTTCTTCAGGGAGTTATACAATACAACCAAGTATACCTGTATATATACCTAAACACAGTCTACATTTCGCAAAAAACACACCTACGGATTTGCGTATATAAACCACTCGGTAATGCGCCTAGGAAACAGGCGGAAAAATATTAAAGGTGTGACATATTTTGAGTGTGAAATAATTTTTTTTTTTAATTTTTTTAATTTTTTATTTTTTAAATTTTTTATTTTTTTTATTTTTTTTTTAATTTTTAATTTTTTAATTTTTTATTTTTTAATTTTTTTTTACATTTTTTTTTATTTTTAAATTTTTAAATTTTTCTATTTTTTTAATTTTTTTAATTTTTTAATTTTTAATTTTTTTATTTTTTAAAGTTACACCAGCGAGCAGCACTTCTGCGAACTACTTGAGTTGTAGAACTTTTTTATTTCTCCTACGCGTTTCGTGTGACTAGCGCACACTTCTTCGGGGAGTTTTTTTTCAAAAACTCCCCGAAGAAGTGTGCGCTAGTCACACGAAACGCGTAGGAGAAATAAAAAAGTTCTACAACTCAAGTAGTTCGCAGAAGTGCTGCTCACTGGTTTAACTTTAAAAAATTAAAAAAAAATTTAAAAAAATAAAAAAAAATTTAAAAAAATTAAAAAATTATTATTTCACACTCAATAATTATTTCACACTCAAAATAATTATTTCACACTCAAAATATGTCACACCATAAATAATTATTTCACACTTCAAATAATTATTTCACACTATAAATAATTATTTCACACTCAAAATAATTATTTCACACTCAAAATATGTCACACCTTTAATAATTATTTCACACTCAAAATAATTATTTCACACTCAAAATAATTATTTCACACAGGAAAAACCGAGGAGGGAAAAATGTATCGTACTAAAACCTTACCATCTGATCAGAAGGCTAGGGAATATATACGACAGGTGAACTCAGGGATGGTGATAAGCCCGCGAGAAAAACGTGTAACCTATTGATGGCAAACGAGCACAGGTAACCAAAGCGTAATATGAGAGTTTGTATGGAGCTGAAATTCGATCGGAAATAATCGGCGGTTTTCCGCCGAAAAAAAACATTAAAATCAAACTAAAGTTTGAAAAACCTTACCTGTTGTGCGTTTGCTGTGTTTTTATCACTTTTCCGAGCTTCTGGAGGCCGTTTTAGGCGATTTTCTGTTTAACGGTCTTTAGTACGTGACATGCCGTTGCGTCGACCGTTAAGCAGAAAATCGCCCAAAACGGCCTCCAGAATCTCGGAAAAGCGATAAAAACACAGCAAACACACAACAGGTAAGGTTTTTCAAACTCTATTTTGATTTTAATGTATTTTCGGCGGAAAACCGCCGAATATTGTCGATCGAATTTAGCTCCACACAAACTCTCATATTACGCTTTGGTTACCTGTGAAGCGAGGAGAGAGTTGCCTGCAACCAATGCGTGTACGCAATTTTTGGCTTGACTCGCTCTGATTTTGGCGGCTCATTGGCCGTTACAAATAGTTCTCTAAGAGGCACTTTTCACCGACAAGTTTATTGAAATAACGTTCAGAAGTCAGCAAAAAGTCGGAAACAAGAAAAGCGTCAAAAAGGAGGCAACTGACCTAATACTGTTTGTTTTGTTGTTTATGTTAAAATCAGGGATGTCTTGTTAACGTCCGCGAGTTATCTTTTGCCTTCAAAAATTTTAACTCTTAAGACTTGTTAATGTGTAAATTTCTCTTTCTTGCCAATAAAATCTACCCCTTAATAGTTGAGAGTTACTGGTGTTTTGCCAAAACTGTGCTAAAATCAAGATTAAATACCTTAGTACAGACGCAAAATCCTCCTGGAATACCATTAGAAGGGCATCCCAAAGTTCGATTCATGGCAGCCTTGATTTGGGCGTCAAAACTCATCATTCACTACCTTGTCGTCGTTATCAAAATAAAATATAATTACACTTAAAATTACCTAATACAAGTAAGGCGATGTGTAGCTATTGTGAGATTTAAAAAATACCGTGTGGCGTGAAATTTTCGCGAGATCTAGTTTTCGAGGATTTCGCGGAATTTCCTCGATTTGCAAAAATTTGATCCTGCGAAAATATTATTAAAACTCCCGCTAAAACATGAGCTGCGGAAATTTACTCCACGTAACATGTAATTAGGTTACTGAATTTCAACACTACGACCTTTATTTTAACAATTACAACATAGGAATAGTCTCTGCGGTCTTTGTGTAAATTTAATAACAAGCAACCGTAGACAAAACCATCTTATGCCAAAGAGAGAAAACAGTAGTTGATTGCGTGATTCTCCTTGCCAAGATGACAAACGAAATCGCACCTTTCGGTATCTTTGAGTTACTCACGACATGAGTACAGTAAAAAAAAATCAAATATACAAGACAAAATTTTACACCCATTTTTCTCATTTTTGCTGTATATAAGTTTCATTCGTCAAAAATTGAGGGAAAAAATTACCTGAAACCCTCGATATTTTGTTTCCAGTAACTTTAGGTAAAGATGATGAAGTCAGGTTTAAGCCAAGATTACCCACATTTAGAAGTCACCAGGTTTGAAATTTATAACAAATAAATAAAATGGTCGTGTTTCAGGACTAACATTTGAATATGTTGATCAAGAGATATCGACTTCTTATTTTCGTCAGCTGTATAATCTTAGTTAACCAAAATAAATCCCTTCGCCTTAATATGTCTGTCGCCATTATCTCCTCCCCCTACAGCCTCGTTTCCACACGTGTTGGAGTCATCATGATGTCCCCCAGTACCAAACCCGATTCTGGAGTCACAATTGCCGCAGTCATGTTCGTTGTTACCAACGATACCGATTCTTGCTTTGGAATAACCACTAGAGCTACACACAGCGTTGAACCCTTCCTTGTTGCAGTTGATCTGCAGAGAAGCTTGAGAGCCAATCAGAAACTTCCACGTGTTTCGACCCAATGAGGTGTCGCGGTATCTCCCGTCAGCGATCAGTGAGTGCAGGGAATCAGCTTGCTTATTTATGACAATGAACTTGATCTGCGGGCCGATTTTCATACCAAGGCAGATCTTGGAGAAGGATGTGTTCCAGTAGGTTGGCAACTTGGTCTCTTGTGTGTCGAACCCAGTCTTTCCTCCTGCAAGGTTGAAGGTTTCTTTGTTGCTCCAAAGACGGGAATTGTAATGGAAGGTTCGCTTTAAAATGTTAAAACACAGAATGGCTGTTAGCTCTCTCAAAGAAAACACGTTTGGGATAAGTGACTGAGGCTGGCAAATTGCATAAATATCCTATGGGGTAGAGGGGCTGAATTATTCTGGAGAAAACACCAAACAAACGCAGTCACGCCGCCATAAAGGATATGTTTATGAATTATTTAATTATTTTAATTATTTTCGGTTTTATTGTGGAGGGAAGTGAAGTAAAGTGAAGGCTTTATTTAGAGATTTAGTGAACTTGTGGCCCTCAAATATAAAATTACAATAAGATGTATAAAAAGAATCCTATAATCAGAATATAAACCTAATTACACTACAATGTTTAAAACTATTATTCAAAACATCATTAAAATAAATTAAAATAGAAAAGTCATAATAGGGTACCTTGTAACATTACTAGAAACTATGAATAAATACCAATAATTAACAGCGACAATCTCTGACCTAATTTTCATTATAATATTCTTAATGATTGTTCATCAAAAAAACATTTTATACAGGGCTGCCTTAAAAAAATTTAAACTAGACTCTAAAATTTTTACAGCATCCGGAAGACTATTCCAAAGCTGTATCGTAGAAACTGTGAAGGATTATCCACCTTCAGTAGCCCTTTTGAATTTAGGGCAAACGAAACTACATTTCGAGTGTCTAGGGTTCCTGAAATGTACCTTAGAATTCAGTATTACAGTTGATCCACGTCACGCGTGAACGGAAACCTCAACACGTGATCCGAGTCTTCAAATAAACAAGCTACTTTCAGTGACGTAACGGAGATCACAAGGGAAATATTGAAGATCTCATTGAAATTTCCGAAAATGGCTTCTATCTTTGTAGAAGCAAGGGGTTGTGACGGGACAAATCTTTGTTTTATCGAGAGACCGCGTTATTTTCTGGGTTCGCTTCTCGTCAGTGGTTCAAAAACGTTTTAGACGACTAGAAGGAGGTGAAATTATGTCAATTATTTTGCTGACGCGTGATTCCTGTTTCAACCAAACGAGAACAAACCTTGGAACTGAAGGCTTGTGTAAGAACGGTAGCTCCGAAGGAAGTGGACGAAAACCAAGATACATCTGCCGTGTCAAGCAATTACTGATGACAGTTTTTCTTAGTTGCGAGGTTGATTAAAGACAAAGCCGACGCTTCGTCCACAGTTAACCAAAGCGTAATGTGAGTTGTTTGTATGGAGCTGAAATTCGATCCAAAATGTAAATGGTCAGTTTTCCGTGCAAAATACCTAAAAAGCGAAATAGAGTTTGAAGACCATTACCTATTGTGTGTTTGCTGTGTTTTTGCCACTTTTCCGAGCTTCTGGAGGCCGTTTGGGGCGATTTTATGTTTAACGGTCGATGCGACATCATGTCAAAGTAAAGCCAGTACGTGACAAGACGTCGCTTCGACCGTTAAACAGAATATCGCTCGAAACGGCCTCCAGCAGTTCGGAAAAGCGGTAAAGACACAGCAAACACAAAACAGGTAAGGTTTTTCAAACTCTATTTTGATTTTTAGGTATTTTCCACGGAAAACTGCCGATTATTTTCAATCGAATTTCAGCTCCATACAAACTCTCATATTACGCTTTTGTGACCTGTGCTTCGTCTATTGCATAACCTACTGCTCAACAATCTTTCCCGATTTTCCCATCCATATATCCTAGGTTTCGCTAGTTTGAACAATTCAATAGATTCTACATGCAACGTCGTCTGAAAGTTTAGAAGGATAACTTCGTCCCCCTTGAATGAACGCCTCACATGTACTGAACGTTTCATGATGCCGAATGATACAATAAACTGCGCCAGGAGTTGCACGAGCTGCTGTGGAGATCGCTTTCGGTCCCTCTCCAGTCAAATAACGATCAATTATTCGTCTTCTCGTTTCCTTGTGGAGAGGCCTGTTCTTCCAACTTAAGGCATTAACATAACCAGGTCTGAACATTTCGAAAAATCTATGACAGATTCGAAATCTCCTTTCGATTTTCGAAATCCCTCTCTGAGTCTCAAGAAACACAAGGGGAATGCCCAAATATGGAGAACGTGACTCTTCACGTTGTTTTGAATTTTAAAGTTTCCGTTCACGCGTGACGTGGATCAACTGTAAGGAGTCCACAAAATACTGAGGTACAGCAACGTTCGGCATTCTTTTATATTGATAAGACACTTGACAACTTAAGCCTCATTGTAGAATGGCAACCACCCCAATTTGTTAAATAGCTGTACAGAAGGAGTTATTCAATTGGCGTCTAGGATTGTTCTTGCAGCTCCCTTTTGTAGGCGGGCAATTCTTTGCAAGCTGTCTTTACCACATGTATGCCAAACAACACAGGCATAGCTCAGTACAGGTCTTATCATCGCATTACAATAAAGGAGCCTTTGCTGTAGGTGAAGGCACGATATGATCCTATTAAGCACATCAATCCTTTAGGACAGCATCTTACATAGATCATCAATATGATCATCAACTTTTGTTACTTATTTCGTCCGGAAAGTTTACCCACATCAAACAGCCAAACATGTATAAATGGACAAGGAAAAGCGAACCCCAAGCGTAGATTCTCGCGCGTAAATCGCCATCTACCTTTAAGACGGAGCAGCCCAAAAGAATGGCTGTTTTGCAGCTCAAAAGGTCACTTAATAAATTAAGACAACAAGTTCAAGTCTTGGATTCAGAGACAAAGCATGCAATATACGTAATACCTTGTTGCCATCAATCTTCATGACCGGCGTCCATCCCCCATCTCCACATCCAAAATCTCCCATGTGACACAGAACGGAAACTGGTTTTGAGTCCAAGATGAGGGTAACCACCTGACTCACGTTCGACCTGTTAAATATTAAAAAATATTAGGAACGAGAAATTGTCACGAACTGTGGTATTGCAAAGGTTTCGAAAGGAAACGCCTGGGAGAACGCCATGCAGATTGCATGACAACATGCATGTCCTAAGGCTGGGTCATGAATAAATATTAAATACAGTAACTGTAAAAGCTTTATTCTGAAGCCCTCTCCGCCTCCCCTTTGGGACAACAGATTTTGTAATGAGACCTCCTAATCTCTATTAAGCCATCCACATCCCCAGTTGGTGCATTTTATAAAAGGCTAGTTAAAAGGTGGCCGGAATTAATTGATCACAAGCTTGAGACTAGTACTAGTCTCTTCATTTTTAACGAAAATAAAGATGTTGAAATAAACCAATGGAAGGAAAATTGAACATGACATGTACAGTAAATGATACTTCTGTATTTAAAAATTTTAAAATTGCAGTTAGTAAGTTAACAGTGTTTAAGTTTTGTGCACAAATGATTTTTGAAATTAAATGTTTAAATATTTGAAATAAGTTCCCCCCGCCCCCACCTCTGTTAAGCCCCTCTCTGTAATACCCTCCCCCCCCCTCATGAAACTAAATAAGCTCGTTCCCCAAGGGCTTAAGTATAATGTCTTTAATTTGCAGCTTTTCTTACTTGTGAATGTCATGCATGTCCTTGCATGATTTTCCAGCTGGAAAAGAGATAAAATAACTCAGTCAAAATCCATTTTTACGTCACAATCAGTTCAGTGAGGAGAATGTTGCATCTTTTAATTATCGATTTTCATTTCAGTCAAGTATTAATAGTTAACACTTTATAAGAACCTCTCACTCAGGCTGTTGTATTACTGATGGCAACAATAGATGGGATGTACGTTACATGAATCTATTGACTTATTGTAAAATGACTTATTGTAGCTCCCTGAGTTCTCTGCCTGAGGAGATGAGTGCATGATTGGAAAATGTCCCTAAGCTGGTTTATGTAGAATCGCGGGCTGCTCTCCAAAAAAAGACACACGGTCCGCCAGGGAAGCCACTTGCTTGTTTGTTTGTTTCTTAATTTTCCCAACTGCCATTTGATCATTGAAAGAACGGTTATTGTGTCCACGCTAAATGCTACGGCTAAAAAGGGTATAGAATGACTTACGATGCTGACGTTCGAACGATGAGATATGAAAAACTGTAAAGCAGAAACTGGTTTAACCCTTTCACACCCAGAGTGAGTTAGGGAGGCATTAAGGTGATTCTAACTTCTGAGTCTGTAGATGAAACCCTACCATGTGACCATTCAAATGAAATCTCGTCTGCAGTTCTTTCACTTGGTACTGTTTATATTTACGTTTTTTACAAAATGATATTTGAGATTTGTCATGGTTTATTTTAGGTACTGTTGGGAGTGAAAGGGCTAATATGGATTCACGGCATCCAACTATGGCAACTTATTGGGCAAAGAAAGAAGCTTCTGTATTTTACAATGCTCTAATCCGGAGTGCCAGCGTTCCATACGGTCAAAACCGGTGATTAACTACACTTCTCTGGTCCTAGCTGTGACCAGGACTTAAATGTTTTCTTTATTTGTCATACATGTAGTCCCTGCTCGTGACGTTTACCTATTTCACAGTATTCTCCGGCAAAACCTTCTTTGCAGCTGCATTTAAACGTGTGATATTTGTAGTTAGGCACACATGTACCCCCGTATTGGCAAGGCGAAGACAGGCATGGGTTCTGAAATAAGAAAGGAAAATTTTACCTGAATATGTTCGTCAGTCTTTGTTCCGGTTAATGTTGGGAAACGACGAGCAAATCTAGAAAAAATCTTAAGAGTTTCCCAAAGTTTTACCCTGAGAACTATATTAAAGTCATATAAGGACATTTTGTGAGTTATTTATTTTATCAGGTGATGTTTCGGTGTACTTCTCCCGCTTTAAAAGAGTGCTAAAAAGCGAGTGGGAGAAAGAATTAAAACTACGAAAGAGTCTAGTCAATTTCACTGGCTCATCATTTGTTATACCCTGCGTAACATACATGAAGTGTTATTATTCAGTGAGTCGTAAATGAATTATGAACAGACCCCATTGCCTATACTGCTTATATTCCGTTGTGACTTGTTTGTCTCAAATATGACTCTATGAAGCACCTATAGCTAGGAGGTCTTTGTAGTATTCACTTTCACACTTTCGGATGAAAACGCTCTAGCTGGAGAATTAACCTTACCTTGATGGCAAAATGATGCGAAGTAGCGTTTCCTTGGTATTTCTTGGGATTGCTGTACTTTTCAGAAGACAGTAACTCACACCAAAGCTTTCCATCAGCTCCTTTGGAAGCGGCCAGGTTTAAAGACAGGCAGGAGGGATGGCTGAGGCATTCAAAGGTGCAGTCAAAGATGTCGTACACTGTGAATTTTCCAGTTCTAGGCACATTCAGATAATGGTACTCTTCTTTAACAAAAACGTCCTGACGAAGATCCGGGTGATATAACGTGCTGAACTCTGTGGTAGAAAATCATACATTTAGTAGTAAATCTCGAGAAAAATAATAATTATATTAATTAAATATAATTCTCTTGACATGAAGCTGCGCCCATGAAGCCTGAGTAAGGGAGGAAGCAGAAAGTGCCTACCCATACTTCAAACATTCCTAACTTGTTATTTGATATCGATAGATGCCAAAAAGCTGCAAATTTTTCCAACGCTTCCCTGACAAAAATTTGGAATTTGGATTTTGAAAAGCAGTAATCGATCGCTACGCAACTGTGACATTCTGTCTCGATTATTGGCGCCAGTCCCAGCCTCTTTTGTTTGTAAGAGAATAGCAAAATCGGCGGTAAATTTAGGGGAAAAGATTATCTGTTTTCTTCATCCGTATTAGTAATTTTAAACTTACCAGGAAATTCTTTGAATGCGACAGCAGATTACCAGGAGATCAATGTTTGTTTCAGGGCTACATGACATATCTTCTCATGATAATGCATTGAAGTTGGAGCGTTTAATGTTTAATCCTTGAATTTTAATGGTCATATCCGGTATGACGACGATAACTTCGCACCAAAAACTCGTGTAAAATGTTCAAAGCGTCCTTAAACACCATGGACACCTTTGTGGTAACTAGCTAAAGTATTTTTTGGGCGGGGAAGGGGGGTTCAAGTGAAAGGGTATACTTTCATGAATATTTTATTCAAAATAAATCAACTGTGGGGGCGAACTTGTCAGTTTTACAAGAAAAGGTTTATATATTTAGTTTTGCGTCAGGTCTCAAACAGTCAGTTTATAGCTTGAACGAATGAAAATTAGCAAAGATAAAGTCGATTTCAAGAACTTAGAATTTATATTACCGTTACCCGTTGGCAACCGGAAACCTCACCAAAGATTGCTTTAGCATATTGTACAGTAGAATCCCGATTTCTCGAGCCCTCGGTTTTTCGAAACTCCCGATAATTCGAACCAAAACTGATTTCCCCTCACCAGTCAAACGCTGTTATTTGACCCCCGATTTTTTGAACCCCTCGATAATTCGAACCAATTTCCTTTTCCCCAGGAGATTCGAAAAATCGGGGCAGCAGACAAGACCCACAGAAGAAAACACAGAAGATGAACCAACAACGATATAGTAAACATGGCAATGTGATATCTTAACATCGGACATTAAAAGTAAAGACAGAATTCCAAGGAAGACACCTTTTCGTGTGCCTCGAAACTGTATCCTTGAAAACTGAAACTCAGTATTTCGAATTAAAATTAAACCATAATTCGGTAAATTGTGATCGTCCAGGTGAGTGTAGTCCTGAGAAGGACTGTTTGAGGTGACATTGACTGACGTTTCGACAACCTGAGCGGAAGTCATCATCAGAGTCAAGTGAACTGTGAATCGTCAGTAGATGTTATAAGTCTCTGGTCGTTGTCCTGATTGGTCGACGAGCTCGTGATGTTATTGGTCGTCTGTCAGTTAAGCCGTGATGTTATTGGCAGTGAAGACTGTTAAACGTGATTGGTGCGTTTCGATCCGTCTTTTGTTAGTCAAATGTCCGTTGGTCTATTGTTAGTCAAATAAGTCGGTTTGTCTATTGTTTGTCTGTATTGTCGGCAATCAGTCGTTTGTAAGGTGCAGGTAGCTGTTAGCAACGGTTCAGTGGTGTTTGTTCTAACCACTTTACTTGTCAGTTTTGTGTCAGCGATTTAAAAACAGTCAGTTTATAGCTTGCACGAATGAAAATTGGCAAAGATAAAGTCGATTTCAAGAACTTAGAATTTATTTTGAACTCAAATGAAAATATTTCTCGCGACATTTCCCGATAAAATGCAAACCTTCGAGTATTCTCATCCATTTAATTTCCTATAAGTTTTTGACTACAATAAACAGTCAAACCAATTTTCAATTACTTGTCTGGTAGCTCTCTATGGGTTGTCGGGAATTGTTCACCACTTAGTTTACTTAGAAAGTGTGCATTTGATATATTTATACGGGCTATTCTGCAGTCCTGCAAGGTTACGTCATACCTTGTTGCCATCAATTTTCATGACCGGCGTTCATCCCCCATCTCCACATCCAAAATCTCCCATCTGACACAGAACGGAAACTGGTTTTGAGTCCAAGATGAGGATAACCACCTGGCTCACGCTCGACCTTCGATTCCAAAAAGAAGGAAATTTGAAAACTTGAAAGCTCATCAAGCGCCTGAAAATTTCTCCAACATTGCGTAACATTTTTTCCTCGGGCGTTTATTTCTGTGAGCTTTAGTTATTTTATAGCAAGTTAATCGGGCAAAGTTAACCAGACGACAGTGCTTTACAAAGCCAACACAGAACTACGTATCTTTTATAAATTAAATATTCTGACACTTTGATCAATCGTCAGTTTTTCGTCGTTTTAATGAGAGAATTTGGAGCTACGAGACTTGCAATTGGCTCCGTGAGACTGTGGAGCCACGAATAACATGAGAAGATTTGTTGAATTTCCGGAAATTCAAGCAACGTTTATGATCTTTAAGTCATCTGTTCTAACATTAAAGCGTACGCTTCTTCGAGGAACATTTTTATGTTTTTTACTGAATAGCTGTAAGAATCAGTTTTCAAAGAATTTCAGACGATCAAAAAGTATAACAAATTATAAAACAAATAATCCAAAACGTGATACGAAAAGGGATGCCATAAAAGTTTTGAAAGCAATCGAAAACTATTAGTAAGCTATTGACAGTTTCAAACCAGTTTAGGACAGAATGGTTTCACTTGACTTGGAAACTGCGGACAAAAAGCCTTTAACTTAATATTTACATGTTTGCCGGGTGTTTTCATATACTAACATCCCAATGAAAATTATTCTCAACCAATGCTTTTCTTTCATTTTCGTGCGTTGTAGATTCAGTAAGAAATAAAGCTTTAGTTTCTTTTTCTTTTCTTTTTTGAGACATTTGTGTTCCAAATTAGAATCCACTTTCTCACTTTGTTTATTATTTACTACAAAGACTTTTCTAGTCTTAAGACATGTATAGCTGGTTTTCTTTTGTGGCAGACCCGTTCTCGAACCTTCCGATAACTTTCCGGGCCTGGTAAGTATTTTTTCGAGCTCATTTGTTTATCAGCTAATGGTAATTATTGGCGCAAACTTAGCGATATGCTTCACGAAATTATAAAGATGAAACTTTATCTTTCAAAATCAATAAACATTGTATAGCTATTGGACAGTATTGTGCACCTAAATAATTTTCGGGCCCGGAAAGTTATCGCGAGTTTCGAGAAACGGGCCCCTGAACCGGGTAAATAGAATTTATTATAAATTAAAGAAGACCTGCAGTTTATTTGTCGTGCGATCGATGGCTGTCAGGTTGTAAGAATGGCGTTGAAACAAGAACAGTGTTTTATTGTCACTAAACCAGCACCCAACTTTTTCAGGAGTTGAAAACTGGTCTTGGTAATTCATTCAGCTTAAAAATTAAAAAATGTCTCAACACTAACTTACAAAAAACGAAATAGTCGTCATCTCGCCCAACAACCACTCTTAAAAGGTAGGAGCTGTGGCTAATTTGAATCGGAATGCAATGAGGTTTATTGTTTCGAATTTCCACAGACACCGGCACAACTTTGATAAACTTATTATTGATGGTAAAGACACCTTTTAAAAATTATAACTTCAGTGTACCTTAAAATTTAATGTCCCTTAATTGTTGTTAAAAAGACTGCAGCTTTCAGGAAAATAAAATTAGACTTCGCAAGAGCCAGAAAACGTCCTTTTCTTGATTTCGGTGAAGTTTGCACAATTACCTTAGTCAAAATGTTCTGTTACTGTACACTCCGCGTTTATCGCAAAAAATGATGATTTTTTAGTTTATTTTAAATTTCGGCAAAATCGATCAGGTGTTATTTTTTTTCGGTAAGTGTTAACAAAATTCTTTATTACAGAGACGCTAATTGTTAAAACATTATTGCCTGCCTTTTGTGTTTAATAAGTTCCGGAATAGAGATATTATCCTCATGACAATACTTTGCTACACCAATACTCAGCTGTGTGAATTGTTTAACATGTTCACCTTAACAACGAAAGAGAGAACGAAAGTTGAGACTTGAGCTATGTGTTTATAACGGAAAGCTTAAAGAGTATAAATTAGTCTTAATGACGATTTGTACCTGTCTATGCCTCTAACTCAAGAAAACCACCAAATAATTAAAAGGCGCGCCGCAATTTTAGACTGGTTTCCTTAGTTTAAAACCCTTTCAATGTCAGTTTTACACAGTGGCAGCTAACCAATCGCCAGCTGCATAAATGAATATTTTTCTAGGATTATATTGGAAAATATCATTGCTTCTCTTTAATTTGTGCTCAGAGCATTGAGCAATTGCCACGAAGGCAAATTTTCTTAACTTAACCCGGCGATACACAGATGGGCAATTTTAATTGTTTAACTGATATTGTTGAAAAAACATTAAACAGAAAACTGCTAATTATTAAACCTAAATAAACTTGCGAAACGTTATAATTAATGATGCATATACAAGGCTAAAAAAGATAAAAAGGGGGGTATAAACAATTAAAAGGAACCAAACGTTTTCGACATGTATGTCATCATCATACATGTCGAAAACGTTTGGTTCCTTTTAATTGTTTATACCCCCCTTTTTATCTTTTTTAGCCTTGTATATACATCATTTTACCTTTTAGCGAATATTATGTTATAATTAATGTTTTAACAATTATTTTTATTATTGTGAATCTCCTTTTGTGGCTAATAAGCTGAATGGAGATTTTACCCTGATGACAGCGGTGCAAAGGAGAAAACTACTTGTTTTTTTCTTTTTTTTATGATACTGGTAAAAAACAAGGTAACATTAAATTTATAAAAATACAATGAAATGACCGCGTAAGAAAATCTCGAGACTTTGAAGCTATCGAAACATTTTACGTGTGTTAATAAGGGAAAACTCTGAGAGTATAATTTAGTCTCATTTACGTTTATGCTAACTCAAGAACAGTGTTAGCCAGAGGTAGCTGTATATATAGCGAAACACCAACTGCTGTTCATCTGATATTGTTTCAAAAACACGTGGCCCAACTACACAATTTGTTTAGCCGACAGTTTGAAGCTAAGGCTAATTTGATGGCAAGATGGAACGGACTGAATTTAGAAGTTCAGGTTACCTTGGAAACCGAGGACAAACATTGTCTCATTAACGTAAAGCCACCTTTTAAAACGTAGCTTTTCAGCGTGCCTTTAAATCAACGTAATGTCGCTGAACAAGACTATTTATTTGTTAGCTGAACGCCTGTAGATATGACATAAATAAAATAAACTGCGGTGTGTAAATTTTGTACACAAGGGTTTCCTAGAATACATTTTTTTTTATCTTCTTTGAGCTTCCGCTGGTTTTGGAAAGTTCCAGTGTTGGTAATTCACACAATTTGCTAGTAAAGCTCCTGACGGAAGGTTGATTCAGAGTCAGCAGCTTTTTGCGCCGCTTGCTTCACCCTTCAAACTTCGAATAAAGCCAAATTTTTCTTTACTATACTTTTTATTCTTATTATTGTTTTTACTTCTTACGCTGCATATTTGTATAAATGATTAGTTCTTTTTTGGCAGTGAGGGTAGACAGAATTTCTAAAAAAATCAAGCTTGGTTTATAGGTGCAAGTTAATGTTTCTCTCTAAAAATGGCTTTAAAAACACGAGCAGCAACACCATTGAACAATTAATTTACAGGAAACTGGCTAACCTTGCGCATAGGCAGCCTGAGGCATCAATGAAGACAACACGAAGAAGAGAAGCCAGCACATCAAGGAAGAAATCATTTTCGATAAGAGTATCTTATCTTGATGTTAAGTTTTGGGCGACAAGTTTGTCAGTTTGAACGGGAAACTCTCTAAGTGCTTTGTTCTCGCAGTGAATGTAGCCATATAAAGCTGTTTCACAAGGGAATGCCTTTTTAAATGCTCCGAAATGTCACTGTCAGCCAATAGCAGATTATCAGACGTCGGTTCCAGTGATAAACACTCCTAGACAGTCTTGAATTATTGGCTTGCCCTCTTTGTGGTTAGCAGGTTGAATTAATGGCGATATTGAACGGACAGGGAATGTATCATTAAACCAACACTCATCTTTCTTAGCGCTCTACATGTATTAAAAAGCCAAGAGTGTGTTTTCATATACTAACATCCCAATGAAAATTATTCTCAACCAATGCTTTTCTTTCATTTTCGTGCGTTGTAGATTCAGTAAGAAATAAAGCTTTAGTTTCTTTTTCTTTTCTTTTTTGAGACATTTGTGTTCCAAATTAAAATCCACTTTCTCACTTTGTTTATTATTTACTACAAAGACTTTTCTAGTCTTAAGACATGTATAGCTGGTTTTCTTTTGTGGCAGACCCGTTTTCTCGAACCTTCCGATAACTTTCCGGGCCCGGTAAGTATTTTTTCGAGCTCATTTGTTTATCAGCTAATGGTAATTATTGGCGCAAACTTAGCGATATGCTTCACGAAATTATAAAGATTAAACTTTATCTTTCAAAATCAATAAACATTGTATAGCTATTGGACAGTATTGTGCACCTAAATAATTTTCGGGCCCGGAAAGTTATCGCGAGTTTCGAGAAACGGGCCCCTGAACCGGGTAAATAGAATTTATTATAAATTAAAGAAGACCTGCAGTTTATTTGTCGTGCGATCGATGTCTGTCAGGTTGTAAGAATGGCGTTGAAACAAGAACAGGGATACAATTCCTTCCAAGAGGATTTTCTTATTTTTTTAAACCACGCATTTGGAAGCAAGTCTTAAATTTTCTTGACTCTTTTATGTCAGCACTAGCCAACGGTAGCAGTCAGTTTCGTTAATTTATATTCCCAGTGTGGTATTGTTTTTAAAACATAATTGCCCTTCTTTAATTTCTTTGTAAAAAAACACTAATCGGGCGACATTCATGACAGTGTTTTATTGTCACTAAACCAGCACCCAACTTTTTCAGGAGTTGAAAACTGGTCTTGGTAATTCATTCAGCTTAAAAATTAAAAAATGTCTCAACACTAACTTACAAAAAACGAAATAGTCGTCATCTCGCCCAACAAGCACTCTTAAAAGGTAGGAGCTGTGGCTAATTTAGTTCGGAATGCAATGAGGTTTATTGTTTCGAATTTCCACAGACACCGGCACAACTTTGATAAACTTATTATTGATGGTAAAGACACCTTTTAAAAATTATAACTTCAGTGTACCTTAAAATTTAACGTCCCTTAATTGTTGTTAAAAAGACTGCAGCTTTCAGGAAAATAAAATTAGACTTCGCAAGAGCCAGAAAACGTCCTTTTCTTGATTTCGGTGAAGTTTGCACAATTAACGTAGTCAAAATGTTCTGTTACTGTACACTCCGCGTTTATCGCAAAAAAATGATGATTTTTTAGTTTATTTTAAATTTCGGCAAAATCGATCAGGTGTTATTTTTTTTCGGTAAGTGTTAACAAAATTCTTTATTACAGAGACGCTAATTGTTAAAACATTATTGCCTGCCGTTTGTGTTTAATAAGTTCCGGAATAGAGATATTATCCTCATGACAATACTTTGCTACACCAATACTCAGCTGTGTGAATTGTTTAACATGTTCACCTTAACAACGAAAGAGAGAACGAAAGTTGAGACTTGAGCCATGTGTTTATAACGGAAAGCTTAAAGAGTATAAATTAGTCTTAATGACGATTTGTACCTGTCTATGCCTCTAACTCAAGAAAACCACCAAATAATTAAAAGGCCGCAATTTTAGACTGGTTTCCTTAGTTTAAAACCCTTTCAATGTCAGTTTTACACAGTGGCAGCTAACCAATCGCCAGCTGCATAAATGAATATTTTTCTAGGATTATATTGGAAAATATCATTGCTTCTCTTTAATTTGTGCTCAGAGCATTGAGCAATTGCCACGAAGGCAAATTTTCTTAACTTAACCCGGCGATACACAGATGGGCAATTTTAATTGTTTAACTGATATTGTTGAAAAAACATTAACAGAAAACTGCTAATTATTAAACCTAAATAAACTTGCGAAACATTATAATTAATGATGTATATACAAGGCTAAAAAAGATAAAAAGGGGGGTATAAACAATTAAAAGGAACCAAACGTTTTCGACATGTATGTCATCATCATACATGTCGAAAACGTTTGGTTCCTTTTAATTGTTTATACCCCCCTTTTTATCTTTTTTAGCCTTGTATATACATCATTTTACCTTTTAGCGAATATTATGTTATAATTAATGTTTTAACAATTATTTTTATTATTGTGAATCTCCTTTTGTGGCTAATAAGCTGAATGGAGATTTTACCCTGATGACAGCGGTGCAAAGGAGAAAACTACTTGTTTTTTTCTTTTTTTTATGATACTGGTAAAAAACAAGGTAACATTAAATTTATAAAAATACACTGAAATGACCGCGTAAGAAAATCTCGAGACTTTGAAGCTATCGAAACATTTTACGTGTGTTAATAAGGAAAAACTCTGAGAGTATAATTTAGTCTCATTTACGTTTATGCTAACTCAAGAACAGTGTTAGCCAGAGGTAGCTGTATATATAGCGAAACACCAACTGCTGTTCATCTGATATTGTTTCAAAAACTCGTGGCCCAACTACACAATTTGTTTAGCCGACAGTTTGAAGCTAAGGCTAATTTGATGGCAAGATGGAACGGACTGAATTTAGAAGTTCAGGTTACCTTGGAAACCGAGGACAAACATTGTCTCATTAACGTAAAGCCACCTTTTAAAATGTAGCTTTTCAGCGTGCCTTTAAATCAACGTAATGTCGCTGAACAAGACTATTTATTTGTTAGCTGAACGCCTGTAGATATGACATAAATAAAATAAACTGCGGTGTGTAAATTTTGTACACAAGGGTTTCCTAGAATACATTTTTTTTTCCTTCTTTGAGCTTCCGCTGGTTTTGGAAAGTTCCAGTGTTGGTAATTCACACAATTTGCTAGTAAAGCTCCTGACGGAAGGTTGATTCAGAGTCAGCAGCTTTTTGCGCCGCTTGCTTCACCCTTCAAACTTCGAATAAAGCCAAATGTTTCTTTACTATACTTTTTATTCTTATTATTGTTTTTACTTCTTACGCTGCATATTTGTATAAATGATTAGTTCTTTTTTGGCAGTGAGGGTAGACAGAATTTCTAAAAAAATCAAGCTTGGTTTATAGGTGCAAGTTAATGTTTCTCTCTAAAAATGGCTTTAAAAACACGAGCAGCAACACCATTGAACAATTAATTTACAGGAAACTGGCTAACCTTGCGCATAGGCAGCCTGAGGCATCAATGAAGACAACACGAAGAAGAGAAGCCAGCACATCAAGGAAGAAATCATTTTCGATAAGAGTATCTTATCTTGATGTTAAGTTTTGGGCGACAAGTTTGTCAGTTTGAACGGGAAACTCTCTAAGTGCTTTGTTCTCGCAGTGAATGTAGCCATATAAAGCTGTTTCACAAGGGAATGCCTTTTTAAATGCTCCGAAATGTCACTGTCAGCCAATAGCAGATTATCAGACGTCGGTTCCAGTGATAAACACTCCTAGACAGTCTTGAATTATTGGCTTGCGCTCTTTGTGGTTAGCAGGTTGAATTAATGGCGATATTGAACGGACAGGGAATGTATCATTAAACCAACACTCATCTTTCTTAGCGCTCTACATGTATTAAAAAGCCAAGAGTGTGTTTTCATATACTAACATCCCAATGAAAATTATTCTCAACCAATGCTTTTCTTTCATTTTCGTGCGTTGTAGATTCAGTAAGAAATAAAGCTTTAGTTTCTTTTTCTTTTCTTTTTTGAGACATTTGTGTTCCATATTAAAATCCACTTTCTCACTTTGTTTATTATTTACTACAAAAACTTTTCTAGTCTTAAGACATGTATAGCTGGTTTTCTTTTGTGGCAGACCCGTTCTCGAACCTTCCGATAACTTTCCGGGCCCGGTAAGTATTTTTTCGAGCTCATTTGTTTATCAGCTAATGGTAATTATTGGCGCAAACTTAGCGATATGCTTCACGAAATTATAAAGATTAAACTTTATCTTTCAAAATCAATAAACATTGTATAGCTATTGGACAGTATTGTGCACCTAAATAATTTTCGGGCCCGGAAAGTTATCGCGAGTTTCGAGAAACGGGCCCCTGAACCGGGTAAATAGAATTTATTATAAATTAAAGAAGACCTGCAGTTTATTTGTCGTGCGATCGATGTCTGTCAGGTTGTAAGAATGGCGTTGAAACAAGAATAGGGATACAATTCCTTCCAAGAGGATTTTCTTATTTTTTTTAAACCACGCATTTGGAAGCAAGTCTTAAATTTTCTTGACTCTTTTATGTCAGCACTAGCCAACGGTAGCAGTCAGTTTCGTTAATTTATATTCCCAGTGTGGTATTGTTTTTAAAACATAATTGCCCTTCTTTAATTTCTTTGTAAAAAAACACTAATCGGGCGACATTCATGACAGTGTTTTATTGTCACTAAACCAGCACCCAACTTTTTCAGGAGTTGAAAACTGGTCTTGGTAATTCATTCAGCTTAAAAATTAAAAAATGTCTCAACACTAACTTACAAAAAACGAAATAGTCGTCATCTCGCCCAACAAGCACTCTTAAAAGGTAGGAGCTGTGGCTAATTTAGTTCGGAATGCAATGAGGTTTATTGTTTCGAATTTCCACAGACACCGGCACAACTTTGATAAACTTATTATTGATGGTAAAGACACCTTTTAAAAATTATAACTTCAGTGTACCTTAAAATTTAACGTCCCTTAATTGTTGTTAAAAAGACTGCAGCTTTCAGGAAAATAAAATTAGACTTCGCAAGAGCCAGAAAACGTCCTTTTCTTGATTTCGGTGAGGTTTGCACAATTAACTTAGTCAAAATGTTTTGTTACTGTACACTCCGCGTTTATCGCAAAAAATGATGATTTTTTAGTTTATTTTAAATTTCGGCAAAATCGATCAGGTGTTATTTTTTTTCGGTAAGTGTTAACAAAATTCTTTATTACAGAGACGCTAATTGTTAAAACATTATTGCCTGCCTTTTGTGTTTAATAAGTTCCGGAATAGAGATATTATCCTCATGACAATACTTTGCTACACCAATACTCAGCTGTGTGAATTGTTTAACATGTTCACCTTAACAACGAAAGAGAGAACGAAAGTTGAGACTTGAGCCATGTGTTTATAACGGAAAGCTTAAAGAGTATAAATTAGTCTTAATGACGATTTGTACCTGTCTATGCCTCTAACTCAAGAAAACCACCAAATAATTAAAAGGCGCGCCGCAATTTTAGACTGGTTTCCTTAGTTTAAAACCCTTTCAATGTCAGTTTTACACAGTGGCAGCTAACCAATCGCCAGCTGCATAAATGAATATTTTTCTAGGATTATATTGGAAAATATCATTGCTTCTCTTTAATTTGTGCTCAGAGCATTGAGCAATTGCCACGAAGGCAAATTTTCTGAACTTAACCCGGCGATACACAGATGGGCAATTTTAATTGTTTAACTGATATTGTTGAAAAAACATTAAACAGAAAACTGCTAATTATTAAACCTAAATAAACTTGCGAAACGTTATAATTAATGATGCATATACAAGGCTAAAAAAGATAAAAAGGGGGGTATAAACAATTAAAAGGAACCAAACGTTTTCGACATGTATGTCATCATCATACATGTCGAAAACGTTTGGTTCCTTTTAATTGTTTATACCCCCCTTTTTATCTTTTTTAGCCTTGTATATACATCATTTTACCTTTTAGCGAATATTATGTTATAATTAATGTTTTAACAATTATTTTTATTATTGTGAATCTCCTTTTGTGGCTAATAAGCTGAATGGAGATTTTACCCTGATGACAGCGGTGCAAAGGAGAAAACTACTTGTTTTTTTCTTTTTTTTATGATACTGGTAAAAAACAAGGTAACATTAAATTTATAAAAATACACTGAAATGACCGCGTAAGAAAATCTCGAGACTTTGAAACTATCGAAACATTTTACGTGTGTTAATAAGGGAAAATTCTGAGAGTATAATTTAGTCTCATTTACGTTTATGCTAACTCAAGAACAGTGTTAGCCAGAGGTAGCTGTATATATAGCGAAACACCAACTGCTGTTCATCTGATATTGTTTCAAAAACACGTGGCCCACCTACACAATTTGTTTAGCCGACAGTTTGAAGCTAAGGCTAATTTGATGGCAAGATGGAACGGACTGAATTTGGAAGTTCAGGTTACCTTGGAAACCGAGGACAAACATTGTCTCATTAACGTAAAGCCACCTTTTAAAATGTAGCTCTTCAGCGTGCCTTTAAATCAACGTAATGTCGCTGAACAAGACTATTTGTTTGTTAGCTGAACGCCTGTAGATATGACATAAACAAAATAAACTGCGGTGTGTAAATTTTGTACACAAGGGTTTCCTAGAATACATTTTTTTTATCTTTTTTGAGCTTCCGCTGGTTTTGGAAAGTTCCAGTGTTGGTAATTCACACAATTTGCTAGTAAAGCTCCTGACGAAAAGTTGATTCAGAATCAGCAGCTTTTTGCGCCGCTTGCTTCACCCTTCAAACTTCAAATAAAGCCAAATTTTTCTTTACTATACTTTTTATTCTTATTATTGTTTTTACTTCTTACGCTGCATATTTGTATAAATGATTAGTTCTTTTTTGGCAGTGAGGGTAGACAGAACTTCTAAAAAAAATCAAGCTTGGTTTATAGGTGCAAGTTAATGTTTCTCTCTAAAAATGGCTTTAAAAACACGAACAGCAACACCATTGAACAATTAATTTACAGGAAACTGGCTAACCTTGCGCATAGGCTGCCTGAGGCATCAAAGAAGACAACACGAAGAATAGAAGCCAGCTCATCAAGGAAGAAATCATCGTCGATATTAAGCTTTGGGCAACAAGTTTGTCAGTTTGAACGGGAAACTCTCTAAGTGCTTTGTCCTCGCAGTCAATGTAGCCATATAAAGCTGTCTCACAAGGGACTGCCTTTTCAAATGCTCCGAAATGTCACTGTCAGCCAATAGCAGGTTATCAGACGTCAGTTCCAGTGATAAACACTCCTAGACAGTCTTGAATTATATATAATTGGCTTGCCCTCTTTGTAGTTAGCAGGTTGAATTAATGGCGATATTGACCGGGCAGGGAATGCATCATTAAACCAACACTCATCTTTCTTAGCGCTCTACATGTATTAAAGAGCCAAAACTTGTTTGTTGTTATTTGTTCAAGTAAAGAAGACGTAAACGTTTCAAAACTAAACATTCCTAGACAGTCTTGAATTATGTCTAAAAAAATAACTGGCTTGCCCTCTTTGTGGTAAGCAGGTTGAATTAATGGCGATATTGACCGGACATGCAAAGAATGCTTCATTAAACCAACACTCATCTTTCTCAGCGCTTTGCATCTATTATAGTCAGTAGTATATAGTGAGTCAGACAAATACCACCTGGTCCTCAGTCTTTTATTTTCTTTTTTTAAAGCTCCCACATAATAAACAAGTTCCCTTTGCTCGCTTGTTTATTAAGTGGGAGCTTTAAAAAAAGAAAATAAACCGCTGAGAATCAGGTAGTATTTTTCTGACTCACTATATACTACTTATTAACTGAAATAAACCACCCAGCATTAAAAAAAAAAAGAAAATATTAAAACGAAGCATCTCGTATTACTTTTTAAAATTCTTTGAATTAGATAATCACAAATCTTGTATCATAACAAAAGCTTTTCAATTAGAGCGTTACATATCTTTGTTATATCCAAGTTGCAATGTCTGTACTTAACATAAACATTGAAGAACTTTTGAAAGAACTTGATCCACCAACGTTACAAGCTTTAGAGCAATTACTTGCAGAGGACGCTCCTGCTGTTCGAAAAACTATTCAGAACATATTGGATGAACCTATTTCTGAGAAAGTGGAGAAGAGTTTAGATAAACCTTTAATTCCTAAAACTTTTCAACCGACCGCTCCTCCTCGTAAAAGAAGGGGGAGAAAAATACAAGAAATTTTGAGGAATTTTGATCCAATTTCTCGAGAAAACATCCGAAATGTTACAAACTATCAGAATGAGATTCTTGATTTATATGATAATACCGAATATGAGGGAGAAGAGGTAAGAGGGCGCCGTTTCATTCGATGGCGCTTCATTCGAGACCTTGAAAGAGATCTTACATCTGATTTCATGACAAAAATACGCGAAAGTTAACACATCTTTTTACGTTAGACATATTTTTTCATATCAGCTACGTAATATTGAAGACAGTTCGTTAATGGTGATGTACACTAACAAAGGTTCGCCTTGGTTTGAACGTTTTTCTGATGCGGAGAAATGGTTGAGTGAGAGGGAGAAGGAACGACTGGACCCTGACAACATAAATAGATGGGACACAAAATGGGTGTTTGAAAATCACTTCAATGTTGATATAAAGGTGGTGCTTGATCGTCAACCACTTTTAGGTACAGGACCATTACCAGATTGGCTGCGTAACCTTTCACATAACCGTTCGATGCTGGCTTTAGACACTTTCAAAGACAACTTATGTTTATGGCGATGTATTGCGGTACACCGAGGTTCAAGACCAGATCGAAGTACAACGGGAGCACGGGAGCTTGCAAAGAGTTTTTTCAATCTCATAGCTATCCCACAAGATTGCCGAAAAACATCTTTAGATGAACTTGATGAGGTTGAAAAACACCTTAATAAAAAACAAATTTTCACAGATTGGTTGGGAATCTGTGTATATGAGCCTGAACGTATGGAGGATGGTGAAGTGGTATGGCATCTTAGAAGGAAACCACCAGCCAAATTAACAAATATTTTGACAATTGGAATTTACGAAGGGCATACTTTCGTTATAAAAGATATTACGAAGCTTGTAAAAACTTATGCATGTGTTCATTGCCGTTCAAGATTTACTAAAGCTTGCAACCTTCAACGGCATATCCAAACATGTTCACAAGGAAAAACGGTGATTGAATGTCCGGCCGAAAAAGTTGAAGCACCACAGACTGCTTTTGAGAAAGCCTTTTATCCAAAACATTTATCTTCTCCAGAATCTCTTCGCTGGCTTGAACAAGAGGCAGCACTTCGTAAAATTCACATTCACCACGCTGCTTGCGCGCATGGAGGTGAAAGATGGGTTGAGCGTACTCCTGTAGACGGTTATAACCATGAAACGAAGACTGTTTTTCAATATCATGGATGACACTGGCATGGATGTCGAAAATGTTACCCTCATGATCGAAATAGAATTATTACTCATCATGACCAAACACGAGAAGATAGATTTAAAGCAACTGTTAAACGTACACAAAATCTTCGAGCTGCTGGCTACCATGTAATCGAGGTATGGTCTTGTGAAGTAGGAGAAATAAATATTGAGTTACCAAAGACTCAAATACAAAGTTATCCACACGCTATATTGTATGACTTCGAAGCATACGGAGATAAAAATCAGAGGAAAGAACCAACAGGAATGCTAACTATCGAAAATACACACGTACCAATCTCTGTTAGCATTGGTGACACTTTAGACAGAGAACCTACCCATATCTGTGAAAGAGACCCTGCGGAGCTGGTTCGCAAGTTTATGGAAGAACTACTCAGTAGAGAGGCGTGGTAAAAACATTAGGACCAAAGTTAGATCAGCGTTTATACCTGACGATATGAATATGCTTACAAAAGCAAAGCGCATTAAAATAGAAGAATGGTGTAATCAAGTACCAGTTCTTGGTTTTAACTCTGGTAGATATCACAGAGCATTTTGTTGAAAGCTTATCTGATACAACCGGTAAAGTAAGAGTAGCAAAAAATGGAAACAAAATTATGTTCATTCTAACTAACAACTTTCGCTTTCTCGACATCATTAACTACTTAGGTCCGGGTACTAGTTATGAGAAATGGGTGAAAGCTTACGAAAGTGAAACTGTAAAATCGTGGTTTCCGTACGAATGGTTTGACTCACCTGAAAAACTTGATTTTCAAGGACTTCCGAAATATGAGGATTGGTATTCGAAGCTGAAGGGCGGTTATGTTCTCACGCGGGAGGAATGGGAGGGGTGCCAGCGTTTGTTCAAAGAAAAGTGCATGTGTACTTTCGCAGACTGGCTGCGTTACTACAATAATCTCGATGTGGCTCCTGGCCTCGAGGCTCTGGAAAAGATGCGTGCTTTCTATACTAATAAGGGAATCGATATTTTGAAAGACGCTGTCAGCATCCCAGGTGTGAGTTTACATTACTTGCTCCTCAGATGTGTTGAGCGGGGCGCGGAGCTTTACAGCCCGTGCAAAGAAGCGTATGAGATGCTGAAAGAAGCTGTTGTCGGTGGCCCGAGTCTTGTTTTCACAAGATACCATGAAGTTGGAGTCACGAAGATAAGGTCTCATCGAATAGCGGAACCCCGTCTTTGCAAAAATATCGTGGGTTACGACGCCAATGCTTTGTACTTATGAACCATGCTTAGAGACATGCCTTGTGGAAAGGGAAGGGTCGTGCACTATAACTACCAAAACGGCCGCTCCCATACTAACACAAAGACTAAAAGAAGGAAAATGGTTCGGATTCGCGGAAGTAGACATAGAGAAACCAAAGACCCTGTGGCCAAAATTTGAGGAGATGTGTCCGTTCTTCTACAACAAAGAGGTTCCAATTGAAGCTGTGCCGCAGCATATGCTTGATTATCTGAAGCACACGAAGCGGAACCGCGTAGACGGAAAGAAGTTAGTGGGAGCATTGTCTGCAAAGAAGATATTATTATACGCTCCTCTACTTAGATGGTATATTGAGCATGGAGCAGTGATCACAAATGTTTATCGGACGATTGACTACCAACCAACAAAAACATTCACTTGGTTCGTGGACCAAGTTGCTGAAGCTCGTAGAACTTGAGATAAAGAAAAAAGCAAGGCGCTGCTGGCCGAGGTGTTCAAGCTGTTAGGAAATAGCGGGTACGGGAAACTCATGACGAAGCCTTGGAGCGGCAAACAAACATCATTTACACCAAAGACGAGAAGGTAGTCGACAGAGCCTTCAGAAGCGCATATTTCAGTGATCTTGATGAGATCGGGCAGGCTTATGAGTTGGAAAGCCGAAAACCTCCGATCACAATCAGAAGACCATTTCAGGTAGGAATAGCTGTATATCAACTGGCAAAACTTCGAATGCTTGAATTCTATTATGACTTTCTTGACAGATATTTTGACAGAAGAGATTTCGAATTGATTCAGATGGACACAGACAGCAATTATATGGCAATCAGCGCAGAAAAGTTGGAAGACATCGTCAAACCAGAGCTGCAAACAGAATTTGAGGCAAAAAAAACAAGGGTGGTTAGCTTGGGACAAGTGGAGCAGTCGGACCCCTGGGCTCTTTAAACTCGAGTGTGAAGGCAGCAGAATGATTACTTTCTACTCAAAATGTTATTTCGTCGACGAATCTGAGGGCGAAAAAAAGAAGTTTAGCACAAAAGGGATGTCGAAGAAGCAAAACGAGATAACCTGGCAGCGTTTCAAGAAAGCTTTGGAAGGCAGCAAGGACATAGCAACCAATAGAGGTTTCAGGATGCAGGACGGGCAGATGGTCACTTACGAGCAGCAGAAGCTGGGGTTGAGCGCTTACTACGACAAACGCTGGGTATTGGAAGACGGTATTCACACAAAACCGATCGAGTTTCATTGTTAGATTGCCGTGGTAGCTGTGTATCTGGAGGAACAACCAAAAGCTCTTCGCGGACAAACCCGCGTTTTGGTTCGTCAAACAAATAATAGAGAACCGGTGCATTTGGTTTTATCATAATCTTTTCAATCTCGTAAACTTTCAGAGACCAGATTGGGTCGGTAGCTCTTCGCCGGCCACCTTCAAGTTCACCGGGTTGATAGAGATAGCGAACACTTAAACCGGAGGGGAGCTTTTTTTCGTTCACACCAACGGGTCTCAAATAAGGTGTCGAGGGTTTGGATGGAACAGTTTTCTCTTTGATGGTCTCAGCGGGTTTCTGACCGGTCAGTCGAGTGACTTCTTTATTCAAAGCTGAAATAACGGTGGGCAGTCGGGCCACCCATTCAGTCGATCTTTTGTCGTCTGGGAGTCGCATTTCAACCCCATATTGGTGTCCAAACAGTCGTTCAGCCAGGGTGCGGTTGAATCTTTCCGCGATAGCTTGATCACGGTGAATATCCACACGGCCGCGTCTAACCTCGACATTATGTTTCGAAAGCAGTTGATTCACAGCGCCCATAAACTCACGACCAGGATCGACCTGAAGCAGTTTCGGCCACTTTAAAGGACCACGACTATAAATCCGTTCCAGAGCAGCTGCAACTTCTTTAGCCTCTTTTGTGGTCAACGGTTCGGCCTCTTTGTATCGAGAGGCCACATCTACCACTGTGAGAGCATATTTAAAAGTTTTACGGGAGCGTGGTGGGCGATCGTGTGGGAGAAACAGAAGATCGGCTTGGTGAACTTTGTTTGGAACAGGAACATCAAATTTCGGTCTTGGAATGTACCGTGGGGCTGGTAAATAAACCTGCCAAAGAGCTTGCTTCATCAACCAGTTTTGAGCCACATCTTCCGAGACTTTCGCTGCCTGGGCTAATTTCTTAATCGCTGCAAACCCTTTCCAATACCCTTGCGGGCTGTAATAAATTTTTGTCAACCTATTGAAAATGCGCGCGCTCATTGTATACCATACACAATAAAAAAAAATGGACGACCCATTTGGTTGTTTGCAAGGTGTGAAAATTTCGTCGAAAATAATTCAAGAAACATTGCAAAAAAGAAATGAATTACACTTATGCCTGTTATCAAATAGGATTAATCATTGTCCTTCATGCAAGGAGCAACTAGTTTATGTGGTGAATGAGTTCTGTCATGAATGTCCAAAATGTGGTAGAGTGTTTGAATGTGATGATGATGAACAGTTCCAAGAAGAAAATCGGGGAAGAAGTTCCACTGCGACTCCTACGACTAATTTTCACTTAAAAAATGTTTTTCGGAAATGGACCATTGACAAAATATTTTCTTCCAGCGAGGTAGATTTTCTTGGTAACGTTATTGCTCAATTTCAGGAGATGTCCGGCAAGTCAGTGAACTACCCCTGTTTTCTGCACAATTATTTTGAAATGGTACCTTCTGAATGCTGGCCCAACAAAAAAGAAATTATGGAATCTATTTCTCATCACCTTCCTAAAACCTTTGCAAGCAGGCTGCGCGCAAAACAGGAGTTTGAAAAGTGGTGGTCAAACAATTAAGGTTCTTCATACACATTTTCATATTTGCCAGTTTTTGGATTTTTCACCAAACGCATGACAGTACCTTTTTTTGGATGAGTCCAAAATTTCTTGCTTGTGACACCAGTTGGTCCCGTGAAAGCATTTTTCGCAATATCACCTTTCCAATACCGATCGAATACAGGTTTTGTGGAAGGAATCATTTTTTTGTCAAAGTTTCAGCAAATTGTATTGCATCCAACAGTTTATCCAAAACACCAGTCCCTTTTTGCTGTTTCAAACCTAACCCTAACTTTTGTTTAGCATTGATTGTATGCCTTGTAGCCCCATGACCCTACTGTCTTTGTTTGTAAGGAACTGCGTCAAGAGCCTTCACCATTTTTTTGTCCGCTTTATGTTTACATTTTTTGAGATTTTCACCATATTTTTTTTCACGGTTGGAACAAACATCATAATCAATATCATGTTGCATAGCAATCGCATCTGTTGCACCTGTCGGTTTCTGATATATTTCCAAGATTTCTCCAGTTTCTGGATCGTAGTTCACCTGCTGTTCAAGGGGATTATATGGCCCTGTGTAATTATGCCCTGGTAATGTCCAACCCTTTTTTGGTTTCGGAAATTTGCCAATTGTTGCATGTATATCAAACCCAGCTCCATCCAAATCAGGTCTGTCAGTTTTATAACGTTGGTTTGGTCGAACTTTAGTTGAAAGTTGATCTAACATTTCACTTCCAACTTTTTGAATGACTGGGCGGGCTTTGTCAAGAGTGTAATTTATTGCTTTCTTTTGCAGTTTTGGGTCTCTCATTGTTTCAGAAGCGTAATATCGTCCAGCTTCAACACTTTTTTTCGCAAGATATGGGATTCCTTTTGTAATAGCAAGATCACCAACTGCCATAGCAACGTCGCCGAATATTCCACTGCCCTCCGCGTGGGAGGGCTCACCTAGTTTCCCGGCATAAAACGTGTTTTTGTTATTTCGCAACTAGTGCATTTTACCTTTAAGAGTTTTCGATTGTTCTTTGTGATTACAACTTTTTCACTTCCCTGCACATTGGGCGTGTGCCGCTTTTCTTTCACACAGTACACTTCCATTGCATATATATTTGATGAAAAATAATTTTTCACAATTTCCTCGTTTTGAAGTAAATTGTTGGAGAACATCTTCAAAATATCGGCAAAACTTGTGCCTTTATTTCTTTCATTCAAAAAAGAGAAGGCAATAGTAACCACATCTCACACTTTGTTCCCATTGAATTTGGTTATCATTTCTGAAAAAATGTGTCATCCCGTGCATTAACATTTCTTTTTCCCATTCCAAAGGTGGTGGAAAACCAAATGAATCGAAATACTCGTAAGTACCTTTGTCTTTGGCAGGCCAACAACATACCCAGTGAGTTCCCAAACTTCCAAAATCATCCAAGTTGATAATACATGGAGAATGAAACAAGGGTTTTGTTTCATTTCTGCTAAAAATACCTTTTATTGGAATTCGTAAAAAGTTCTCAAGTCCATGTTGGATAGAGGTTTATCTTCAAATTTCAGTTTTTTTTTTCAAATAAAAATCATCCCAAGTTCCGAAAAAAGGTGGAGGTTGAATTTGCATTCCTTTACCTTTAGGAGGTGGAGGGAGGGGTGGTGCTCGTCGTTGTCGTGAGCGTGGTGGTTGAGTTTGCATACCTTTTCCGATTATTTTTCGGACTAAATCAAGGGCTAAAGGTACTCCGATAGACGCCAACATACCAAGGAAGCCGCCGTATTGTGCACCGCCTCCTTTTACTAAACCTTTTCCAACAAGATATTGTTCTGCCGCCTTTTTCTGAGTAGGAGTCATTTTCTGGACAAGTTTATAAAGTTCAATTTCCTTCGGCCCAAAACCCTTTCCGAATATCTTTTTCAACACCTTTTCAGCGCCAAAACTCAAACCTGCACTTGCTAATGCTCCAAGGGCTGGCTTTATCAAAGGTCGTGCCAAACCTAGCAAAGCAGAAAACAAACTTCCACCACGCTGCGCAGTATTTTGAATCTGGGTCTGGCTTAATTTTATTTCCATTCCTTTTGCTGCCGCTGAGGTTTTCTTCAGTCGCGAGATTTGAGTAGCAGTGAGAAGAAGTTCGTCACCGCGCCCAATTTGGCCTGGTTTAACTCTCAGAGTAACAGCTGTCTTCGAAACATAAGCTTTTTGAAGTTTCTTTTTCTGACCATCAGTCAGTGCAATTTTATATGGAAGATAAGTTGTGCTCATCGTGCGTATATATTATATTTAGAATTTTTTTTTCTAAACAACAACAAGCTCATTACCAATTTGCTTCAGCACAAATTCTTCTTCATTCAAAACAAAGGCGAAGATACTGTAGTTTTGAGCATTAGCGGCTTCGTTAAGTCTGTAATGAAATTTGAGCTTTTTTGAATCGCCTGTCATACTTTCTTTGGTATTTCTTAGATCAAAGTAGATAATTGGGTATAACTTCTCAAAATTGGCAAGCTGCAGCTGAACATCGGTGTTGTAGTCGTTCTTTCTGTATCTGAAATTGATCAAATCATTTAAAATTCTTATTTTGAAATCATTGTCGTATTCAAGGTCAGGGCAAAATTGTGTGCCGTATTTGAGGCGGCAAGTGTCCAATCTTGCTGAGGCATCACCATCGATATCAAATGTGTCAAAGATATAAGGGTTTTGTGTATAAGAATTTTGTTTCCGAGTTTGTTGTAAGAATACAAAGACATGTTTGGGGTCTTTTATCCCAGATGAAATCGAAAACACACCATTTGCATCCCTTAGGGCGTTGCTGCTATGCAAAGTTTCTTGCAGATATTTCCATTTGGTTGGCTTCAAGAAATTTTCATTGGCCAGGGTCTGTCCTTTACCAGTGAAATGTAATTGTTGGCCCAAAACTCAAATTTACGGACAACAATTCTTCGAGCTGTTCCATCATTTTGGAAAATCATTTCTTCATCTTCTTGCAGAGCAACTTCAAACTCAAGTTTTAACGGTGGCAGCAATTTATCGGAAAGACCTTCGAAGAAAGAGTATCTGTTCAAAGGGATAATGGTCTTAACCATCTCACCTTCATGTGATAGAAGCGCTCTTGCTCGCACTCCAAGGTTCGTCGCATTATTATCAGTCGCTGTGGTGGCGTCAGAGTCAAGATTCCAAAACTGGTTTTTTGCCACGCTTCTTGAAAAATCGTCCGAAAATTCAAGCAGATT
This sequence comes from Siderastrea siderea, assembly GCA_964030785.1. Lineage (NCBI taxonomy): Eukaryota > Metazoa > Cnidaria > Anthozoa > Scleractinia > Rhizangiidae > Siderastrea > Siderastrea siderea. The sequence goes on from OZ034970.1 coordinate 50,022,097, forward strand.
TTTGATGAAAATACCGTTGTGGATATTATTTGCCTCGTACAGTTTTTTCCCCGCTGATTTAAGGGTTAAATTCTTAATCATTGGGAAAGAATCGTTGATCGGAGCCGATTGGGTGTCAGCGCCAATGTTGGCTCCGTTTGCTTTAGCTTCAAACTTAAAATCGACGCGGAAATAAGCGTTATACCAGTCATAAAAATTGTCTCGGTCTATTAAGGTGAATTTGTAGCCCGACTTGGTTTGAGCTTGGTTATTCCCAGGCAAGGTTATCGGGTGTCTAAATTGATTTGAATATATTCAGATTTTTCGAGGTACGGTTGAGTTCTGAACATGTTGATAAGAGTTTATATAAATAGAAAAAAAATTTTTTCATCAAATTTCGTTTGCCAAAATTCGATTTAATTTTATATAGACGTCTTCTGATTTTTTTGGTTTTTGGTTTTGCAAAATATTTGCAAGTTTCTTTTTTGCATGCTGAGACAACGGTTTTTGCTTTCGCTCTTGCAGTATTTTTCGTATTTGTTTCGAACCTTTTTCAACAGCAAGTTCACCAATTTTCTGACCCGCTTTTTCAGCGATTGTTTTTGTGGCTTTTTCGGCAGTTTTCTTTGCCACGTTCTTTACAGTGCCTTTGAATACTTTACCGATGGTCATGAGGGTGTCACGGATCACACCCGACCCTTTGTGTTTATATCGATAACTTCCGGTGTTTTCGTCAAAGAATCTTTTTCAATCATTAAGCTGATTGCAATATCTGTCCCGTTGAGATCCAGAATATTGTTTCTTCCGTCTGTTACCCAAATCCTTATTTTATCAATATAACTTTTATTCACAGTTTGCCACTCAAGTCGAAGCGGCTCTTTTCGAAATGGATAGCTAACCTGAAGACCTGATGTTGAGAAACTGTATAACACATCGCTTGGAACATTTTTTGCTCGGCGTGTGATAAGATCGCAGTGCAAATACACCCAATCAACACCTCTTGTGATATTTGGAACTTTTCTTCCGACAACATCTCCACTCAAGATACTTTTACCATAACCAAGCAATTTAGAGAAATTTCCTTGCGACAAGTCAAGCTCATAATCGTTATCTATCAAAGTCACAACCCTATAAATTGACATATCGAAATATATATTGAAAATGAAAGCACTGTTTTTGTCTTTCGGGTCTATTTTACCGGTGTGTTCTAAACCCAATTCGATCGGGGGATAAAAATTCACTGTAAAATCATGTGAAACATTCCGTTCTCCACCTCTTTCTAGTTTTGCGAGGCTCGAGTCAAGCAGTATATCAAAGAGTAGTATATCCTGTAGTTAACAAATACCACCTGATTGTGAGAGGTTTCTTTCCGAATTTTAAAGCACCCACCATAATAAACAAGCTCCTTGCGTCGCATGTTTATTATGGTGGGTGCTTTAAAATTCGGAAATAATCCTCTGAGAATCAGGAAGTATTTGTTAACTACAGGATATACTACTTACCCGAAATAAACCACCCAGCATAAAAAAATTTAAATTAAAGAATTACATATCTTTATTATATCCAAGTTGAAATGTCTGCACATAACATAAACATTGAAGAGCTTTTGAAAGAACTTGATCCACCAACGTTACAAGTTTTAGAGCAATTACTTGCAGAGGACGCTCCTGCTGTTCGAAAAACTATTCAGAACATATTGGATGAACCTATTTCTGAGAAAGTGGAGAGGAGTTTAGATAAACCTTTACTTCCTAAAACCTTTCAACCGACTGCTCCTCCTCGTAAAAGAAGGGGGAGAAAAACACAAGAAATTTTGAGGACGTTTGATCCAATTTCTCGAGAAACCATCCGAAATGTTACAAACTATCAGAATGAGATTCTTGATTTATATAATAACACCGAATATGAGGGAGAAGAAGTAAAAGGGCGACGTTTCCTTCGATGGCGCTTTATTCGAGGACTTGAAAGAGATCTTACGCCTGATTTTTTGACAAAAATACGAGAGAAAGTTAAAGCATCTTTCTACGCTAGACATATTTTTTCATATCAGCTACGCAACATTGAAGACGATTCGTCAATGGTGATGTACACTAACATTGGCTCGCCTTGGTTTGAACGTTTTTCTGATGCGGAGAAATGGTTGAGTGAGTGGGAAAAAGTACGTCTAGACCCTGACAACATAAATAGATGGGACACAAAATGGGTGTTTGAAAACAACTTTAATGTTGATGTAAAGGTCGTTCTTGATCGTCAGCCACTTTTAGGTACAGGACCATTACCAGATTGGCTGCGTAACCTTGCACATAACCGTTCAATGATTGCTCTTGATACTTACCAAGACAATTTATGTCTTTGGCGCTGTATTGCGGTACACCGAGGTTCAAGACCAGATCGAAGTACAACGGCAGCACGGGAACTTGCTAAGAGTTTCTTTAACCTCATAGCTACTCCACAAAACTGCCGAAAAACATCTTTAGATGAACTTGATGAGGTTGAAAAACACCTTAATAAAAAACAAATTTTTAAAGATTGGTTGGGTATTCGTGTATATGAGCCTGAACGTTTGGAGGATGGTGAAGTGGTGTGGCATCTTAGAAGGACACCACCAGCCAAATTAACAAATATTTTGACAATCGGAATTTATGAAGGCCATTCTTTTGTTATAAAAGATATTACGAAGCTTGCAAAAATTTATGCATGTGTTCATTGTCGTTCAAGATTTACTCAAGCTTGCAGCCTTCAACGACATACCCAAACATGTTCACAAGGAAAAACGGTTATTGATTGTCCGGCCGAAAAAGTTGAATTACCACAAACAGCTTTTGAGAAAGCCTTTTATCCAAAACATTCATCTTCTCCGGAATCTCTTCGTTGGCTTGAAAAAGAATCAGCACTTCGTAAAATTCACATTCATCACGCTTCTTGCGGGCATGGAGGTGAAAGATGGGTTGAGCGTGCGCCTGTAAACGGTAACAACCATGAAACAAAGACTGTTTTTCAATATCATGGATGTCATTGGCATGGATGTCGAAAATGTTTTCCTCATGATCGAAATAGAATTATTACTCATCACGACCAAACACGAGAAGATAGATTTAAAGCAACTGTTGAACGTACACAAAAGCTTCGAGCTGCTGGCTACCATGTAATCGAGGCATGGTCTTGTGAAGTAGGAGAAATAAATATTAAGTTGCCACAGACTCAAATACAAAGTTATCCACACGCTATATTGTATGACTTCGAAGCATACGGAGATAAAAATCAGAGGAAGGAACCTACAAGCATGTTAACTATCGAAAATACACACGTACCAATATCTGTTAGCGTTGGTAACACTTTAGACAGAGAACCTACTCATATCTGTGAAAGAGACCCTGCGGAGCTTGTTCGCAAGTTTATGGAAGAGCTTGAGAGGCGTGAGAAAAACATTAGGGATCAAGTAAGAGCAGCCTTCATACCTGACGACATAAATATGCTTACAAAAGCACAGCGTCTCAAAATAGAAGAATGGTGTAATCAGGTGCCAGTTCTTGGGTTTAACTCCGGGAGATATGATTTGAATCTTATCAGAGAATATTTCGCGGAACGTTTATCTGATACAACTGGTAAAGTAAGAGTTGCAAAAAATGGAAACAAAATTATGTTCATTTTGAGTAAAAACTTTCGCTTTCTCGATATCATAAACTACTTAGGCCCGGGTACAAGTTATGAGAAATGGATAAAAGCTTATGAATGCGAAACTGTAAAATCGTGGTTTCCGTATGAATGATTTGACACACCTGAAAAACTTGATTTTCGCGGACTTCCGAAATATGAGGATTGGTATTCGAAGCTGAAGGGTGGTTATGTTCTAACAAGGGATGAATGGGAAGGGTGCCAGCGTCTGTTCAAAGAAAAGGGTATGTGTACCTTCGCAGACTGGTTGCGTTACTACAATAATCTCGATGTAGCTCCTGGTCTAGAGGCGCTGGAAAAGATGCGTGCTTTCTACACTGACAAAGGAATCGATATTTTGAAAGATGCTGTAAGTATCCCAGGTGTTAGTTTACATTACTTACTTCGCGGATGTGTTGAGAGGGGTGCAGATCTTTACAGCCGTGCAAAGAAGCGTATGAGATGTTGAAAGAAGCTGTTGTTGGAGGACCGAGCCTTGTTTTCACAAGAAAGCATGAAGTTGGAGTTACGAAAATAAGGTCTCGTCGAATAGCGGAACCTCGTTTTTGCAAAAATATAGTGGGTTACGACGCCAACGCTTTGTATTTGTCAACCATGCTTAGAGACATGTCTTGTGGAAAAGGAAGGGTTGTGCATTACAATAACGAAGCCGCCGCTCCCATACTGACACAAAGGCTCAAAGAAGGAAAATGGTTCGGATTTGCAGAAGTTGATATAGAGATCCCAAAGCACTTACACCCAAAGTTTGAGGAAATGTGCCCGTTCTTCTACAACAAAGAGGTCCCTGTTGAAGCTGTACCGCAGCATATGCTCGATTACCTAAAACACACGAAGCGGAACCGCGGAGACGGAAAGAAGTTAGTGGGAGCATTGTCTGCAAAGAAGATACTATTATACGCTCCCCTACTTAGATGGTATCTTGAGCATGGAGGAGTGATCACAAATGTTTATCGAACGATTGACTACCAACCAACAAAAATATTCACTTGGTTTGTGGAGCAAGTTACTGAAGCTCGTAGAACTGGAGATAAAGAAAAAAGCAAGGCGCTGCTGGCTGAGGTATTCAAACTGTTAGGAAATAGTGGGTATGGAAAGCTCATCGAAGCCTTGGAGAGGCAAACAAACGTTATTTACACCAAAGACGAAAAGGTTGTCGACAGAGCCTTGCGAAGCGCATATTTCAGTGATCTTGACGAAATTGGGGAAGCGTATGAGCTGGAAAGCCGAAAGCCTCGGATCACAATCAGAAGACCATTTCAGGTTGGAATAGCTGTATATCAACTGGCTAAACTTCGAATGCTTGAATTCTATTATGACTTTCTTGACAGATATTTTGACAGAAAAGATTTCGAATTGATTCAGATGGACACAGACAGGAATTATATGGCAATTAGCGCAGAAAAGTTGGAAGACATCGTCAAACCAGAGCTGCAAACAGAATTTGAGGCAAAAAAGAAAGAGTGGTTAGCTTGGGATAAGTGGAGCAGTCGGACCCCTGGGCTCTTTAAACTCGAGTGTGAAGGCAGCAGAATGATTGCTCTCTGCTCAAAATGTTATTACGTTGACGAATCTGAGGGGTAAAAAATAGAAGTTCAGCACGAAAGGGGTGTCGAAGAAGCAAAACGAGATCACGTACCAGCGTTTCAAGAAAGCTTTGGAAAGCAGCAAGGACATAGCAACTAATAGAGGTTTCAGGATGCGGGACGGCCAGATAGTCACTTACGAACAGCAGAAGCTGGGGTTGAGCGCTTACTATGACAAACGCTGGGTATTGGAAGACGGCATTCACACAGAACCGATCGAGTTTCATTGTTAGCTTGCTGGTGGTAGTTGTGTATCTGGTGGGACAACTAAAAGCTCTTCGCGGACAAACCAGCGTTTTGTTCCGTCAAATAAATAATAGATAACCGGTGCGTCTGGTTTTATCATAATTTTTTCAATCTCGTAAACATTCAAAGACCAGATTGGGTCGGTAGCTCTTCGCCGGCCACCTTCAAGTTCACCGGGTTGATAAAGATAGCGAACACTTAAACCGGAGGGGAGCTTTTTTTCGTTCACACCAACGGGTCTCAAATAAGGTGTCGAGGGTTTGGATGGAACAGTTTTCTTTTTGATGGCATCAACAGGTTTTTGACCGGTCAGTCGAGTGACTTCTTTATTCAAAGCTGAAATAACAGCTGGCAGTCGGGTCACCCATTCAGTCGATCTTTTGTCGTCTGGGAGTCGCATTTCAACCCCATATTGGTGTCCAAACAGTCGTTCAGCCAGGGTGCGGTTGAATCTTTCAACGATAGCTTGATCACGGTGAATATCCACACGACCACGTCTAACCTCAACATTATGTTTCGAAAGCAGTTGATTCACAGCACCCATGAACTCACGACCAGGATCGACCTGAAGCAGTTTCGGCCACTTCAAAGGACCACGACTATAAATCCGTTCCAGAGCAGATGCGACTTCTTTAGCCTCTTTTGTGGTTAACGGTTCGGCTTCTTTGTATCGAGAGGCCACATCTACCACTGTGAGAGCATATTTAAAAGTTTTACGGGAGCGTGGTGGGCGATCGTGTGGGAGATACAGAAGATCGGCTTGGTGAACTTTGTTTGGAACAGGAACATCAAATTTCGGTCTTGGAATGTACCGTGGGGCTGGTAAATAAACCTGCCAAAGAGCTTGCTTCATCAACCAGTTTTGAGCCACATCTTCCAAAACTTTCGCTGCCTGGGCTAATTTCTTAATTGCTGCAAACCCTTTCCAATACCCTTGCGGACTGTAATAGATTTTTGACAACTTATTGAAAATACTTGAGCTCATTGTATACCATACAAAATAAAAAAAAATGGACGACCCATTTGGTTGGTTGCAAGGTGAGAAAATTTCGGCGAAAAAAATTCAAGAAACATTGCAAAAAAAAATAAATTCATACCCATTATCAAAAAAGATTTATCGTTGTCCTTCATGCGAGGAGCAATTAATTTATGTGGTGAATGAGTTCTGTCGTGCATGTCCAAAATGTGGTAGAGCGTCTGAATTTGATGATGAACAATTTCAAGAAGAAATTCGGGAAAGAATTTTCACTGCAACTAATTTTCGTTTAAAAAGTGTTTTGCGGAAATGGAACATTTACAAAATGTTTTCTTCCAGCGAGGTAGATTTTCTTGGTAACGTTATTGCACAATTTCAGAAGATGTCCGGCAAGTCAGTGAACTACCCCTGTTTTCTGTACAATTATTTTGAAATAGTACCTTCTGAATGCTGGCCCAACAAAAAAGAAATTATGGAATCTATTTCTCATCACCTTCCAAAAAGCTTAGCAAGCTGGTGGCTCGCAAAACAGGAGTTTGATAAATGGTGGTTGAAAGCCAATCAATGTTCTTCATAAACATTTTCATATTTGCCTGTTTTCGGATTTTTTACCAAACGCATGACAGTACCTTTTTTCGGATGAGTCCAAAATTTCTTGCTTGTGACACCAGTTGGACCTGTGAAAGCATTTTTCGCAATATCACCTGACCAATACCGATCGAAAACAGGTTTTGTTGAAGGAATTAATTTTTTTGTTACTTTCTCAGCATATTTCGCTACTTCCCAGGGTTTAAAACCAGTTCCTTTTTGTTTATTTAAACCCAACCCTAACTTTTGTTTAGCATTGATTGCATTTCTTGCAGCCGCATGGCCCCACTGCCTCTGTTTGTAAGGAACTGTGTCAAGAGACTTAACCATTTTTTATCCGCTTTGTGTTTGCATTTTTTGAGATTTTCACCGTATTTTTTTTCACGGTTGGAACAAACATCATAATCGACATCATGTTGCATTGTAATCGCATCTGTAGCACCTGTGGGTTGTTGATATATTTCAAGAATTTCACCCGTTTCTGGATCGTATTTCACTTGCTTTTCAAGAGGATTGTATGGCCCTGTGAAATTATGTCCCGGCAATGTCCAACCTTTTTTTGGTTTCGGAAATTTACCAATTGCTGCATGTATATCAAAACCACTGCCCTCCACGTTTTCCGGCATAAAACTTGTTTTTGTTATTCCGCAACTAGCGCATTTTGCTTTCAAGAGTTTTTGATTGTTCTTTGTGATTACAACCTTTTCACTTTCCTGCACATTGGGTGTGTTCCGCTCTTCTTTCACACAGTACATTTATATTACAGTACAGTATATTTTAAGACAAATAATTTTTCACTATTTCCTCATTTTGAAGTAAATCGTTGGAGAACATTTTCAAAATATCGGCAAAACTTGTTCCTTTATTTCTTTCGTTTAAAAAGAGAAGGCAGTAATAACCACATCTCACACTTTGTTCCCATTGAATTTGATTATCATTTCTGAAAAAACAAACATTATATGTAGCCATATAATGTAATTTTATATCGAGCCATTTTATTGGTTAATTAATCGTAACACGTGTCACGTCAGTTGTTTGGATGGAGCAGGGTTTGGTAGATCACCTTGGAGTCTCCAATCAGATGCAAGTAGGCGGGCTCACTGTTATTATTTAGATCACTGGCGCTGTTAATTTCGGCCTCCTTACCATTCAGCGTCAACGCCATCTCCTTAATTAACTTTCAAGCTTTAAAGGCAAGTATACTCCTCAGATTATTATTTTTTGCTTCTCTGTTGTGAGCCTGGGATTTAGGTTTTTTGTTTGCCGTTACTTTATGGGTAAAGCACGTGTCTTAATTCTGGGTCATTCTTTTATCCGTCGCCTTCACGCGTTTATAACGCGTTCACACGATAACGAGTATACTACCAAGTTAGGCATTTCAACATCAGATTTTATTTGCAAATGGCACGGTGTTGGGGGTCGAACGGTTGCCAAAGTTCTGAAATATGACTTAAGTGTCGTGAAGGAATTTGGCCCCGATATCATCATTTTGCAGCTAGGGACAAATGATCTGGTCAACTCCTCTCCACTTACAGTGGGTTCCTCCCTCGAACACTTAGTCACCTTATTGCACGACGTCTACAAGGTGGACCTCATTTGTGTCTGCCAAACCCTCCGCCGTTCCTCTTTAGAAGTTTTATTTAACAAGAATGCTGGGTTATTGACTAGATACCTAAAAACGGTACTTGAGCCAATCCCATATGCATTCTTTTGGTCTCACAGGGGATTTTGGAAAACAAAGAGTGCATTCTTGTCCCAAGATGGTGTTCATTTGAATGGTAGGGGGCAACATAAATTTTATCGTAGTTTAAGAGGGGCAGTGCTCAGATGCTTGCGTTTACTTGATGACATTTAAAGTCTTATTCTAGAATACTGGTCGCCAGTTCCGTGGTTCATTTTCATGGCTTTTGTGCTGTGTTGCGTCCGCAGCTGTTTTTGTTTTGCAGTCCGACTTTATCTCCTGACATGTACAATTTGGGCTATGCCCTTATCTTGTCGGCTGTCTTTTTGTTCCTTTTATCTTAATGGGGCATACTACTTATCGTAATTTTAATGGCAGTTTTGTTATTTTTTACATTCCTGCCGTGATTTCTGCCCCCTTGATTGACGCATAGAGTATTGTCTGCCATGAGAGCAGGACGTTTCCATTTAAGTGTACAACCCCTTTCCGGCCGCTTTTCGCGTGCCCAATTGCACTTGGTTACTGTCCTTGCTCTGTTTTGTATTTGATCCGGAACTTGGCTTTGACTTGCTTAGCAAATGATATGTATATATATATATATTTTTTCTCTTCTATACCTGTCTTAAATCGTGTCGCGCATTGGCATTTTAGTTCTGCCCTCTCGTTTCCCTCGGGGACGTGCATGAACTCTCCTTTGTCGAGTTGTGCATTCTAATTTAACTTAACTACACCTTCTGAAAGCTATGCCTTCTCGTAAGCGCCCGGCGTCCGGCAGCACCTCACGCGGTCGTCCCAAACGTGCTCGAACGATGCCCTCGGCTTCGACAGCAACGACTGTTCCCCCTGAGTCAGCTACAGAGCCTAGTACAAACATCGATCTGGGAGCTTTAACTGCAACACTCACGGCCGCTGTGATCAGCGCAGTGCAAGCCGCCATGCAATCGCCACATCTGCCCGCAGGCAAATCACATGCCAGTGAAAGCACGAGTACCACCATGGATCCCGTGTCAGTAGAAGAGGCGGTGTCCGAACAGTTGGCGGTAATAACATCTTCTACGGCAGGTACGAAGGAGCCCGGCTCCTCTGGGGCTTCTTCTAACTTAGATAACTCAGGAAAACTAGTTTTTTCCAGTCTTGCCCTTGAGCTGGGAGGAGGCGTTTCGGATAAGATCAAGGCCAAAGTTTGGGCTGATGAGTACGTGGATCTCGGTATCCTACTTTCAGTCACCCTTAGTCCCGATCGTTACTCCATATCAATCAATACTTCTACTCCCAGCCAGGGTGCACAGCTTACTCTCGAGCCTTGTAAGCCTCCAAAAAAGATCACTAATACTAATCAATGGATCTCTGCGTTCAATACTTTCGTTGCAATTTATGTAGTTAGGTTTCCTCTCGAGGCACCTAAGCTTATGAAATGTTGCGAAATCGTTAGAGATATTGCCGCTAAATTCGGCGATTGGGTATTTTACGACGAGCAATTTCGCCTTCTACGGCAAACTGCTCCTAATAAGTATCCTTGGGATGCAGTGCATTGGTAGCTATGGCTAAAGGTGACTTTTCGTGGCCGACAAACGCCCTCAAATGGTGACAGGCCTCAAGGAAATCGACCCCGATCCCACCAGTCGCCATTCCCAAAAGGAACATGTTGGACATTTCAGGCGGGTCGCTTCTGTGGGGGTGGGTGTAAATTCGACCATAAATGCTATAAATGCGGGGCAAAACACCCCGCCACGCACTGTAATGCCGAGGGTCAAAAACGCGCTATTGCACAATCTCCCTTACCAGCTTCCCCACAAAATTCCACAGCCCCCAATAACGCCCGTCAGGGCCGATCGACTTGAGGCACTTTTAAATGGCTACCCTTTTCAGTTAAAAGATTATATACTTCGCGGTTTTAATTTGGGTTTTCATGTCCACTTGGAAGGTGAGAGGTGCGTTTTTGAACCTCCTAATCTAAAGAGTGCTATTGCGCGACCGGACATCGTTCGCAAAAAACTCAACAAAGAAATTACTGCTGGACGAATAGCCGGTCCTTTTCAGACTCCTCCTTTCCCTGACATGTTCTGCTCACCTTTAGGCATAGTACCAAAGAAGAATCCTGGGGACTTCCGATTAATTCATCATTTGTCTTTTCCTCAGGGTTCTTCGATAAATGACTTTATTCCTAGCGAATTTTCTTCGGTTTCTTATGCAACCATTAACGACGCTATCTCTGCCCTAAAGCGCGCGGGGAGGGGTTGCTTTAGGGCTAAAACTGATATCAAATCAGCCTTTCGGATCATCCCAGTACACCCAGACGATCACCCTTTGCTGGGTATGAAATGGGAAAATTTTTACTATTACGATCGTTGCTTGGTAATGGGCTGTTCTTCATCCTGTGCAATTTTTGAAAGTTTTAGCACTGCACTCGAATGGATTGCTATACATCGTCTGGGGGCCTCCAACGTATTACATATACTCGACGATTTTTTGTTTATCGCTGACACTAAAGAGAAGTGTCAGTTAGATCTGACTAACTTTCTGGGTATATGTCAATTCCTTGGCGTCTCCATCGCCGAGGAAAAAACAGTCGGTCCCGATACCTCGCTACAGTTTGCAGGCATTACGCTTGACTCTGTGTTGCAAGAGGCTAGGCTCCCAGAGGATAAGCTTCGGAAATGTCACGCACTCTTAACCTCGTTTTACTCACGTCGGAAGGTGACTCTTAAGGAGCTCCAATCACTAATCGGCCTTCTGAATTTTACTTGCTCAGTCATCCTACCAGGCCGAGCTTTCCTCCGTCGCCTTATTGATCTTACGATAGGTCTAAAGCACCCACATCACCGTATACGTTTAAGCAAAGACGCTAAGGCCGATTTAAAGATTTGGATGCGATTTCTGGCCGGTTTCAACGGCCGAGCTTTCTTTTTAGACGACCTGTGGGTCACGTCAACTACGCTTGAGCTCTTCACTGACGCAGCCGGTTCGAAAGGCTACGGCGCAGTTTTCGGCAGGAAATGGTTTTATGGTTCATGGCCTGAGTCATGGAGCTCCTTAAATATCACTTTCCTCGAGTTTTTTCCCATAGTCCTCGCATTACATATAGGGGTCAACAATGGCAAATAAATGTGTTTGTTTTGTGACAGACAATTCAGCGCTGGTTGATGTTATTAACCGGCAGACTTCAAAACATAAGCTCATTATGATACTTGTCCGGGATTTAGTACTTACTTCGCTCAAGTACAACATTCTATTTCGGGCTCGTCACATCGCGGGTATTCATAATTCTTGTGCTGATTTATTATCCCGCTTGCAGGTCAATCAGTTCAAACAAATTTTTCCAGAGGCGGACGAGATGCCAACTCCAATACCAGAAAACCTTCAGCCGAAGAGCTGGTCGCTTCCCTGAACGACCTTCTTTCCTCAGCCCTGTCCGCAGGGTCACAAAAGTTGTATTCACGAGCTTGGACAGTTTTCCGTGACTTTTACGAACACTTCGTTTCCCCTCACTCTATTAAGCTGCCCCTTTCTACAGCTACGATTGCACTTTTTATCTCTTATCTTCGCGCCCGGAAATTAGCCGCTTCTACTGTAACGTCTTACTTATCAGCCATCAGCTATGTACACAAGATGAAAGGCCTACGTGACCCAACTAAGGCATTTTTGATTCAAAAACTTTTGATAGCGGTCAGTAAACAAAGGTCACCCGACACTAGACTTCCTATTACAAAACCCGTTCTTTTTCAACTTGTGCGTTCACTGCAGCACACCAACTCTTCGGCAGTTCAGCGTACTCTTTTTACCGCTATGTTTCTAACAGCCTTTTATGGATTCTTCCGTATAGGCGAACTAGCTAGCAAGAGCCCTGAGTCCGGCGACTCAGTTGTCCAATTCAAAAGCCTCTCATTTTTATCGATGGACGGTTGCATACGATCTCTTAAGATAACAATCTGTCACTTTAAACACAACACCAGCAACCGGCCGGTGGACATTATTATTTCACGCGATTCTGCTTCGCCCTTCTGCCCAGTGCAGGCGATGCTCGATTATTGCAAAGTGAGGCGTTTTTCGCCAGGTCCGCTTTTCTACCTACACAACCGCCCCATCACCGTTAACCAATTCAATGCTCAACTTCGCTCTTGCCTATCGTTTTGTTCTCCCGATTCAAGCCGATACAAAAGCCACAGCTTTCGGATCGGGGCCGCCTGTCACGCGGCTGACCTAGGTTTCTCCGATTCCCAGATCAGGGCTCTTGGTCGCTGGAAATCCGACGCGTTTAAGCTTTATATCCGAAATGAAACACTTGCCGCCAATTAATTGTTATCTTTTCTTTTTTCTAATGTAATTACCCCGCTAAGTGTATTATCTAATAGCATGGACATACCAGTCAGTCACGAGCTGTGGCAATGTTCATGCCTATAGTCATACCTTTACTCTAGCGTAGTGTATGTATTTCACACGCCAGTCAGCGTAGTGTATGTATTTCACACGCCAGTCAGGCGTGAGCTGTGGCAATGTTATTGATTTTAGTAATACCTTTACCGGCTTATTCTAGTCTAGTGCCAATTAACACGTCGGTCAGTCAGGAGCTGCGGCTTGTTAATTATGGTTAGTTCATTTTCCCTTTGTGATGACGTTTAATACATCCTTTTTTTTATCTCATGGGTTTTTGCCAATAGCGGGGAAAACCACAAACTTAATTAATAAACAATCGCTTGCCCTGTCATCGGAGGTCAGACTTGGGCTGCTCCGAGACTTATCATATTTCTTGTCGCGAAATACCGTAATAACGTTTGACTGCTGCGTGGAACAGAATGTCTTCGCGCCCTCGGTTAACCTATTTTTTGTTTTCTTCTTTGCTGGCTGGGCTCTGCTCTCGTCTTGGTGGGGCGGCCACATTGTGTGGCTTGTGGCGGTTTTTTCGTGCCCCACCTTTGCTGAAGATACCATCAAATACTTGTAATTTTTGATATGGATATTTTAGACAAATAAATGTCACGCTAGTGGCCATATTTACGCCAGAACGGTGTATTTGTGTTTGGATTTTCTTATTTACGCTTCAGCAAACGAGCGCGACGAGAGCAGTCCCCTACCCCAACCGAGGAGTAAAATGGAACGAGATAAAAACAAACATTATATGTAGCCACATAATGTAATTTTATATCGAGCCATTTTATTGGTTAATTAATCGTAACACGTGTCACGTCAGTTGTTTGGATGGAGCAGGGTTTGGCAGATCACCTTGGAGTCTCCAATCAGATGCAAGTAGGCGGGCTCACTGTTATTATTTAGATCACTGGCGCTGTTAATTTCGGCCTCCTTACCATTCAGCGTCAACGCCATCTCCTTAATTAACTTTCAAGCTTCCCTCCGCCTCCCCAGCTCCAGCCAAACATCTTTTATTTTAAAATTTGATTTCAAATGTGGCGGTTTTTTCGTGCCCCACCTTTGCTGAAGATACCATCAAATACTTGTAATTTTTGATAAGGATATTTTAGACAAATAAATGTCACGCTAGTGGCCATATTTACGCCAGAACGGTGTATTTGTTTTTGGATTTTCTTATTTACGCTTCAGCAAACGAGCGCGACGAGAGCAGTCCCCTACCCCAACCGAGGAGTAAAACGGAACGAGATAAAAATGTGTCATCCCGTGCATTGACATTTCTTTTTCCCATTCCAAAGGTGGTGGAAGCCCAAATGAATCGAAATACTCATAAGTACCATCATTAGGCCAACAACATACCCAGTGAGTTCCCAAACTTCCAAAATCATCCAAGTTGAAAATGCATGGAGAATGAAACAAGGGTTTTTTTTCGTTTCTGCTAAAAATACCTTTGATGGGGATTCGTAAAAAGTTGCACCATTTTCTCAGGTCAATGTTGGATAGAGGTTTATCTTCAAATTTCACTTTTTTTTTTAAACGATAATCCTCCCAAGTTCCATAAAAAGGTGGAGGTTGAATTTGCATTCCTTTACCTTTTGGTATTGGTGGTGATCGTCTTGTTCGTGGTGGCGGTGGTGGTGGTTGCGTTTGCATACCTTTTCCAACTCCACCACGCTGAGAAGTACTTTGAATCTGTGTCTGGCTTAATTTTATTACCATTCCTTTCCCTGCCGCTGATCTTTTTTTCAATCGCGCGATTTGAGTTTCAGTGAGAAGAAGTTCGACACCACGCCCAATTTGGTCTGGTTAAACTTTCAGATTAACAGGTGTCTTCGTAACATAAGCTTTTTGAAGTTTCTTTTTCTGACCATCAGTCAGTGCGATTTTGAATGGATGATAAGTTGTGCTCATTGTGTATATTATACTTTGAATTTTTTTTTTAATTTTTCTAGACGACAACAAGTTCATTACCAATTTGTTTCAACACAAATTCTTGTTCATTCAAAACCGCGGCGAAGATTTTATAATCTTGAGCGTTAGCAGGTTCGTTAAGTTTGTAATGAAAATAAAGGATTTGTGGGTCCCCTGTCAAACTTTCTTTGGCATTTCGTAAATCGAAGTATCTAATTGGGTATAACTTCTCAAAGTTTGCGACTTGTATCTGAACGCCGGTGTTGTAGTCGTTTTTTCTGTATCTAAAATTTATCAAATCCTTCAAAATTCTTAGTTTAAACTCATTATCGTATTCAATCTGAGGGTAAAAGTTTGTTCCGCATTGGACACTGCAAGTTTTCAATTTTGCTGAGGCATCACCATCGATATCAAATGTGTCAAAAAAGTAAGGATTTTGTTCGTAACGATTTATTTTACGAGCTTGTTGAAAGAATACAAAGACATGTTTGGGGTTTTTTATTCCACTCCCAATCATGAACATACCACTCTCGTCCCTTCTTTCACTCAAAGAAAAAATATTTTCTTTCAAGTATTTCCATTGGGTTGGTTTTAAGAAATTTTCATTTACAAAGGTCTGTCCTTTACCAGTGAAATGTAATTGTGGAACCCATAATTCTAATTTGCGAACAACAATTCTTCGAGTTGTTCCATCATTTTGGTAAATCAATTCTCTATCATTTTGTAAAGTAATAAGAAACTCAAGTTGCATTGGTGGCAGCAGCCTGTCGGAAAGCCCTTCGAAAAAGGAGTATCTGTTTAAAGGAATTGTTGTCTGAACCATCTTTCCGCCATATGATAGAAGCGCCCTTGATCTCATTCCAGTATTCGTCGCATTTCCATCAGTTACTGTGGTTGCGTCAATGTCAAGATACCAAAACTGATCTTTTGCCACGTTTCTTGAAAAATCATCAGAAAATTCAAGTAGATTTTTGATGAAAATGAATTTGTGGATATTATTCGCATAGTAAAGTTCTTTGCCAGATGAGTTGACCCTCAAACTTTTAATCAATGAAAAGGAACCGTTTATCGGAGCTGATTCGGTGTCAGCGACAACATTACCTCCATTTGCTGTTGCTTCAAACTTGAAATCTACGCGGAAACAGGCATTATACCAATCATAAAAATTGTCCCTGTCCATCAACTTGAAAGTGTAACCCTCCTTCTCTTGAGTGTCACCATTAGCAGGTAAGAGAATAGGGGTGGTTGAATTAAATTTGACATATTTTTCACTCTCGAGGTATGGTTGAATTCTGAACATAACAACAAGCTTTTATATTAAAAGAAAAAAAAAATTTTTGCGCTTAAATTTCATTTGCCAAAATTCGATTCAATTTTATCAGAGCCTCATCTGATTTTTTTGGTAGTTTATTTTGTAAAATGTTTGTAAGTTTATTTTGTGCATCCTTACTCATTTGTTTTTTCTTTCGCTCTTGCAGTATTTTTCGTATTTGTTTCGAACCTTTTTCGACAGCAATTTCACCAACTTTCTGACCCGCTTTTTCAGCAAATGTTTTTGCGGTTTTTTCGGCAGTTTTCTTTGCCACGTTCTTCACAGCGCCTTTCAATACTTTACCAACGGTCATAAGGGTGTCACGTATCACACCCGACCCTTTATGTTTATAGCGAAAAGTTCCGGTTTTTTCATCAAAAAATTTTGCCCACTCGCTCGGATGATTCATGGTTGTATATTAATGAAAATAAAATTCATTCTTGTTTTATCATTAAATTAAATAAAATATCAATCCCGTTAAGATCCAGAGCACCACCAATTCCGTCAGTAACTCTAATCCTTACCGAATCGATAATTTTTTTGTTCACAGGATGCCAATTGAGAATAACCGGTTCTTTTTCAAATGGATAACTTACTCGAAGCATGGCTGTTGAAAAAGTGTATATTACATCTTTTGGAACATTGTTCGATTCCCGGGTGATCAGATCACAGTGGATAAACACCCAATCAACACCTCTTGTAATATCTGGTAGTTTTCTTCCGACACTATCTCCACTCAAAGTCACTTTTCCATAACCAATTAAATCAGAAAAAGATCCTTGAGATAAGTCAAGCTCATAATCATCATGAATTAAAATGACAACTCTGTAAACCGTCATATCGAAATACATATTGAAAATGAAATCACTTTTTTCAACGTTTGGATCTACTCTACCGACGTGTTTCTGAATAAAATGGTTAATGTTTGTGTAATCATACATTCCATTTGGGAAAGTCAAAGTTTTCCAAGCTTGTTCCTTTTTTTTTTTCCAGCGAATTTTGTTATTATCATAAGCGGCATCTATATTATACCATGAATAACTCATTGAGATATTTTTCAATGCTGCTTGATATTTTTCTGAATCTAAATAAATTGGAGTTGGAAAATTAATTGTGAAATCATGTGGAACATTCTGGTCTCCATTTCTTTGGAGTTTTGCGAGTTTTGAGCTGAGAATGAGATCAAAAGACATAATTATTGTTTTATATAATCAGAAATAATTTTTTTCTTTTGTTTTTTATCGATTGTGCCGAGTTCAACAAGTGAATCAAGAATATATAATACCTGATTTTTTAGTTTCATTGAGCTATTTCCTGCTTTTATCGATCCTAAGCTCAAATAAAGTCGTTTGATCAACTTTTCATCTTCATAATCAGTGATGCCACTTCCTTCAGTTTCCCAATCCTGTTTAGAAAGGTCATCTTCATCGTCAGAAAGTTCAAAAGCAGGTCTTCGGCTCATGACAGCTTTTTCAAGAGGGGTTTGAGCAGTTTCTCTTTTTTCTTGTTTTTTAGGTGGTTTCAATTTCGCCTTTTTTTCTTGCAATTGTGTTAATAAAGGTTGTTTCCTTTTAAGTAACTTTTCTGCATGTTCTTGATGTGCTTTCATGGTTTCGAGATTGTATTCCTCTTCTTTCAGTTTTTCTATATCATATCTATGGTATTGTGATTCTTTACTTTTTACTTTGTAAGCTGGGTCATGTCCATGTTTGCTAATAATACTTCTTACATTTCTAAGCCGGTTTGATATTTCTTTTTTTGTTTCACCTTTGTAAGATCCCGGCATAACAGTTTCTTCCATCAAAGGTGGAGGTGGTAATGGAAAGTCATCAAATTCTTGATATGGAGGTGGTTGTGATGTTGGTACTATAGGTGTTGTGGTTGTTGTGGGTGTTGTTGGTGGTGATGGTGCTGGAGTTGGTGCATCCGGTCTGAATTCATCACCAAAAGGGTTAATTTCGTCAAATTCATCCATTGTGTAATCAGGAACTTCCTGCTCCTCCTCTTCTTCTTCTTCTTCCGCAGTGGTGCTTCTATTTTCATCAAGCCTTTTTGTAACTGGTCTAAAAAGTTCTTCTCCTGCAAGCTGACCAAACTCTTTTTTATTTTATCCATTCTGAATTTTTGGTGAATTTCTTCTGTTTGCTGATCGATCGCCGTTTTTCTTCAGCCAACTGATGCCATTTTTTCATTGACATATTTTCAGCGTGAATATATAGAAGCGAAAAAAAATGAAGATTCCAAATTATGACCCAGGTTCTTCTAAGAGTAACTACGAACAAGGTCACCCTTGCATGCCAGCAGATGTTTTTCGGATGTTAATTTGTGGACCCAGTAATTCTGGTAAAACAAACACATTACTGCATATGCTTTATGAGTTGTTAGAGTATGATAAAATTTACCTCTTTTCAAAAAACCTGCACCAGAACAAATACCAGGCTCTTTTGCAGTACTTCGCTGAAGAAGTCAACCCCGACCCCAAGGTTGGTTATGAGGTTATCGAGGCCCATAGTGATGAAATCATTCCACTCGAAGAGCTTCCGGTGGACACCCAAAAAATAGTTGTTTTTGATGATCTTGTTTATGAAAGCAACCAAAACAGCATCATTAATTATTTTATCAACGGGCGGCACAGAAACTGCTGGGTTATTTACCTCACTCAAACTTTCTACAAGGTGCCGAAAAACATCCGTGATAACTGCAGCCATTTTTGTATTTTCAGATTTCTTCCAAGAGAAAACAAACGGATTGCAGACGAGATAGGTGTGGATCATGACGCTTTAGATCGCGCCACCGATAAAAAATATTTTTTCTTTCACTATGACAATCCCCAAAAATTAATGAAAAAAAATTTTGATGAAGATATATAATGGGGTATATTAACAGTCAAATAGGTGGAACTAGCCAAACTACGATGAGTGAAAGTGGAAAAGTTGGTCCTCCTGGCCCAGGTGGTCCTCCTGGCCCTGAGGGTCCTCCTAGACCGAAGGGTGATAAAGGCCCAGGAGGACCACAAGGTCCTAATGGTCCAAGAGGAGAAAAAGGGCCCGCTGGTCCACAAGGTCAGGAGGGGGCACAAGGACCGCGGGGTTTAAAAGGTGATAAGGGCGACAAGGGCGACAAGGCCGATAAGGGCGATAAAGGTGATCGTGGCCCTCAGGGTAGTGCCAGCGGTTCTGCTAATATTGACATGCAAAATAAGTACGATATTTTACGATTAAAAAGCAACCCTTATCCTGTCCACGGTGATCTGACAAAGGTAATAAACTATCAGGACACGAGAAATATCTTTCTTTCAAAAAAAGAAGGCGGAAAAATGGAAGCAAGCATTGATATGAACAATAATACAATCTACAACGTAAAAGACCCAGTACAGGCAGACCAAGCCACAAACAAAAAGTATGTCGATAATCAGCTTGCGAAAAAATTGGATAAAGGAGCTAATATTGATATGAAAAATAAATCAATTATCAATCTTGATCTTCCATCAAACAAAAGAGACGCTGCATGTGTCGAGTTTGTTAACTACAGAATTGATGACGTACCAAACAAAAAGTTTCTCAAATTTGATGGCACTAACAATATGACTGGAAACTTGAATTTAAACAATAATAAAATTGTTAACTTACAAACCGATTACAAAGATTCGAAATCCGCAGTTAATGTTGAGTTAATGGAAAATGAAATAACAACTAGAGAGATCTTGTCACTCAAAAAATTCATGAATCTCAGATTATTAACTCGGGGCAAAAAAGAGACGCCTTCAGATACTTGATGGAAGACACTGATGAATCTTCGAGTGAAAACAATATCGAGGTTTTGGGTATCAGTGATTTTCCCGAGTCTCCACATCAAATTAATAAAAAAGCTTACCATCTTAAACTCTTGTTTGAAAAAGGCTCGCCCTACCAGTACTGGTCACGCCTCGGTTTTAACTTATATAAACTTCCGGTCGGTTATTACACAATGGTCGTTGAATGGTTCCCCCGGAAATGAATGAGTTGAGTGTGACAGTGCAAGCTACGACAATTTCAATTTCTAATTATGTAACCAAAGCATTCGAGAAGTACACCAAAACAGTTATCAATTTTCACAGATGGGGTAGCTCACCTCTACAACACCTATATCTTGATCTGCACGGTACAGTTAGTAATCCATCATTTTTAACAATTGGTCATTTAATTGTCTATGGTGTTAAAGAAACAATTTCAAATGTTGACCCAAGTGTCTATGACACCGCTTTTGTTATTGAGAATGGAAAAATGGTTATGGAAACAGATTTGTCTTTAAACGGACATAAATTAAGTAATTCCGTTCATTATATACATGGTCGTTTAAATACCAAAAATGGGCGAAAATTTTTATTAAATGGTTGGGATAAATTAATGATTCCAAATTATAGTCACATATTAACTATAAAAGCGCTCTATTTCAACCTCAAAAGTCAATATACGCCTATTTCTTTAGACATAAAACACAGTAACGATTTAACTCAATCGATCCCTTACACTTCAACCCAATCAACTCGATCACAGACAATAAATATCAATTTAGTACTAGCGTTTGGTCTTATGGGTGTGGAATTGGTGGGTGTATCAAATGAGGAAATATTACTATTGATTGAATATAGAGTGCCATAAAAATTTTTACATTTATTATATAACACAATGCAGGACATTTTC
Source organism: Siderastrea siderea (assembly GCA_964030785.1). Classification (NCBI taxonomy): domain Eukaryota; kingdom Metazoa; phylum Cnidaria; class Anthozoa; order Scleractinia; family Rhizangiidae; genus Siderastrea; species Siderastrea siderea. The sequence goes on from OZ034970.1 coordinate 50,043,095, forward strand.
GACTTCAACCATATCGACCAAACACTTTCTAAAGAGAAAGTTAAAATTCTGAAAGATTTATACGCTTATTACCATAAGAAACATTATGGTTATGAAAAGTTGTACCGCGGTTTTCGAAGAAAAAATTTTGTTTGTAATCTTTCCGCTGGCAAATTAATTATTAGTGCCGCAGTAGCCGGAGGAATTACGTTGAACCCTGTTGTAATGGCAACTTTAACTGGTGTTGGTCTTACTTTGAAAGCAGTGGCAAGCTTTAAGAAATATGATAAGAAAACAGAACGAGCAAATGATGCCCTTATCGAATACCAAAAAATTCTTGATGAGATTCGCTTTTACCTCAGAGGTGAAGCTTTCGACGAGAAGGTCTTTCTTGATAGATTGAAAATGATAGATAATTTTGTCACTGATCATTGTATGGAGATTCCGCTTTCTGTTCAAAGAAAGTATGAAAAAAAATTCACTCAATTGTAGATTTTCAAAGTAATTATATACGCAAACAAAATGATTGCACTTTTTGCAACTATTTGTTATTGGTTTTTTGAGCTTCTCACGCCCCCCGAAATTAGGCAAATACGCTTTATCACTCGTGAGTGTGTTTCAAAAATATTGTTACCAACTCGTGATGAAGATGGCTACCCCATTTCAGGACTAGATGTGGTTCCTTAATAAGATTTTTTCCTAATAAAATTGAAAAATAAAACTTTTTTCTTATAAACAACGAAAAATGCGTGATAGACACGCGTGACCTTATGTGACAAGAGGCGTGACATTGCGTGACGGCAAACGTGACAGTCACGCGTGACATTGCGTGAAAGGTCACATAAAAGAGCAAAAACCCTTGTCAGGGGGTGCTCGTGGCTGTCTTGCCTAGCCTCGGCTAGGACTTTCACCTCACCGAAATGAGGATTTAACCCCTGACAAGGCGGTTGTCATTCCACATTTTACCTCTGGGAGCGAGGTTGAAATCCCGAGGGATCTCTGAGCACCCCCCTGTCACCAGTAGGGCCGAGGCGGGCTCACCCGTAGGGTACTCTTCCCACTGGAAGGAGTTCCCCTATACCTCGTAATTCACCGCATGCAAGCCTTCAAACAGGGTTCAGATGGTGGCCAACCATCACCCCCCTAAGGCTTTACCAATGAGTGAACTAATTAATATTGATCACTTTCAATATATATTAAACACATTTTTCTTCTTCTATTCCTTATGGTACCCTTTTTCTGTCCTTCACCTAGAAATGTCGCAATAATTGGATGTTTTTACGCATGCGCTTCACAAAATTTTACCTCGAGTAGAAAAGTATACGCTATTAAACAAATGTATCTTCAACACATCTCTTACTATGGATGTCTGTACAGATCAACAAACGATCTCACAAGACTGGCCAACAGAGGAAAGTTTTGAAAGAAAAGAAATTTTAAAATGGCGGGATATTTCAGACGCTATTTACAAAATTAAAAAAGTTAAATATAGAAAAGGTAAATATGGGGATTCAGCTATTTTAACTTTAGAAACAAAAAATGGAGATGAGTTTTGTGTGTGGGCCCCTAAACGACTTACAGAAGACCTGATGGAAGATGATTATTATCAATTTGTCTACAAAATAGGTCTCAAAACTTCTGCTGACGGTAATGAATATTTTGATTATGAATTAATTTAACCTGTCTGTGAATATTAATTTGTTTTTTCAAGCTTGAGTTGTTAAGGGGTTTCCCTTCAATGTTTGAACGAGAATATAAATTACGTCATTGTCTGTGAGTTTCACCAGACCGCGAATTCACGCGCTGTAAACACAACTTAATGACTGTGGTAATATTCCAATATATCAGTGCAAAAATTAACAAGAGTTATATCCAATATCGGAACAGAGATGGTTATTTCGTGTAAGATTTCTTCTTTTCTATAACAAGGGTAACAACACCCTCCACAACAACAATGCATATAGGCTACACACACCAGAATATGTACAAGCCGCTCCATTTCAGGACAGAAAGGTTGAATTAAAAGCTCATTGTGAACCAGATTCCAACCCAAAGCCTCTCGCTCTTTCAGTTTTATGGCGAGGTAATGTTTGTAAATTATCTCACGTAATTCTGGTGGTAGGTTTCGTATTGTTTCAATAACCTGACAGGTGTTGAATCTAGCAGCCATCAAATTTGACTCATAAATATCTAATCAGATAAAAAAAATGTGTGTGTTAAGTTATGTTTTCTTTTTTTTTTCGGTTGTTAAGTGGTATATCATAGATTAAATGAATAATACCTGTTTATCAGTGGTTAATATTCGAATTTTAATTCGCTATATGCGGTGTGCCAATCGTAAGTATCAGAGCAAATCTTTACTAAAGGTATATTCTCAATCGGAAGAGTGTATAACAGTTTATGTTTGATTCCTTCCTTAAAACAAGGGTAACAAAGACCTTCCCAGCGACAGTCTATATAATCTAAACATATAATTATACGCACAAGTTTCTGCTTTTTATAACATAAAGGTTGTTTTAAAAGCTCATTGTGTATCTCTTTCCATTCAGCTGTTTGTTGCCTTGTTTCCATGGTAAGTTATGTAATGCTCTAATATAATACATGGTTTGTAGTTATCTAATTGTAATATTTTTAAAAAAATAATAGGAGATGCTTCGTTTTAATCTTTTCTTCTTTTTTTATGCTGGGTGGTTTATTTCGGGTAAGTAGTATATCCTGTAGTTAACAAATACTTCCTGTTTCTCAGAGGTTTATTTCCGAATTTTAAAGCACCCACCATAATAAACATGCGACGCAAGGAGCTTGTTTATTATGGTGGGTGCTTTAAAATTCGGAAATAAACCTCTCACAATCAGGTGGTATTTGTTAACTACAGGATATACTACTCAAAGCTCATTATTGTTTTATATAATTAGTAGTAATTTTTTTCTTTTCCTTTTCATTTATTATACCGAGTTCAACAAGTGAATCAAGCAGATAAAATACCTGTTTTTTAAGTTTTATTGAGTTGTTTCCTGCTTTTATTGATCCTAAGCTCAAATGAAGTTGGTTGATCGATTTTTCAGCTTCATCAGAGAGGTCACTTCCTTCGGTCTCCCAATCTTGTTCAGAAGAGTCATCTTCATTGTCAGAAAGTTCAAAAGCAGGTCTTCGGCTCATGACAGCTTTTTCCAGGGGGGTTGGAGGAATTTTTTTTGCCCAGGGGAGTGGACTTTAGTCTCTGCTTCCCCTCCTGTAACCGTTTCGAAAGAGGTTGGGTTACCCTTCTTTTTTCATAGATCCCATCTCTTATTTTTTTGAGTTCCGCAATGGTTTTACCTTTCAAACCTAATTTCGATTTTCCTACTCTGTAGTTTTCATCATGACCTTTTATGGTAATGATCCGATTTATATTTTACAACAAGATTGATTCATGGGGGGGATATTCTGGCTCAACTGGTCCCGGCATCTCCATCAGTGATGAGGGTGGTGGTGGAAGATCACCACTATCAACAAGTTCTTGATATGAGGGTGGTGGTGATGGTAGTGGTAGTTCTGGTGATAGTGGTGGTGATGGTGCATCCGGTCTGAATTCATCACCGAAAGGATTGGTTCTGTCAAATTCATCCATTGTGTAATCAGGACCTTCCTGCTACTCTTCTTCTTCTTCTTCTTCTTCTTCTTCTTCTGCATTGGTTCTGCTCTTTTTATCAAGCCTTTTTGTAATTGGTTTAAAAAGCTCTTCTCCTGAAAGCTGACCAAACTCTTTGTTAATTTTATCCATTCTGAATTCTTGGTGAATTTCTTGTTCTTGCTGATCGACAGCCGACTTTTCTTCCGCCAATTGATGCCATTTTTTTACTGACATATTTTCTAGTGTTGATATATATGAAACAAAAAAAATGAAGATTCCAAATTATGACCCAGGTTTTTCCAAGAGTAACTACAAGCAACGTCACCCTTGCATGCCAGCCGATGTTTTCCGGATGTTAATTTGTGGACCTAGTAATTCTGGCAAAACAAACATATTACTGCATATGCTTTATGAGTTGTTGGAGTTTGATAAAATCTACCTCTTCTCAAAAAACCTGCATCAGAATAAATATCAGTCTCTTTTGCAGGACTTTGCTAAAAGAATCAACTCCAAGATTGGTTATGAGGTCATCGAGGCTTACGGTGATGAAATCATTCCACTCGAAGAGCTTCCGGTGGACAACCAAAAAATAGTTGTTTTTGATGATCTTGTTTGTGAAAGCAACCAAAACAGCATCATTAATTATTTTATCAACGGGCGGCACAGAAACTGCTGCGTGATTTACCTCACTCAAACTTTCTACAAGGTGCCGAAAAACATCCGTGATAACTGCAGCCATTTTTGTATTTTCAGATTTCTTCCAAGAGAAAACAAACGGATTTCAGACGAGATAGGTGTCGATCATGACACTTTAGATCGCGCCACCGATAAAAAATGTTCTTTCTTTTACTATGACAAGCCCCTAAAATTAATGAAAAAAAATTTTGATGAAGATACATAATGGGGTATATTAACAGCCAAATAGGTGGAACTACAAACCAAACAACAAGTCAAACGACCGGTCCTCCTGGCCCCGAGGGTCCTCCTGGGCCGAAGGGTGACAAAGACCCAGCGGGACGACAAGGTCCTTATGGACCGAGGGGTGAAAAAGGTGCCACGGGTCCACAAGGTCAGAAGGGGGCACAAGGACCACAGGGTTTAAAAGGCAACAAAGGTGATAAAGGCGATAAAGGTGATAAAGATGATAAAGGTGACAAAGGTGATCGTGGACCTCAGAATATTGACATGCAAAATAAGTACGATATTTTGCGATTAAAAAGCAATCCTTATCCTATCCACGCTGATCTGTCAAAGGTAATAAACTATCAGGACACGAGAAATATCTTTTTTTCAAAAAAAGAAGCGGGAAAATGGAAGCAAGCATTGATATGAACAATAACACAATCTACAACGTAAAAGACCCAGAACAAGTAGATCAAGCCACAAACAAAAAGTATGTCGATAATCAGCTTGTAAAAAAACTGGATAAAGCAGCTGATATTGATATGAAAAATAATTCAATTATCAACCTTGATCTTCCATCAAACCCAAGAGACGCCACATGTGTCGAGTTTGTTAACTACAAAATTGATGACATGACACAAAAAAAGTTTCTCAAAGTTGATGGCACTAATAGTATGACAGGAGACTTGAACTTAAATAATAATAAAATTGTCAACTTACGCACCGATGACAAAGATCTGAAATCTGCAGTTAATGTTGATTTTATGCAAAGTGAAATAACATCTTTGACAGATCTTGTCAGTCAAAAAATTCATGAATCTCATATCACTAGCTCGGCACAAAAAAAGGACGCCTTCAGATACTTGATGGAAGATGTTGATGATTCTTCGAGTGAAAACAACATCGTTGTTTTGGGCATCAACGATTTTCCTAAATCTCCACATCAAATAAATAAAAAAGCTTACTTTCTCAAACTCTTGTTTAAAAAAGACTCACACCAGTACCAGTCACGCCTCGGTTTTAACCTCCATCCACTTCCGGTCGGTTACTACACTATGATTGTTGAATGGTTTCCACCAGAAATGAATGAGGTGAGTGTAACACCACAAGCTACGACGATTTCAATTTCCAATCATACAACTAAAAATTTTGAAAAATACACAAAAACAATTATCCATTTTCATAGATGGAATAGCTCACCCCCACAATATATATATATCTCGATCTGCACGGTACGGTCCGTAATCCATCATTAATAACAATTGGTCATCTAATTGTTTATGGTGTTAAAGAAACAATTTCAAACGTTGATCGAAGTGTCTATGACACTGCTTTTGTTATTGAAAATGGAAAAATGGTAATGCAAACAGATTTGTCTTTAAACAGACATCATTTGATTGGTTCAGTTCATCGCATAAATGGAATTTTAAATACAAAAAATGGTAACACATTTTTATTAAATGGTTGTGATGAAATATTAATGAATCAGAGTGAAGAGATATTAAACATAAAAGTAACATATAAAAGTAGAAAAAACAATATACACCTATTTCTTTAAAGATGATATCTATTAATGCACAACACCCAATTTTGACAAGCGTGTCTGAACAAACTATTACAGCGCGGAGCGCGCTACCGTTTCCACTAGACCAAGATTTTTGACACTTTTCTGACACTTTTTCGACACTTTTTTGATTGAGGGGCGGAGTTTATCGGACCGTTTGAAATTAGCGCACGTGAACTAGACGTCGTAAATAAGATAACCGAGTCGTTCGTACAAGTTTGTCTAGACAAAATTTCGCGTTTGTCACTTCGCTCATTCGCTCATAATCGTGGGTATCCGTTTTGTTGCGTCGTACAAATACAAATTAAAACTTAAATCTGAAAACGTGAAACGGTTTAGCATTGACAACTGAACAAAAGTGTCACAGTCTTTGCTCAAAATTGATTTTGATACAACAATTTGCACGTGCGGAGCTGTCAAAACGTGCATTTTTCACGCACAAACGTGTAAAAAGCTAGCTTATTCAAATTTAAAAAAGACAGGAAAAGAGGAAGAACAATCAGCTGCATATTACTCATATCGAATATTCGTGACAATTGATGTAGAACTAGTAGTTATTTTAGTTATTGATTTGTTGATATTCACAAAATTATGCATATCGTGCACTTGTTTGTTACAAGACCATTTCCGCCCCAGTGAAGGTTCTATTTTTGGCTCAGGTCGTGACAATAAATAACTTTTGGAAGAACATTGCATGCAACAGATACAAAAATATTCCTCGTAGTTGGGTGGTAACTCACTATGAAAGTATTTGAAAATCTTCATTTTGTGTCATCGTTATGTATAATTTTATCACACAATGTTGAGCGAAAGTCCAAAATAACACGAGAAATGTAACATTCAACAACAGAATAAAAGACGCATAATTCAACACAACATAATGTTTAGTTTTGAGGCATAAATCGCCAAATTCGAAACACAACTGGTGAATCTAGCTCACTGACTCTCAGAAGTATTTTCCGATATATCCCTTCATCTACCGAACGAGCTCGAACAAACATCTCTTGAAAGTTATCTGTGTTGTCCACGTTTAGATTCACATAACCGCCGTCTTCGTCCTTGTATCGTATTCGCAAAGTGTTGGACGTGTGATGTCGCAGCCTCGCAGGTCCGTCTGATATCCTCCACAAGCGAAGAAACGAATAATTTCGTACGATTCCATCGACAACGTCTGCTTCAGTAGAAAACTTTACCAATTCATCCTAGCCGTACTCAACTTTTATTTGGAACTTCAGGCCGGCCTACTAATGTACTCGAAGTGTTAAAGTCTAGACTACCCGTCCCGCCACATATCAATCACTGTCAACGCCCACTTTGACGTTGCGGCTCCTTTGTTAAAAGTGTCAAAAAAGTGTCAAAAATTCATCAAAAATCTTGGTCTAGTGGAAACGGTAGCACGCTTCGCGCTGTAATTCAACCAAAACAACAAGAACACAGATATTAAATTTTCGTTATAGTTTTGTTTCTTGTTGTTTAATGTCAATGAAATTGAATTCAGTTGCGAAAGATGAAAAATTATTAATGTTGATTGAATATAGAGTGTCATAAACATTTTTTTTATATTATATAGCATAATGCAGAATATATATGAATTCAACCATATCGACCAGACACTTTCTTAAGAGAAGGTAAAAAAAATGAAAGATTTATATGCTTATTACCACAAGAAACATTATGGCTATGAAAAGTTGTACCGCGGTTTTCGAAAAAAAAATTTTCTTTGTAATCTTTCGGCTGGCAAATTAATTATTAGTGCCGCAGTAGCCGGAGGAATTACGTTGAACCCTCTTGTCATTGCAACTTTAACAGGGGTCGGTCTTATTTTAAAAGCAGTGGCAAGCCTTAAGAAATACGATAAGAAAACAGAACAAGCAAATTTTGCCCGTATCAAATACCAAAAAATCCTTGATGAGATTCGCTTTTACCTCAGAGGTGAAGTTTTCAACGAAAAGGTCTTTCTTGATAGATTGAAAATGATAGATAATTTCGTCACTGGTCATTGTATGGAGATTCCGCCATCTATTTCTAGAAAGTATGAAAAACCATTCGCTCCGTTGTAGATTTTCAAAGTAATTATATACACTTACAAAATGATTGCAACTTTGCAAGCTATTTGTTATTCGGTTATTTTTGAACTTCTTTCACCGCCAGAAATTAAGCAAATAAGATTCATTACTCGTCAGTGTGTTTCAAAAATATTGTTACCAACTCGTGATGAAGATGGCTACCCCATTTCAGGACTAGATATGGTTCCATAATACAATTTTCCACGCTTTCCAAAAAAGTACACACTATTAAACAAATGTATGCCCATTATATTCTTACCATGGATGTCTACACAGATCAACACACAATCTCACAAAATTTCCCATCAAAAGATGTATTATTTGATATACCAGATTTCTCTGATGAAGAAGAATGGCCAACAGAAGAAAATTTTGAAATTATTGAAATTTTAAAATGGAGAGATATTTCTGATGGAATATATAGAATACAAAAAGTTACACACCGAAAAGGTAAATTTGGGAATTCAGCTGTTTTAACTTTAAAAGCAAAAGATAGTGATAATTTTCGTGTATGGGCCCCAAAACGCCTTGTTGAAGATCTTGTATATTATCCTTATCGATTTGTTAATAAAATGGGTATAAAAATGTCTAATGAAGGTAATGAATATTTTGATTATAGATTTAAAAAATAAATTAATGATTATAATAAACTTCTTCAAATACATCAGTGCAAAATTTGACTAAAGTTATATCATATATTGAAACTGGGATGGTTAGTTCATGAAGGATTTCTTCTTGTTTATAACAAGGGTAACAACATCCTCCCTGACAACAGTGAATATAAGCTATACATATTATAATATGCACAAGCCGCTCCATTTCAGGACAGAAAGGTTGTTTTAAAAACTCATTGTGAACCAGGTTCCAACCCAAAGCCTCTCGCTCTTTCAGTTTTATGGCGAGGTAATGTTTGTAAATTATCTCACGTAACTCTGGTGGTAAGCTTTGTATTGCTTCCATAACCTGACAGTTGTTGAAACCGGCAGCCATCAAATTTGACTCACAAATATCTAATTTTATTATAAAAAATTTTTTTTCATTCGTGTTCGGTTATCTTTCGTTTTAATATTTTCTTCTTTTTTTATGTACTGGGTGGTTGACTCTTCACAAAAGCACATCGAGGATAACCAATGCCTCACTAATTCGTTATATACGCTGTGCCAGTCGTAATTTTCAGAGCATAACTTTACTAAAGATAAATTCTCGATCGGAGGTGTGTACAAAGGTTTATGTTTGATTCCTTGCATTAAACAGGGGTAACAAAGCCCTTCCCAGCGGAAGTTTTTATATTCTAAACATATTATACGCACAAGTTGCTGCCTGATATGACAGAAAGGTTGTTTTAAAAGCTCATTGTGTATCTCTTTCCATTCAGCTGTTTGTTGCCTTGTTTCCATGGCGAGATATGTAATGCTCTAATTGAAAAGCTTTTGTTATGATACAAGATTTGTGATTATCTAATTCAAAGAATTTTAAAAAATAATACGAGATGCTTCGTTTTAATATTTTCTTCTTTTTTTTTAATGCTGGGTGGTTTATTTCAGTTAATAAGTAGTATATAGTGACTCAGACAAATACTACCTGATTCTCAGCGGTTTATTATCTTTTTTTAAAGCTCCCACTTAATAAACAAGCGAGCAAAGGAGCTTGTTTATTATGTGGGAGCTTTAAAAAAAGAAAATAAAAGACTGAGGACCAGGTGGTATATGTCTGACTCACTATATACTACTTAGTCAAAATACTCAGCGCGTTCCGCTTATTATTTGGGAATGACTTTCATTAATCGGGAACGGATTGCGTTATTGGAATCAAAATTCCACTTTCAAATTGAATATTGTAATGTAACAACGGTAACCTTGTTCCGAATAGGGAATGCTGATTGGTTTATTATTGACATGAGGCGAATGTTCACGTGCAAGTAGCAGACTGTTGGCGGCTTGACGTATCTGACTTGATTTGTGTTCGCTCAACAAAATATTAATCGCAAATACTTTTAAAAGTGAAGAAGCAGTCTGTTGCTATAAAATCGTTCAGAATAATTTCTTAAAAACAAGTCTGCTGTAAATGCACAAGAAATGTTCCTGAAACTTGAGAAAAATTCCCGCCAACGGTTTCGTATTTCGCGTGTGAACTTTTGGTTTACATAAGTAACAAGCCAATCAACATTCGTTATTTCGAATGAGTCTACCGTTGGACAGTCCGGATTATCCCAATATTTTAGGACATTGATGACGTCACGAGTCTATTGTTCTCCATTAAAATGGCGGCTATTTTTCGAATATCCCGGGCAACAGTGAAATCCTTTGTCTGTAGTCACGCATGAGCCTCCATCCGGGACTTTTGGTTAGAAAACATTGCGAGGAGTCTTCAGTGGCCATTTTGGATGCGAATTGAGAAGGTCTGAGGCAGTGTTTTTGCGAATTTTCGTGCAAGAAACGTTACGATGTAGGGCCATTTTGTAACGCGATTTCAAGGTAGGTGAATAATTTTCGTTTTTTACTCGATTCACGTATTTTTTGTGAAGCTCGCAGTATTTTTTGCCGTTTCTTACGTCGATAAAATTTCACCATGCCAAGTGGCGGCATGGTAGACAAGCTAGATTTTCGGTAGACTTTTCCAGAAGTCAAGGCACTGTTTTTAGCCAAAACCGCTGTTCCGTGACACTCGAGGGTAACTTGATTGAACTGTGTTGTTTTGAACAGTTTTTGCTTTCTTGCTGACGAGAATGGGCTTTTTATGTAATATGTTGTTATCTTTAGCACTGGAGTAATTATAATTATTCTGCCGTTTATTATGCTGAAAACTATGCACACATATGAAATCAGTTGTGGTCAACACTGATTAAATCTGCCATTTGTTTCAGATCCTGCATTCAGCCAAGAGGCAATTTCAAGGATGAAAATACTGTACTATTTGTTTCCTCAGAATATTCATCTTTTAATAATCAAAATTACAATCAAGAGAAGGTGATTGACATATTAGTGTACTCTGAATTCTTTATCTCAGAGCTGTAACGACAAATGTAGATAAAAATATACTACAAGTAGTCCCTAATTTCTTTTGGGGATAGTCAAATGGGTAACCATACGAATGAGCAAGAAAAATAGATCCCACGCATGATTGTTACGCTTACTTGCTTGTTTCACTCATCCAACTATCCATGAGAAACAGAAGGGGCTTATTGTGATAACAAACAAAAGCAAAGACATTAATCACTTGTATTCACAATTCAAAACTTCTGGGTGCCTTATTTCTGGCTTGGGAACCTAACATTTCATTGCCTCTGAGCTTTGTATACTTGGCATTTTTCTCAGGAACCAGCCCTGAAAATGTAAGTTTTCAGACCAATTTACAGTAGGCTTGCTATGTTTTTGTGTCATTTCTGCTTTTAATTGTTCCTTTTGGGACTCTAGAGAATCCCCCTCAAGACCTGCTCACGTTTGTTTGAATCTGTCAAACGGATGACGTGGTAAAATCTGTGAACTGCTGGAATAACAAAACTTGAGTCGTCTTTGGTGCTTGTATTTAAATGGTTATTACAATTGAAGTGCTATGCATCAGTTAATTTCAGCAGTGCCTATTCCCCCCTTCCTGGGCATTAGTCAGGCATTTTATTACATCCGAATCCCGGGGGTCGAGTATTAGCCAAATCCAGAGTGTACCTTGGGGCACCTGACATTCTTGTGTTTTCAACCTAACTTGCTGGTGATTAGATAGGTATAGTTTTCCTTCTTTTTAATGTACCCTGCTGCATTTGAACATTTTTTTTGTATACACCATACCTTTGAGTTGGCTTGGGAGGACATGGACCCTGCTGAAATTGACTGATGCATATTGTTACCATCATTAACATCAACAAGACATTGAATTCTTTTTTTGTATTTTATACAGACAAACTTGCTGAAACATAAAACTAATTTGGGTCAAGTAAAATATTTATTTGTTCGAGTGTTTTATTGGGGTGGATTATTAGATGCAGTCTTAAACCTCATTTGGCCCCCTATACATGTCTCCGTCCAGTACCACTGGTATTAGCTTGTCTGCTAACAATTTTCTTTCTGGCTCTGGCATATTTCTGTCGCCAGAAACTGTTGAACTCGTGTTGAGTCGTTTGCGAGATCTTGGTTTACCAACTATTGCAGAAACTCACTGGAGAGAAAATACTGTACATGGTGGATAAAAGGTTGTAAATACTGTACAGGGTGGAAAAAATAAAGAAAGTAGATTTTCAAGACTGCATTTGTTTTGCATACTTTAATTAAATTTCAAAGAAAACCTTGACAAAACCTCTTAACCTCTTGGTACATTTTTCTTATTCATTCTTATACATTTTTTAAAATACAACACAAATAACCCACTCTCCAGTTGATTGAATTTGATGTCAAATTTATCTGAAACTACTGTACATGCACACCAAAAGATCTATTAAAATCAACCAAGAATAAAACTGATGAAGGAATCTTCCCCCTGTCAACCCTGACCCTTTCTCCATTATTCACTGCATATAGTATAAATCTATAGTAGTGTTTGGACAAGAAGGAATACAGTTTTCTTTGAGTTAACTTAAAATTTATTTGAAATGATGCGAGGTTACAACATGCAAACATGGGTGTCCTGTCGATTTTAACCCACAAATCGCTCGATAGAAGAAGCGTTTATTTGAACATCTAAATCGAGTTCTGTGCTTCAGAAAAATAACGATCCAATAGAATAGGGTGACAATAGAGAGCAGATATGCTTACCAATTCTATGGTCTCTTTCCAAAGAAAGATAAAAAGTAGTTCGATAAACCATCGTTGCTCGCAGTTCCAAATTTTGCGATTGTTGCGCTTTCTTGGTCCGAGGACAAACTTCATTATTCAAGGAGTTTTGTCTGTGACATCGAATGCAAAAACAACGGTTCTCTTCATGGCAGAACTTTAATTCAATTTGAGCACTCTCGTGATGTATATACCTTCCGAAGAAACGTATTACAAAGCTCTCGCGGCTCTCGCTTCGTCCGCCATCTTGAATTTTATGGTTTGTTTTGAAACGCGATACTCGAATCGCACCCTGCATTCTCATTGGTTGAAACACGAGCCACGCCTGTCCTAAGATATTGGGATAATCCGGACTGTTGGAAGATTTCAATCTTCAATTTGAAAATGGAATTTTGATTCCAATAATGCAATCCGTTCCCGAGTAATGAAAATCATTCCTAAATAATGAGCGGAACGCGCTGAGTATTTTGACTATAAAGAGCCAAAACTTGTTTGCTATTATTTGTTCCAAAAAATACACGTAAACGTTTCAAAACTAATCATCAAAGGATAAACTGATTTGCGTTTGGAGGAAATTATTTCTAAAAATTACAGTGAGAAACGAACGACAAACAACTCATTGTCGCAAGGACACCAGTTACTAAAACTTGAGCTGAATCCCTGTGTTTAATAAGTTTACTTCCTGCGTTTAATAAGGCTTTAAATGTGCTTTATTAAATAAGGTGGATTAGATTTTCGATGACTGTTAAGAGAATATGAAAAGCTCAAGTCGTATGTAGTGTATGGTGTAAAGTGCGCCCTATCTCGACCTTTGAAAAACGATTTAAAACAACCTAGGTTGAATTATATCAGAAACTCATAAGGACTTCAACTCCTTATGAGTTTCTGATTATATTCAACCTAGTTTTCGGATTGTTTTGGGTACCGTTGAATGCATTATACCAACGAGCAGGCGTCAGGAGAAAACAACAATCATTAGGATTAAATATTATCATGAAAGCTAAAAGCAGTGTCTTAGGCTGATTAGTTATCGAAGACCAACAAAAAACTTCAAATAACCTGGCTGTTTAATTCAATCTTCTGATCTTTACAGCACTGAGACTAGCTTCGAATCACACAAGGATTTTCGCTCTCAACCTTTGATCTTGACCAGGCGAGAACTGTCAATCTCATGTCAGTTGCCTGTCGAACTCAAATTTAGGCTAACGTAATGCCTTGTGCTGTAGTTCTATTGTGAAATTACACTTGCCCACGAAGGTGATTAGCATATAAACCTTCCACCAGTTAAGCAGTACAAAATCTATTTCTTCCTAAATTTCCAGCATCGTTCTCAAGGTATCTGGTCAAAATAAAGTAAAAAGAGTAGAATAAAAATTACTAGGTAAGGCGATGTACGATGTATAGCTATTGAGGGATTTATAAAACACCGTGTGGCATGAAATTTTCTAGCCTGAGAAAACAGCCGATGTCTCGCGAGGTCGCCACTTGAGCCCTCGCGAAACGACGTCTGAGTAACGAGAGCAGAAATTCCATACAGATGACACGTCACTACCCAGATCTAGGTAGTGTTTCTGATTGGTTGAAACGTGAGGGAATTTCGTTTCAACCAATCAGAAGCACTACCTAGATCTAGGTAGTGACGCGTCATTAGTATGGAATTTCTGAAAACAGAAAACAGCCGACGTCTCGAGAGGTCGCCACTTGAGCGCTCGTTACTCAGACGTCGTTTCGCGAGACGTCGGCTGTTTTCTCAGGCTAGAAATTTTCGCGAGTTTTAATTTTCGAGAATTTTGCGGAATTTCCTCGATCCGCGAAAATTTGATCCTGCAAAATAAACTCCCGCTAAAAAAATGACATGAGGAAGTTTGCTTCATGTAATTAGGTCACGGAATTTCATTTAAATTGACTGAGAAAACAATACTAAGACCATCATTTTGCAATTGCAGCATAACGACTAGTCTCTGCGGTCTTTGTGTAAATTTCATAACAACAACCGTAAGCGATAGCCGACTGCGTGTTTCTTCCAGCCATGAGGGCAAACGAAATCACACCTTTCGCGGTAGCTTTGAGTCACCCACGATATGAGTCATCATCATCGGTTGGCTGCAGTGCAGGCAGCTGAAAGCTTCCTGCAGCTGTTCTTATCCCTGGCAATGCTGGCTATTTGGTCGTGAGAGAGTTGGCCATTAAGTCATCGCCCACGACATGAGCATCGTCAAAAAGTAAAATAAACAAGGGAAAATGCTACTTCCTTTATTGCTGTATACAGTTATAAGTTTTGTACGTCAAATATCGAAGAAAAAAATTCCCGAAACCGGCCCTCGAAATTTTCTTCCCAGTGACTTTATGTAAAGATGCGTGAAGACATGTTACGTTTAGGCACAGGATTATGCACGTTTAGAAGTCACGAGGTTTGAAATTTATAGCTAATAAATAATAAAATGGTCGTGTCTCAATTCTAGTATTAAAATGTGCGGATCGAAAGATACTGACTTAATTAACCAAAATAAATCCCTTCGCTTTAATGTGTCTGTCGCCATTATCTCCTCCGTGAATAGCCTCGTTTCCACACGTGTTGGAGTCATCATGAAGTCCTCCATTCATCTTCGTTGTTACCAAGGATACCGATTCTTGCTTTGGAAGTGCGACTGTCGCTACCCACAACGTTGAATCCTTCCTTGTTACAGTTGGTCTGCAAAGACGCTTGGGAACCAATCAGCGTCTTCCACGTGTTACGACCCAGTGAGGTGTTGCGGTATTGCCCATCAGCGATCAGTGAGTGCAGGGAATCAGCTTGCTTATTTATAGCAATAAATTTGATCTGCGGGCCAATCTTCATACCAAGGCAGATCTTGGAGAAGGATGTGTTCCAGTAGGTTGGCAACTTGGTCTCTTGTGTGTCGAACCCAGTCTTTCCTCCTACAAGGTTGAAGGTTTCTTTGTTGCTCCAAAGACGGGAATTGTAATGGAAGGTTCGCTTTAAATATTCAAACACAAAATGGCTGTTAGCTCTCCCAAATACACGTTTGGGATGGATGAAAAGACATAAGGGTACCTAGTAACATTTGAGAAACTATAACAATATATATACAAGGCTGCCTTAAAAGACTTAAAACTGGACTAAAAAATCTTTACAGCATTAGGAAGACCATTCCAAAACTGTATTGCAGAAACTGCGAAGGATTATCCACCTTCAGTAGCCCATTTCGAGTGTCTAGTGTTCCTAAAATGCACAACAGAATTCAGTGTTATGGAGTCTACAAAATACTGAACTGTTACTGGGGTACAGCAGTGTTTTGCATTCTCTTATATATGATGAGACACTTGGCAACTTTAGCCTCATTGTAGAATGGCAACCACCCCAATTTGTTAAATAGCTGTGCAGAAGGAGTTATTCTATCGGCTTCCAGGATTGTTTTTGCAGCTCCCTTTCGAAGGCGGGGAATTCTTTGCAAGCTGTCTTTACCACATGTATGCCAAACAAAACAGGCATAGCTCAGTACAGGTCTTATCATCGCATTATAATAAAGCACCCTTTGTTGTAGGGGAAGGAACGACTTGATCCTATTAAGCACACCAATCCTCTGAGACAGCATCTTACATAGATCGTCAATATGACCATCAACTTTTATTATTTATTTCGTCCGGAAAGTTACCCGCATCAAACAGCCAAACATGTATAAATGGACAAGGAAAAGCGAAGACCAAGCGTGGATTCTCGCGCGTAAATCGTCATCCTTTTTCTTATGCTTATGCTTATGGTTATGTTACCCCGGTTCACATTACGCTTTCTTATGCTTGTGCTTATGTCACAAGTGTGAACCAGCCTTAAGACGGAGCAACCCAGAAAAAGGGCTGTTTTGCAGCCCAAAAGGTCACTTTAATTAAGACATAAAGTTCAAGTCTTGATTATATAGATTCAGAGACAAAGCATGCAATAGACGTAATACCTTGTTGCCATCAATCCTCATGACCGGCGTCCATCCCCCATCTCCACATCCAAAATCTCCCATCTGACACAGAACGGAAGTTGGTTTTGAGTCCAAGATGAGGGTAACCACCTGACTCATGTTGGACCTGTCAAATATCGAAAAATATTAGGAACGAGACATCGTTCACGAACTGTGATATTGCAAAGGTTTTCAAGGGAAACGCCTGAGAGAACGCCATGCAGATTGCATGACAACATGCCCTTTTCCTAAGGCTAGCTCTTAAATTAATATCAAATACAGTAACTGTAAAAGCTTTATTCTGAAGCCCTCTCCCCTCCCCTTTGGGACAACGGATTTTGCAGTAAGACTCTCCTAATCTCTATTAAGCCATCCACTTCATCCCCAGTTGGTGCATTTTATAAAGGCTAGGAGAAAAAGTTAGCCGGCTCTCTTCATTTTTGACAAAGATAAAGATGTTGAAATAAACCAATGGAAGGAAAAGTGAACATGGTATGTAGAGTAAATGATATTTCTGTATTTGTAAAAATCTTATGCATATAAAATTATACAGTTAGTAAGTTAACAGTGAGTTTTAGGCAAAAATTATTTTCAAATTAAATGCTTGAAATAAGCCATATTTGGAAATAAGCCCCAACCCCACCTCTGCTAATCCCCTCTCTGTAATAATCCCTTCCCCTCCCCCTCGATCATTAAAACCAAATAAGCTCCCCGAGGGCTAGAGTGTAATGTCCTTAATTTGCAGCTTTTCTTACTTGTAAATGTCATACAGGTCCTTGCATGATTTTCCAGCTGGAAAAAAGATAAAATTACTCAGTCAAAATCCATTATTACGCCACAATCAGCTCAGCGAGGAAAATGTTGTATCTTTTAAAATTGTCGATTTTCATTTCAGTCAGGTATTAATAGTTAACACTTTATAAGAACGTCTCTCTCAGGCTGATGTATTACTGATGGCAACAATAGGTGGGACGTATGTTACGTGAATCTAGTAAAATGCCCTATTGTAGCTCCCTGAGTTCTCTGCCTGAGGAGATAAGTGCTTGATTAGAAAACGTCTTTAAGTCTGGTTTAGGTTGCGTCGCGGGCTGCTCTCCAAAAAAAGACACACGGTCCGCCAGAGGAGCCACTTGCTTGTTTGTTTGTTTCTTAATTTTCCCAACTGCCATTTGATCATTGAAAGAACGGTTATTGTGTCCACGCTAAGTGCTATGGCTAAAAAGGGTATAGAATGACTTGCGATGCTGACGGTCGAACGACGAGATATGCAAAACTGTACAAGCAGAAATTGGTTTAAAGGAGCTACGTTACGGTATGTGCACCTTGAAAAATTTAGCCTAAACTTTTCAAGTTTGTCATTCGGCAATCGGTGTTAATTTTCTCCAGCATTAACCATTCTTGCTCCCTTTTGGTTTATTCTTTCCTCGTTGATGTTTGTCTACCCTGGCAAAACTATTATTTTAAGGTTTCCTTCCAATTAACGACAATTTTCAAAGGCCCAAAAAAAAACATCTCGAAACATCGTGACGTAGCATCTTTAACTGATGGATTCACGGCATCCAACTATGGCACGTGCTGTGCAAAGAAACAAACTTTTGTGTTTTATAACGCACTAATCCAGATTGCCAGCGTTCCATACGGTCAAAACCGGGGATTAACTACACTTCTCTGGTCCTAGCTGTGACGAGGACTCAAATGTTTTCCTTATTCGTCATACATGTAGTCCCTGCTCGTGGCGTGCGGAAAGTTAACTCTATTCTAGGATGGGAATTACGTATATATTTTTTCCTTCCTTGCAATGATTACCTATTTCACAATATTCTCCGGCCAAACCTTCTTTGCAGCTGCATTTAAACGTGTGATATTTGTAGTTAGGCACACATGTACCCCCGTTTTGGCAAGGCGAAGACATGCACCGGTTCTGAAATAAAAAAAAAAGGAACATTTTTTTTTACCTGAATATATTCATTGTCTTTGTTCCGGTTAATGCTGGGAAACGACGGGCAAATCTAGAAAAAATCTCAAGAGTTTCCCAAAGTTTTACGCTGAGAACTATATTAAAGTCATATAAGGACATTTTGTGAGTTATTTATTTGATCAGGTGATGTTTCGGTGTACGTCCTCCGCTTTAAAATACTGCTAAAAAGCGAGTGGGAGAAAGAATTGAAACTACAAAAGAGTCTAGTCAATTTCACTGGCTCAGCATTTATTATAACCTGCGTAACATACATGAAGTGTTATTATTCAGTGAGTCGTAAATTAATTATGAACAGACCCCATTGCCTATATTGCTTATATTAGGTTGTGATTTTTTTGTCTCAAATATGACTCTATGAAGCATCTCTAGCTAGGAGGTCTTTATAGTATTCACTTTCACACTTTCGGATGAAAACGCTCTAGCTGGAGAATTAACCTTACCTTGAATTGATGGCAAAATGATGAGAAGTTGCGTTTCCTTGGTATTTCTTGGGATTGCTGTACTTTTCAGAAGACAGTAACTCACACCAAAGCTTTCCATCAGCTCCTTTGGAAGCGGCCAGGTTCAAAGACAGGCAGGAGGGATGGCTGAGGCATTCAAAGGTGCAGTCAAAGTTGTCGTACACTGTGAATTTTCCAACTCTAGGCACATTCAGATAATGGTACTCTTCTTTAACAAAAACGTCTTGACGAAGATTCGCGTGATATAACGTGCTGAACTCTGTGGTAAAAAATCATACATTTAGTAGTAAATCTCGAGAAAAATAATAATTATAATAATTAAATATAATTCTCTTGACATGAAGCTGCACCCATGAAGCCTGAGTAAGGGAGGAAGCAGAAAGTGCCTACCCTTACTTCAAACATTCCTAACTTGTTATTTGATATCGATAGACGCCAAAAACCTGCAAATTTTTCCAACGCTTCCCTGACAAAAATTTGGAATTTGGATTTGGAAAAGCAGTAATCGATCGCTACGCAACTGTGACATTCTGTCTCAATTATTGGCGCCAGTCCCAGCCTCTTTTGTTTGTAAGAGAATAGCAAAATCGGCCCTAAATGTAGGGGAAAAAATTATCTGTTTTCTTCATCCGTATTAGCAATTTTAAACTTACCAGGAAATTCTTTGAATGAGACAGCAGATTACCATGAGATCAATGTTTGTTTCAGGGCTACATGACATATCTTCTCATGATAATGCATTGAAGTTGGAGCGTTTAATGTTTAATCCCTTGAATTTTAATGATCATATCCGGTATGACGACGATAACTTCCCACCAAAAACTCGTGTAAAATGTTCAAAGCGTCCTTAAACACCATGGACACCTTTGTGGTAACTAGCTAAAGTATTTTTTGGGCGGGGGAGGAGGGTTCAAGTGAAAGGGTATACTTTCATGAATATTTTATTCAAAATAAATCAACTGTGAGGGCGAACTTGTCGGTTTTACAAGAAAAGGTTTATATATTTAGTTTTGGGTCAGGTCTCACAAACAGTCAGTTTATAGCTTGCACGAATGAAAATTAGCAAAGATAAAGTCGATTTCAAGAACTTAGAATGTATATTACCGTTACCCGTGGGCAACCGGAAACCTCACCAAAGATTGCTTTAGCATATTGTACAGTAGAATCCCGATTTCTCGAGCCCTCAGTTTTTCGAAACTCCGGATAATTCGAACCAAAACTGATTTCCCCTCACCAGTCAAGCACTGTTATTTGACCCCCGATTTTTCGAACCCCTCGATTATTCGAACCAATTTCCTTTTCCCCAGGAGGTTCGAAAAATCGGGGCACCAGACAAGACCGACAGAAGAAAACACAGAAGATGAACCAACAACGATATAGTAAACATGGCAATGTGATATCTTAACATCGGACATTAAAAGTAAAGACAGAATTCCAAGATAGACACCTTTTCGTGTGCCTCGAA
The DNA here is from genome assembly GCA_964030785.1 of Siderastrea siderea. Lineage (NCBI taxonomy): Eukaryota > Metazoa > Cnidaria > Anthozoa > Scleractinia > Rhizangiidae > Siderastrea > Siderastrea siderea. Next base: position 50,063,834 of record OZ034970.1, read on the forward strand.
ACTGTATCCTTGAAAACTGAAACTCAGTATTTCGAATTAAAATTAAACCACTTTACTTGTCAGTTTTGTGTCAGCGATTTAAAAACAGTCAGTTTATAGCTTGCACGAATGAAAATTGGCAAAGATAAAGTCGATTTCAAGAACTTAGAATTTATTTTGAGCTCAAATGAAAATATTTCTCGCGACATTTCCCGATAAAATGCAAACCTTCGAGTATTCTCATCCATTTAACTTCCTATAAGTTTTTGAGTACAATAAACAGTCAAACCAATTTTCAATTACTTGTCTGCTAGCTCTCTATGGATTGTCGGGAATTGTTCACCACTTAGTTTACTTAGAAAGTGTGCATTTGATATAATTATTTTACCCTGTACTGATGCGTTATTAAGGTTTATTTATTAACGAGCTCCGACAACATCCTGTTTTCTTTTTTCCTTTCTCAATCTACATTTGAAGGACGTTACTTGAAAAAATTGCCAGTGCTTAGGTAGCTTTTTGACGAGATATCAATTTTTTAAAAGGGTTTGTAGGGATATTATTACTACGAAAGCGTCCGAATAGTTACACGCCTTCAGTTTTGGCTAATTTAGGAAGAAAAGTCCGGAAGAAAAAATACTTAGAAAAGCCCGTACCCTCTTCTGATAAGAACAATTTAACTGGCCTGCTTTCGCCAAGTGTCGCCCTTGAATTCAATCACCTCTGAGCACAGCAACCAAAAGTTTTATTAGTCATTTATTCAACCTTTATTCAAAAATGTTTACTTATTGTCCTGCAAAAGGGACACCATCTATCCCTGCAAACTTTCTTACCATCGCGCAAGACAAGTCATTTTTAATAGGGTAATGGCGTTTCATTGTGAGCCAAAGCATGTTGCCGTTAGAGGCAAATTACTAGAATTTGCTCATTTTCTGACATAACCTCTCGTACGTTCTCCTAAGGACTGGCTTCCACAGTGAGGCGCTCTGCAAAATCTAGTCGCTGTTTATAATTTTAAGGTTACCCTCCTTATCAGTATTTCCGTTAAATTTTCAATTTCTCATTCCGATGGTTTCAAGAAACTAATGACTTGTGGAAAAGCAACAATTAGCAAACATATTGTGGCAGAAGACAGTTTAAACATATATCGCCTCGATTTAACTTATTCTCCTTAATAAAAACGAATTAACTAAATTAGCTATAACTCAAGCAGAGAAGAGACTCGTTAATTGAAACTTACCTTGTAACATGCATGTGGCCATCTTTGTCAAAGAGCATAGCGAGAAGGTAACCCAAAAGGTGAACATAATAAACATGGCGATGTGAAATCTTCTCACAAATTTGAAAACTGGTAAGGAAGGCTCTTCTCTGCCTTAACCACCTGCCAACTTTTGTTTTTAACTGAAGCTGAGCATTTTAAACACGGATATAAAATTGCCACGTATCAATAACGCTTCATACGTCAGTTTAGTAAATAGAGCTTTAGCTAGCTTTACTTAGTTGACAGCTGGCTCTAACACAATTTGAAGACTTGCAACTTGCATATTAGCTTTGCAGTTGGTTAACGGAGGATAAATTAACCCTATTTAGCCGGTGGGGGCGGGGGGAGGAGGTCACAAAGTACCCGCGCTGCACGCTGACTTTGAACAAATGTTTTAGTTCGATGGTGCTCGACTACCGAAACAATTGAACCAATCGTTCAGTTAGGTTCGATTGTCGAACGGTTCCGATCGATTACAATGGAACCCCGATATAACGAACCCCTATATAGCCGCGAAGACCTGGTATAAAGAACCATATTCGAAAGAAATATAAAGAAAGCTTAAAGAGTATAAATTAGTCTTAATGACGATTTATACCTGTTTATGCCTCTAACTCAAGAAAACCACCAAATAATTAAAAGGCCGCAATTTTAGTCTGGTTTCCTTAGTTTAAAACCCTTTCAATGTCAGTTTCAGGCAGTGGTAGCTAACCAATCGCCAGCTGCATAAATGAATATTTTTTCTAGGATTATATTGGTAAATATCATTGCTTCTCTTTAATTTGTGCTCAGAGCAATTGCCACGAAGACAAATATTCTTAACTTAACCAATACACAGGTGGGCAATTTTAATTGTTTGACTGACATTGTTGAAAAAGCATTAAACAGAAAACTGCTAATTATTAAACCTAAATAAACTTGCGAAACGTTATAATTAATGTTTTAACAATTATTTTTATTATTATGAATCTCCTTTTGTGGCTAATAAGCTGAATGGAGATTTTACCCTGATGACAGCGGTGCAAATTGTTTAGCACTGAAAATGAAGGAGAAAACTATTTGTTTTTTTTTATGATACTGATAAAAAACAAGGTAACATTAAATTTATAAAAATACACTGAAATGACCGCGTAAGAAAATCTCGAGACTTTGAAGCTATCGAAACATTTTACGTGTGTTAATAAGGGAAAACTCTGAGAGTATAATTTAGTCTTATTTACGTTTATGCTAACTCAAGAACAGTGTTAGCCAGAAGTGTCGTGTTGTTTCTAGTTTAATTTTCAACCTGTGATTGCTCCATTTTCATATCCCCCGGCTTAGTTTTTTAATATCCTTGGGCCCGCAGTAATTGGCTACGCTGTTGCGGTCACCCTGCCTCCTACTTTTGTTATTGTTAACTCATGAGTTAACAAAAGTGGCAAAGTTAATGAGATAGAATAAAACAAAAACAAAACCCCTGTTTATCGTAAATAGGGTGGTTTCCACAACATAGGAAGGTGACACTTTGTTTAAAATGTAAACATTTTGAGTTATGATTTGCTTTTCCTTTTTCCTCTACTTAGCTGAAAATTTTAGAACAGTAGAAAACCGACATCTGCCTTTCAATCTCCTTTTCGGCTCTAAAATCTAGTTGAAAAGGTTTAAGTTTTACTTTAGAAAAAAAAAATTGAAAAAAAAAACATTAAACAAAACAAAACAAAACAAAACGAACATAATTTTCCGGTCACAAGTGAACGGCAACCATTTTAACATTTATTGCCTGATGTTCACTGCACAAGTGTCCACAGATCAGCTATAATTCCAGTCCTTTACTTTGTATGCAAATGTAAATTTTTAAACAGTTCTAGCGACACTCGACTGTAGCGTTTTACACATTGCCGGTTGATCAGGAAATAACATGTAATTCGCAAAGGACAACTTGAATACTTTTAAGCGTCTTTGTTGCTAATCTAATGGAGACGCAAGGTAATTAAAAAAAAAAAGAAAAAAAACAAGTCTTTAACACTGATGATAAAGTAAATGTTGTTAAAAGAAACAAAGAAAGACACCTGTTATAAAACTGCAATTTTCTGGTGTTCAAGGAGTTATTTTCTTTCCGAAAGCATACAATTTCTTTAATACGTGTAAAACCAGCGACACTGACTAAGTGATTCTACACACTCACCGCGGGGAAAATGATCGCCCCGCGATCGTTTCGATTTTTGGGTACAATCGCAGAAATCTGGTGGTTTTTTTTTTTAACCGACTAAGTCGGGTTAGTGCAGTCGTGAAGACCGTGGATTGGAGTGGTCGGTCAAAATACGTCGTGTAAGGCTCATAAGGTGTGTATTTCGCTATGGCCGATGGGATGGGATGACGTGAGAACAAGAGCGGACGAGTCGCCATTTTAAATTGGCAGGTCAAGAAAGGTGACGGAGGCTTGGTGGAAGATTTGCTTCGACTGTGTTATGGTATAATTTTGTGCTGACCTCTGAACATATAGAGAAGAAGTTCTATACACACGCACGCACGATAGGGCAAGGGTCCACATAAAAAGTATCGTAGCTATAGAAGCACACGTCCGCCGAGCAGTGTTGGCTTTGGCCGGACTGAAATATCTGTGCAATACTAGTGAAAGAAAGCAAGGAGGACTGGTAATAACAGGAGGTGAAGTCCAGTGGCACTGTTGATGCTTGTGGGACCAAAGTGTTGCTGAGAATTCGTAAGAATAGAATCGTTCTCAGTAAATGTTATGAGAGGAAAATTCTGGTGTATGTTGTTGTGGTTATGTTTAATACTTGGAAAGTATCTAGCTGCCAACGTTAAGAAAAGTTATTGGCAGGTGGGAAATGAATTCCTACACGAGGCTGGATCTTTTTGGATAGTATAAGCGGCACATGAGGATATACAATTTAGTCTTTTAAAATTTTCTGCTTTACTTTTGATTTTGAACCGATTTGTTCCATTTTAGAGTTCGGGACACTGACTTGCTGACTCCGGAAGAGCAAACCGGATTTAACGATTACGTCATAAGACATGCTTTAACGTGTTTGAGATAAAGCAACGACTTCGCTTTTTTACTAATTTCTCCAGATTCTGACGGTGTGTTTGTCTTAATCGATAATCTGTTTTTATAGTGCCATATTCACAACAGTATATAAATACATCGCTCACAACTCTCGGTAACGGCATGTTTAGCTGTGGACAAAATTTATCTTTAAATTTTAATTTTAATTCAACAAAATATTCAAAGCGATAAGACAGATGAGCTGAGTCATCAGATTTTAAACATTACGTCATTTGGTAACGCAAAAGACAAAATACTGTCACAATTTTCGTCACGCCGGTTAGCACGTTGAGATTCTGACGATGTGTTTGTCTTACACGATAATCATGTTTTTATAGTGCCCTATTCACAAAAGTATATAAATACATCGCTCACAACTCTCGGTAAAAGCATGTTCAGTTGTGGACAAATTTATATCGACATTTCATTTTTTACTTTAATTCAACAAAATTGAATATTCAAAGCGATAAGACAGATGAGCTGAGTCATCAGATTTTAAACATTACGTCATTCGGTAACGCAAAGGGCAAAATACTGTCACAACTTTCGTTACGCCAGTTAGCACGGCACGTTGAGCCAAGTAAAAACATTTATCGAGGGTGGAGTGGGTCAAAACGACTGGTAAATGCCTATAATGCGCTTTCTTGTAACCTGTACGATAGAGCATATATAGCAATGATTTATTTCGTATTTGCATTCACAATTTGGCTTAAGGAACCCTTGACATGATTAAAGGAAACTGTGCACAAAGTGTGGTTTCCAGGCGTGGGAAAAAGTTCAATTCTTTTGGGCTGTTACGTTGCCTAGGCTGATCAATCGCTAAGATGTGGTTACTTTTATATTGGGAAATTTATCGCCCACTTTTTGAAATGCGTCTGTTTTGAGAATTGTGATGGCTTTTTTGTTCAGGGTTTTGAGGAAGACCGACCAAAAGACAGCGAAAAATGATCTTGAGTGAAGAATACATGAGGTCATGGGCGTAGTCTGTGGGGCTATGTTTGGTGAGGAGAGGGTGAATAATTCAGTTGACCTCCTTTCCAGGGTATTGGTCGCCTTATCAGTTGGTCAAATTTCAACGTTAGTTACAGTTATGCACTTTTGCTGCAACTTGCTGTTACAGATGCTTGAATGTTATTGAACCTGCAGTCACGCACGGCTAGATTGCTTTCTTTTCTAGACGAACCAACACTTCGTCGGTTCTGCACGCATTGCGGGCCTATGTTTTTGACTCGCAAGTGAATTTATTTAATCGCCAACATTTGACATTTCGGGTTTCCGCAATTTTGATCCCTTATCGCGTCGATCAGAATCCGTTACAAAAATTAAAATCACGTGAAAGAATTTTAAACGATCCGAGAAGTGAATAGAAAAGAAAAACAGGAACATCCAAAAGGCATGGAAATTTGTTTTATAGCATACGATTCTTCAGATATTCTTGAAGACGACGCAAAAAAAAAAAAAGGAGAAAATATGGCAGATGTTTTGAGAGTACGTTATCGTGGAATTGAGCTAAAAGGGTTTGTGTTCAATTGGAAGATCGGCGAGTGTTTATTTTTTCTTGTTTGGTGAAATGCTAACTCATGGAAACTGAAACTGAAAGACAATTTTTCAAATGTGTTTATTTTTGGAATCGATTGAAGGAAAGTTTTGGTAAAGAAGGCGTATCAAGCGCGCGCCTGAATAATCCTCTAACATTGCGTAACATTTTTGTTCCCCAGGCGTTTGTTTTTTTGAGCTTTAACAAGTTAATCGGACAAATTTAACCAGACAACAGTGCTTGACAAAGATAACGCAAAACTACGTAACTTTTATAAAATGTTCTGATACTTTGATCAATCGTCGGTTTTTCGTCGTTTTAATGAGAGAATTTGGAGCTACGATACTTGGCTCCGTGAAACTGAGGAGCCGTATGGGAAGAATGCGTTTGAATTTCCATTCCATGAAAACGGAGACCGTCGCAATATTTATGATCGTAAAGTCATCTGTTCTAACATTAAGTGTCTGCTACTTCGTGGAACATTTTTATGTATTTTTAAAGCTGAAAGAATCTGTTTTCAAAGAATTTCAGACTATGAAAAAATATGGCAAATTGAAATATTGAAAATATAAAACGACTTATAAAAGAATTAAGAAGTAACAGTCAACACGATATTAAAAGGGCTGCCATCAAAGTTTCGCAAGCAATCGAAAACTATCAGTATGCTATAGACAGTTTCAAACCAGTTTAGGACAGAATGGTTTCCGTTAACTTAGAAACTGTGAACAAAAAGCCTTTAACTTAATATTTACATGTTTGCCCGGTGTTTTCATATGCTAACATCCCGATGCAAATTATTCTCAACCAATGCTTTTCGTGAAAAGACCCTACAAATGCTTTCATTTTCGTACTTTGTGTAATGTTTAATAAACGAGCAGGAGGGCTTTATCAAGTTTAAAACACGAGGCGCAGCCGAGTGTTTTAGACTTGATAAAGCACGAACTGCGAGTTTATTGAACGGCTTCAAAGACATTCCTAGATAAGCGTGTCCCAACAGAGTTCATAACATCGATGCTTTTGTGGACGTTGGAAATTAGCATACGAAAAAAATATTACGTCGAAAATTAGTATGCAAGAAAATCAAATCTCACACGTGTTTTGAACTGAACGAAGAGGACATGGCGTCCTCTTCCAGGGCTTTTCGGAAGCCTAAAAATGCCGAGGAAGAGAGGAAATTATTAGAAAGTGCTACCCCAAAGTCAACACAGGTTAGTAATAATTTAGGCCCCCCTGAAAATTTGGAGACTACGGGCAAAGCGTCAAACGCAGAGGTTATGGGAAACGACATGGAGTCGCTTCTGCCAGCTGATCTAAATTTCGAAATTTCAGATGATGTATTGTCTAATATGTCTACCAGATTACGGTAGTAATGTAATACAGAATTTTTCTGGATCTGTATTTAACAACTGTACTATTAATTTTGTACAAAAGTAAATTTACTGTGTGTGTAAATTAAAGAACATTAAATATTCACCCACCATTTGTTGTTTCAGTTGATGTGTTGATAATTAATATTCATAAATCACGTGCAGTGACTTTATATCTGATAAAACACCGCATACTAATAAGGAAGAGGTTTTTATCAATATAAAGTCAATGCACGTGACGTATTATCGATCATTTGATAGGTTAATGGGCTTATGAATTATTAATGAGTTTTTGAAAGACTCAGTAAGGGAAATAGCTTTTGATTACTTTCTTTTTCTTTTTAGCTTTCTTTTTTTCGAGACAATAATGCTTCAAATTAAAATCTAGTTTCTCATTTTGTTTTACTATTGCTGGAAACACTGTATCTTCTATTCTAAGTCATGTGTAGCTGGTTTTCTACTGTGGCCTGAACCGGATAAATGCAATTTATGACATAGTATAGGAGACATTAAGTTTATTTGTGGTGCGATAGTGGTCTTTCAGGCTGTAAAAATGGCGTTAAAACAACAACAGGGATACCATTGAATTTTGTAAGAAATATATAGAAAAACTAACCTTGCGCACGGGCAGCCTCCCTTGTAACCGAAGACAACACGAAGAGGAGAAACCAGCAGATAAAACGAGAAAACATAGCTGACAAGTGTCCACCGGGAATCTTCAAGAAGATTTTCTCTCTTTTTTTCTAACCTCAATCCTTAATTGTAAAAACCACCCATTTGCATGGAGGCAAATTTTAAATTTCCTTATAATTCACTCTTTTACGTCAGTCAGGTCAATGTTAGCCAATGGTAGCTAAACAACGTCCGTTGCGTTAATTTATATCCCGTGGTATTGCTTTCAAAACATACAACTGCCCTTCTTTAATTTCGTGGTTAGCAAATTAATCGGGCTTCATTCATGACAGAGTTTTGTTATCACTAGACCAACAGCCAACTTTTTCAGGAGTTGAAAACTGGTCTTGGTAATTCATTCAGTTTAAAAATTAAAAATCTTTCGACACTAACTTGAAAAGCCTAATAATCTCCGTCCCGGCGCCCCCCTTAAGAACTCTTGAAAGGTACAGTATGTGGTCCTTGGTCCGCGAGGCCCTTGGTCAGCGACTTTTCTTAACTTGATGTAATATTTGCTTGTTAAATAGAATACGACAAAAACGAATGTGTCAGGTGATTTATTGATTAGTCTACTTCCATATGACGAAGTTTCGGATTTCTTGCTTTTGGTGAAGGCGGGGAATTCAAGTTTATTGACAGGTAGGTCAATTTTTCTTTCTTGAAGTGTTTACTTTTGCGGCTCCGTAAATTACATGGTCATGTTTACTTGGCTTGTGCATCGAGGAAACGCAACGGGAGGACGTGTCTTTTTGACAAACAAGATTACAGATTACAGATATTTTCATAATCTTCTTTATACATGCTTATGAATGGGGTCAGCTTCTCTTGTATACCAAGCATACATATAAGCTTTTAGTCTTGTAATTACTTTCGACTACGCTTGAGGCTTGTGTGGGAGACTGCTGTCTGAAAAGTAAAACGTATTATTTTATACTCACAGCGACTTTCCAACAAGACTGTAGCTTAGGAATATTAAGGATAAGAAAGAATAAATAAAATATTTTAAAAATTTTCATTCTCCTACGGAAATTATTGGGATTCACAGGTACTTTCCGTTCCGTTTACATGATTCGCCGACCAAGGACCACGTTCGCGGACCAAGGGCCTGCGTGCACGGTCACCTTATTTCCAATAACAAGAAAAATATTAAGGTTTGGAACTGGCCACTTTAAAGTTATCGCGAGAAACATAAAAGCTATCTTCAGGAAAAACTTCAGTTCGCTACGTTTTGATTCAGGTAAGATATTCAAGATTATAAGTTTTAATCGCAGACCAAGGACCACATGCTGTAGGAGCTGTTGCTAATTTAGATCGGAATACAATAAGGATTATTGTTAGGAATTGCCATAGAAACCGAGGAAAACTATGATGATAAACTAGTAGTTATAGAGTTGGCGGTTCTAGACCACTTTCAAAGAAAGTGTTCTAAAACCAAGCCAACTCTGTAACTACTTTTCCATTAGATGAAATCTATATGTTTTTTTTTATCACATGACTCCATCACGGCAATAGACCCCCCGGCATGCTAAGTATTTGGATGGCTTGCGAAGCAAGACGTTCAAAGACGACGCACGGGGATGGGGGGGGGTCGTAATTGCTAAGCGCCAAGGCGGGAAGAGCTCGAAGAGCGATGGGCGCTTTATTATGTGATTACATTATGTGATGGAGTCATTTTATGGATAACTATATACAAGATCCATTTTTTAAGCATTGGGGAACAAAAGCGGAGCTTTTGTGAGGCAGTGAATTGATCGCTTTAGCGATCAAGAGGGGAAGTTTCTTTTTGCGATGCTGGTTCCATTTTATGGATAACTATATGTATTTTATTACATGGGCTGAATTGATTGGATTTGGATACTATATGTTGTATCTCATGATGCATCCAACGCATTATTCAATCACGTGATTCCACACCACAGGAAGTCTTTCTCAGAAACAAGTCTGGACATGTCTGATGAAAACAGGAAATGACTCAGCCATTTTACAAGGTCATGATATCACATGATCTCTATTGACCAATTAAAAACGTACCCATAAATTACTTTTTCGTGTAAAAATATCAGAAAATGTTCCAGTTTGATAAAAAGAGCAGAAGTATCTTCCGGTTGACAAAAAAATGAACTCATTTGATTTTATAGTGACCATATGCTAAACTTTGTTTTCCCCCTTTTAATATATATCTTTTATCATCAAAGCAGCTGAGTGACACTTTATTGAGCTCATAGCTTCCGAGTTGATGTTTGCTGCTTCTAATAGTTTTCATAGTATGTTTAATTTGCTTGTTTTTAAATAAAACATTTTTGTAGTCAGTATGTTTGATGTTGTTCTTTATTATATTTTTCTTGATTCCTTTGGCTGTTTTTTCGCATTTCCGGTTGTCTTTTATGTAGCTATACATTTTTGATCGCAAACCGACGAATTCTTTTATTGGAATACTGCAAGCTTCATCTTTGAATTTACCGATTACCTTCTTGTTTGTTGTATCGAAATACGGCGAGCTTTCTGGGTAGTCGCTGTTGTCAAATCGATCTTTGTCATTCCAAAAGTCTTGGTAAACATCTTCTGCTTCAATTTCATATGTTAATGAGTCTGTGTCTGTGAATAATAATTTGGCTTTATTTCCATACTTTTTTTTGATGTAATTATAATGGAAATTATACATTAATGTTTTGCTCAGATCAAGGATACACATTCCAATATATGCCGGCCTGTTTAAAGTGAGCGTTTCCTTTATTTTATGCACTGCAACTAGATTTTCGTTGAAGATCTTACTGCTTACATAAGTTGGTTTACTCACCATCTTCAATAATTTCTTTTCATCTGTGATAAGTCGGACATCAACACGCTTTCTTATGTTTTCCATTGTTTTACCAAATACTGAGTTATTCATAAGTTTGAAAAAGTCTTTTTCGAATGAATTTTTCGCTTGAGCACGTTTTATTGTATTGAAGTTAATGTATTCTTTGAGCCAAGGTGACTGATTGAATTCTAACACTCGATGGACTTTGTTTATTTTCAATCCAAGATCAAGATATAGTTGCAGGTTTCTGTAATGCAGAACATATTTTTCTTTATTGCTTAATGTAGGAATTAATTTATGTACTAGTCCTGTCGATATATTATATTTTGCAGCTATTCTTTTACAATACTTAGACAGCATGTTATTGTTTACACAAACTCTCTCAGCAGCTAATGGGTAGTCATTATGAAGATCGTGCAACTCTTTCGGGTATTCTAAATCGACTTCTATTAACAATCCTTTATTACTGTCTTCATTATACTGAGCTAAATTGATTTTATTAATCTGCTTTTCCGTCAACCATTTGAAACCGCCAGTAGGGAGATATTGGCTCATTGCCCAACCGTATAAATTATTAGCATCAAGATACATAATGTATTTTGACGGCTTATTCTCATCGTATTCTTTCATGTACTTATTGTTTGCTTTTCCATATCGATTTGCTATATAAGATATACCACCTCTCATGCCTTTTTCAATGAATTGAAACATATCTATGTCTGTCATTAGTTCTAATTGAATATTAGTCATCTTCAACATGGCATCCCACGACAACCCAGGGCTACTGAAATAGTTAGCCGGATCAAGTTTATAATACTGAATACAAGTCTTTCGGAAGTTTTCAAACACGTCGGCTAATAAAAGGATATCAGACTTAAGATATAAATTATGGTATTCACCCATTGTTTGTAATTGAAATGTATTCCACACTTTCTTAGCATGACAATAATCTTCATCTGAAATATGCTCATTATTTAATATGCTGTAAAATTCTTCTTTAGTCGGTAATTCTGTTTTATTGAATTTCTCAAAACTGTCCATGTAATCATACGGATAAATACCTTTTCGTGTCATGAGATTTAATTTTTCTTTTTGGAATCTTTTGCTTGTATACTTTAAAGCTTCTGCTGGTAAGTTGCTAACTAATTTATCCAAACTTGAACTCATAAACTGGAAACTGTCGATAAATGTTAGATGATTGCCAAGCATAAAAGCCATATACTTCTCCATGTTATGTGGAATAGCATTGATATTCATTTTAATTTCTTTTCCGTTTTTGGCGTATGTATTATTCTCAACAATAGCTCCAATTTCTTGCATAATGAAATGACTGTCATAACCTCTCAAATTATGGAATATAACAGGAATTTTAATTTCTTCTGGATTTATTCTGAGTTTCAGATTGCATTCTTGATGCGCAGAGCCCCTGTATTTGCCAGTAATATGACAATGATCTCTGACGCGTATGTCTTTTTCAGTATATTTTTTATCACAGATGTGACATGTTGTTGCTTTTTCAAATTCCTGTTCATTCTCTTCAGTCATTCTCAATGGTTTGTTGAAATGTTTTTTCATTACTTTTTTGCAGTATTTTACTTCTTCTAAAATATTTTCCATGAATTTGTATACAGCCTTTTCACCTCTATATAGTTGTATTGGTTTGGTATATTTGTCATCATAACAGCAGACAACCTTGTATCCATATCCACAGTCGGTATGCCTTTGGTAAGCTTCTGTGTATGATTTATTACCTTTTTGTTGGCATCCATGAATCTTCTCTGTTATAGCCTCGAAATCGGCATAAATTACAAATGGTACAGGTTGCTGTTTATGAAAGTTGTTGAATTTCAGTATGTTATTGTCTTTGTTGGGCATTTTAATTGCTTGAGTGCCGTTCACTTGTATGCAAATATCTTTGTGGTTGCTTAATACCCTGTCTGAACTAAAACATTGCAGACAGTGCATACAAAAGTGTTTCCTGTGTTCATGTTTTGTTTGGTTATACATGAATCTGTTAAAATCCTTTATAAGAACATAATGCTTGTTTTCTTTTTCAGTTACCAGAAGTAGTTCCATATGATCTTCATACTTTTCTTTTGAAACATAGATGGGGTACGGTTGTTTGTTTTCATATCCGAATACATTTATATTGATGCTGTTATGCTTTTCAATTTTGTTATAATGTTTAACACCGACTGGAAATTCAACACCTGAGTAATCTAACTTTTCAACGTATTGTTTGTCAATCTTTTTTATTCTTTGAGGATACTTGTCTTGTGGATTTATATGTCTAATGTGACACCATCGAAAGCATTCATTATCCTCATTTTTCATGTTTATTAAGCCCTTCTTTGAATTTCTCAGTTCGTTAGGCAGTTGGATATATGAGGATCCTTTCATTGGTTCGTATTTGGCAATGTTCAGGTAATGGTTATCAACTGATTGTACCGTCCATCCTGAACCTTCTGATATCCATTGAGCTATTTTCTTCATTATCAGTTGTTTTGTTGATTGTAATGAATCACTGATTTCCATTTGGTTGATTATTGTTTGGGGTGTGCTATTGAAATATGCAGGCTTTTCAACTATTTCACCATCAGAAATTTTATTGAATGTGACTTTCAATGTTTCAACGTATTTCAAGCCTTTCATTTCATTCAACAAAGTCATTACACGTTGTTCTATAGCCTTTCTGGTGTTTTGCATTTGAGCTAATGGGTCTTTATTGTTTTTAATGCTAATTTCAAATGACTTTGTATAACCTTTTAAAGCTTTGTCTATTTGTTGTATTATGGTTCTTGGTTCTGGGACTGGTTTATACATTGGTTTTTTGGTTCTTGGTGCAGGAATGGGTTTGTAATTATCCCTGAATTCTGCGGCGGTAGAATTATGTTTTCTTCGTACTGCTTGACCATTTGTTTAACACTCTTACGAGGTGTTGGTATTGGCCTTCTTTTTGTTGGAACTGGCTTTTTATCCGGCTTCAGAAGTAATTTAATAAGTTGTGATTTACTGAGTTTCTTCAAACTAGCTTTATCCATATTAATATGATTAGATTTTTCCATTCTATATATAACTATAGTATAATATTATTTAAATAGTTTTAATCCGCGTTTAAGCATGGTCAAGAATTCAAATGATCCAAGCATGAATCCTTTGAACTTTATTATTTTTCAGCGTTTTTCTTGTGGATTTTTTTATTCAAATGACACCATTTACCTGCAAGAGTATAATTTATTCCATTTTTGCAGACATTGCAATACCATTCTTTATTCAACATGTACTTTGTTTTACTTTTTTTTAAAGCCTCCTTTCTGTCTTCTTCAGTGAAATATATTTTTGGTCTACCTCGACATCTCTTGACATTATCTTCCATATATATTTATACTATATGTTTTATTTTTAAATATCTTCATTCATGTAATTTTCATTAAATTGTCTTTTAAGATGTGTATAAACTTCCACACTCCTTTCCAAGTATTTCGAAAGAGGCATAAAATCACATTCATCCATCAATCGTCGATAATTATATGTTATATGATTTTCAAAATCCGCCGCACGTCTAATACGTTCTTCATTTTTTTTATGAACTTCGGTCTGAAGATGGTTGTCCTTTCTGTTCGTACTATATTTCCTGTTGCAAAATTCGCATAACCATTTTTCATTTACTGAATCCATACATATGTATTATATTATTTTCACCACAGCAGATGGTAGCTCCAGTAATTAGCATATTTAGGATCATTATATGTCAATTTACCGGCTTTGTTTTTTATTTTAGAGGCTCTTTTACGATATTGCATACGTCTTTCTGTATCCTTGTGGATTAAAAAATCTTCATACCGTCTGTCTCCAAAGTGTATTTTATCACCGTTTTTAAGTGTCACAACATACTTTTTATCTGCACGGTTTGAATAATTCAGATCCTTTGCCCCGTACACGTTTTTGGCTCTGAATTTGAGAGAATCGAATTCATCTCCAAACTTTAGATTTTTCATATAATTATGTTATATAATAGCCAGAAATAAAGATATTTTTGGCTACCGTGAGCGATGAACAGTCGTGCTGCAAGTCAGATATGATATATGTTAGATAATTATTTTTAAAACACTTCATATATCCTTCAAGTTCTTAAACGGTATCCAACTGTTGAATTCATCATTATACCCCTTCCACTTCACCAAAGCTTGCTTCTTTTTATAATCCCTCCGAATAACTTTATCAATTCTGAATACCTGTTGTTCAGCTTTCAGTAATTCAGGTTCATAGAAACTCCCTTTAATGTCTTCATCTCTCAGATCCTTTAGTTTGTATGTGATTGGATTCGTATGTTGTATTTCATTAACTTTGAAAATTTCCTCAGACCAATTTGGTGTATATCCCTTATCAAACACATTTCGTTTATACTTACTTATTCTAACCTTATCATCGACTTTGAACTTTGGTTTTTGTCTTGATGTTTCCATATCACCGTACAGATTAAAGTAAACAACTCCTTCATTTTTCTTTTTGCTTGCTTCTGTAGGTGTCATCTTTGTGCTTGAATGTCTGGTATTGTTATACTGTTTCACTAATTTGGGTAGCATGTCTAAATACTGTGTATTACCTTGAACAGTAAACTGTTTCCACATTTTGGTTTTGATTGTACGGTTCCATCTTTCACAAACTGACGACTTTTCCTCATTCTCAGTTGAGTACAAGGTTATTTTATTCTTATCAAGTAGTTCCTTAACATGTTTGTTGTAATACTCTTTGCCTTTGTCTGTCCATAAATATTCCGGTTTTCTACCTTCTTTGAATATTGTTTTCAATGCCTCAGCAACTGTTTCACCCTTTTTATCTTTTAATGGGACGATCCAACCGTATTTAGAGAATACATCTAAAACCATAAGAAGATATCTGTAGCCAGCGTTCCATCGACTGAATTTTTGCATCTCAACGATATCTGAACACCATGTCTCGTCAATATGGTTTACAATTACCCGCCGCCGGGTGAAGTTACGCTTTATCGGTTTATGAAGCTCATCAGCTAATTCTTTTTGCCAGTTTTTTTCACTCGACGGCCTTTTCCGTTTTTTGTCTTCCTTTGTTTTACACCAAGACCTAGTTTTTGTTTTGTGTTGATTAGAAATCGTGCTGTTTGTCCCCATTTTGGCATCTGTCCATAAGGTATTTTATCCAATGACTTGGCCATTACTTTGTCGCATTCACCTTTGTCCTTCCCCATGTCATAACAAATATCATGATGAGCTGATATTCTATCAACTTCATTGTAAGGTTGTACGTGCCACTTGGTGACCTCTCCAGTGTTTTTATCGTACTCTAACTGTTTATCGAGAGGGTTATATGCCCCCATGTATTTATACTTTCCAGGAGCCCATCCAGCTTTTGGTGTCGGTAATTTCCCAATTAGTTTATGGATATCAACACCAGCGCCATCCAAATCCTTTCTGTCGGTTTTATACTTTCTATTTGGTCTAATTTTGGTTGATAATTGATCAAGAGCTTGACTTCCGACATTTTGAATCATTGGATTCAACTTATCCAGAGCATAATCGATAGCCTTTTTCTGCAGTTTTGGGTTTCTCAATGCTTCTGATCCATAATATCTTCCCATTTCAACTGCCTTTTTTCCAAGCCAAGGAATACCGTGGTGAATCAATAAATCAGTACCAGTCGATGCTACTGTATCTAGTACGCCCCCTCCTAGAGAGGGCTGTACTAGTTTCCCTGTTTTTGTTTAACGAATTTAGTCTTTGTAATACCACAAGAAGCGCATACACATTCCATCATCATTCGTCCGTTTTTGGCTCTAACAAATCTTTCACTACCAGGTAGACATTCAGTGACTCTTTTTTCTTTCACACAATATGATTTTACCATATATATATATGAGTTAGATATTTTTAAAATACCGTTCTAAGAATTTCTCATTCTTTATTGTATCATGTATGTCAAACACTTTCAATAGATTAAAATATGATATCCCTTTGTTCATCTCATTTAAAAAGTATAAACAGAAGTAACCACATGTTGTCGTCAGTAAATTTTGTATTTGATTGTTCTGATGAAGCAATGGTAAATTCTTTTTTCTCGCGTGATTGACCATTTCTTGGAAGGGAGGTAAACCAAAGCTATCAAAGTAATTGACCACGTTATCTTTCACATATGTGGATACCCAATGGCTACCGCTCATATATGATGGTTCAAGATTGTAAATGAATAGAGCCTGTCTATGATTGTGCGGCACTGATTCATCTCTAGACAGAACATCTTTAATTGGGATATTCAGATATTTACACCATTTTATTAAATCGTAATTGCTTAATGGGACATTCTTATGGAATTGGGGTTTTACAACAGAATGTTCAGAAGAGGGACGTTTTTGAAGGGTGAGTTTTTTCCTAATAGCAGGCCTTCGCCCTTTTTTTTTGGAGTTTTTTTTTTAATTCCCATACCGATTGTATCGTTCGGCCAATTTCCATAAAAAGGTGGAGTTCTATACATCGGAACTAACAAACCACCATCCTGATTATCATTGGTTAGTTGTGATATAGATCTGGGTAGTCTTTGTTTAGGCTGTCCCATCTGAGGGGCACCTTTACCAGTCATCTTCTTTATTGCCTCGAGAGCAAGAGGAGCAGCTATACTAGCCAAAAGAGTACCTAGAAAGCCTCCCTGTTGTACTTTAGTCGGTTTTATATGAACACCAGAGCCTGTTTGTAGAGCATTTAATATATCTTGTTTTTGTTTTGTGGTCAAAAGATGTTTATATGCTATCAACTGGTTGATTTTATTTTGTGGTATGAGAAACCCACCAGTTTGAATTCCTTTTCCAGATATCTTTTTGATGATCTGAGATGCTCCTTCACTAGCTGCTCCAGCTAAAGCCGACAATCCAAGAGTCTTAGCAATCGTTGGAGCAAAAGTTCTTCCAAGCGACAGAACTGTAGACAGAAGAGATCCACCTAATTGCTTTCGAATGTTTGTTTTAGAAAGTTTAATGTCCATTCCCTTTTTCAATTTTCTATTTTTATCCAATCGCTTAACTATATTCTGAGGTACGTATAGAGTGTCATTCCCAGATAGAGAGTCCTTCGTGAGCCTTAGAACTATTGTTTCTCTTTTATGATACGCGTTACTAAGATTCTTTTTCTGGTTTGGTGATAAACTAACTTTAATCTCGTATAGTTGTGTCATATAATATATGTTAGATAAATTCTCTTTTAAAAAACATATTCATTTAAATTTTCATTGATGTAAAACTTATTTATTTAAACTATCATCAATTCGTTTCCAACTGTCTTTACTACAACCTCACTCTCGTAAAATACAATGCTATGAGCTCGGACGTTTGCTGCAGGGGCTACATTGAGACGATAATGGAGAATCAACTGTTTAGGATCTCTAGTCACTACCTCTTTCTGATATGACAAATCGAAATAGATAAGACCATATAAACTGGTGTAATTTGCTATATTCAATTGTGTTCCACTGTTATAATCGTTTTTACGAAATGCATAACTCATAAGATCATTGAATATCCTGATTTTTGAATCTGCATCATATTCGAGCTCTGGGTAAAAAACGTTATTCCCATATTCAAGCCTACAGCTTGATAAAGAGCTGTTAGCATTAGCTGCATTCAGTTTGAAAGTGTCAAACAAATATGGACTCCTCTCTTCTTCATTATTATTTGGTGCATCTGTCCGTTGGAGATAAACAAAAACATGTTTAACGTGGTCGATAGCTGGACTGATTTGAAACATATTCTGAATAGCTCTGGTATTTGCTGACTGATTGTAGAGATCTCGCATATATGTCCAGGTTGTTGGCTTGAGAAACTCTGAAACGAAATTACTATACATAATGTCTTTTGGGATCAATCTTGGTAGCCAAAGATACAATCTTTTTACTACAACCCTTCCATCGTCAGCCGCTCCTGCTTTGTGAATTAATTCACTGTCTTCGTTAAGTGTAAGTTCAATTGTGAGCTGCATCGGAGGCAACATTTTTCTTTCTAATTCTTGAAAAAAACTGTATCGGTTCAACGGTATCAAATCGTTAATCGATCTAGCTCCACCATTACCATCATCCTGAGCAGCTTGGGTTAAAATGCGGCGGGATTCGAAACCTGAATTTGTATTTGCTGTTGTATTATCAGTATCAAGATACCAAAACGAATTCTTTCCAACGGATCTACTATAATCATCACTGTATTCAAGGAGATTTTTGACATTCGTAATTCTATGTAAATTATCACTCTCGTATACTATTTTACCAGACGATTTAATAACCATATGTCTGATTAGACTGTGAGATCCGTTTATCATTGTGATGCGATCTGCTGCAGCATATCCAGCACCATCTGCCCTTTTTTGAAGCTCTTTAGTTACTTCGAAATACCCATTGAAGAAATCAAACATGGTCGACCGATCGTTGATTGTGAATCTGTAACCCGTCTTTTTCTGGCTTTGATTGTTGGCAGGTTGCTCAATGACATTATCCAAATGGAAACGAACGTATTCATATCGTTGCAGATTTTCATTTGTTCTGAAACTCATTTATATGAGTAGTTTAGATAAAATTCACTTTTTAATAACATTTTAGCGTCTTAATCCAGTACCAGATATAAGTCTATTCAGAATCGTGTTGTAGTCTTCTTGTTTTGGTTTAGTAGGTTTGGTTGGTTTCACGATTTCATTCATTGGTTGTTTAGTTAAA
This sequence comes from Siderastrea siderea, assembly GCA_964030785.1. Classification (NCBI taxonomy): domain Eukaryota; kingdom Metazoa; phylum Cnidaria; class Anthozoa; order Scleractinia; family Rhizangiidae; genus Siderastrea; species Siderastrea siderea. The sequence goes on from OZ034970.1 coordinate 50,083,217, forward strand.
CCGTGTAATTTTCTCATAATAAGCTCTCCGCTTTTTTCAGCTGCTTTTTTTCCAAGTTTGTCTCCAGCATGTGAAATACCAGATTCAAGCGCTTTTTTGGCAAAAGGTTTTAAAACCATTTCTGGAACTTTACTTAACACCCTTCCAACTGGTTTGAATATGTTATCAACAATAATCCCAGATCCTTTATGCTTATACACAAAACGACCTAGTTTCGGGTGATATACACGTTTATATTCATATGATGCCATCTATAACTATTAGTTAGATTAATCTCTCTTCTCTCTTAAAATCAAACTGAATGAAGTGTCACTATGATTAAGATCAATGATTCTTCGTTTGCCCTCGGTGATATAAATCCGAATTTTATGAATCGTATTTTTATTGACTGGATTGAACTGTACTCGTCGAGGCTCTTGTGTGAAACTATAACTCGGAGTGAGAGTTGAAGTACTGAAACTATCTATAATATCTGACTCTTCACCATCCACAAGACTGTCACTTATCAAATCACAATGAACATTCAATATTTCTCTGTCTTGTGAGAGATTAGGAATGTAATCTCCGACATTTACACTACTTGTTAGAATCTTTTTATTGAAACCAATAAGATCATTAAAATTACTTTGAGTAAGATCTAATCTGTAATTTGAGGCTAGTGTTATTATTGTCCTGAATACAGTATCGTTAAACTCCAGAGTGATTGGATATTGAGGGTTTGATGAAGTCCCTGTTTTTGTTTTTCCTTTGATTAAATTGTCAAAATCAATGTAATTCCATACTCCAGGGTTGAATATAATTTCCGTCCAATTAGTACCACTATCTGCCGAATATCTTATTTTCTGATTATTGAGTTCGTTTGTCACATTAAACCAAGTGAATGACATCGAAATGATTCGGTCTAGGCCGATTTCATATTGTCTGTTTGAATCCAGTATTATCGGATTACTGTATTTGATTGTGAAATCTGATGGTTTATTACCATTTTGGTTTTTTACTGTATGACTGGATAATACAAGTTGTCTATTCATTTATATGATTAGTTTAGACTAAAATAGTTTTTGTATATTTTGTTGTATTGTGGCCTGTTCAAAATAGAGTTTCTCAACAAGATGTCGAGAAGAGCGACGCCTGTATTCCGTAGTTCGATGCTATTATTACCAGCAACCTTTGATCCGATAATCAGTTCAAGTTTTTTCATCATTTCTGTTGGATTATTGAAAAACATTATCTGTCCACCTCTTTTTGTTTTTTTCCTCAAACCAGACCCTTTAATGTCTTTCAGTTTTTGATTGTTGTAATCGATATAATCATTTAGAACCTTCCTCGTATCATTAATGATCTTTCTTCGATATTGAGCCTCAGCTGCAGTGATTGAACCACTATTTAATTTTTTACTGATATCACTCAAAAACCCTGGGAGTTGTTTCCGTTTCTCTTTAGCTTTCTTCAGGGTGTTGGTAAGATAAGATTTCCTCTTTTTGTCATTCATATCTTCTTGCTGAAGTCGTAATTCAATATCATCATAGTTAGGAATTTGAAGTTCATCTAAAGCTTGATTTATTCTATCCTCTTCAAGAATTTCGTAATCTGGTACTTCTTCTTCTTCGTATTCAGGTGGAAGATCTTCTGGTTCATACATGTATTCTGGATCTATATACATTTGTTTTTTACCTGATGCTAAATCCTCAAGGACATCTTCATAAGATGGAGGTTTTGGAACCAATTGTTTGTCATTTTGTGGTAAAACAGGTTGATCAAACAAATCGTCCAATCCATAATCAGGCACTTCATCATCAATAGCTATTCCATAATCTGGAACAGGTCGCTTTTTCTTTACCAATCTTCTCAACGGTGCTTTTGGGGCTGTAAGTTCCTTTAACTCAGATGTTATAGGTTTGAAAAGTTTCTCTGCCTCGACTTCACCCATTTGATCAGATATCGTTTTTTGTTTTATTGTATCTCTTACTGTGTTAATCTTTTTACCAAGCTCGGATCGTTTCTCAGCCATTTCTTTCCATTTGAGTAAACTCATTATATCATTTGTTTACATAAAATTTCGTATTTTGTTCGGAAAAATTAGGGTTATCATATATAAAAACGCTCGCATAGCGTGTCGCATAGCGTGTTGCCATGCGATAAAATTGTATAACATAATATCATATGAAGATTCAAAATTACGACATCCAAGATGATGACAATGATGATTTTGTTCAATTAAAGAGTTTCATGCCAAACCGATGTTTCAGGATGCTTATTTGTGCTCCCTCTGGTGGTGGCAAGACTAACCTTTTGCTTGATATGATATATAGGCTTCTCTATTTTGATAAGATATACCTTTATGCTCGCAATCTCCAACAAAGCAAATATAAGCATCTGTTGAAATCTCTTGAACCAATATCAAAATCAAAAGAGGTCGGTTATGACGTGATAGAAGCAAGTAATGATGAAATCATCCCTCTGACAGATTTGTCTGATGAAAACCAAAAATTAATCATATTTGATGACTATTTGAATACAGGTAAGAAAAATGACGAACGGATACGTGACTACTTCACCAATTCAAGAAATAAAAATTGTTGTTGTATATATTTGAGTCAAAGCTATTACGGAACCGATAAAACAATAAGACTGAATAGTTCACATTTTTGTGTTTTTGATTTTCCTTCTATAAACGAGCAATCGATGATTTGCCGAGAACTGAACATAAATAAATCAGATTATCAGAAAGCTACTAAGGATCCATATAGTTTTTTGTATGTTGATAAGGTCAAAAAAAAGGTAGCCCGAAATTTCGACGAAAAAATCTAAACTAATATTATATGAGTTATACAAACGGTATTCTTAATCATGATGATTCTCAAGGACTAAGTAAAATAGGTTTAAGAGGTTTACCTGGTATTGGATTTAAATTAGATGCTAATAATGATTATGATATGCAAAACAAAAAACTGGTTAATGTAAAACAGGGAACTAATAATAATGACGTGGTTACAAAATCTTATCTTGATTCAGAGATAGCCAATATTCCAAGTGTGGATACATCTCAATTCATGCTAAAAGCAGGTGATACGATGACAGGGTCACTCATTGTCCCAAAAGACAATTATCCAGTTCATGGTAATCTCAACAAGGTTATCAGTTATGAATCGCAAAGAGAGATATTCTTGTCAAAGAAGGAAGGAGGTCGAATGGAGCAACATATTGACATGAACAATAATTTCATCACAAATGTGAAAGATCCAGTTAATTCAGACCATTGTGTTAATAAAAAGTATGTCGAAAATCAGCTTGAAAAAAAACTGGATAAAGGATCTGATATTGATATGAAAAATAATTCAATTATCAATCTTGATCTTCCATCAAACCAAAGAGACGCCGCATGTGTCGAGTTTGTTAACAACAGAATTGATGACATGACACAAAAAAAGTTTCTCAAAGTTGATGGCACCAACAATATGACTGGAAACTTGAATTTAAATGAAAAAACAATAATCAACTTCAACACCGATGACAAAGACATAAAATCAGCAGCTAATGTCGGCTATGTCAGCAGTAAGGTACACGCCGCCAAAGGTGATGTGACTGTAGGGCTGAAAACTTACTTTGACACAAAAATCAAGGAGTCTCACATCACCAGCTCAACCAACAAGAAAGACGTTTTCAGGTATCTCATGGAAAATGCTGATGAATCTTCAAGTGAAAACAACATAATAGTTGATGGCATTGTTGACTTTTCTGGTTCCCTCCACAATGTCAACAAAAAAGCTTATAAATTTAAAATGGGGAAAGACGCTCAAAATGAGTATTCTTCTCGCATTGGCTTTAACATGTTCAAACTTCCAGAAGGCGAGTACACTTTGGCTATTGAATTTTTCCCTCCAAGCACAACAAATTTGTCAGTGAGTGTCGTTTCCACTTCACTAAATATTGGTCAACAATCAACTAAGCTGTTTGTTAATTACAGTAGATCGATTGTTCACTTACATAAGTGGAGCATAACTCCTCCCGAATACATTTACATTGACATGCATTGTCAGGGCACTGCAAGTAGCTCCACTCAAGGAGTTGGTTATTTGATTGTATATGGAGTCAAAGGATCACAGAGTAATGTAGACTCGGATGTGTATGATACGGCGTACGTTGTAGAAAATGGTAAAATGGTAATGCAAACAGATTTGTCTTTAAACGGACACCAACTACGCTCTTCCATTCACCACATAAACGGTTTTTTAAATTCAACAAAAGGGAACAAAAATTTTGTTTTAAATGGTGCCGAAATAATTTCATTGCCAGGTGAAGCGATTTTGAAAAATATTGATATATATTGTACGCGTCCAATCACTTCTTCGGATTCTCATGTCACTGTACATAGACACAAAAAAATATCTTTGAAACTCAAAACATCTTTACGGAATTTTTTTACTGGAACTCTAAGCTCTTCAAGAAATTTTACCTCAAAAAGAAGTGGGTGGTATCAGACGATAAACCCAAATTCTTTCCAAATGTCTTCGTCTGGGATTTTGGCTTTTGAACTAAATATGAATGATGATATTTGGAAAAGTTACAACGAAATTATACTTCGTATCGAGTATCAAACAAGTGCGTGATAACTTTTTCCATAAAAATTTTTACATTTATTATATAACACAATGCGGATATCCATCTGATTGGAGTATGGAATGTTTTTTAGAATATATTATCCCAAAAGAAATAAGCTTTGAGGTTTCCGATGAAAAACATAATGAATAATCTAAACAATATAATATGAAAATATCAACTTTAATCAACGAAATTATTGAGAATATAGAAAAAATAGTTCGAAACATCAGAAAATTATACATCAGTATTAAGAAATCGTTCAAAAAAGAAAAAATGTAACCATATAATATATATAGATAGACGTAAAAGAATATTCAATTGGAACCATGTTTCAGAAAATTTAACAGAAGATCAAATATCTGAGTTGAAAGCATTGTACAAATTCTACCATAAGCAATACTGGCTCCACAAAGAGTCATTTAAAAGCTTCAAGAAAAAGAATATGGCATGTAACATTGGATCTGTTGTGTTGATAGTAACTGGGACTGTGGCTGGTGGTGTGACGTTAAACCCCGCTGTACTTGGATCAATATCAGGCGCAGGGCTTATACTAAAAACATATTCAGAGGTCAAAAATTACAAAAGAAAGATCGAGATGTGTAAATTCGCGTACACTACGTATGAAAAGGTTTTAACTCATTTACGTTCCTTTATGAGAGGACTGGAGTATAATGAAAAAGAATTTCTTGATCATGTCAAAGTTCTTGATGAAATAATCATTGAAATGTGTCCTTTAACTGACAAATTTGAAAAGAAATATAATAAGGTATTCATCTAATAATAGATTTTATTTTATCACCTATCAAAAATTGAATTTTATCCCAATATTTATTATAAAAAGCTAAAGTTTTTTTCGATTTACTATTTGGAATTTGTTTATGAGGTATCCCCATCATCTTGAATATCTTTATCATAATAAAATTAACGCTAATCATTCTTTTCCTTGTACCATTAACTTCATTAAGAACCTTACCGATCTCTGTAAACACTCTATCGATCTTATATTTCTGACAGTTTGATATTTTAATGTTATATTTTTCTTCAATATCGAGTAATATGTTGCTGATGTGGTACTCTCGATGGTAAACAGATTTTCTAATAAATTTATGTCTATTTTCATAAAAATTAACATATTCTTTCACATAATTATATCCTTGAACAATACCACAACTTAGACAGGCTAACATCCCATCGTCATTAATAATATACTGATTATCACAGCATTCATCATATTTCGGTTTTTCATTAGAATCTTCCAATTTTTGGTCACAAAAAGGACAAACAATATCTCCTGATTCTTTCAGTTCATCATGTAATTCCTTGTTACAATTCATTCTATACTATTATATGAGATATTTTTTTATATGATTCAAACTTCCTGCTTTTCCGAGAATTTAAGACTTCCTGCAGTGTGGCGTCACGTGAAGGAATAATGCGTTGGATGCATCATGAGATACAACATATAGTATCCAAATCCAATCAATTCAGCCCATGTAATAAAATACATATAGTTATCCATAAAATGGAACCAGCATCGCAAAAAGAAACTTCCCCTCTTGATCGCTAAAGCGATCAATTCACTGCCTCACAAAAGCTCCGCTTTTGTTCCCCAATGCTTAAAAAATGGATCTTGTATATAGTTATCCATAAAATGACTCCATCACATAATGTAATCACATAATAAAGCGCCCATCGCTCTTCGAGCTCTTCCCGCCTTGGCGCTTTAGCAATTACGACCCCCCCCCCCCCCCCCATCCCCGTGCGTCGTCTTTGAACGTCTTGCTTCGCAAGCCATCCAAATACTTAGCATGCCGGGGGGTCTATTGCCGTGATGGAGTCATGTGATAAAAAAAAACATATAGATTTCATCTAATGGAAAAGTAGTTACAGAGTTGGCTTGGTTTTAGAACACTTTCTTTGAAAGTGGTCTAGAACCGCCAACTCTATAACTACTTAAACTTCTTATCAATCGTAAAGACAGCTTTTAGAAATTAAGACTTCAGCGTGCCTCAAAATTTACTGTCCCTTAATTGTCGGTAAAAATCCAGAACCTTTCACGAAAATGAATTACGCTTCGGCAAGAACCAGAACAGTCGTTTATGGCTCTTGACTTCAGTGAATTTTGTACAAAACTGGTCAAAATGTTTTGTTACCGTACGCTTCGCTTTTCTCGAGAAAAAATGACGCTTTTTTGGTTTATTTTAAATTTGGGCAAAATCGATCAGGTGGTATTTTTTTCGGTGAGTGTTGACAGAAATCTATACTACAGAGAAGCTAATTGTTAAAACAATATTGCCTGCCTTTTGTGGTTCAATAACTGAGTTGAATGGAGATATTAGCCTGATGACAATATTATGCTAAATCAATACTCATTAACCTTAACATCGAAAGAGAAAACGAAAATGGAGACTTAAGTTTGAAGCTATGAATAATTTAAGTGTGTTTATAACGGAAAGCTCTTAGAGTGTAAATTAGTCTTGTTGACGTTTTATAGCTATTTGCGCTAACTCGAGAAAACCACCAAATAAAAGGCCGCAATTTTAGACCGATTTCATTTAGTTTAAAACTCTTTAATGTCCGTTTTAGCCAGTAGAAGCTAACCAATCACCAGCAGCACTTAAATAAATATTTTTCTAGCATTTTTTTTTTGAAAATATCATTGCCCTCTTTAATTTGTGCTTAGAGCATTGAGGAATTGCCGCAAAGACAAATTTTGTTAACTAAGCCAATGCATAGGTGCGCAATTTTAATTGTTTAGCTGCACAGACATTACTGATAAAGGACTAAACAGAAAACTGCTTATTGTTAACCAGTTTTGAAACACCGACACAACTTAGCGAAACGTTATAATTAACAAGAAAAATCTGGAAACTTTGCAGCTATAGTAAGCCATAGGGTAATTTAGATCGGAATGGAATGGGATCGAATTTAGTGTTTGCATTGCCACCAAAACCGGTGGACAAACGTTGTCTTATTATGGACACGCCACTTTTGAAAACGTGTAGGACTTCATCGTACCTTAGAATTTAATGTCGCTTGACAACTAAATATCTTATCAGTTGAAAGGGTGCAGCTATTACGACAATAAATCCTGCTAGCACGTATTTTGCATTACTTTAACTTTTGATCTTTTTTTTCAGTTTTTTCGTGAATTTTGCATTGGTGTTACGGATCGATTTTTTTCGGTGAATGTCGACAAAATTTTAGGTTAGACTCGTCTTCGAGTGGCGATAAAAGTTAAAACATTAATAATCCCATTTTGTAGTTAATACTGAAGCTGAATGCATTGAGAGTGAGTGGAGATATTATCCAGATGACGGCGGCGTTAATTTTTTAGCATATTCACACCTTGCAAACGAAAGAGTAGACTATTTTTTTATGATACCGTCTTTGAACAAGATGACATAAATTAAAAAAAATAAATAAATAAAATAGCTGCGTGAAAAAAGTCTCGAGACCTTGAAGCTATCGAGCTATTTTAATAAGGGAAATCTCTTAGAGTATAATTTAGTCTCATTATAAAACAATTATGCTAACTCAAGAACACCAACTGTTTCAAAGGTTTACTCAGGAGTAGCTGTATAGCGAAACACCAACTGCTGTTCATGACTGGTATTGTGTGATCGTTTCTCCTCCAGCCTTGTCCCCAGGCCTTTATGCGCTATCGAGTGACTAAGGGAGGCTTGAAACCGATAGGTGAATTTCCCGCCGAGCTTGTCGGGTGACGTCACATTTGATTCCGCACCGAGGACGACTGGGAACGAGGTCTATTCTCCTCGATTTGTGGTCAGCATTTAGGAAATCGATCGAGCCACTGCAGTGCTGACATTTCTTTGTTAAACCACCTGGCTCAGCTGCACAATTTGTTTAGTCGACAATTTGAATCTAAAGGCTGAAAAAGATGGGAAAATGGAAGGGACTGAATTCAGATCAGCGTTCAAACAACGTTGGAAACCGTGCATAAATATAATCTTATCATCGTAAAGCCTCTTTAAGGTGGCTCATCTGGATTTTCCAAGGCACACAATCCCAACTTTGAACGGCTAATACTTAACTGCGTGAGCTCGGTGGGGCAAGCTGCTTCATACATTTACCAGAGACTGAATGAACTTCTCAAAAAAGTAGGTTTAATTGGCATCGATGCTACCATAGCAACAAAACGATGACTTCATGATTTTTGTATATCAGCAATTTTCTCGAAATCTAGACCTAAACTTTTAAAACGACCTATTGTCTCTTATAGTCTAGATGTAGATCTTCAAGACTGCAAAGTTTGAAAAAATTCTATGAGAGCATTTTCGAAAAAAGTCGGGTTGAATTTTTTCCAGTTAAAAATTACAGGTTTACGTTATTTTCTATTGTTTCATCGGTACCAGTGTTATCCTGACAGACTGAAAAAATGTTTTCACCATATGTCATAGCTGTAGCATACAGCTACTTTTCCTGAAGGTTTTATCCAGTTTGCTTCCCTAGATTTCAAATGATGTAATCAGAAGTAATGTCTTAAATATGCTCATTTTACACAGGGAAGCAACGTCTTTGTTACGGAAGCTTTAATTCAAAAACTAGTCGATGAATTTTCTTTTAAATCTTGTGATCTCAAGTCTAACATATATTGAACTATCCCTGTAAATGTCACGCGCATTGAACCATTTTAATCGCGCGAAATACAAATAAAAGCATAGGAGTCTTTTGCACTCGTCTCCAAAATTTTCATTGCCGCATCGTTTGTTGACAGCCGGTTTATTTCAGGAGTTTCTCTTTTGTCTGTATTCTACATATTTGTGTGCTTGGGATCAACAAGTTTGCCAAACCTGCTTGCTACGCTTGGCTGGTGCCGGAGGGATCGTGAAAATTCTGTTTTTAATACAATGACAATGAAAGTCTTGTGTTCAATTTTCTCTAACAATGGGACTATGACAGTTAACATGGAACAGGCACAAACTGCCGCGAAGGCGGCAAATAATTCTCCTGAATACACCGCTTTCTGCACGTGTGAAGCCACAACTCTCAGGTTAGTAAACGCAAAATTATCGTTTGATTTACCATAACGGCGTTCAAATTTCGACGTAGGAGTTAACGTACAATCGTGACTAATCTTCGCAATTCTGACCAGGTCAATTAACGATGCCCAAGGCCCGCAGAAAGTCGCCGAGAACGCGAACAAAAACAATGAGCGAGCGGGCGCCATCATCGAGAGTTTGACTTCCGATGTCGATGCAAAGAAAAAGATGCTAGAAGAAATGACATTAGCTGGGTAAGGAAGAAAAGATTTTTCACCGGTGATTCTTTTAATCTACGAAAGACTAGTCAATATAAACAATCATGGTCCGCCGGATTGCAAATCGTGCCACGTGCTGGCGGCTACTTTTATTCAGTCCCTAATAATGATTTACTTTCTTTTAGTTACGATGGGAGTCATTTTGCTTCTTCACTGGAAATCAGCGTGGAAGACAAGATAAAACGCGGAAAACCTCCACGGATTCAAATAGCTGTATTTTTGGGCGGCTCGCGCTCATCTGGTCGACCGTCTGCGGGTGTTCCGAAAACGCGGGGTCGGGGTGCGTGGTGCGGGGTGCGGGGTGCGGGGTGCGGACTGCGGACTGCGGGGTGCGGGGTCAAAAAAAAACAAACATAATAAAACAACCAAAATAAAAACAAAAACAAAAGAAAATAGCTTAATGCATTCAAAAATACAATTAAAAATACAAGAGAATATAAAAAATAGAGCGAGAATTGAATATTTGACTGTCACGCAAACCAATGCAATACATAAAGGTTGATTTCCACTGTTACGTAAATTTTACGTGCGTACGGGCGTGAATTTAATTGGCTTTACGTTTGTAAAGCCAGTTAAATTCACGCCCGTACGCACGTAAAATTTACGCAACAGTGGAAATCCACCTTAAGTGAATAAATATCTAAATAAATATATACATAAATAACGAGAATTTTTTTTTTCATTTGTAATAATCGTAAGGTCTCTGTGGAACACTTTTTCACTCTCTTGTTTTATTGTATTTCAGTTCTGATCCATTTTTACCGCTTCTGTGACCAAAACAAAACGTAGCTGAACCGCATGTCGAGCGATTCCAGCCAATCAGAGTTAACGGTTCGCGCGATATTGATTTCACTCACGGAAATAAAATCGTGCACTATTTTCATTGCGTATGAGATGCCAGTCCAAGTAAGGTAAATTTGACAGGAGGGTAATTTTTTCTGCAGGAATTTGTTTTCGCAGCTAAAAGATTTGTATGAATTTTATTTCACTAGCTTGTGACGTGTTCCTTTGCTTTGTGCCGTTATGCACGATTTTTATTTCTTCTGCACAAGAAGTGCAGAAATTTTGTTTTCGTATTTGCCAGCCCCTTCAAAAAGGAAATGGTCCGTCACTTAACCGCTATGTCTATGACTGGACATGGACATGGACAGCCGATTGTTCAATTCAGTTTGTTCGGGGGAAAAAATATCTCGTGTTTTTGGAACCAAAATGCAACTGAACGGTCGAGCGATCGGAGCCAATAGAGTTGAATAGCAGTTCCTAACATGTTGATTTCACACACGAGAATAAAATCGTGCACTGCTTACGGAATTGTTCCCGTAAATTTGCAATCTTCGCATCGTCAATCTTTTCCTTGATCTTAGCATCAGCACAATCTTGAAATCTTGAATTTTGGCGTCGGTACAATCTCTGCAACACCGCAGCGAGAGCGATTTTTAAAACCTGCGTGTACAGAACACACAGAACAAGAGTTCAGCTCTGTGCTGTAATGGTTGTTTTGAAAGTCACGACATCCCATTTTGTTTCAAAGTCCCAACAGCCTACATCTATAATATCCTTTGGTCAGTCTATTATCGAATGTATAGTGCACAATTTTATTCTCGTGCGAGATGCAAATATTCAATGCTCTCTTTATTTGTATATTTAATCGTACATTTAAATTGCATTTTTGTATGTATTACAGCAAGGAGCCCAAAAGTGTGACCACTTTTAATTTATTCGCATTCTTTCGTGCAGATTATCCAATCAGAAGCCGAGAATGGCTTCAAGAAAATTAACTCAAACCGCAAAGAGATCTTGCGGCGAAGGTGAAGTTGCTCTTTGGTGGACGGATGCCTGTTTTTTTGAGGCTTTTACTCGTCAACTTTGGAGTTTTTGGCTTTGAAAACTTTCAGTAGACAAGTTTTGCAAATTGAAATGCGAAAATCGGAGAAATCGATAACGTTTTTTTTTTTGCGGTAAAATTGTAACTGTTCTCAGTCGAACGGGCCGCTGAGCAAGTGTAGCTCACTGTATAAAGGCTAAAAGCTCGAAGTGTAAGTAATTTCTACCGCCAGCATAAATGCATTTTTGCTTACTTTTACTTGTAAATACCACGAGGTTACTGTCAGCGTTCTGGCTTCACGTCTTTTAGTTAGCGAAGATGTAGCAGTTGACTTGTTATAGCGCGTCGAAATATAAACAGTGGTTCAAACTTTTTCTGAAAGGCTGCTGTACATCTCAGCGAACAGTTTTTATCGCTTGATTTCTGAGAAATAATTGTCCCCTGTGAAAACCCAGGGTGGTCATAATTTAACGAGGCATCTGATGCAACAGTTCACTTGTCGAGTTTCACGATGTAAACAAAGAAGCGCGAAAAGTCACTCAAGGAACTGCCGCTCGACTGGCAAGTGCATTTACTTCGATTAGATACCGTAGAATTTCGCATTTCGGAGAAGTTATTTTAGCGTCTAATTTCAACGCCAAAACTGACTAGAAAATATTTACATTCTTTACAAATATTATACTTGCACAGCAGCCTAGTAACTTTCCTGAGGTTAGCCTATCGCGCGATGGCGACGGAGTTTTGCGCGTTGATAAAAGTCGTCAATTCAGTTAGCTGTTGCTGCATGTTAGGATCTTTCTGCAGTATGCCTGCAACTTTAGGATAAAAATTCTCCTATGATAGACTACGTCGAAACAGCTCAGCACATAGCTCAACGCTGGTAACTGCATGCGATGCAAATAAATCGTGCTAGCAATAACAGATCACGCAACAACTTTATTTATAGTGTGCAAAATGTTCGTATTACAATGTAAGTCAATATCAAAATAATGCTGTGAGTTACAATGTAAGTATCGGAAACTTTATTAGCCCTCCAGAAATTACAAACTTATAACCTCATATTCTCGGGTCCTCCAGTGGCATTCTTTTTAGCTCGTCCTGAGATGAATAGTCTTGTCTGCGCAACAAATTCGCCGTTTAACTGACTTCTCCGCTGTTTACATCGTCATGACCCTGCATGGCCGTGATTCACATCACGACATCGTGAAACTCAGCAGCCAAACTGCATCAGATGATTGAATTATGACAATCCTGGGTTTTCACAAGAGCGAAGGTTATAGCTTATTCAGGGGACAATTATTTTATCGGAAATCAAGCGATAAAACTAGTCGCTCAGCGGTAATACCAGCCTTTCCGATAAAGTTTGAATCATTGTTTATATTTCGACGCGCTATTTAGCTAACTGAAAGACGTCAACCCAAAATGCCGACAGTAAAAAACATACACAGTAACTTCATGATATTTACGAGTGAAAGTAAGCAAAAATGCGTTGGAAATAGAAATTTAGGACTTACATCAAGGACTTTATACTAGCTAGGGTTGCCCGGCCAGGTCGATCGACTGAGAATACCCAAACAAACAACACAGCTGTTGAGCGGATGTATCAATTTCCCTACTTCGCGGTCAATATCTCGCATTTCGGAGTTACGAAATTTGTCTAGCGTAGGATTTCAAGGCGAAAAACTCCAAAGTTGACAAGTAAAAGCCTCAAAAACGGGTATCCATGAAAAACCAAATTCGTCTTCCCCGCAAGATCGCTTTGCGGTTTGAGTTAATTTCTTGAAGCTATCCTCGGCTTCTGATTGGATAATCTGCACGAAAGAATGCGAATTAATTAAAAGTGGTCACACTTTTGGGCTCCTTGCTGTAAGCTATTTTCTTTTTATTTCGTCTCTTTTGTAGTTATTTTTATTTCTTCGGTGTTTTTGACCACGCAGTCCACAGTCCGCTCCCCGCACCCCGCACCCCGACCCAACGTTTTCGGAACACCCACCGTCTGCTCGCTCACTTCTCTGTTGTTTACATGTTCTTCCACTTCTTCGAGCCATTCCTGCTGGTTGTAATACGACCCTCTGTCGCTTGCAGCTAAAATGGCTGCACATTCTTGGTTGAAACTTTTCTTAGCTTTCTTTCGCCTCCGTTTTGACGAAGAAAACGGGCAAGATCTCTTTCTTTTGCCAGGTTTCACCAAAGTGTATCGATCGCGTGTCAACTTCGCATGTGTGTTTTGATGTCACGTGACTTCTTGCCCCGCTAATTTTCCATATGACAGAACCTGTCAACGCTCAATTAAGTAATTAACATGCAAAAAATCTTTTACGCGCAATTACTACCGGCAGATGTAACGTTTTTTATGCAGTTTTTTTTAATGAAAGATCGTATGGAAATTTATCTAACTATTTAAAAAAGTCAAATTATGAAAAATGGCAATTTTTCCGCTTTCTGATACCTTAATTCTCCAGCTAGAGTGGTTTCATCCGAAAGTGTGAAAGTGAATACTATTAAGGCCTGCTAGCTATAGATGCTTATAGAGCCATATTTGAAACAAGTCACAACCGAATATAAGCAATATAGGCAATGGGGTCCGTTCATAATTCGTTTACGATTCACTGAATAATAACACTTCATGTATGTTACACAGGGTATAACAAATGCTGAGCCAGTGAAATTAAAATAACTAGACTCTTTCGTAGTTTTAATTCTTTCTCGCACTCGCTTTTTAGCAGTTTTTTTTTAAGCGGAAGAAGTACACCGGAACATCACCTGATCAAATAAATAACTCACAAACAGTAATTTTCAAAGAGTTATTTTAACTCCTGTAGTGGAGTTAAACTAACTCCTTAAGGTGGAGTTATTTTTTTGGGAGTTATTTTAACTCCAAAAGGAGTTATTTTAACTCCTAAACGGAGTTACTGTATTCTTTAGGGGAGTTACACTCAAACGAAGAAAACCGTGAACACTGAAAATATTTCTGGAATGTTCATTGTGTTTTGACCAATCACGTGCGATACCTTGTAACCGCAGAAAACGAATGGGCTGCTCAGTCACGGAAAGGATTTGGTTCTCAATTTGTTTCGAAAGACCTCAAGATTTAATGATTTCGGCCTAAATAAATCGAGTCAGCTGTGCTATCAGAAATAACAGCAGCTTTGGGCGAATTTCTGGAATTTTAAGGGTGGACGTTGCAATTTTTACATCAAGGTGAAATAACTGCCGCCTGAGTTGCTTTTATTTGAAATGTTGGAACCGCTAATCGTTGGGCCGCCATGTGGAAAAATTTTATTCTCCAAAAGCGCTCAAACATATTTTCGCTTGCGTAGTGCATGTGGCTCTAAGATAGAGAGGAATAGTAATTTCAATTCCTGTAAGATAAAGATGAAGATTAAATCTTGAGGCCTTTCAAAACAATTCGAGAACCAACTTGATTCCGTGACTGAGAAACCCATTCGTTTTCTGCGGTTACAAGGTCTCGCGCGCGATTGGTCAAAACACACATTCCAAGAATATTTTCAGCGTTCACGGTTTTCTTCGTTTGAGTGTAAGTTAACCCCTAAATTGGAGTTACGCTGGTGGGAGTTATTATAACTCCAATCTGGAGTTAAATTGTACTCCTCTGGAGTTAAATTTAACTCTTTTTTTGGAGTTAAATTTCAGTTTAATTCTGCAAGGAGAGTTAAAATAGCTCCTTTTTCGGGGTCATTTTGGAGGAGTTAGTTCAACTCCCCTTAGGGAGTAATTGTGGAGTGATTTTAACTCTCTAACAAGGGTTAAAATAACTATCTTTTGGGAGTTATTTTCGTGGACTTATTTAACTCCTTTTAGAGAGTGATTCTGGTGTGACTTTGATGGAGTCATTTTGGAGGAGTTGTGATAACTCCTTATCAGAGTCATTACTTTATTATTGCATTTTTTTACTCTGCTACAAGAGGTACATCTTATTTTGGGGGATTAGGGTTGAAGGCGGAGTGCAGGGACTCGCGTATCATTTCTATGATAAACTTCGATCTCAATTTAATTATGAACGCATTTTTTGGAAATAAAGCAAAAGATATTGTGGTAATTCATCCACTGAAATCAAAAGTTTGGTAAGTTCCTGTCTAAAATGGCGTGAATTCTAATATTTCAATTCAAGAGCCCGAAATCAATGCGCCTGCATTCACTGGTCAGCAGTTGTCAATATTAAGTCATGTGATCTTTGTAACATTAGAGCAGGCGCAATTTTGAAAGTGATGGTTGCTCGAAAGAAGCAAGATTCATTTAGCTAGCATTTGTTCATAGTTTGAGGACAAAAAAGCATCCCTCAAGTTAAAACAAAGGTGGAAGATTGCATCTTCTGCATTGGATTACGTGCCAAGAAATGTTTTGGAGCCTTGCATGTGCATTTTTGGATCGAAGTGACCAAATGAAATCGACGTTGTGAACATAATATATAGATTTAGCCAAGCCTAAAAGCGGAGCCCCCCTTTTTGTTTTGTCTGTTTTTTGCTTGTTTATTTTTTTGTTTTTTTGTTATGTTTTTGCTGGCAGTTATTAATTTGTGAAAATACTCTCATCCAAGTCGTTTTATTAAAAAAAAAAACAAAGAAAAAAAAAGAAAAAAATTCCTACTCCCCCTGAGTGTCGAACCCCACTCGTCAGCGTGAGATGCCGGTAACTAGTCCACTAGGCCATGGGCGTTTGACATTGTTTTCGAGGTTAATTTTAATACTTACTTTTTTCTTCGTGACAAGCTGCCTATCAGCATGAAAATGCTGGTGTTTTTCCTGGCAAAATGTGTTCGAAACGCCGTAAAAACCATGGTTGTGGACAGAAAAAACCAAAAAGCACTAGCTCTGCTATATTTGGCGTCGAAACCGCTGCGAAAAGCTGCGAACTCAAGCGGTGTGCCGACCGAGTTTGAACAGAACCGACGAGGCAAATTTGAACTTTTTGCCTGAACTTTATCGCCGAATTTCTTTCGCCTAGATTGAACTTTTCCCCTTCCACCAAAAAGACAACTGAGTGTTCTTTTGAACTTTTTTTTCCACTAACAAATTTGTTTTTGACTTTTGTTGTCTTTGCTTGTTTTGCTACAACGCGGGTCAACATGGGATTTCGCGCCGAAAGCACACGGGATTCAGCACAGGGTTCTATCCAGTGTAGGAAGTGTATTGGTAGCCCTGTGGTGCGGACGGACGGAGGTACGGATGTACGGATGTACGGACGTACGGACGGACGGTCACGTGACTACTACGTCACTCCCAAAATGTTTTGGCTTGATAGATTACCAAATTTCCTTAGCAATGGAGCTCCGCTGACGCGCTAGCGCGCTGGCTCCGCTATTAACAACTTAACAGTGGATCAACGACTGTTTTGGCGGATTGTTGAACTCGCAAAAGGCCAAACGTAGGGAATATGGACGTTTTGCCGGTAAGCTTAAGCTTGGAACTTCAATTTACTCTCAGCCTAAAGGCTTCCCTTCCAGTTTGTCATTCAAAGGAGATGTTACTAGCTAGGAAGCTTAAGGTGAATACAAACGGTTAGCTGTAAAGCTGTATGCCTGCATCTTCGTGTTCAGTTCTTTTGACACTGTTTAGTTGCAATAATTGTTCGCAATATAAAGTCTGGGGATTGCCATTGAAAACTGTTGCATTTAAATGTAAAGAGTTCAACAATTCTTTGGTGGAAACATTCTTGTTTGAAAGATATTATTGGAAGGTAAACAATCTCAAATGACCTCCATGTTTTAGCCTTTTTTACTCGATGAAGACTAATTTACACTGCAAGAAAACGTGAATGATATCATTGTGTTTTTGTAACAATGTTTTGTAGGCTGTTGGAAACTGTGTTGTTGTTGATCACATCTAAGGGCCTGCTTCTCTGCAGATGTCAAGCATTTGAGAAAATGGATGATACCATGTTTGACTAAAATTCATTCATTTTATTTATTAATTGGCTGTGGTGGTCATTTAGGAATTGCATTCATGCGTGTAGGTGCAAGTTCAAGAAGCCAACTTTGACTTTTGGTGGATGTCAATTCATGAAAGCTGTGTTGGTAATATGATGAACAATTTTACCAGTCCTTATACTTTAAGGCCCACCCTCACCCAAATGGCCTTGCGACCGTTTGTTATTGTTTTCAAATGGCTTTATTGTCCTTCTTGCGATTGGTTGGCAGAATATTTCTGCAAGCGAGAAAATCGTCACATATATTTAAAACAAATCGAAACAACGAAGTCGTAGCGATTTGCACCAATCTACATGAACGACCTCAATCTACAAGTCTTTTGGCTTCCATGAAATGTATTTACTCCCCAAAACGTTGGAATTAAGTGTAGTTCGCCACATGAAAGTTTCAATGAAATAGAAAGCGAGAACTCAGTTTATGTTTGCATTTCTAAGTGCCAGCAGGCGACTAACATTTACTTCGACATTCGATTGTTTTTGTTTGCAAATTGCAATCTTATTGTCTTATAAAGTAACAGTGATTTTGAAGGTCTTTCCAAGTCATTAAAGAGGTTGGTCTGTAAACCTGTAAACAGCGTATACAACTAGATAGCAACTCACTGATTATCGCAAAATTAAGCACTTGTCGGGTGACTCCTGCATTACAATTGTAACCTTTGAAAGCCAGCCATACATATGTACTAATCTTCGATCAAATCTACCTGAACCTATGGCTAACTAAGAAAACTATTATTGAATTCAATCATACGACGATAGACACAGAGGAAGAAAAAGAAAACAGTTCTGCAAAACAATTCATTTATTACACAGTCGCGAGCCATTTTTTTTACATCCCACGAATAAAATCGAATCGTACGAATCAAACTTACTTGCAAAGGTCCCACATCCAATACAATCAGATCACTACAAGAGATTCATTAAATCTGTTTTTTTTTTTTTGCTTCATAATAACACAAGCTCCTCTGAGACGAATACTGACAATATTCTCCTTCGGGATAACCATACAGCATCTTCAACTGCGAGGTATCTTTGGCAGCAACACATTGTACAAAGTAGGAGTGAAAAAAAACACATTTGGCCAGCACAGTCACAAAATAATTCCTGGAAACAACTGCTTGATAATTGAAGAATAAATTCCTGCATGCTTATGGACGATTTTCAACAAGATGACTCTGAAGGAAACGGATTTTCAAAGAAAACCTGCTCAGAAACAATTTCGTGTTACACGAAATTCATAAACAGCAACCGCGGTGCGCAAGGCCTTCTTGGTGAAGGTGGGCCTTAAATGAAAATGAAAATTTAAGCCGGTTGTAATTTCGTAAAAGGTTTGGACCCATGAGTCATATCATAAGTTGGTGAAGTATGATTGTCTGGGTGAGTGTAGTCCCAAGAAGGAATGTTTGTGGTGACATTGACTGACGTTTCGACAACCTGAGCGAATTCATCATCAGGGTCAAGCCAGCTGGTTCTGATGATGTCAATGTCAGTCAATGTCACCACAAACAGTCCTTCTCAGGAGTACACTCCCCCAGATGATCATACTTTACGGACTTATGGTTATAATTTTAAAGACAAGATGGAGTTGTGTTTGAACAATCATGCACTGAATTTTGCTTTATTCTCATTTCAATTCCAGCTTTCTTCAAATTTGAATTTATAACATTTTGACTTTCTTACCTGGGAAGATTGTTCATCATTTGGCTCCCGACCAGTGTTTTTAAGTCAAAATTTAGTACAATCAATTTTAATTTTAATTGAATTTGCCAAAATTCACATGGGTGATCATGTGAGTAGTAACCACTGTAGCTGATATTTGTTTATATCACAAGGGGCAAAAATGAAATCTGTAACCATGCATTTCTGCAGATTAATAATTGGAGGTGATATAGCAGATTGGTGTATCTGAAGGCACATTTTAAAAATTATTGTATCCTGTTTGTTGCAGCCTTACTTATAAAGTTCTTTATGCTCCATACATGCCTGCATACATGCAGCCGAAGGTAGTGATATTGAAGAACAATCACATTAATTTTTGAGGGTTTTTCGAAATATAAAATACAGAAAAAAGTAACAGTGATTTTACTTAACCCGTGAAACAATATCTTACAATTAGTGTCAAAAAGTCAAAGCTGAACAAAAGAAAACAATGGAATTAGTGTGTAACAGTACGTAATAGTTTAGTATCTATTCACGGGTTAATTCAAATCACTCTAAGAGAATTGTTAATATATATTTTAAAATCATGTTTTAATTGTAAATCACTTGTACTTTCTTTATTTTCATTTTAGCTGTACGTAATCTAATTGCAATACTGTTGTCTTATCAACTCAGTTGATACATACATGTATCTGACAATGTAATTTCCATGGCTAATGAATTCCTATTTGGCTTTGTTCTGTTCTCTTTTTTTCATTGTTCTATGACAACATTATTGCAATTAGGTGTAAACCAGTATTTATTAAAAACTGGACTAGGTATATTGGATTTCTAGCATTTTGATTGGCTCAACGGAGCTAGGCTATCAGCTCATATACCTGCTGCGACCAAATATGGTCAATGAACACTCAACAACAAAGTGAGCTGAAAGTTTTTTCCTCGCGAGCGACCCGGCGAGAAAAATGGACGAGAAAAATCACTTGGCAGCGAATTTAAATCAAGCAGAAATTCCAACAGCGTCACCAACAAGCATCACCAACAGCGTCGTCTAACAGAAGTCAAAATTGTTTGAAGAAACTGTGCAGAAATAGAAAATTAAGCATTAAGCGTTGTGTTTACAATTAATTTCTTTCATCGATCGTCACGTCGATCATTGAAATTGAACAAACAGTAAGTTTTATCAGAAAGGATTTCCACTTCAAAATGTCAAGAGGAGACATAAAATAAAACACAGTGAAATGGGGCAGGAGCATTCATGGCGAGTCGGTGCGAAAATCATGAAGCAGTCTAAACAAGTACTAAAAAACACAGCTGCAAACTACCAAGAAGGAAGGGCGAGATTGTTTTTCGGCTTTAACACGCAAAATTGACACTGGTTTACCTGCACTTGTTGTAGCTCTGTGTTCCAACAGGTCCAAATGCTCAGATAGAAATTGGATGCCATGTAAACGGAGTTGAATCGCTTTTCCAGTTGTTTGAATGTTGTTTTTACCATTTCGTCCGCAACCTCTAAACCGAGAACAACTGCATTTTGCGCTTTGCGTTTAACAAACTATGATGGTGAATTCTAATGTTCCTCGCTACAGTAATCTTGCTTCTGAGCTGCATAGAAATTACCTCTTCAAGTTCAACTGTTCAAATTGTTCTGTCTTCAGTTCGATCAAACACGCACATGATGGCTCCGTTGTGCGAACAGCCGGATTACAAACTTGTTCAGTTTCAACTCCAGAAGCTATACGGTGAAATTGTACAGCTTCAATCCGCTTTGAACGATGATTACAACAATGTTGAGGAAAAATCAAACATGTACCATATTTCAGAGCCAATAATTAGAAGACTTTTTCCTAAACGTGTGCTACTTTGTTCACTTTTGAGCAGTTTTCATTGATTCATTCAGCTTTGCAATGAAACGCTGCAACACTTCGTAGGTTTTGGCGCCTTTTTCGTTCAGTCATGTGATCGATTCTTGTTCCGTTTAAATTTCTTTTCTCATTTTTCCCGTTCTTTCTTGATTTTTTTTTAATAGTGGTTATAAGTTTTTAATAAAACAATTATTCTACTCGGGCTTGCTGGATATCAAATGATTATAACCAACTCGGCGCTACGCGCCTCGTTGGTTATCTATCATTCGATATCCAGCGCGCCCTCGTAGAATAATTGTTAATTATAGTGACTTAAAACCCTCAATGCTCCTTAAGGGGGAAAAAGTTTAAAATGGTTTTAAAGCACACAAAAGAAATTTTTTGTTCCTGTTCCAGATAATAATTGAAGAAAATTGAATTTTGAGCCAGTTATAATTTTAAACAAAAGATGGTGTTGTTGAATTTTCCTATATTGTCATTTGAATTCCAACTTTCTTCAAATTCGAATTCACAAAGTTTTGACTTTCTTACCTGGGAAGATTGTTCATTAGGGCTTCACCAGAGTTGTTCCGGTTTTTCAGTCAAAATTTGAAACAATTTGAAAATGCTTTATTTTAACCATGTATTTTCTGTAGATTGAATAATCAGAGGTTCTAAAGGACATCAGTCTTTCTAAATGGTATTTCACAAAACTATTTAGCCTTAATTACAGCTCTTTTTATGCTCCATGGATGCATGCAGATGGAGGTAGTAATATTGAAGAACAACAACATTTATGAGATTTTTTGGAAATATAAAATACAGAAAAATTTTAAGAGAATTTAATATATATATATTTTGAAATCATGTTTTATTTATACATACTTGTACATGCTTTATTTTCATTGTATATAATTATATACTTATATGATTATAGTGTCTTAGAAATTGGCATTATTTAATGTTACTGTTAATTCAAATTCTGTAAGAAACTATTGTTCATATAAGAAAATGAAATAGGATTGAATTAAAAATGTTTTACCTTTTATAGTGACAGTCAATTTGTGTCATGTTGCTTTTTATCTAAGAAACTAATAGGGTGAGTGTACCGGAGTTAATTTTACTCTGATTTCAGAGTAACTACAACTCTGATTATGGAGTTAAAATAACTCTAGTCTTTGATGGAGCAGAGTTAAAATAACCCTAGTCTTTGATGGAGTAGAGTTAAAGTGACTCCCTCGTTGGAGCTATTATAACTCCGAAGTTGGAGTTAAATTTGGGAGTTAAAATGACCCCAAAAAAGGAGTTATTTTTAACCTAAAGTTTTTACTCCACTTTTGGAGTTATAGTAACTCCCACATGGAGTTTAAATAACTCCTTTTGTAGAGTTAAAGTGACTCCCCCACTGGAGTTATTATAACCCCGAAATTGGAGTTAAATTAAGGAGTTAAAATAACCCCCCAAAAGGGGTTATTTTTAACCTAAAATTTTAACTCCAGTTTTGGAGTTAAAATAACTCTTTGAAAATTACTGTGCAAAATGTCCTTATATGACTTTAATATAGTTCTCAGCGTAAAACTTTGGGAAACTCTTGAGATTTTTTCTAGATTTGCTCGTCGTTTCCCAACATTAAGCGGAACAAAGACTGATGAACATATTCCGGTAAAATTTTCCTTTCTTATTTCAGAACCCATGCCTGTCTTCGCCTTGCCAATACGGGGGTACATGTGTGCCTAACTACAAATATCACACGTTTAAATGCAGCTGCAAAGAAGGTTTGGCCGGAGAATATTGTGAAATAGGTAAACGTCACGAGCAGGGACTACATGTATGACAAATAAGGAAAACATTTGAGTCCTGGTCACAGCTAGGACCAGAGAAGTGTAATTGATCACCGGTTTTGACCGTATGGAACGTTGGCACTCCGGATTAGAGCATTGCAAAATACAGAAGCTTCCTTCTTTGCTCAATAAGTTGCCATAGTTGGATGCCGTGAATCCATATTAACCCTTTCACTCCCAACAGTACCTAAAGTAAAAAATCAAGACAAATCTCAAATTTCATTTTGTAAAAAACGTAAATATAAATAGTACCATGTGAAATAACTGTAGACGAGATTTCATTTGAATGGTCACATGGTAGGGTTTCATCTACAGACTCAGAAGTTAGAATCACCTTAATGCCTCCATAACTCACTCTGGGTGTAAAAGGGTTAAACCAATTTCTGCTTGTACAGTTTTTCATATCTCGTCTTTCCTACGTCAGGATCGTAAGTCATTCTACACCCTTTTTTAACCGTAGCATTTAGCGTGGACACAATAACCGTTCTTTCAATGATCAAATGGCAGTTGGGCAAATTAAGAAACAAACAAACAAGCAAGTGGCTTCTCTGGCGGACCATGTGTCTTTTTTTGGAGAGCAGCCGGCGACGCTACACGAACCAGACTTAGGGACATTTTCTAATCAAGCACTTATCTCCTCAGGCAGAGAACGCAGGGAGCTACAATAGGTCATTTTACTAGATTCATGTAACGTACATCCCACCTATTGTTACCATCAGTAATACATCAGCCTGAGAGAGATGCTCTCATAAAGTCTTAACTATAAATACCTGACTGAAAAGAAAATTGATAATTAAAAGACTGATTGTGGCGTAAGAGTGGATTTTGACTTAGCAATTTTATCTCTTTTCCAGCTGCAAAATCATGTAAGGACCTGCACGACATATACAAGTAAGCAAAGCTGAAAGTACAGACATTACAGGTTACAGTAAAAGCTCTATGAAGCTCTCGGGAGGCTTATTTAATTTCAGGCCTCATGAGCGGAGGGCTTATTAGAGAGGGGCTTAATAGAGGGGTGGGGGGATTATTTTACTAACTAATCATAAACGAAAAATTGTTTGCGTATGTTTTCAAATACGGAAATATCATTTACTACACATGCCAAGTTCAATTTTCCCTTCATTAGTTTATTTCAACATCCTCAGCTTCGTCAAAAATGAAGAGACTAGCCGCTAGCTTCTCATCAATGAAGTCCGACCTACTATTTTTTTCTAGCCGTTTAAAATACACCAACTGGGGATGGGGTGGATGGCTTAATAGAGATTAAGAAGGTCTTATTACAAAATCTGATGTTCCAAGGGGGGAGGGGGGAGGTGAGGGGGCTTATTGGGGATGGGGGCTTAATAAATAAAGCTTTTACAGCATTTGATATTCATTTATCACTTAGCCTTAGGACATGCATCCAGTCCGACATGCAATCTGCATGGCGTTCTTCCAAGTGTTTCCCTTCAAAACTTTCGCAATCTATTCGTGAACTATGTCTCGTTCTTAATTTTTTTCAATATTTAACAGGTCAAACGTGAGTCAGGTGGTTACCCTCATCTTGGACTCAAAACCACTTTCCGTTCTGTGTCACATGGGAAATTTTGGATGTGGAGATGGGGGATGGACGCCGGTCATTAAGATTGATGACAACAAGGTATTACGTTTATTGCATTTTTTGTCTCTGAATCCATATAATCATGAGTTGAACTTTCTATTTTATAGAAGTGACCTATTAAGCTGCAAAACAGCCATTCTTTCGGGTTGGTTCGTCTTTTCGCTTTAAACAAGTACCCGCGCTATAAAAGGGATAGCTCCTCCCCCTCTTTGTCACGTAACCACTGCTTCACCGTCTAATCAAAGATGGCGAACGAAGCGAGAAGAAATGATGTGAACGGTGTGAAGCCAGTATTGCAATAAATAAACCTGAACATAGCCTTTAAAAAGATAGTCTAAGTCTGACACACCATATTTGATGAAATATGTGGCGATTTGTCCATAAGAACTCATAATGTTTGAACAAATCTCTTTTTTTCGCAGTACAAATTCGAATTTCCCGCCGTTAACCATTCCCGCTAATGCCGTGCAACTCACATCAGCGCTCAGACTCCTCTCTGTTGATTTACAATTTTCTTGAGCCTTCATTCTGTTTGGATATTGGTCTTTTCCATCCTGACATGCTCTGTTTTGGATAAATTCTGATACAACAATTTACCGTTGTTTATTATGGACGATTCGATGCAAGGCGGAGGTTGTTATCTCTTCGGTGATTCATCTTCCACCTTGAATCGAGTCGTTTCGCGTGCTTTGCTGGTGCTGTTCTTTCTAAATTTAGTTGCTATATCTTTACGTGCGCTAGTTGGTTTATTAGAATGGGGGAACCTTCAAACAAAAAAGCGAAATCGATGCCTGTTCGTGCACCGCGAGTCAGGTTCACCATCCAGCTGGAGGTAGAACCAGGAATGGAGGAACGTTTGGAGCGAGTAAAGTCAAGCATTCAGCGTGTGAAAAGCGCTTTATCGATTCATTCTCGGACACCACAAGGCAATTTTTTAATGATGGAACGCTTGCTAGACGTATTCGAAGGGGGAGAACAGAATCTAACGGTAAGTTATTCGACTGTGCCGTCAGAAATCCATCTAGAGGAATCCGAGGCCACATCAGTTCAGAAAAGTGATGCGAGTGTACAAACGGAAATTCCTACACCGTATGTATTGGCTTCTGGAGAAAACACTGCTGGTTCTTTCGATATCCACACACCGAGTAATGCATGGTTCAATTTTACCTGTTACCATCCCCCCCCCCCGGGCAACCCCCGAGACAAGTCCAGCCCTTCGGGCCCGGGGGTGGGGAATTGTTTGAAACGGATTTGTCCCGGGGGTAGGGGGGCGGGGCAAATCGAAAACAACTTCTCGTTTTTCTTCTGAAGCACGTCACTAGCTTATCACTTCTCATTCGACACAATGGCGCCGGACCGCGTAGAGAAGACTGCCTGTTTCCAGGGAAAATCTCTAGAATTTGTAGCAGACTGGTTGGAGAAGAATAATCTCTCGAAATTAAAATCTGTATTCAAAGGCACGTTTATTATAAATTGTTAAACGAAAGTGCGTTTGATGTGTACTCGAATGGATGGCGTTTATCACAAACATAGAAATATTTCTTCAGCGTATTTGTATGAAACAGATGCACGGCTTTATATTAAACAGAGATCTTAGTCCAGTGTTCTTGTGAAACAAGCTAAGAAAAACTCCTTTAAAATGCTGTCATCAATCTGCTCACCCGGACCTCTTTTGCCCATGTGCTAATAAAACACGCGGTGAAGAACATTTCTTTACTCGCCAGCAGAATGCCAGTGCGGTTAGACTTTTTTTCTTCGGTTTTCTTCTTCAATGTAGTGTCCATGTTTTTTAATACTATGTAATATCCTTCGTTCAGTAAACTCTAGAAAAGCGTTTAAGTTCTTGTCGAAACGTCTGGTTGCAGGTTGTGCTATTGTACGGAAATCAGTTTTGGTCGATGAGGAGTCCCGGGGGTGGGGAATTGTCTCTTTCTGCGTGCCCGGGGGTGGGGAATAGACCGCCAAGAAAAAAATTGCAAATCCCCGGGGGTGTGCCCGGGGGGGATGGTAACAGGTAGAATTGAACCCTGCATAAGATGGACGAAAACTATTTTCTTGCCTCTTACGACTCCGTGCAGCGGCTCGTGTCAACCATGATGTACTACGGTGGAAAGTGCCCACTTTGTGGATACCACCTTGAATTGTCGTCTTACGAAGTTCAGCAGCATGGACACTGTGCATGCGTTAGCATGAACTGTGCAGCTGGGCATTCGTTGAGGTGGTTTTCTAGTGGCATAGTTTCTGGAAAATTTACTGCTAATCTGAGGTTAGTTTTTTTATATTTTTAATTTTTGTATAAATAAAAGCTAATAACTCGAGTGTATAAGGTGTTCTTTGCAGACTGTATACCATGAGCACGATGTGACTTTTTATTATTTGTTTCTTTTTACAAAATCGCTATGGCCGACAAGGATGGTGCATGGATTTACAGCTTCTGGCCTAACGGAGACTAAATACATCACAGCTTGTGAAGCTGCACACATTGGACATGTTGATGAAAGATACATTTCTAGAGGTAATTCTCAGGACTAAACTTTCATGCCCTGATACCTATGGCATCAAGTAACTGCATTATTGTATAACCTTCCTGTTGTCTCTGTCTAGTTTATTCAACTTTCTCTGATACATTATTTTCTAAACTTCTCAAGTGTGGTAATTGCTTACTTGATGGCTAGAGGAGCAGTATAGGGTAATTATGTGATTAATTCCCAAAAACTAATTTTCCTGACAGTATATGGTGCATTGGGATACAAGAATGCAGTGCAAGCATTTTATGAGAAGAAATTGGCAGAAGCTCGCACAGAAGCACGGCAAGACATACAATACCCTTTGCAGGGAGATGTTAGTATTGTTTATGGTGTACCTTGGTATATTTGTTGGTATATTTCAAGGTTGTAACATAAGATGAACTTATTGTAACCAATGGACATTATCGTCAGACCACAACATTAACTACAAGGAATAGCATAGTGGTCGGCAATAAAAGATGTTAAACTAGGTTACAATAATATTGTTGAGTGTTGGCCAATAGTACAATTGCCACTTTATACTAGTAAATGCGTACATTTACTATAGATGATAGTGAATAAAGTAAACCATCTCAAAGTGACTCTGTCAGCACATTTCCTAGCTAGTATGTACAAAGTTAATTGTGTATGGTTCTTGTAGGTCATCATGACAGATGCCAGGCACGATTCCAGTCGTGGAGCTCAGCATACAACTGTGACTGCTCTTTCATACCGGTAACCTAACGTCACTCATTATTATCATTTTGCTATCAATAATTCCTTGTTATGGATTAATTTATTGTCCATATTCTCATAGCAATTGCTCATGCTAAGATGTAGAGTTTTTTTTTTTTAAATAAAATTAGCCACAAAAATATGGTTGGACTGGGGGTGGGGGGGGGGGGGTCTGGGTGATAATCACTTCAACAGTGGTTGCATTGGTAGAACAAAATTAACATGGTAATATGCATTAATGATAGTTATGGCAGTGTTATAATTACTACAAGCTAATTATACCACAGATGGACTAGTAATACTAAATAGTGGATTTCTTGTGCTTATTGTCTTAGCACCAAGAAGGTGATATATAGTTTGAGCTGGGGCAAGACTGACATGGCATCAGCTGCGTCAAGAGAAGTTCCAATGACTAAGCAAGTTGTGGAGTCCATTGAAGCTCTAGGTGACGACTATTTTTTCCTTGCACTTCTTGATTGTGCTCAAACAATCCCTGTGTGACTGACAAAATAGGAAAGCTGAGGATGGCTACTGGATGTCAAAGCAGGGTTCAAAACTACCAGAAATCATCAGTGTAGTTTGCTATGACCATTTGTGTTTGTTTTAGACTTAAACAAATTGAACCAGTGAACCCTTTTCTGGAGTGATGTTACCTCCCATTTTCTCTTTCATCTGTTTATACCTAATGTATATCATTTCCATTTCCTTTGTCCCAAAAACTGAAACTACACATCTGTTTTTCTAATGGACCTGCATGTATCACAACCATCTTAGATCATCGTGTGGGTGAAGTTGCGCACGACTATGTGCCAGCCCTGAAAGGTTGGTTGGATGGAAAGGACATAAAAAACTCCTATGACAGCTGGCATGGTACGTTATTCAATATGTTGTCAAATTTGTCATCATAAATGTCAAGGCTATGCCATTGCTTGTATAATCACAGCTAATTCATATTTCACTGTTCTTTTGTGACCATTACAAAGTGATCGCAACCTCATTTGATAGCTGGGGTGTTAATTTCTAAGGTGCTGTAACTGGCCTAAGTAACTGACATTCTCAGAACCTGGGCTTCTCATCCCAGGCTAAAAATGCACGTGTCACTCTGCTGTACAATGTAAACCCAGGTCAACTGAATCTAATTTTTTCAATAACTCTTACAAAAGGGGGGAAAGGTGTCAAGAAAGCAATAAAGAAAGTGGCCAGTGGTCTTGTACGAAACTCAGAGAGAACTTGGTTCTCTGAGTTGTCTGACAAAGGTAGGTGGGACATATAAACTAAATTGCTCTTTTTTCAAACATTTGTGAATTATAACTGCTTTGGTAAATTTCCTGGTGCACGCTGTGCTGTGGTAATGTTTTTTTCGTTTTTTGGTTTCAGTGAAATGTACCAAGACCCACATTTATTATGCAATGAAAAATTGCAATGGTGACGCTGAATATCTAAGGAGCTACATTATCAACATTGTTGACCATTATAAGGTTTGCTTGCTTCTTTACACTGACCTCATTGCAGGACAAGTCCAGTCAAACAATATAGAAACTGTTCTTTGCACGTGCTTATTTTACCTAGGGTGATCATTCTAAGTGTCATGCGGAGTCCCGTTGTAAACAAGAGGGCTATGTTTGCAGCAAAAAGCCCCTAACCAATGAAAGAGCCATTGCGGCATACAGGAAGACTATAGAAGGCACAAACATGCTCTGGTAAATGTTATATTCAAACATAATATTTACCTTTCTTGAACCATAAATATTATTATAGACTATATTTCTAGAACTGTGCTTGTAAGCACTTGCAGGAATATTGTGCTCAAAATGGTGTCATTCTGCTAGTCTACCACTTGAACCCCAACATATCAGGGGTGCCATTGCATGAAAAAGCAATGTGTCCAACTAGGCATTGTGCACCTCACTGTCTGTGTAGTTCATGTAGTTGTTTTCATGAAATGCCTGTCATGTAATGTTCATTATAATTATTTTCCTTTATTTGTTCGTTAGTTCCACATTAACTACAATGAATTTATTTAAAAAGGCTATCACAAAGCACAATTTATCTGTAACCATATGTGAAGCTTTCTATCATTTTCTAAAAGTTTATTGTTCCTTCCTTCCCAACAGTGCAGAGATACATTTTGGATTGAAACCCTTCACCTTGTCATGCTTATATATGCTCCAAAGCGTATCCATTTCAATAGACAAGACACTTATGAAATGAGAATCCAGCTTGCCATTCTTGACTGGGTTCGTATTAATTTATTGTTAAATATTTGCTTAATTGAACATGCTATAACAAAGATCTTTTCTTGATGTTATTTACTAATAAGAGGTCTAGCTTGTGCTTCCCTTATTCAAACACTTGACAAAAAGTAATGGAAATTGATTTTATACCAAACATAAGCATATAGAATAAATATCGAATGTACTGGCCACATTGTTGCCATTAGTGCCCTTCGGTAATTTTATGTCGCTTTGAATCACAAAAATACAAACCTACAATCTTTGCAAAACTTGTATGTAGCATGACAGTAATCACCCATAAAAGCAATATTCTTATCTACCTTTGCCTACAGAATGAAAATGTTCTCCGTGAGGCAACATCACTGCAGCATTACCAAAGAAGCAGAGAACCTGACCGAATAGCTCCACACAGAGTTCTGTCAGACAAGACATATAAATTCAAAGATGGCATCTGGAAAATCTTCTACAATGCGTTGTAGAAATGCTACATAATAAGAGGCCAAGCCTTTTACAATTATTTAGAGTCAATAAGAAATAAGGACGATTTTATTGTGTATAACTGTATAATTGTAAGGAAAGAATATAGATTTCCGCATCTCAGAGATTTCCACATTAGAGAGAGATCCAATGAATGGCCCTAGACATTCCAGTAGGAGTGAAAGGGAGATGGATTGGGGTGGGGGCTGTTGGGATAGAGCAACTTTTACTATTTGTAGCTGCTGTGTATATCTGAAAGAAACGAAATGTACAGAAAGTGTGTTTAAAAAAATCCCTGAATGGGCCATATTTGCATTTTTCTAACCCTGCATAAATATGTGGGACAGCCAAAAAAATTTCATGGTATTTTAGTTCACATAATTTTTTTGTGTGAATATATATATATATAGGTGTATTTTACATTGTTCGAAAATATCAAAAGAACAGGATTTTTTCTAATTAGAATAACAGAAATAACAATACTAGTTTGTTCAAGGCATACATTGTACGTTCAACCTATATTGGAGGGTGGCTATGAGGTTTGGAACGTTGCAATCAAGATCGGCGGTGTCTTTGGTATGGTACGTCAGGGGGATTTGGCCACCTTCCACGAACATCCTTGATAACACAGTGAGGCATAACCTCCCTCACATCATCAATAAGACACCCCAGCTCTTGTTTGTTCGCGAGATAAACGGGATTTTCCCACAAACCACAATCCTTCAAAGTGCGCCAATACCACCTGTAGTCCTTGCGGCGTTTGGTGTGGTTTGTTATCCGCGCATTGCTTCTTCCCTGCGGCTTGAAAGGCGACGAAGTAATGCACCGAGCCTGAAGACAGTACTCGCAAGCTGCTACCGGTTCTGCTGCTTCATCGATAGCATTTTCGTTATCATTATTTTCAGGAGCTATCTCACAACGCCTTGAAAATAGGCGCACTGGCGTCAGCGGGAGTTCCTCGTCCTGGAGGTGAGGTACTGCAAATCGTTTTGGAGCTGCAATACAGACAAAGAAATAAAGGATACTGAATACTAAAAAATGATTATCTTGTGACGATTGCCTCTGAATTTACGCAATCAATTGGAGATCTCTGGATAACGATCTGCAAAGTAACGCATATGTTGACCCATGCAAATAATGTATATTTTTTATTTTCGCAGTAATTTTCGCACGTGCAATTGAGGCCTGTTTTAGGGCAAGTCCCCATGCAAGCAGTTCGAATTAGTCGTTGTTTCATCTAAAACTCGCGGCACTTTAGATGCGGCGGCAAAAGCATAGCGTAAAATTATAAAAGTTCAAAAGTATTAGATTTCGGTGTTAGCCGCGATATGTTTATTCCGGTCATAGAGGAATCAAGTTGCTTCGGTGGTAGAGAGCCGTTGGAAAGAAATGGCGCGCAATTCGAAATGTCGCTCTATAGCGTTGAATGTTTATCAGTTTTTATGCTTTTAATCTATCGTTTAGGACAATAACGTTTGCAAACATTTTAACAAAAACATTTGATGCTCATGAAAAAGGAAAAGCGGTAAGAACTGTTCGTATCAACAAATCAATTTTTACTGACCGTTCGATCTATGGTTGACCCGCTTCAGAGACACGACTTCAACTGTTTGGTCGTTTCCCTTAGAAGCCGGAGTACCGCCTCTTGTTCTTCTTCAAAGACTTCCACAGTTAGCTGCGAAGAAATACAGCGGATAATAGTTGCAAAATACAGGCAAAATGATATAAAATGGAATTGAAAATACGACAAATAAATATTGATAGCTGAAATTTACAGTTTACTTACCCGTACTCGTTTTCTTGAGGAAAATTCAGATGAACCGAGCACCTTTTGAAGCTTTATAAGAGAGAAGCTTTTTTGAAAGTATATAAGTTCACTGGAAGGCTATACAAAATGAAACACAGAACTGCGTGTCCCGCTATCGCAAATTTATTCTTGTCTAAGTGCCCTTACCGGGACTATCTGATGCTGACAGCTCGGAGTCTAGAGTGAAATGACTGACGGCTTGGCCAGGCCAAGGTTCATTTTATAGTGCGGGTCCGTGTTTAAAGGTAGATGAAGATTTAAGCGCCAGAATCCACGCTTGTGCTTCGCTTTTTCTTGTCCATCTTATGCAAGTTTGGCTGTTTGAAGTGGATAACTTTCCGGAGGAAATAAATAAAAGTAATAAAACCGAAAATAATTAATACTTATTAAGTATATCATTGATTGGTGGCGTGACTGCGTTTGAAGCACAATGGTATTTTTTTCAGGATAGTTACTGTCACCCCTAGAATATTTATGCTATTTACCAGATTATAACTTAGTTCGGACCTTGTTTTGTTTGGGAGAGCTAACAGCCATTATGTATTTCCACGTTTTAAAGCGAACCTTCCATTGCCATTCCCGTCTTTGGAGCAACAAAGAAACCTTCAACATTAAAGGAGGGGAGACTGGGTTCGACAAACAAGAGACCAAGTTACCGACCTACTGGAACACATCCTTCTCCAAGATCTGCCTCGGTATGAAGATCGGCCACCAGATCAAGTTTATGGTCATAAATAAGCAAGCTGGTTCGCTGCACTCACTGATCGCTGACGGGCAATACCGCGCCACCTCACTAGGACGAAACACCTGGAAGTCGTTGATTCATTCTCAAGCATCTCTACAGATCAACTGCAACAAGGAAGGGTTCAACGCTGTGTGTAGCTCCAGTGGTCATTCCAAAGCAAGAATCGGTAACCTTGGTAACGGAGGTGACTGCGGCAATTGTGACTCCAGAATCGGGTTTGGTGCTGGGGGACACCATGATGACTCCAACACGTGTGGAAACGAGGCTTCGCACGGAGGAGACAATGGCGACACACACGTTAAGGCGATGGGATTTATTTTGGTTAATTAAGATTAAAAGCTGACGAAACAAAGAAGTCGGTATCTCTCGATCAGCACATTCAAAAGCTAGTACTGAAACACGACCATTTTACATTACGGTTTCGCGCCCCATGAACTGCGTCGCCCGAAAAATGTGGGGTATCCATGATGCTGTGCGTGCTCACAAAGCACGCCGCCATTTTCGGTTCTCTTTGACTTCAATACCGAATATTCCCAAAAGGGATTTATACGGCTGTCCTTCCCGTCCGTGAAAAGACAATAGGAGTAATTGCTATTGTGGAAATGTGCGAAAAATGCTCCCACTTTCGATTTAATAATGCTGGCTGTAGAGGAAATGAAAATTGCTCAACCAGAAACAGAAAACTTCGAGCGACCGCCGCGTGGGAATACACTTAAGCTTACACGCGTCATGTGGAAATCTACACAGACATCGATCATCTGCTGTTGTCTGTTTAAACGAAGAATTTTATTTGCGTGTTCGATTGATCGTTTGCTTGTTTTCCTAATACTTTATCCGTTTATTCTAATCCATTTAAAAAAATCTACGGACTTCACACGACATGTTCATACTGCTTCACGTTTATTTTAATTTCAGGTGTGAATTATTTTCAACAATAGAGGTTAAACCGCGATGGCTTTCCTAATTATGGGCATTGTTCCTCGATGAATAGGTCATTGATTCGAACACTGAGAGCAGAAACAATGGTTATGACATTGATATACACTAGGGACTTGAATGATTGACAGTTTTGCATCTTGTTACGCATGCCCTGTACGTGTTTTTGGAAGCTAATTTGCATGTTCGATCGACGTGTTTCATGGGGCGCAAAACCGTAATGTTTATTTGTTATAAATTTCAAACCTCGCGACTTCTAAATGTGCGCAATCTTGTGCCTAAACGTAACATGTCTTCATCCATCTTATCCATCTTTACATAGTTACTGGGAACAAAATTTCGAGGGCCGGTTTCAGGTAATTTTTTCCTTCGATATTTGACGTACGAAATTTATATATAGCAATAGTGGAAGTAACATTTTGTCTTGTTTATTTTACTTTTTTGACTGTGCTCATGTCGTGGGCGATGACTATATGGCCAACTCTCTCCTAAGCAAATAGCCATGTAGCATTGTCAGATATAAGAACAGCTGGAGGAAACTTTCAGCAGCCTGCGCTGCAGCCAACCGATGATGATGATGACTCATATCGTGAGTGACTCAAAGCTACCGCGAAAGGTGTGATTTCGTTGGCCATCATGGCTGGAAGAAACACGCAGTTAGCTATCGCCTACAGTTGTTGTTATGAAATTTACACAAGGACCGCAAAGACTATTCGTTAGGTTGCAGTTGCAATACGATGGTTGTAGTATTTTTTTTCGGTCAATTGAACTGAAACTCCGCAGCCTAATAACATGGCGTAAACTTCCGCATATCAATTTTTAGCGGGAGTTTATTTTTGCAGGATCAAATTTTCGTGGATCGAGGAAATTCCGCGAAATTCTCGAAAATTACATCTCGCCAAAATTTTATGCCAGACGGTATTTTCCACAATACCTATTTTAATTTTTTACCATGTAATCCCACAATAGCTATTTTAATTTTTTACCATGTAAATTATTAACATTTTTCTATTTTAAAATCTTGTAAATTGAGTATGAAGATCCCTCTGGGGAACTCAATAAACTTTACTGTACTGTACTGTACTAGCTATACATCGTACATCGCCTTACCTCTAAACCTTACCTAGCAATTTTTATTCTGCTCTTTAATTTTAGTTTATTTTGACCAGATACCTTAAGGACGATGCTGGAAATTTAGGAAGAAATAGATTTTGTACTGCTTAACTGATGGAAGGTTATATGCTAATCATGATCACCTTCTTGGGCAAGTGTAATTTCACAACAGAACTACTGCACAAGGCATTACGTTAGCCTAAATTTGAGTTTGACAGGTAACTGACATGAGATTGACAGTTCTCGTCTGGTCAAGATCAAAGGTTGAGAGCGAAAATTCTTGTGTGATTCGAAGCTAGCCTCAGTACTGTAAAGATCAGAAGTTTGAATTAAGGTATCAGGGTACCCCAAATGACAACATTGCGTTTTCACCACTTGAGCGTCAGGCGTTTCACAAGGACCCTAGCAAACTATATATTTTCTGAAAGCTTAATAATTGAAGATTACGAAAACGTATTTAGATAAAGAAAAAAGACAAGTGTGTCGAAGATAGAGACTACGTTTTTAGAAAGTACATCGTTCACAAAACCGGTTCCGCTCCAGTCGAGAATGATCTGGAGAGAAAGACGAACATCGCGCCGAATTCTTCACACCTTTGTCTCAAAAACCGTGTCTCCGAATTTTTGTATCTGGCCTGGTTTATTTTCTGCACTCAGTTTAACTTTGAAGTTCTAAGAAACACCTCTCCTCTTTCTTTTACGGCCCATAACTTTTGAATGACAGGAAAAAAATATAATTCAGAGACACGGTTTTGGTGTCAAATTATTTGGCAACATTGTCGCCAAGTTTGAGCTAAAATGGTTGAAAACTCGCTGAACGCGAACTTAAAATGTGCGCCCAATTTCT
This sequence comes from Siderastrea siderea, assembly GCA_964030785.1. Classification (NCBI taxonomy): domain Eukaryota; kingdom Metazoa; phylum Cnidaria; class Anthozoa; order Scleractinia; family Rhizangiidae; genus Siderastrea; species Siderastrea siderea. Next base: position 50,119,209 of record OZ034970.1, read on the forward strand.
TGAAAAATTAGTTTCGAGAAAAAAGCCAAAATATGATTTGGAAACTTGTTCCGGTCTGAAGAGATTAAAACACCTAGGTGTCAGGATAATTACCTGCGGTTGACAGAAGGGAGGCTCAACTTAACGCCTTACAACAATAGCACAAACATGCCCACAAGAATTGTGTCAAATTTTGCGTGTTTTTATGTTGGAAAGCGACTTTCGTTGAGTACGAGTGCCGTTCAAAGGGTCTTCAAACGCAATAAACGGAAATTTTAAAGTCATAATATCACGTCGGCTGTAAAATACCGAAGGCATCATCATTTGAGCTGGGTAAGACTACCCGAGCTGCCGGGACATGAAAGACGAAAGGAAAGGCGAAAGGAAAGCACATTGAAATCTGCGAAGAAACCGCCACGTGTTCGGCTCAAGATCTAAGAGAGAACATCCTCTCAGAAATGCGAGCAATTGGGAAAAAATAAACTTCTTTATTACTGGAGACAAATTCCTTACTTTCCTGGACATGCCGTCTTTTGCGCCAAGTTGATTCTTTGATACATCTGGCTTTGTAGAAATGTTATGGAATTTGAATGGATGGATTGTTTTTCGCCGTTCGCGTTACGAAAAGCGAGCTGGCAGTCGAAGCTTATCACACTGACAAGTGAGGAGTCAGGAAGCGCAAGTAATTCCTCAACGGTCGATCTTTTCTCTCTGTCACTCTCTTTCACAGATATGATCGAAGCCACTGTAGACACACTCGAAATAAGCGGGAACTGCTACGTAATCGATCGTGTGTCAAAACATCGGGGCCCTGTTATGTCACATGCTATTTTCAGCGTTGTTGACAGATGACTGTCAACACATGATTAGAGAAAACTAATGCCACAATCGTTTTTCGTCCATAACTTTGCGTAGAAACAATCTTTCTTTTCTGAAACTTTTTGTAAAAGATAGGTTTGAATAATATCTATCTGAAAATGACAGAAGTGTATTTTTCGAAAACATGGTCAATTTTGGGGTACCATGATACCTTAAACAGCCAGGTCTTGGAGAAGAAAACAAGATATTTGAAGTTTGTTGTTGGTCTTCGATAACTAATCCCCCTAACACACTGCTTTTAGCTTTCACGATAATAATTAACCCTAATGAGTCTTGTTTTCTCCTGACACCTGCTGGTTGGTATAATGCATTCAACGGTACCCAAAACAATCCGAAAACTAGGTTGAATTAGCTTCCTCAATTTTCAAAAATTATTCAAAAATACTTTATTTTGTTTTAAATCGTTTTTTCAAAGGTCGAGATAGGGCGCACTTGACACCATACACTATATACGACTTGAGCTTTTCATATTCTCTTAACACTCATCGAAAATCTAATCCACATTATTTAATAAAGCATATTTAAAGCCTTATTAAACACAGGAATTAAACTTATTAAACAGAGGGATTCAGCTCAAGTTTTACTAACTGGTGTCCTTGCGACAATGAGTTGTTTTTCCTACGTTTCTCACTGTAATTTTCAGAAATCATTTCCTCCAAACGCAAATCAGTTTATCCTTTGATGATTAATTTTGAAACGTTTACGTCTATTTTTTTGAACAAATAATAACAAACAAGTTTTGGCTTTTTAATACGTGTAGAGCGCTAAGAAAGAGGAGTGTCGGTTTAATGAAGCATTCTTTGCATGTCCGGTCAATATCGCCATTAATTCAACCTGCTAACCACAAAGAGGGCAAGCCAATTATTTTTTATACATAATTCAAGACTGTCTAGGAATGTTTATCACTGGAACCGACGTCTAATAAGTTGCTATTGGCTGACACTGACTTTCCGAGTTTTAACCAAACGGGAATTCTTTTTATTGCATTTAAAAAGGCAGTCCCTTGCGAGACAGCTTATATTGCTACATGCACTGCGAGGACAAAGCACTTAGAGAGTTTCCCGTTCAAACTGACAAACTTGTCGCCCAAAGCTTAATATCGACGATGATTTCTTCCTTGATGTGCAGGCTTCTCTTCTTCGTGTTATCTTCTTTGATGTCTCAGGCAGCCTATGCGCAAGGTTAGCCAGTTTCCTGTAAATTAATTGTTCGTGTTTTTAGAAATTTTGTCTACCCTCACTGCCAAAAAAGAACTAATCATTCAGTTATATAAATGTGCAGCATAAGAAGTAAAAACAATAATAAGAATAAAAAGGAAAGAAAGATGAGGGTTGGTTTAATGATGCATTCCCTGTCCGTTCAATATCGCCATTAATTCAACCTGCTAACCACAAAGAGGGCAAGCCAATTATATATAATTCAAGACTGTCTAGGAGTGTTTATCACTGGAAGCGACGTCTGATAACCTGCTATTGGCTGACAGTGACATTTCGGAGCATTTAAAAAGGCATTCCCGGCTTGTGAGACAGCTTTATATGCGGGCTACATTCACTGCGACGACAAAGCACTTAGAGAGTTTCCCGTTCAAACTGACAAACTTGTCGCTAAAAACGTAAAATCAAGATAAGATACTCTTATCGAAAATGATTTCTTCCTTGATGTGCAGGCTTCTCTTCTTCGTGTTGTCTTCTTTGATGCCTCAGGCAGCCTATGCGCAAGGTTAGCCAGTTTCCTGTAAATTAATTGTTCAATGGTGTCGCTGTTCGTGTTTTTAAAGCCATTTGATGATGATAAACTTTTATGATAAACTTTATTAATGTGTCAAGGCCACATAGCCTGGGAAAATCCCATACTAATTTGGGGACACAATTAATAGATATTAAAAATATGTAGAAAGAAAATTTATAATACTTAGAGCTATATAAAATATTTATGATAGTCAGATATTAAAAATATTTATAAAGAGAATTTAAAATACTTAAAGCTATATAAAATAATGATGATGAGCAGATATTAAACGTATGTAAAAAGAGAATTAAAAATACTTAAAACTGTATAAAATAATTATGAGGAGCAGAGGGAACAGCCCTTGCAGCCATCATCTATGAGCAGACTAATATCGTATTTGCGTATCTGTTTCCTAAAAATATTTAAAGTTTTAGCTGATCTTATGTCTGGGGATAATTTTCCCCACAGTTTTGGTCCAAGATAACGCAAAGAATGTTTACCATATGTAACCGTATTGAAACTTGGTGTGGAAAAGTCTGACTGTCTTAAAGAGTAAGAGGAATTATGATTATTAAAAATATTACAAATATAAGTAGGACATAGTCTGTTCCTCACTCTGTACATTAGGATGCAAATATCCTGCAAACGCCTGTTCATAAGTGTTGGTAACTCAGCTCTTTTGAGTAATTGTGAATAGCTTGAAATCTTGTCTCTATAAACCGCCCTCAATCCTCTTTCTTGCAGCCTTTCTAGTTTTCGCGCGTCACTAGATCTACAAAAGTGCCAAACTAAATGACAGTACGTAAGGTACGGTAAGATTGCTGATTTAAATAGAACTAGCTTAGCCTTTGTTGGAATTAAGTTTCTGAGTCTCATGATAACGCCGATCCTTTGACTTGCCTTCTTACAGATTGAGCTTATATGATCTGTGAAGTTAAGTTTGGAGTCAATTGCAACACCCAGGAGATTGAGACTTTCTACTGATTTGATTTCCTCATTGTTCACACAAATTGCAGGTGCCGCGCTGTTATCCTGACTGTAGCCAATGTTCATAGTTTGATATTTTTTGAGGTTTCCAGCAAGAAGATTGTGATCATACCATTTAGTAGCAGTGCGCGCACTGTCCCTTAGCTTGGATGTTACACTGGATTGGTTACAACCAGTATGGTAGATTTGATGATCGTCTGCGTACATCGATAAGTCTGTCGTTACACAGTATGACAGGTCGTTCTGGAAGATGTTCCATAGCAACGGGCCTAGGGCAGAGCCCTGGGGGCAACCACGGCTGACGTTCCTGTGTGAGCTAACGTGATTTCCTAATTTCACACGGTACTTCCGGTTAGACAAATAGCTGTTTAGAAGTTGTACTGTGCTGTCCTGGAAACCATATGCTTTGAGCTTGCTCAGAAGCAATGGCGGATGTAGCGAGTCAAAAGCCTTTGACATGTCGGTCGATAGAATGCTCACAGCCAGTTTATTGTCTCTCGCCTTTCTCCATCCCTCCACTAAGTTAATCAGAGTTGTTTCACAACTGTGTACTTTACGGTAAGCAGACGAGTATTCATACATGTGACTGTCAAAGCCCGCAGTGAGTTGCGTGCCAACTAGCTGCTCAAATACTTTATCCACACATGGTAAAACAGTTATGGGCAGGTAGTTTTCTTTAGAATACTTATCATCCTTTTTGTGAACAGGAGTCCAATCCCCATGCTTCCAGTCACTTGGCCATACACTGTTATGTATGCATGAATTAAAGAGGTCAGTAAGTGGTTGAGATAGTTCTTTAGCTCCGATTTTCATGACTTTTGCAGGGATACCGTCGCAGCCAGTAGCCTTGTTAGTGTTGAGCGACTCTAAAGCAACTAGGACTTGTCCTTGCGTAACAGGTTTCACATTAGGGGTCAGTGACCAGTTCTCACTTTCTTGTTTAATTCTCTGGATACTAGGATGGTCTTTAAAATCGTCCATTGATTTGAGCAGTGCACTGTTTCCACCAATCCCATCTGCTATTGTGGCAAAGTAGTCTACCAGGACTTCGGCCACTTGTTTTTGATCTTTAACAACGGTTCCATGAACACTTAGCTGAATCTCCGCATTTTTTGAGCAGTCCTTTGCACTTAGAAAAGGCTTAAAAGTTTTGAAAAAGTCTCTTGGTTTAGTCTTGAGGTCTTCCGCCTTTTTTCTCCAATAGTCCTTTATCGCAATCCTTCTCTGCTTTGTCGCTTCATTTCTTGCCTTTCGCCTACGCTCCCAATTTTCTTGTGTTTTGTTTTTCAAGTATTTTGACGTAGCCTTTCGCTTCGCTCTAATTGCGCTCTTCCATTTGGAAGTCATGTAAGGAACGTCTTTGTCCCGCACTCTCATGCTTTTGACAGGTGCTAGTTCATCCAATATGTCATTCATTAGTAAATTCCATGCGTGTGCCTGATCATCAACTTCATCAAACAATTGTCCAATGTGCCAGGGGGCCGTCGACAGGTGTTGTTTGAATACATCAGGTTCAAAATTTTTGAAACTTCTGAAAGTAATTACTTTGGGCTTGTTTGAATTTACCCTCTCTTTTAGAACTCCGTAAATTAGAGCATGATCACTTAGAGATGGATAATAGTTTCCAGAGTATATAAAAAGTTCGGCTTTATTCGAAGTGTTTGAAGGGTGAAGCAAGCGGCGCAAGAAGCTGCTGACTCTGAATCAACTTTCCGTCAGGAACTTTACCAGCAAATTGTGTGAATTACCAACACTGGAACTCTCCAAAACCAGCGGAAGCTCAAAAAAGATTTTAAAAAAATTGTATTCTAGGAAACCCATGTGTACAAAATTTACACACCGCAGTTTATTTTATTTATGTCATATCTACAGGCGTTCAGCTAACAAATAAATAGTCTTGTTCAGCGACATTACGTTGATTTAAAGGCACGCTGAAGAGCTACGTTTTAAAAGGTGGCTTTACGTTAATGAGACAATGTTTGTCCTCGGTTTCCAAGGTAACCTGAACTTCTAAATTCAGCCCGTTCCATCTTGCCATCAAATTAGCCTGAGCTTCAAACTGTCGGCTAAACAAATTGTGTAGTTGGGCCACGTGTTTTGAAACAATATCAGATGAACAGCAGTTGATGTTTCGCTATATATACAGCTACCTCTAGACTGCGAGTAGTCTCTAATTTTAGCGATGGTGATTGTGGGGCGGGCAAAATACACACGAGCGCGCGCGCGAAATTTCGAGGAGACGCGACGCGAAGGGAGCGCCGAAAATTAGAGACTACAGACAAAGCCAGGGATTTTGACCTTTCAAGGCCGAGTGATTTTGGGGTGTAATTTTCATATCGTCTTTCAAGCCAATTTATCGCAACCAATGAGATTCGTTCTCTTGGCTCCTGTCATGTGTTTGCTCCTGTCATCGATAAACTGCGGAAGATATTATCGCAAATGAAACGGTTCGCATTGTTTAATTGGATTCGACCAGTACTCGACCGGATGGGCCGTGATCGAGAGGAAAATTCCAGCCTCTCATCTCGAAGAAGAAATGAACATTGACTTTGGAATTTCGGTCGTCAGTAAATTTTTAGTCCCAAGAAGCGGCCCTGTCATATCAAAAGCCCGTCAAACACTTTTACGGTTTTAGCGGTCGCCGAGGTCATGTTACGGTAAAATTCAAACTCCCTGGCTTTGTCTGTAGTCTCTAATTTTCGGCGCTCCCTTCGCGTCTCGTCTCCTCGAAATTTCGCGCGCGCGTGTGTATTTTGCCGGCCCCACAATCGCCATCGCCAAAATTAGAGACTACTCGCAGTCTAAGCTACCTCTGGCTAACACTGTTCTTGAGTTAGCATAAACGTAAATGAAACTAAATTATACTCGCAGAGTTTTCCCTTATTAACACACGTAAAATGTTTCGATAGCTTCAAAGTCTCGAGATTTTCTTACGCGGTTATTTCAGTGTATTTTTATTAATTTTAATGTTACCTTGTGTTTTACAAGTATCAAAAAAAAAAACAAGTAGTTTTGTCCTTCGTTTTCAGTGCCAAACAATTTGCACCACTGTCATCAGTGTAAAATCTCCATTCAGCTTATTAGCCATAAAAGGGGACCCATAATAATAAAAATAATTGTTAAAACATTAATTATAACGTTTCGCAAGTTTATTTAGGTTTAATAATTAGCAGTTTTCTGTTTAATGCTTTTTCAACAATTTCAGTTAAACAATTAAAATTGCCCACATGTGTATCGGTTAAGTTAAGAGTATTTGCTTCGTGGCAATTTCTCAATGCTCTGAGCACAAATTAAAGAGAAGCAATGATATTTTCCAATATAATCCTACAAAAATATTCATTTATGCAGCTGGCGATTGGTTAGCTACCACTGCCTGAAACTGACATTGAAAGGATTTTAAACTAAGGAAACCAGACTAAAATTGCGGCCTTTTAATTATTTGGTAGTTTTCTTGAGTTAGAGGTATAAACAGGTATAAATCGTCATTAAGGCTAATTTATACTCTTTAAGCTTTCTGTTATAAACACATGGCTCAAGTCTCAACTTTCGTTCTCTCTTTCGTTGTTTATAAGGTGAATATGTTAAACAATTTACACAGCTGAGTATTGGTGTAGCGAAGTATTGTCATGAGGGTAATACCTCTATTCCGGAACTTATTAAACACAACAGGCAAGCAATAATGTTTTAACAATTAGCGTCTGTGTAATAAAGAATTTTGTTAACACTTACCGAAAAAAAATAACACCTGATCGATTTTGCCGAACTTTAAAATAAACTTAAAAAATCATAATTTTTTTTGCAATAAACGCGGAGTGTACAGTAACAAAACATTTTGAATAAGTTAATTGTGCAAACTTCACCGAAATCAAGAAAAGGACTTTATCTGGCTCTTGCGAAGTTTATTTTATTTTCCTGAAAGCTGCAGTCTTTTTAACAACAATTAAGGAACATTAAATTTTAAGGTACACTGAAGTTCTAATTTTTAAAAGGTGTCTTTACTATCGATAATAAGTTTATCATAGTTGTCCTCGGTTTCTATGACAATTCCAAACAAGATTCCCCATTGCATTCCGATCTTAAGAGCCATTGTCAGTAACTTTCGAGAATCCGGCGACAGAGTCGAAAATTCGAATTTCTTTTTATTTGCCCAAAACAACCCTTTTGGTGAACTATTTTCAAAAATATTATTTAAAAGTTCCAGCGAGTTTTTATTTTGGCAAGAAAACGGAAAGTTCGAAATTGGCCGAAACGGACCTTCGGACCCGATGTAAATTGTGCAAATTAGTGCATTTTCAAAACGCTCGTAAAAGACAACGAAAACGTACCTGGAATTAATCTTTTCACAGTTTGTTAGACATCTCTTAAAGTTGCTTTCAAACTAAACTTTCATCGATCTAAACGTTCCTTCCTAGATATCCAGGTGCGTAAAGAGGACAGTATTTGCTATTCCGTTGATACACTGAATTTTACCAATTTTTAGAAGACCATATCATCGGGGGTATACGAATATCTAGGTAATAAAAGGGCTCTTTTGAATCGGAAATGCTTGTTGTTTGTCATATAAAAATATTTAGTTTGGCCCGTGAAAAGTGAGCACGCGAGGTGAAAATATGTGGAGTGCACTTTGACAGATTTCGCCATTTTTTCATTGTACTCCTATTTCAAGTCAAATATGCTTTTCAGACAAAACGGTCGACGTTTCTGGTCTGTACCATACTGCTTTTATATTGAACGTAATCTAAAGCATTTTCTTAACTTAAATCTAGTTACAAAGCGATGATCTGACTTTATTTTACGCGAGTTTCAAATAAAACAACAATTATACGATGAAAGATGCTTGTCGACAATGTGATGTTTTGATAACCCGATGTAACCCTGTCACGCGTATATTTCGCCTTTCAGACTTTTCCAAACTACTTTACTGCCGTTACTTTAGGGCACATATTACACTTTTAAACATTAAAGTACGTGAATTCGAGTAAAAGAAACCTTAAATAAATATGCCATTAAGTCACTTTACGACAAAGGAATTCAGCGGGCATAGATGTTATCAGAAACTCCTCATGCAAATGAAAGGCGTCTGCGCGATGTTTTTGTGTTGCTTTATAAACCTTAACCGCTAGCGAGTAAATAGCATGTTTTTGCAGACCACTTGCTAAAATACATTTGCTAATGAAGCTCAGATTGATATTTGTTTGGTAAGGTGTTTGAAAATCAGTATAATGCAATCAGGCCATTTACACTGACTCATTCCGCGATCAGAACAGATAACCCTATAACCAGACTTAGAAAATCATTCAGTCCGTCAAAATTTTGCGATATCCACCGAAAGGTGTCTTCCCAAAAAGGTTTTGTATATTTACAATCCCAGAAGAGATGAGTGGGGGTTTCTGTAGTTTGTTCACAAAATGAACAATTATCAAGTTGTTTTAATCCTATTTAAAAAACAAAACAAAAAACAAACAAATCATTAGTGGCAATCCCTCTGTGCAGAAGCTTGAACTGACAGACTTTGTCTCTGTAGGGCATAGACAGGGTAACCGATATGTGTTTTTCCAAGTAACTCCGGAGATTCCGATTGCTTTTCCCTGAGGCAGCCACTTTTCCTCGCTCATTTTTAAGAGGGGAGCTCTTTTTTGGATGAGTTGTTGAAAAAGCCCATTCTTTGATGCAGGTTGAACAACCTCAACGGCACCTTTTGAACATGAATGATCCGCAGAACAGAATTTCTTAAAGTGTTTTACAGCAGACACAGCCTTATAATATTCAAGATAGTTGGTATTAATTTGGAATTTCGCTGCAAACGCAGTCTAGTCCAAGAAAGTTTGCTTATTGTCCAATAGATCTTTATTTCGATACTCGCATCGAACCACGATTTATAGAAAAAAAAAGGTTAATTTTCAATTCTAATTAATGAGTTGTGCCAAATACGGGCGGTGGTGAACTCCAAGTTCTTATTTCTGTAGTTTAAAGTAGTCCAATATTCTAGAATCTCCTTTAAGGATGGGACTGTCAGATTAAACCTTGAGGCGTCTTGCCATTTTAAATTACTTAACCCTATTTTGCCTCGAGCTCCTATGTGCCGACCTTAAAGGTCGGCACACACGAGGGGACTACTCGCACGGACTTGTTGCAGCGACTAGTCTCCTGTAATGTTTACACGATAAGACTAGTTGCGGGGACAAGTCCCTTGAAGGGTTTATACGCGGGGACCTGTTAATAGCAAAATAGCAAAATTTAGGGCGCTTTTACTGAAATTCGCCGAAACGTGACGACGAAAAATGGAGCGGTAGTCAACAGTGAAACTGAATTTAGTAAATTAAGCGCAAAAATTAAAGTAAATGGGCCCAATAAAACCGCGCACTGTTCAACCATAAGTCTAAGAGTGTTTGTCATTTGCAATTTCGCTAAAGTTTTTTTCTCTCCCTTTTTGGATGAGGAATTTATTGGCCTGTTCCTAATTTGGTGTTTTCCCAAGTCAGTAGCTGCGAGTAACTGTAAACTAGCATCTTACTCAGTACAAGACCACGTGCTCAAAAACCATACTATCAAGACTAGTCCTGCAGAGCGAATAGAAGAACACATCATTCAGTGCATGCAACATCCTGGTTGCTATAGCAGCAACTTTTATCGAAAGCACAGACTATGTGAATGAACATGAATGACAAAACGCACGCATCTCACCCTGAAGACATGAGACAAGTTCCATTTTCAAACTACATGGAGAACTCTCTCCAACCGATCTCTCACCAAACTCTGCCATAACAGCCTCCTCGATCTGGGGTTCTGCACGCGAGCCTTGGCGCGCTCGTCTGAACAATGTCCCAAATGGTCATACGGGCTCTTGGTCAGCGGCAACAAAACAAATAGGCGAGTGGTTGCAAATTGACCTTGGGAGAGATAAAGTGGTGACAAAACTCGCCACTCAGGGGAGACCTCCTATGGTTCTGGCCAGTGGGTGACGTCATACGAGATTTTTTTAGCGCAGACAGCACAAACTGGAAGGAATACAAGGAAAATAATTCTGTGAAGGTAATTGGCAACAGTACAGGCGTATCCTTGCTGACGTCATTGTTTACACCTTGAAAATTGAAATTCATCCGGTAAACAAACGAAGATTATAACTAGAAAGAGCCGCATGTAACATTTAGTTAACATGCGACTTTGAAGGAAAAAGGATGAAAACCAGTTTCAAATGATGCTTTCAAAATTTACAACATTTACAGACGTTTATATGGTTGGGTTGCAACTCTTGCCACCCAGCCATACAAACGTTTGTAAATTTGACCTTTTTCAAAAAGGAATATCTCCTTCAATTTTCAACAGTCTGATCTCATATTTGCTATATTTACTAATTATGCCAGTATCTTTCAATTTTTCGTGTTTTCATGTGCCAAGCTAACTATAAAAGTTTCGATAATTTATGATAATGCTTAGATCAAAGACTGCCGACATAAACAAGGATCCGCCTCTTGCTAATGCTAATGGTAGAGGATAGTGTAAGGTCGTGACAACAACAAATTGACAATTTTTTGCGATCATTTAGATGGCGTTGTTATGCATGGTTTCAGTTTTGGTAAATCTTTTCGTGGGGCCTCATGAAAAAATCTGGCTTGAGCAGTACTTGGATTCTGAAGTTTTACACAAAAATAACCTGACAATAAAATGACGGATTATGGGCTCCTGTCTACGTGAGATTGTAATAGAGAGATTAAGCATCACGTTTACGTCAAACGTGAACGGCAAAAATACCACGTGATCATGAGTTTTCCCTGCCATTTTTTACGTTTGCCGTTTGCCGTTTTCAACGTGAAGAAGCCTGTTCTCGCGTTCGTCTACAACGCAAATATTTCTTTGTAGTTTTTGATTCGTTCTGCTACAATTATCAGCCTGTGCTTAAGCCAATGATGTTTCATTTATTTTTCTACACAAAATGACCGGTTTCCTGTCAGTGTTTAAAGAAAAGGGAAGAAAAAGTGCGAGAAAACGAGGTGATGATGGGTTGTCATCTTCGCAAAGGCTATCAACTGTTTTGTGGAAAAGGCGCTAAAATTATGCAGTATGTCAAATCATCGCAAGGTACCCACATTCAACCGGTAACTAATATTTTAGTTACAAGTTAGAAAGCTGCTTTATCGTGTATCCAGGCCTTTAATGCAGACGGAAAATGGCAGGTTGACGTGTGCCGTTGCCGTAAACGCGATGCTTAATGACCTCTCTAATATTATAAGCAAACAGTGGCAAAGTACGCCTTGAGCTTTGAACTTTCATTTCAAATGCACTTATTTCTTGTTGCAGATTTTCTCCAGAAAGTCAAACATGGGAACAGTCGTGTCACACACGCTAACACCCAGAATCATGGCTAGATATGTGCGCTTTTCTGTGTTGTCGTGGAATAACCACATATCGATGCGAGTGGAGCTGTATGGCTGTGCTTTAGAACCATAGTACAGCTATACAGGCTGGAACAGGAGGCTCGGGACGAAGTTTCAGCAAACAAGCCAACCATTTCTTTACTCTGTTAATCGTTTCTTATTTTGCAGGTAATAAGCTGACGAATTTACGTTTGATAGGAGAAATGATCAAAGTGAGATAGATTCCATTGCGGCTTAAGAATTTCTCACTTTAAGCGCCCGCTGTTAAAACTTTACCTAGAGACAACTGTATAATACATGCTACTTTCCGTTCAACACGTTCCATTATAGAGTACCCAGTACCCAAGTACCCAGTTTTACCCGTCCCATCCTTGCAAATATGGCGAAATATTCCACGACGGTACCGAGGCTGTTTCGCTTGCTTTCGTGGTTGAAAGTGTAAAATATCGTCGCACTCTAAGCCGACAATCCGGTTTGGTCGGGAAAAAAGCCACGGAGCTCTAAGAACGAGAATGCTCGCAAAAGAGACCATCTACTGGACTGTTTTGTCACAGAGTCATCTGATCGTGATTTCGCAGAGTCCTAACGGGATTTCGCGTCGCTAGCCGCCCGACAGTAATACACGCTGGCTCCAACTCTAGGAGATGAAAACCAAACAGACAAACCAAAAACATACATTGATCATATACTGGTTCTCTCCAGGGATTCTTGGAACCAGAACCGGTATTTTACCTTTGTGTTGCACAGAGGAGGTATTGTAGGATATATTGAGCCATTCGTTCAACAAATGGCAATTGCCTTTTATGAAATAGCCAGTCCGTCAGTGAGTTAGTCAGTCCCCGAATGTGACAGTGTTTATTAAATTCAAGCATTATGCTTCCCTCCCATTTTTACCACGTTTTTTATGTCTTGTTTTAACATTTCTGAGTTGAAAACCCTCCTAATAAGCCTACGCTTTGTAAACTTTTAGTGATAGACGTGACGATGAAACAAATTAACTGTAAACACAACGCTTAATGGTTAAATTTCTATTTCTACACGCCCTAAGAAATCAAGCACCCCCGAACAATTTTTATTTGTATCAGTTTTGATTTGGAATTTCTCCTTAATTTAAATTCCCTTGAAAGTGATTTTTCTCGTCCATTTTCCTTGCCGGTTGTTCCGTGAGAAAAACGTTCAGCTCAATTTGTTGTCGAGCGTTCATTGACCATATTTGATCGAAGCATATATATATATATACCAAGCTCCGTTTAGCCAATCAAAATGCTAGAAATCCAATTTACCTAGTCCAATTTTTAAAAATCCCTATTATTTCGTGATTTTCCCATATTACTGGTATACATTTTCGACTAATGGCATAAAAGTTTGTCACAATGAACTCCACAGCTAAAATAAGTAGATAACATCCAAGTGTATTCCAGCATGTCTTTTAGCTTTTTTTAAGTGATGCTAAGAATAGGTGACATAACCTCCTTAAACTATTTATGACAACTTTCATGAAAGTACTATTCTTCAACAAAATCTGCAAAAATATGCGTATTAAGCTAGTATTCTAAGATTAATAGTGAACAATGATAAATCATATGCAAGTAATTACTTAAACACTGAAATGGATTTTTACAGGTAAGTTGGTCAAATAGACTGAACATCACCTAACACTGTTGACTGCAATTTTGATTTAAAAATGTTTGATCCCAACAAAACTTTCCTCAATATCATAGAACATCAATCAACGTATATCATCCAGAATCATTAAAATCTTTCAACAGGGTGCTTAGAAGCGTAACACTTGCCGAATTCTACAATGTTGAACGGTGTTGCATGGAAATGTTAAATCCCTTTTGTTGGAGCCTAAGGCATATATACTTTTTACTGGCGAAGTTTTCAAAACGGGGCTCAATGAAAGGACTGAAGTTTCACTGTACCCCACTTAACACTATTTGCAAGTTTGCGAAACTTGCTGACAGTTTTTCAGATTCCCCAGATCTCGGCTATCAGTTATTTAGACTTTCAGCTATGTTAACATATTCAACCAGTTATTCATTTTCTCCTCTATCAATCATTTAGTCAAAGTTTCACGCCCTTAACTGGCAATTATTCGGATGAAATCAACTGGCTTTTAGAATTTTGGCATTTTTTCGGCTAACCGATAACCATGGCAAAATTTTTTCCCTATAAAGAAAACAACTGACAATAGTTTGAGTGAGCCATGCAGTAGTAACTTTAGCTTCAGGGTATTCCTTGAAGATTTGCTCGCGGATGTGTTGTTCAGTTTTCGAAAACCAAACGCTATTTCCTGCCAAGCCTTTTAGTTTTTTTGATTTAATCCTTTTTTCTTACCTAAATCCTAAATTTTACATAATGCTGGGAAAAAAATCTATATCTCATTTTAGGCTAAGAGACAGGATACACCCTTATCCAGTCCAAAATAGCCAAAATTTACACCAGATTTCCGAGATTAGAAAGGGCGATGATGCCATATCCGTTAGGGCTCTTCCTTAGATAAGGTGGTATCCTTCCCAAACGGGATTCAGCTTTTTTATTACTTGGCTCTCCTAACAGAACTCATCAAAGCAATAGTTAGGACCTCTCTTAACTAAGTATAACTTAAGGTATAGAGGTGAGATCATTGGGGACAGATGTAGATTTGTGACTCCAAAGAAAATACGTTAAAAAACCTAAATTAATCCTAGTGGTCGTGTTTCTTTGCAGATCAACTGTTACAAAGAAGGGTTCAATGTTGTGTGTAGCGACAGTCGCCCTTCCAAAGTAAGAATCGGTCATTTGCGACAAATGACCAGCTTCCAGTTGGCTTGATAGCTCAGTTGGTTAGAGCGTTAGACCGGTTTCGAAGACGTCAAGGGTTCGAATCTAGTTCAAGCTTGAATTTTTTTTCAGGTTGTTCTTTTATCAACTGCTTAAGTTGATTATCACTAACTGCAATGGTTGTCATCATTTCATATTTTATCCGTAGCTCACATATATAAGTAGTTCATATATTCACCCTCAAGGATACTGATTCTTGCTTTGGAAGCGCGGCTGTCGCTTAACATACAACTTTGAACCCTTCCTTGTTACAGTTTAGCTGCGAAGAAGCCTGTGAACCAATCAGTGTCTTCTTACATGTTGCAACCCAGAGAGTTATTTGAATTTGAAGTACAGTAAGGTTGCTCAGCTCTGTGCTATTTTGTTTTACTGGACAAGAATATATCCCATGGATCTGATGGACTTGTCACCATTGTCTGCTAAATATGTGGCTGCGTTCCCACACGTGTTGGAGTCGTAAGGATATCCTCCTATACCAAACCCGATTTTGGAATCACAGTCACCACAGTTTTTTTCGTTGTTACTAATGATACCAATTCGAGCAACAGCACTAGAAGCACTACACGCAACGTTGAACCCTTCCTTGTTACAGTTGGTTTGTAAGGAGCCCTGAGAATCAAGCAGCGACTTCCACGTCTTACGACCCAGTGAGGTGGGCTGGTATTGCCTGTCAGCGATCAATGAGTGCAGGGAATCAGATTGCTTATTTATGACAATAAAATTGATCTGCTGACCGATTTTCATACCGAGGCAGAGCTTGGCGAAGGATGTGTTCCAGAAGGTCGGTAACTTGGTCTCTTGTGTGTCGAACCCAGTCTCCCCTCCTGTAATGTTGAAAGTTTCTTTGTTGCTCCAAAGACTGGAATTGTAATGGAAGGTTGACTTTAAAGGATCAAAAATACAAAATGGCTGTTACTAAAAGGAAGGAAGAAGTAACTTAGAGACAAAATAAATGATAAGCGGGTAGCAACGTAATTACCCTAAGGGAGGGGTAAGCTAAAGAGCCCATAACCATCCAAGGTTAATTATAATTTACAAAAATTATCCTGCGGAGAACACCTTTGTTTATCTAATGTTGTCTCGCCATCATTGTTATCATGCTCAATAGACTAATTATTTCATTTTTTTAATTTGAAGATAAATTAGCGATGTCAAATTGTAAAACCTCTATAAAATGGTCACCTTTTAAAAAAGTTTTAATATAACCCAAGGCTTAGTATCTTTAACATGCTTAATTATCCTTGCTTCTTATGTATTTACCCCTGCACCAGTGGACATGCTAAAGACTGAAAAACAGTCGTTTCGGCTCCTTTCTCGAAGGTAGGAGGTTTTAACATTATACCTGTACGACTTTCATGATCATGTCCGGTATGAGTTCGTTCCAGTTCCTTCTTGTAGTACTGTATTCGTTTACATGGTGTAAGTTCAAAATCTTATATCGGTACGAGATATAGCGGTTCGAATGCACCCCAGTTGCTGTACCCCATCGAGATTCAGACATTCTGGTACGAAAACGCATGCCTGTATCATGTAAACGTCGTACGACTGTTCGTTTTACTTTCCTTTTTATTTTAACAATTTCTTTTTCAAATAAAACTCACACCCAGCTATAAAAACGGTTTACGTAAAACGCAATTATATAAGTTTTCATCTCGTACCGGGATGACTGTCACGCCGATATCATGTAAACGATCCCTAGGACAGGGAAAGGAAAAGAATTACCGAAAGCGCGAAAAGGACGCACGGTATCCTGCGCAAGGTTTCTCACCGGCGCCTAAACTACGACAGACATGGACAAATACGTGCTGTTCTGCGGTCCCGCAAGGTCATTTTACACAAGAAGATCAAGTTTTAGATATTTAACAATTATCCTGCGAAATCGCGCGGAATATCACCTGATACTTAGCCGACGAGGCTGTAGGTCGAGTTGGCTAAATCAGGGGATATTCCGCAAGATTGAGCAGGATAATTGTTTTATTATTCAACAAATTCCCATCGACTGCCATTTTCAGAACGAGAAAAACTACGGCTTTATGGTGAAAACGCTAAAAGCTAGCAACACATAATAAAAATCAAAACGGAACTTCAAGAAATCGAGGTTTACTATCGTTCGCTTAAAAAGACTTATTTACAAACTCATGTTTGGAAATGACAAGACAGAGTAAAAAAAATATTTCTACCTTACCGAGAATAAGTCCTCTTACTGTGAATTAAAATCTTTTCAACTTTAGTCTTTACAACTTTCCGTGATCAAGTGTGCTGCTTCGTTCGCAATAGCATTTTCTTGGTTGAGTTCTCACTATGAAACTTCCAAGTCAGCCTCTGGATATCTTTGTGAGCTGAAGCAAATACTTGTTGACTTTTTGAGAGCATTTAATCGTTGAAAGTTTCTTCCAGGGAGTTAAAATTTCCGGAGAACACTGCTAAAAAATGGCCGCCAAACAAGCAAGGAAAGAAAATCTGCACTGCACTTCTAAATATGGTCATTTACGTATATCGCAGGATATCTGTCATGTACGGATGACAGATATTGAGGACTTCCTTACCATATATAGGCATAGTAACAATTTGTTGAATAATAAAGATACAATAAACGTAATACCTTGTTTCCATCAATCTTCATGACCGGCGTCCATCCCCCATCTCCACATCCAAAATCTCCCATGTGACACAGAACGGAAACTGGTTTTGATTCCAAGATTAAGGTAACCACCTGACTCACGCCCGACCTGTTAAATATCGAAAAAAAGTCAAGAATGAGACATTTTTAATAATCTTCAACAGCTTTGCATGCACGGGAGAGATTCCGAGAGAAAACCATGGAAGAGGGTCAAAGGAATATGCTTAGAGAATTTTTAAAATTTCAACCATTCCATTTCTTGCGAGAAACTTGCAATATGTAGTTTCACTTACTGGCGTACGTCATACAGGACCTTGCATGACTTTGCATCTGAAAATAAATAAAACCAAACAGTTAAAAGCCACCTATCAAAACACCTTTAGTAAGAAAATAATACTAAGCCCCTTTATTATGTTATTCTTGCTCGGTAAGATATTGAAAGTGAAGTTTTGAACGATCACCGACCTCTGTAAGGCGCACCCGTTGATGCTAAAAATTCTGGCAGTATAGTTTGCATGTTTTATTCCGGATTTTTGAAGTGGAATCTCACTAGTGTGAAGAGGAACACATTAACGTCGATGACATCATAAGCTATTGTGTTGTTCTCAGGAATAAAATGCAGTGGATTCTCATTAGCGTATAACCGGAGTAAAACATTACAGTGTTTCTCTGTTGAAGCCGTTAGCTTAGACGTCAAAAGATCGACGTCGAAGCCCATTACCTTTCGCACACCGGTCGGTTGCTGTAACATCTTCTCTTTATGACCACATTGGACAATTTAGACCTCACAGATTCCACCAATATACAAGAGGTTTGTCACATGTTAATCAAGTTATAGTGTACAGTGGCGTGGTTTGAAAGCATCCGAACGGCAAACGGTGTGAATAAAGTTAAATTGGAGCCCATATGGCTCCGTTATTATATCTGAGATTTCGAAAGGTATGAAAGGCCAACACTGAGTTCAGTCGACTTCCGTCCCGGTCGGAATATGTGTATACCTTTTTGCCCTTTTGTTTGTGACATTTATTTACCTTCACAATATTCTCCGAAAAAGCCTTCTTTGCAGTTGCATTCAAACGTGTGATATTTGTAGTTAGGCACACATGTACCTTCGTTTTGGCACGGCGAAGACTGACATGGGTTCTGAAAAATGAGACAAACAGAAAAGAAAATATTTTACCTGTTCCGGTTAATATTATCGAAAAACGACAAGCACAGAAAATGAAAAGAGTCTGCCTTCGTTTAACGCCGAAAATTGCTATTGTTTAAGTTAAACTCTTTGGGTTGTAATCACTTGGTGCTAAACGCTCTAGACATGGAGAGACTTTGTCCTACCATGATGGAAAAGTGGTGTGAAGTGTCGTTTCTTTTGTACTCGTCAGGGTTGTCGTACTTCACAGAAGACAGTAACTCGCACCAAAGCTTTCCATCAGCTCCTTTGGAAGCAGCCAGATTCAATGATAGGCAGGAGGGATGTCTGAGGCATTCAAAGGTGCAATCAAAGTCGTCGAATACCATGCATGTGCCAACTCTAGGCACATTCAGATAATGGTACTCTTCTGTTACGAAAACTGAGTATTGACGGAGACCTGGGTGATGTAACGTGTTGAATTCTGTGGACAGAACAACAATGTTAAAATCCGAAAGAGTATCACTGTGACTGGCAAAATATGCGGGAAAACATCTACATGTAAGTAAAACCCCTGTTTATCGTACATAGGACACTAAATTGTAAACGTTTTGAGTCGTGTTTTGCTTTTCCTTTTCATGATCTACTTAGTTGAAATTTTAGAACAGTAGAAAACTGACATCTTCCTTTCAAACTCCTCGTCGACTTCAAAATTTAGTCGAAAAGGTTTAAGTTTAGCTTTAGAAAAAAAGGTAGTCAAAAAAGGAACTGAACAAAACGAACATAATTTTCCGGTCACAAGTGAACGACAATCATTTTCACATTTATTGCCCGATGTTCATTGTACAAATGTCCTCAGATTTATAATTCCTGTCCCATTCTTTTTATGTAAATGTAGATTTTTAAAGAGGTCCAACAACGCTCGACTCAGCTAATCAGAAAAATTTAGGTAACTAATGTGTATTGATATATCCCATAACCCACAAAAAAAGACAACTTCAATACTTATAACCGTCTTTGCTACTAATCTAAAAGAGACACAAAGTTGTTTTTGTAAAAGCAAGAAGAAGGCAGGTCATGAAAAATCAGTAAACACTGCCAAAAGAAACAGAAAAAGAGAAACATGGCAAACAAGACACCTGTTGACTCTACAATTTTCTGGTGTTCATGGAGTTATCTACAATCTTAATTTCCGGAATTTTAAATTCTTTAATGCATGCACAACCAGCGACATACTAAAGTGATTCCACACACTCATTGCAGCCTGAAAATGATCGCCAGCGATCGTTACGATTTTGGGATTCATTCGCGGAAGTTGGCACAGAAAGCGATTGCTGGTGTTTTTTTTTTTTCGGAATCGCCAGTGAATTTATTTAATCACCATCATTTGACATTCAAGGTATCCGCAATTTTGATCGGTTGTCACGTCAATCAGAATCAGTGGAGAAAATTAAAACCACAAAAAAAAAATTTAAACGATCCAAAAAGTGGATAGAAAACAAAAACAGTAACATCAAAAAGGCACGAACATTTGTTTTATAGCATAGGATGCTTCAGGTATCCTTGGAGACGACGCGAAAAAGAGGACGAATTAAAGGAAACATGGCAGATATTTTTTGAGTACGATATCGTGGAGTTGCGCTGAAAAGGTGTGTGTTCTATTGGAAGATCGGTGAGTGTTTATTTTTTTCTTGTTTGGTAGGGAATGCTTATCCAGCGCCTGAATATTCCTCTAACATTACGAAACATTTTTTTTCCACGGCGTTCGTTTCTGTGGACGTAAGTAATTTTATCGGACAAAGTTAACCAGACAGCAGTGCTTTACAAAGCCAACACAGAGCTAGGTAACTTTATTAAAATGTTCTAAGACTTTGATCAATCGTCAGTTTTGTTCATTTTAGTGAGACTTTGGAGCCATGAGAGGTTGATCCCTGAGACTTTAGAGCCGTGAAGCTGTGGAGTCATGAATAATATGGAAAGAGTTTGTCTGGATTTCCACTGATGAAAATGGAAACCGTCACAACATTTTATGATCGTGAAGCCATATGTCCTAACATTAAACATCAGCTCCTACTCAACGTTTGTTCTTATTAGAAGCTACTCACATAAATTCCGACGACAAAACCTCTGAAACAATGCTGGAGTCGCGAAACATTTTTATGCATTTTGATAGCTAAAAGAATTTTCGCGAATTAGTATTAATAATAAATTGAAGCATTAAAAATATAAAACGACTTATTCTTAAGAGAATTAAGAAGTAATACAAAAAGCATACAAAAGGGGCTGCAATCGAAAACTATTAGTAGAAGCAATCGAAAACTATTAGTAAGCTATTGAAAGTTTCAGACCAGTCTAGCCGGAATGGTTTCAGTTGACTTGGAAACTGGCGGGTGTTTCCATATACTAACATCCCCACGAAAATTATTCTCAACCAATGCTTAACTTGAAAAGTCCCTTAGAATCGTTTTGAAAAGCTGGAGCAGTCTAAGACAGTTGAAAACGGACTCTGTCAGCATTTTTTGATTGCTTTAGGCCCGTCCAGTGGTAGGCTCAGTCTTCAGCCGTGAGTGTGTTGATGAGCCCGCGATTCTCGCCACTTTCAGGGCTGGGCGCACGAGTTTGGTTATTGTTTAGACTGACCAATCAGAGACAAGCCCCCTGAAATTTGCGGGGCAGAATGCACGGCATAATTTAGCGGGATTTTGTCTTCCTTTTGAAATTTCACACTTTTAGAAGGCGTTTCAGGAATACTTTTTGCATTTCGCTTTTTTTCAAGACGATAAAAAAAAAACCAGATAAAATTTATGCAAACGACTTGTGAATTGTCTGCATAATTATTAAAATTGTAATGTTGACACGGACAAACAACCAAACCCGTGCACCCAGCCGTGAAGGTGGCGAGAATCGCGGGCGCATCGAGACACTCACGGCTGGAGACTGAGCCTAGTCCAGTGGGGGGGTGGGTGCAGCGGTTAGCGCGTTGGACTTCAGATCTGAAGGTCAAGGGTTCGAGGTCCCGACCATCGTGTTGTTTCCTTGGACATGAAACTTTTTTCCCATATTGTCTCTCTTCATATATGCATCCAGGTGTATAACTGGGTATTCGCAATATACCTGCAGCGGGTAACCCTGCAATGGACTAGCATCCCATCCAGGGTGGAGTAGCAATACTCTCAGTTGCTTCATGCTACAAAAAAAGGATTAAGCCTCGGTCGTTGGGGCCTTCTTTGTTCGTGTGCCACTTTACCTTTACCTTAGCCCGTCAGCATTAATGCGTTTCCAAAAGTCGCCCGTTTTCAGATGCCCAAAGAGCAGCAAAATATTTTTGCCCACACTAGCTTTTTCGCCAGTATCGTTTTCACCTGTCAACGCTAATGCGGTTTCGTATCAATACGAATATCTTTATTAATATGCGTTTTCAGACATTTCTGACGCGAAAACAACATAAAATGCCTTAGTGTGGGAAACAGTTGAAAACGCTTTAAAAGACAGACGTTTTCAATTGGAAACGCATCAGTTTAGACACGTCGGAGACAAATCAAAGTCCGATCAAAAATACTACGCGCTAATCAACAAAAACAACGCGTCTGCTGAAGTACACCCTTCCCTAATTTTCTTCCTCGTGATAATGCCAGTCGATAAAATGCTAAAAATAACGAGAAGGGAAAAACTTACCGTCTTGATTTTTGTACGCAGCAAGCTCCACACACAGTGCAACAAGGTATAGCCATCTCATGATGCTCGATGCTTCTTCACGATTCGAAGAGGTGTTTGATATATTTGCAAAAAAACCCTAAGAATTTATATAGCAAATCGCTAATCTACCTGTACAGTTGCACAAGCCGAAGTTTTTCGCGGAAGTTATAGTCATATTTTAATGAGCTTTATTAAACAAATAAATGTAGAGTGAAAGAAAATGGAAAATTGAAAAACCGGTAACAAAATACACAAAACTGACAGCAGGCAGTAATAAAATAAAATAATAGTTTTTAGGGGTTCGGTGCATTGGATTAACATGACAAGGTCAGGACGAGAAGGAATTTTTAAACATCATCAACAATCGGGATCTTGCTTGTGTGTGTGTGTGGGAGGGGGGGGAGGGAGTGGAGGGGCGATGTTGGGACTTGAACTCTTTGTGCAAGTGAAGAAATTCTGTGATATCGCCTCAAAAATCGAGTCCAAACATCGGAAGTCGAAAATTGACAGCAATTAGAAAACTTGCTAGCTCAAAAGACAAGGCTAACGTTTATCTGAAAAGAAGTGAGATTTCCACGCTATACGCATGTCACGAATCATGAAATTTGTGCCTAAAACTTTTGCCTTTGTGGAAAGAAAATTCTACTTACAAATGAAAGTTGTAATGTATTTCAAAAGCAATTGTGGGGACGTTTTTTCAGTTGCGAATTCACGCGCTTTAGTAAGAGAAGTAACAGATCAATAATGGTTCCCCTAAACGGGATGCCATGCCAATCTTTCATTGGTTTTATTAGCTTAGTATAAGAACAAATCTTCCTTTAATACATGGAAAACCCTCGGAGTTATGTAAGTGACTTAAGGGTACGCGTCTTGGAAGAGTGAGAATAAAAGACTTTTATTAATAACAACATGAGCGCAACGATTAAGCTTACCTAGATTTGACATTGACATCCGTGACTTACACCACACATTCTTGCCTTCTCCTTACGCGAGAGTTTCTTGAAACTTCATTCCCATCGAACATTCTCTTACCTTTCGTAGCCCCCTTCCCTGGCACACACAAACATTCACACCCTTCATTTCCCTTTGTTAGAATTTTATGTTTACTTAGATCATATCAGTCTCTGCAAATAATGATATTTTCGCTATTTAATTCAACGGTTTGGAGAATGCTCTTGATCCACCCACACAACGTTAATTAAAACTGTTCGACATTCCCTTGACAGCTACGCAAATGTTGACACGACGTTTCCATGCAGCAGTAAAAAAGGACGGTTTTTGAAAATTTGCACAGCTGTTTATATTAAAGTTGAGAGTTTGCCTTACACAGGTCAGACAGAGCTTTGCGAAATTTAAATGTCATATAGGTGTATATTCAAACGATTGAATGTGTGAATCGGATTTTTTGTTATTGCATTTATTAGGCTTCAGTAACAAAATATATGTTTAACAAAGCATTGACAAGTTTGTAGAAGACTGAAGATTGAAGACTGAAGTTTAAGCATTGCAAAACTTAGAAAATATTGCAAAGTGAGATGGAAAAGGAGTAAACGCGAAAAAGGGGCAACAAACCTGCATAAATGTAAATTCCATTCAGCCTAGCACTTTTTATTCGAGAATTAGAAAGCAAAGCGCAGTCAAATTTCGCCGTCGAGTATTTTTCTGGTGTTTACGTTTTCATGTAGCGCTATTAAAAGGAATTACTAATTACTTCTTTGTAAGGATCGAGAAGCCAACGACCATATTGTTGTCTCCAGATCGAATTTCTCCCGTGATAACAGGCCATCTGAGCTCTGAGTACATATTTTCGTTTTACTTGAGGCTTCGTCGAAGAAGAAATGAAGGCAATTATTAATTAAAGTGCACCTAACCCTAAAAATTTTTTCCCCGTCAAATAAATGCTGTTATCATTTGGAACATTTCGTCACAAAAAGTTTTTGATTTGGTTTAATCCCTGATTCTCTGTGCGCGGTTGAAGTACGGAAAACCGGCCGAAAATAGACACCATTTTGGTTCAAGGTCGAGCAGTGAGGGCATGGGACTAGTCACCTTGTGACGTCAAATCAAGAACCCGCAGTCTCGCGCTATCTCTATCGGAGCTATATTTCTCTTGAGCTCTCGAAGATGTACAGAAAACTGTCGACTGTTCGTATTGCTCCGAGACATAGTAACCAAAGAAACGAATCACAAGACGTATCACTACACTTGAAATGCAGCATTTTTTGAAGACGAGCGACCAGAGGCGAGGGGAAGAAATGAGTGGATTTTGTAAAGCAATAGCGAGCAAAGCGGCAGCCTTCCAAACACTCGATACTACGCTCGATGCATTTTAAGCAAAGATTTGTTGTCGCAGAAGAAGGTATGAATGAATGAACAACTTTAGTATCCGATCCAACGATAGCTTTTTGTGTATTTCCAATGATTCAACGGCCAATTAACCACAGAATACCCGCGATACGCGGTACGCAGAAAATTATTACCTTTGCGAATTATTCAAGTTCGCTATACGGTAAGCGCTAAATAATTACATGCAAGCGGTGCCCAAAACAGCAAAGGGTTTAAAATTAAAGACCGCATTTATAGAAAGTCCTCCTTCAGCAGAACCGAACGCGCTTTCTCCACAATAACAAACCATTGCCATTATTCCTTATTCTAGTCTGTGATCGTACCTCGCCATGAGAATTTTATCTTGAGTCATATCAAATCACTCGAGCATAACAAAACATTACTGTGCAGAGATCCCTTGTTCATATCCTCCGTTGAAGTAGAAGACAAGCAGTCTCTTTCTTAATTCTTTTATTACCATTTTTTGTGCGAAAAAAGGCCGCAAGAAGATCGAAGTGTGAGCGATGAGCGGCGAAGCCTCGAGTCGCGAGTTAAGCGAGGGCCGGTTGATTTACATAATTTGTACATTTCCGCTCGCGCTGGGATCTGAGGAAACTGCTTGCACGTTGACGCAAGAAAAATGATTGGTAAGATAACCTCAGTTGAACCGATACTAACAAACTCTCGTGCTTATAATTCTCGTCCACGTCCTTTAGAAAATAATTGCCTTCCTGATTCACTAGTGTTATAAATTGTTGTTATTGTTAATGCTGGTTACAGAAATGGACAAGACGTAAGTAATATCGCAGTTTCCACATTTACTTCTATGTAAAATAAATAAATGAAGAAAGGAATGCTTTATTAAAATCTCCATTTCTATAAGAGGTTCCCTCAGTTTAAATATAAATCTCAAATGCGAGAAGCGGAGAGCAGGAAAACCAAGACCAAACATGAAGACCGAACGTGCGAAATAAAATGTAAACACTCACGGGCGAAGCTCAGCATTCTGGTTTCTTCGCGGCCCTCCAAGGCCCTCGTAAGTTGCTTTATTTGCTGTTCCAGTTCTTAGTTTGCCTTTATTTCCCTTTTGCATTGAGCAATTCATTCTTCGTTGGTTAGCGGCTTTTTAGCAGATATGGGCAGGACGGCACTTTCTTCATCCTTTGGCGGTGTACTGTCGACTTCGTGTTCCGCATCTATCTCGTATTCAGAGCTAAAATTCATCTACAAATCAGCAGAATCCGCGTAGCTCGTCTCAGTGTCTCCTTTGGATTACAACATTGGAGTTTTAGTCATACTATGCTTTTGTTCGAATTAGCTAGAAGGTCAGAAGTCAGAGAAACACAGCTAAAAACTAAGCGGCGTGGAATTCTTGGTTCTTGATCTGACGTCACAAGTACGGCTCGCCCCAGGTTCCTCTTACTCGGACGTGAACCAAATTTTTCTTGAATTTAACAGGGCACAGAAAATCGAGAATTTAACCAAATCAAAAAATTTTTGCGAAGAAATGTTCCAGATGATAACAGAATTTATTTAGCCGAAAAAAAATTTTAGGGGTTAGGTGTACTTTAAGGACGTTCGCGCCCATTGTTTGTGCGCATCCTTACTGCGCACGTAATTCACGTCGTAATGTCATGCCACGTCATGCATCGAGCGCGTGCGCTAAGTAAGAAATATAGACAGATGCAGTGGTGGTGGGTATTTTTGTATCTATAAACGTGCTTAATTCTCTTAAATGCACGGTGACCCATTCTTTTTTTCGACAAATCACAACCTTTACTGGTTCTCTGCATTTTATCCAAAAACCAAAAAATTCTGAACCTGAGAAGTTTTAATTTTATTGCTATTTCTACTAAAATACGATCGAATTTTTCTACGAATGCAGGTAGAGTTGAGTTTCAATTATCCTTCGATGAGGCTAATTTTAGCTGAAGAAACGATATTACAAGTAAAAATGTACTAAATAGGCCTATTTGCGATGAAATAAATAAATAAATAAGCATTGTCTAGAGTCTTCCACTCACACGCACTCAACCTCTTCGTGCCGAGTGGCACTTGTAGGAAGAAAGCCGATTTCGCCTTCTATAACAAAAACACAGCATTTCCAACGCGCTTTAGTTCCGAAACGAGCACGGTGGCCCCCAAATTTTTTTTGCTTTTCTGACATGAGCTGGTCATTATCTAAGGACAGCAAAAGTTTGGAAAAAATCTGAACGTAGGAAGAATTGGGCGCGAACGTCCTTAAGTTTGACATTTCTATTTCGTAAAGCACAGTGTAAGGCAAACTCTCTCTCAGAAAGTCTTGTCTTTGATATAAACAGTGTGTAGATTATCATGCATCAAGAAATGGTCTATTGTACCGGATCAACTTAAAACAATGAAATTTAAACAATAGCCTGAACAATAGGTTATTGTAATAGGGAACGCTTTCCGAGATTCAGCCGAAGTCTTGCAGGTAATCGGAAAACTTTCGGTGCTACAAACAAGATAAATGACGGGGGTGGAAAACGGGAAATTGCTCGCAAGAGTTTCGTTTTTCACAGGGATACCCTAGGTAACATTTGAGTGTATTCGACACTGAGCACTCGTCATACGCTTCAACCAACGAAGAGCTGGTTTAACACACTGATCAAAATATTGCATAGCGCAAGAGGGAAACATTTCTTTATGTGACAAGGCTTTGGAAAGAAAGATGAACACCCGAAGCCGTACATATAACGTTTTTTAGATCAAAGTGATTTAGCTGCGGAACAGCTATTGTCGGCAATCAGTCGTTTGTAAGGTGCAGGTAGCTGTTGGCAACGGTTCAGTGGTGTTTGTTCTAAGTTAGTAAACCAGCTTTCCAGAGTGATTCGTTGATAGTAGTCCGTACTGTAGGTAACGCATTCAGCAGAGTCCCAGTCGATTCTGTGGTTTGTTTTTAAATGGTGCTCAGCAATGTGATTGTTGATATCACCATTTCTAGTCGCTCGTTTGTGTTCAGTCAGTCGGACGTTCAGATTTCTGCCGGTCTCACCAATATAAGTGGCCTGGCAGTCGCAGCATTTGATTTTATAAACTGCTCCCCGTCTGTCGCTCGGTTCGTCTTTGTCTTTAACGTTCGTCAGTGGCTGTCGTAAAGTAGTGATAGGTCTGATATCTGAACGTCCGACTGACTGAACACAAACGAGCGACTAGAAATGGTGATATCAACAATCACATTGCTGAGCACCATTTAAAAACAAACCACACAATCGACTGGGACTCTGCTGAATGCGTTACCTACAGTACGGACTGCTATCAACGAATCACTCTGGAAAGCTGGTTTACTAACTTAGAACAAACACCACTGAACCGTTGCCAACAGCTACCTGCACCTTACAAACGTTTGATTGCCGACAATAACAAGATAGACAAACAATAGACAAACTGACTCATTTGACTAAAAATATACCAACGGACATACGACTAACAAAAGACGGATCGAAACGCACCAATCACGTTTACAGTCTTCACCGCCAATAACATCACGGCTTAACTGACAGACGACCAATAACATCACGAGATCGTCGACCAATCAGGACAACGACCAGAGACTTATAACATCTACTGACGATTTACAGTTCACTTGACTCTGATGATGACTTCCGCTCAGGTTGTCGAAACGTCAGTCAATGTCACCTCAAACAGTCCTTCTCAGGACTACACTCACCCGGACGATCACAATTTACCGAATTATGATATGACTCCTGGGTTCAAACCATTTACAGTTAAAACGCAAAACCTTTGTCATAACGAACACTTAAATCAAGGCCTGGGAGGGTTTTCTCGGGATCCGGTGCGGGATTCAGGAAAACGCAAAATATCTTGATGGGATTCGAGACTTGTCTAATACCCGGGAAGCGGGATTTTGCCTGTTTATCGGAAATTCGACCCACGAAGAAGACGCAGCCGAGGCTTTTCCTGTAAACTTTCTATCAAGAACAGTGCGCACGCTTACAGGACGACCCATCACGCTGTCATATTGCGGCTCTTTCATCATAATGAGGTATGAAAAGCTATTTCTTTTTTGTAGTTAAGATTCAAAATATACGCGTAAATTCAAAATATCAATCGAAAGGGCCAATCTACATCTTAGAAATTAGAAATTAGTCTTGTTTTAATGTATTTTTGGGAAAGAAAAACGGGATTTGTGATAGCGATGAAAACGGAGCGGGAATGCGGGATCAGGACCCCCTTCCAGACCCTGTTGTCAGTTTGGAAGACCAGCACTGCATTTACGTCTCAAATATCACTTAATTTGAACGAATCGTGTTGCATCTGTGCCAAGCGCCGTTAGATCCAGGTGAACAAAGACAAATTTCTACGTTTAGTCACTACAAGATTTTATTTTTCGAACGCTGAAAATCCAATGTTCACCTGCACGTTTTGTTAATTTTTCTCAGTGTCCTTTTCCTTGTTTGGTTAAGTTAACAAAATAACAGAGAAACTGATCTTCTAATCGTCACCCTGTCCGATTGCACGAGGAAATGGAAGACTTATGTATGGTTTTCTTTACGACTTCCGTTCCAGCTGTACTGATAGAGGCACTTTTAATTTTGGCAGCACGTTATGCCTTTTCTTAACTTTCCGTTATTGCGTGGTAACGACTGACATTCCTATCAAAACCGTTTAACCAGTCTTAAAAGTCCTATCTATCTTCAGGTAAAATTATCCTCGATAGTTCTGGCTTCTTTTGATAGTAATTTGTAGAGAAGTAAGCTAGGCACGTTTGTTCCTCTGCTTCGCTGTACTCTTTTGTTGTTAAAAACTAGAAATAAAGGGCCAATCCTGAATCCGAAATGCTGAAAAAGCCGTGATTTATTCATATACCCAGGATTTCAAGTAAAACAACTTTTAGTTTATCGAACAACGTTGAAGCAAACGGCTGACTTCTGAACACCATAGCAGCAAAATTTGAATAACGTCAATCACCTCAGCGACGTTTGTGCAAACTAAGCGGTCTGTTGGCGTGCAAAGTGATCATACAGCACGCAACATCAAACACGTCAGGGTAAATTGATTCCCGAATGACGTCCTCCCTGAAAATTTGCTCAGCAGACCGTCTTCTTGTCTAAATACAATGCCGCAAAATTAGACAAACGTTAATGTTAAACAAATTTTTGGTCAATTTTCATCTGTTTAGGTGCAAGACGGCAATATCACAATCAAAAAGTACGACTAAGAATTTATCACAAAAAAAACATTTTGTAGCCAAATGGTTAGTTCACCAACCAGTGCGCGGTGTTCGCTCTTTTATGTGTAAAAAATAGCTGCGAAACTTTTTAACCTGATTGCACAAGAGCACGTTTTCCTTGACAAGTTTGATTTTCTCTACCCTGGCGCGCGAGAAAAGCTGTGGCATTCATGTTGTATTTGCTCGCGTATACAACAAAATTTGACCAGTTTTTCCATGCCAAGTCTCCTTGTGCAAAGACTATGGTACCAGTTTCTGAACAAGGATACTAATCATCGTGAGCAAGGTTAATACGTTCAAGGAAAATTTGTTCACTCTCTATACATGACAAAACGAAATTGCCAAGAAATTTGACAAGGAATACTTCCTCGTCCACATATATTGACACGACTGAAATTAATATTCTTTTTATTTCGTCGATAATTGTTGTGCCTGTTTCAGTCAATTTCTGAGTTGGATTCAACTATTCCTTCCTCTGGGTCCTTGCTCCGGAATATATCAGCTTTTCCTTGTCACCAGAACGCGAAATCTTACATTGAATTCTATGAAAATAACTTAATGAATAGGCTTAGTTTAAACAACTAAAACAATTTTTTAAGCACGGAAAAATAGAAGCTTTTAAGTCTTTTGGATGTTCCTGTTTTTGTTTTCTATCCACTCTTTGGATAGTTTTAAAACCTTTGAGCTGATTTTAATTTTTGTCACGTCGATTCTGATCGACGCGATAAGCGATCAAAATTGCGGATACCTTGAATGTCAAATGTTGGCGATTAAATAAATTCACTGGCGATTCCGAAAAAAATACTAAAAGTCACTTTGTGAGCCGACTCCGGACATTGAAACTGAAAACGCACGGAAACGATCGTTGGCGGTTATTTTCCCGTGAGGAGTGTGTAGAATCTCTTATTGTGGCGCTAGTTGTGCATGTGTTAAAGAAAATAACAACTTGAACATCAGAAAATTGTTGTTTTAACAGGTGTCTTGTTTGCGATGTTTTTCTTCTCTGTTTCTTTTGCAGCGTTTTCTTTATCATTTTTCATGACTTGCTCTCTCTCAGTTTGGGTGTATTGGACATGAGTGGCTTTTGCAAACAATCTTGCGTCTCCTCTAGTTTAATAACAAAGACTCTCATAAGTTTTGAAGCTAAATTCTTTTTTGCGAGTTACTGGCTATTCAATACACATCATCAGTTACCTTTACGCGAAATTCTTCTGAGCAACTGGAAATGTGTAAAACGCTGCAAGATGAGTTTCGCTGGAACTATTTAAGAATTTACGTTTACTTGCAGAGTATCGGACAGGAATGATAGATCTCAGGACATCTGTACAATGAACATAAATGTTAAAATGGTTGTCGTTTATTGTGACAGGAAAATTATCTTCTTTTTGTTTTACTGTTTTCCATTAGTTTCATTTTCTTAAGTTAAACTTAGACCTTTTCGACTAGATTTTGAAATCGACAGGGAAATTTAAAGGCAGATGCCGGCCGTCTCTACTACTCTGACATGTTTAGCTAAATAAAGCTTGAAAAGGAAAAGCAAAAAATGACTCAAAACATTTACATTTAAGACAATTAAAGTGGCGGTCAACTTCCTTAGTTGTGATTACCATCCCATTTACGATAAAAAGGGTTTTAGTTATACATTTAGATGTTTTCCCACATATTGTGCCAGCCACTTTTTTCAAAAGGTTGGCTTCGGTTCTGTAACTCTGACAGTGATGTGTCTGTCCACAGAATTCAACAGTCGTTACATCACCCAGGTGTTCGTCAAGCATTTTTCGTTACAGAAGAGTACCATTATATGGATGTGCCTAGAGCTGGTACATACATGGTATTCGACGACTTTGATTGCACCTGTAAATGCCTCAGCCATCCCTCCTGCTTATCATTGAACCTAGCTGCTTCCAAAGGAGATGATGGAAAGCTTTGGTGCGAGTTACTGTCTTCTGTGAAGTAGGACAGCTATGACGAGTACAAAAGAAACGACACTTCACACCACTTCATCATGGTAGGGAAAAGTCTCTCTCTAGAGCGTTTAGCACCAAGCGATTACAACCCAAAGAGTATAAATTAAACAATAGCAGTTTTCGGCGTCAAACGAAGGCAGGCTCTTGTCATTTTCTGTGCTTGTCGTTTTCCAATAATATTAAACGGAACAGGTAAAATATTCTCTTCTTTGTTTGTCTTATTTTTCAGGACCCATCTCAGTCTTCGCCGTGCCAAAACGAGGGTACATGTGTGCCTAACTACATAGATCATACGTTTGAATGCAGTTGCAAAGTGGGATTTTTGGAGGATATTGTGAAGGTAAATAAATGTCACAACCAGAAGGGCAAAACAGTATATACATATTCCGACCGGGACGGAAGTCGCCTGAACTCAATGTTGGCCTTTCATACCAAACGGAGACCAATTTAACTTTATTCACACCGTATGCCCGTTCGGAGGCTTTCAAACCACGACAGTGTACAATATTACTGGTGTTTTTGGTAGATTGCTTTTAACTGTTTGGCTTTATTTATTTTCAGATGCCAAGTCATGCAAGGTCCTGTATGACGTACGCCAGTAAGTGGAACTACATATTCCAATTTTCTTGCTAGAAATGCAATGGTTGAAACTGTAAAAATTCTCTAAGCATATTCTCTTGAACCTCATTCGTGGTTTCGCAGAATCTCTCCCATTCGTGCAAAGACTTTGGAAAGTACTAAATTTATGCCCAATGTCTCGTTCGTGACTTTTTTCCGATATTTAACAGGTCGAGCGTGAGTCAGGTGGTTACCCTCACCTTGGACTCAAAACCAGTTTCCGTTCTGTGTCACATGAGAGATTTTGGATGTGGAGATGGGGATGGACGCCAGTCAGGAAGATTGATGGCAACAAGGTATTACGTAGCCTTGCAGGACAGCAGAACAGCCTGTATTTTTGCACATCTGTTGTAGTTTAGGGCAGGCTTAGAACTCACTCGCAAGACTGATCCGTGCATCCGTTTAGCGCTTTTGGTAATTTTTTTCCTTTCCCTCTCTTAGGGGTCATTTACAGGATACCGGTGTGACATTCATCCCGGTACGAGATGAAAACTTTATATTGCGTTTTGAGGTTTGAGTTCATCTTGGAAACAATTCTTTAATTTTACAAACGAATGTGAAACGAACAGTTGTACGGCGTTTACATGATACAGGTATGCGTTTACGTACCGGAATGAGAATCTCGATCGAGTACAGAAACAGAGGAAAACTCGAACCGCTATAGCTCATACTGATGTGAGATTTGAACCTGCGCCATGTAAACGAATACAGAGCTACAAGAAGGAACTGCATGGGACGAACTCATACCGGTATGAAAGTCTATCAGTTATAATTTTAACATCTCCCTACTTCGAAAATTGAGCCGAAACGACTGTTTTTCAGTATTTATCATGTCCGCTGGTGCCGTGGAGAAGTAAGAAGGAAGGATAATTAAAGATACTCAGCCTTGGGATGACCACTCTTCCTATCTTAAAGGGTGACCATTTTAAAGACTGGTTTTGCAATGTGACATCACTAATTTGTGTTCGAACTTAAAAAAATGAAATAATTAATCTAAAGAGAATAATAATAATGATGGCAGACTGCATTAGATAAACAAAGGTGTTTTCCGCAGAATAATTTTTGTTAATTACGCCTTGAGGGTTATGGGCTCTTGTAGCTTACCCCTCCCTTAGGGTAATTAAGTTGCTACCCGCTTGTCATTTATTTCGTCTCTAAGTTACTTCTTCCTTCCTTTTAGTAACAGCCATTTTGTATTTTTGATCCTTTATAGTCAACCTTCCATTACCGCTCCAGTCTTTGGAGCAACAAAGAAACTTTCAACATTAAAGGAGGGGAGACTGGGTTCGACACACAGGAGACCAAGTTCCGACCTACTAGAACACATCCTTCTCCAAAATCTACCTCGGTATGAACGTCAGCCAGCAGATCAATTTTATTGTCATAAATAAGCAAGCTGATTCCTTGCACTCACTGATTGCTGACGGGCAATACCGAAGCACCTCACTGGGTCGTAACACGTGGAAGTCGCTGCTTGGTTCTCAGGGCTCCTTACAAACCAACTGTAACTTGGAAGGGTTCAACGCCGTGTGTGGTCTTCACCGTAAAGCAAGAATCGGTATACATAGCAACAACGAAGATAACTGTGACAGGTGCGACTCCAGAATCGGGTTTGGTACTGCAGGACCTCCTGATAACTCCAGCACGTGTGGGAACGAGGCCGAATATGGAGGAGACAATGGCGACAAGCATATAAAAGCACTGGGATACATTCTTGTCCAGTAAAACAAAAAAGCACTGAAAGCAACGTTATCATATTCCAGGTTTAATTTCTTTGTATTCGTAAGTCCATACTTGTCCTCAATCTCACTTCTTCAGCTTAAGTTTATGCTTAGTTAAGGACGGTGGGTCCTGATACAGAGGTAGTTTTACAAAGGTTATGACTATGGGGGAAAAGCAGATCTTTGCAAGGGCTACTGGAATCTAAAAAGAAAATGTGGGTAACCACGCATTTTTCAGAGGTAACTAAGCAACCATAATTTTAAAAAAGCTCTAAAATACAAAGACCGTAAGGAAATTCCTTCCCAAATTTAAGCTCAATTATCTCTGAAAAATGCGTGGTTACCCCCAATTCTCTTTTTGGATCCTGAAAGCCCTTGCTAAGATCTGCTTTTTTCACATAGTCTTAAACCGTGCAAAAATACCTTTGTATTCGAGGGCAAATTCCTTAAGAAACTTGAATACCTCGGACCAGACTCGAGATGCGCAGAAAGTATGCGCAGTAAGAAAAAGAGGCACCGTCCTTAAGAGAGGTCCTCTTCGATGACATCTGTTTGAGGAGTCAGGCAATAAAAAAGTTGAATCCGTGGCGTTTGGGAAGACTAGCAGCTTATCTAAGGAAGAATCCTTTTGGACTGAATAAGGGTATATCTTGTCTTTCACCCTAATATAAAATATACATTTTTTTGCCAGTATGATGTAAAGATTTAGGATTTAGATCTTGAATATTTTATCATATTCGCTATTACTTTTATGATACGTTTCTTACGCCTATTAGAGCAGTTTTCAACTGATTGTCGATAAGTAATGTTGAATTGCTTTGGTTTTGCTTTGCAATGCGCTCTGATTGGTTAAAAAAGCTCGCCCAATCAAAGACGTTCAAGGTAAATTAAACTAAATGTGGTTTTTGTCGGAAGAGTGACGAAAATGCTTTGAAATGTAGGAAATGATCAGGAATATAAAGTGTGATGGAAATGGTGGAATGAATTTTTTACTTGTATAATTTCTGCGTATATAACACGATAATGTAGAATGCCTAATAAACTGAACAAAACCTTGTTTTGCTGTAAAACTGAATCAGGTCAGATATTTGCCTGGCGGTCATCCATCAAATTTATAACCCGGTCAAACCGCGCTCAGTTAATTTTGCTGATTGGGCGGGTCGGGGCAACTGGGCTTCAA
Organism: Siderastrea siderea; assembly: GCA_964030785.1. NCBI lineage: Eukaryota > Metazoa > Cnidaria > Anthozoa > Scleractinia > Rhizangiidae > Siderastrea > Siderastrea siderea. Next base: position 50,154,454 of record OZ034970.1, read on the forward strand.
CTTGTGGTAGCCGTTTGACTCCCTCGATCATGAACTGGAATCTGTGAGAGAATTAGCTAATTTTTATTGGTGTATATTGCATTTGCATGTGTGAGGAAGTTGAACATCTACCATAATGCCCGGTTTGGCGGGGTCAGTAATTGGATGGGTGACTGCTAGACACCCAGCAGAGTTCAAAAGTAAAATACATTGAGATATAGTAAACCAGCTGCTGTTGGTCTATTAATTTGCTCCGAATCGTGAAAGTGAAAATCCCGAGCCTTTGCTTGTCGCTGAGTGTATGTTTTCTTACGTGGTCCGAGCAACTCCTGGCCTTTGCCTGTTGCTGTGTTGGCAGCGAGTCTTGTCTGTGAAAAGTGGCAAAGCCTTGCCTGCGTTATCTTAGCGAGCCATTTGCCTGTAGTTTGATTTCGCGAAAACAGTCCTGCGCTATCTTAGCCGAGTCTGCGAAAATCCTAGCGAGCGACGGTACTGCCGGTTGTAATGCAGCAATGCATTGACTTCGCAACTCCTTTCAGCACTTCATCTGTATTCATTGAGGGGAGAGGAACAGGCAGTTAAATAACTTATCTCCCTATTTTTTCCCTCATTTTTCTCCCACCTCCCTAATTTTTTCGGCTATTTCTCCCTCCTCCCTATAATTTTTCTTTTCCTCCTTGATCAACGCTTTTAAAGCGTTTAAATTCCCTACAACTACAGCAAGGTTACCGTTACTGAAAAGCTTTCGAGCCCTCAAAAGCTCTGTTTACGGTTAACGCGCGTAGAGACATATTTCTTATTTAGTATAGTTCACTTACAGTCTTAGCATAAAACAGCAATGCTTTCTTTATAAAAAGTCATGGTACCTGGCAGGTGCTCTGACCTGCCTGCTGGAACGCATAAGTGCAGATATATTACTGCGGCCAATTTTTTTTTCTGCCAATTCGTCGTCACTGACACTATCTCCATTATTCAAAGCTTCTTGAACTTCAATTTCCTGAGGAACAAGTCCACTAATGCATGTACTGTCGGAAAGTTTGCAGCTCCTCAAACTTGTCTTTACTCAGTGCAATGCCTCCACCCGACCGCAGCCTCTATGGGACAGTGAAGTTCAACGCCAGTGGCCAGAACCTGATGTGTCCAGGCTTACTGCAGGCGTGTTTGTATATTTACCTGAAATGCAGGTTGTTGTCTCTGCCTGGAGTAAACATTTCTGCACTTATAGCTGATTTGGCATCTGAAATATCTTCCGCCTTGCAACTATAAGGGTTTCGTTTTCTTTGGTGTTTCTGTGGAAGACGGACCAACGGTGCCTTACAGAAAAGAACTTTCCTTTGTGGAGCAGTAGAAACATGCTCACCACTAAGAAAGCAAGAAAAGTCGAAATCCACACTTTTAGGTGGCTCCACTTCACACAAAGCAATGAGTAACGTAGAAAAAAATTGTGCTTTGTAGTTTTGCTGAGCACCTTGGCAACTCTAACTGCCTCAAACCACTTCTTCCTGTAGTCGTGAAGCTTGGCAATGTCACGAGAGGGTTATTAAAACGGCACATGTCTAATGACTTCGAACGTCAAGCTTTCACACTGAGATGAATCTCAAGAATGTAACCATTCGAAATCTTTTTAGGAATTTTGGTCTCTTTTCTCTAGTACTTTACGTTTGCAATTTAATGTTTTGTTCGTGATTGAACCGGAAATATTTGTTTGTTTGCATTTTGCTTTTAGACAGGCAGTTTGGCAAGTCAACTGAAATTTTTCACTTTTGACGCTTTTGTCAATCGCTACGCCAAGGTAGTGTAACATGTGCTCAGCTGGCTGCAGAAAGATGTCGAAATAAGCACCTTTATTTTAAAAGTTCCCAAATTTTAAACATTGTTGCTTTTAGTTCAGTTGCTTCTGTAGTAGAAGTTTTTCTTTTTTCCTTGGGTTTTAAATGTTGCGCGTGTTGTGGGTCCGTTACTAAAGGGCGGGAAAAAATACCGTATTTTCTCGATTAAACGCCGGGCCTCGAATAAACGCTGGGTTCAAATAAACGCCGGGTCAACACGGTCAAATTTAAAATAAACGCCCCCGGCGTTTATTCGAGGCACCGGCGTGTATTTGAGGTCCGGCGTTTATTTGAAATTGAACCTTTATTTCACTGACTCTCATCGAAAGTTAGTTATAGCAATTTTAAAAGGGTTTAAGAACCACTACAGTACTACAGCTCAATTCATTGCACTCATTCCAACTAAGGGAAATGGACGTAATGTACTCTACACGCTATTGAGCGCTCGATTCCCCCCGCCTTGTTTTGAATTTTATCGACTACAGAAAAAAAATCGGTGAGATGTCATTCCCGTTTTACTTATGTTGTGCTATATATCTCTGTAATTTTCGTGAACTTAAGGTATTTAAGACCAGAAATAAAGGCTATAACGAATGATGAAAAATACCTCAGTTTAATAAACACCGGGCCCCAAATAAACGCCGGGTTCAAATAACGCCGGGACTACGAGGTCTAGTTTTAAATAAACACCCCCGGCGTTTAATTGAGAAAATACGGTACTGCCATCACGAGACCTTACAGGCTCGAAATAGGGTACCGAGCTGACCTCTCTCGACATAATGTGCCGGTCAAATTGAAGCTTCAACATCCCCCCCGGGCATACCCTGGGCATTTGACTGTGCGTTGTGCCCAGGAAGGGGGGAATTTGAACGTTGCCTTGGAAGGGTGGGGAATTTGAACCAGATTTATCACTTCTTCTGGCGTAATACTCCCGTGAGTTTTTTCGGTTTTTGCAAGGTTTGACGAACTTACAAGATAGAATTTCGCCTTTGTTAGTAAATAACTCTTTCAAAAGGGTCTTCAAAAGAAGTTTGAAGGTGTCATCACGGCATATCTCTCTCTGAAAAGTGTGAACAGTGTTTGATGGAAGACGAAATTTGTCTTTGAGGAGAGGTATATCAGAACTAATTGGTGGGCATTTGAACGGCTTTTTTGCCCCGAGGGGAGGGAATTTGAACAAGCCAATCTTCGAAAGTTCAAATGCCCGCGGGGTTGCCCCGGGGGGGGGGATGTTGAAGCTTCAATTTGACTGGTACATAACTGTCCGGCTTTTCTCGGCCAGATCCGACCACTCAACCCCAAATCACCTTTTTGGGCACAAACTGTATTTGTTTTTGCTACGACTTAAATACTACAAACAAAGGGAAATGTCTACAAAAATAATAACTAACTTTAAAAAGATAATATTCTCCCTTCTCCCTTTCCACGCTGGCTCTCCCTTCTCCCTATTTTTCAAAGTCGTTTCTCCCGTCTCCCTAATTTTTTCAGGCCGTTTCTCCCTCCTCCCTAAACCGTTCCTCTCCCCTCTTCATTTTCCATGGTTGAATTTTCATTTCTGGTAGTGTCACGTAAGAGCCTATTGTGCGTTATCCAATCAAAGCGTCACCAAAGTGGTTACGGAAGCGGTTACAGAAGTGGTTACGGAAGTTTGCTAACAGTTTTACCCACATAGTGTCTGCTACGCACATGCACGCAGAAGACATAAAAAGCTAAAAGGCATATTGGTTACATTTTGCTTCAAATTACTGTCTAGTTTTCGAACTTTATAAATAAGCGTCCCTTGCTTTTAGATGGCTAGGATGGCAATGGATTGCGACTGAAACAAATTGGGTCCTTTTTGTAATCTTCTATTTCTAACATCAATTGATCATGATTACAGATTGTTCTCCCTTCAAGAAATTGCATGCGTGATCCTTGATGTTGTGAAGAAACGTTTCGTGTAGGGCAAAACATACTTAGTTTTAATTTCAGTGCAGTTTCGACGTAAAAACGTTAAAATCCCTGACGTGGCCCCTTCAAAAAAAGGTTTATGAGTTTATAAGTATCACTGAGCGTTTAAAGTAAAAAAAAATTACGATTAATTACAACTCCAGTCAACTGACAGTAACTTAAATAGTTCGCTCAGTAGAAACGTGTACTTGTTTTATGATTAAAATAGATTTGACATGATTTCATTTTTTTCTCTTTAAGTGCGGTTTGGACACGCCATTGCCGCAGAGCGTAACCCCATCGTGAGAACTGCATCAAAATAAAAGTGGTTATCCCAATTCACAAGACGAAATGACAGATTTAATGTCACTTAAAGGTTTCTTAAAGATAGAGTAAAGAACAGTTTTCTGTTTCTTTAAGTGTATCTTAAACACATTAAATGTTTATTTACTTCATCTTTAAGACATTCACTTAAAACACTTAATGAACCATTTACATGCCATTTAACCAGTGTTCTTAAAGGGTCAGTATATAGTTTTTTAAGATCCTTTAAGTGACAACTTAAAGGACAGGATATAATCCTTTAAGAGGAAATGTTTCCTTAAATGTTAAGTAAATGGTAAGGAAAGTATCCTTTTCGCATCTTAAATTGAAATTATAAAGGGCCAGTAAAGAGTATTTTAAGACCCTTTAAGTGACAACTTTAAGGACAGGATAGAATTCTTTAAGAGGCTATGTCACCTTAAATGTTAACTAAATGTTAAGGAAAGTATTCTTTAAGTATCTTTAATTTCAAATTAAAGACAGGAAATGAAATTATATGAACAGGAAATTCCGTTTAATCGCCTTTAAGTGACAAATTAAAGGGACAGAATACATATTCTAGCATCATTTTCTTGTTCTTGTTTTGCAATTACTGCCAATTTGTATATTAACTACACATTCAATGCCAATGAATTATCACCCCCACATATAAAAGAAAAACAAATACATAAACCACTTTTCACTTACAAACATAAACTTTTTATTGTTTCCTTTCAAGCTACTTAATGTTTTACAAAGGGGAGTGGGGAGTAGCAAGGAGCGACAGGCCTGCACGACTTCTAACAGTGGAAATATTTATATAATGTAGCCTCTTAATATTTTTGTACTGACAAGTATGTGATTTTTAAGAAAGGATTGTTGTTGCAATGACTGTCTTGGTTCTATAAAGTGCCATTAAAGCGTGTTTGAGCTTTGGCACCGTTTGTTGACATTGAGTTCAGTCAAATGCGTAACAATTAGCCCCTTTTGAAACTGTGAGTTTCGTGTCGATAGGGCTCGATATGTTTCCTCCTTTTGTAAGCAAGTCTTTCGACTACCGATTTGTACAGGCAAGACCATGGTTTCGACCCTCCACATGGGTCTCATCAGTTGCCGGGATTGCTTTTGCGAGTTGCTCTTATGCAAGCTCATGTACGTTTTGAGAATGACAAGGCATTCTGTTTGGCAAACGTTTTCCGTTGTGTATTTATACCCACTATGTGGATCAAAAATCCAGGATTTCTATTGGTTAATCAAAGGCGGCCAACTGTCAAATGTGGTTTTCGATCCTTATCCATTTGAAGCTTACGTGTGTTTGTATATGTTGCGTTTTTGACATTTTAGCACTCTTTTTTAGGTTGAATTGAGGAGTTGTCCGTTATCTGATTTGATGCGTACAATCTTTTTGCATAGCTGCAGTGTAGTTGTTTTGAATGTGGTGCAAATTGCTCTTTCACTCCTGTGATTTTTACTGAGTGCTGATATGTGATTTTCTAACACGTGTGCTTATATTTGGGCAGTAGTGCTGCTATTTGCTAGCTACGCGTTCTATATCACGGTCTTTCGACCAATTTTTTCTTCTTTCATATTTGAAGTGGGATTGGTTTGGAGGTATTTTAGAGGTAATTGAAGCGAGCCGTTACATTTTAAGCGTCGCATGTTTAGGATTTTGACAACTCAAGGTCATATCGGTATGAAGGACTCCTGTGGCTTTTGACCTTGGATTGTGTCTGTGTTAATAAGCGACCCAATGTAGTCTCGAATCTTTACTCTTCTTGTCAGTTGTTATTTTCAAGATGTGTTTATAGGTAAAGGTAGAGCGTAAAAATTCAATTACGTTCCACCAAATATTCAGTAGATAACGTTTTTATAGCCACGTATGTAGGATGTTAAGATCGAAAAATGTGCATTCTAACTGGTCCTTGCCAGCCAGTCAGCTTGCTGTGATTTCGATCGGATAAGATTTGTAGCTATAGCTTTTTTTATAAGAGGACTGTAATGAAATGCGCTTTCTTTCACAATGTTAAAATGTTTTTTGCGTACTATGTAATCCCCTGCAGAAATACACAATAGCTTGTTTTATTTCCTCGGCATTGAGGTGATGTGTTAGGTAGTTGGCGTGTATTTCTTGATAGGTTTTTACAGTACATATTCTGATGGCTAATGGTTTCACGCGTTAGAACGGGGCTCTGTCTGAATACAATCACAGTGGGGAGTAGCAAGGAGCGACAGGCCTGCACGACTTCTAACAGTGGAAATATTTATATAATGTAGCCTCTTAATATTTTTGTACTGACAAGTATGTGATTTTTAAGAAAGGATTGTTGTTGCAATGACTGTCTTGGTTTTATAAAGTGCCATTAAAGCGTGTTTGAGCTTTGGCACCGTTTGTTGACATTGAGTTCAGTCAAATGCGTAAAAATTAGCCCCTTTTGAAACTGTGAGTTTCGTGTCGATAGGGCTCGATATGTTTCCTCCTTTTGTAAGCAAGTCTTTCGACTGCCGATTTGTACAGGCAAGACCATGGTTTCGACCCTCCACATGGGTCTCATCAGTTGCCGGGATTGGTTTTGCGAGTTGCTCTTATGCAAGCTCATGTACGTTTTGAGAATGACAAGGCATTCTGTTTGGCAAACGTTTTCCGTTGTGTATTTATACCCACTATGTGGATCAAAAATCCAGGATTTCTATTGGTTAATCAAAGGCGGCCAACTGTCAAATGTGGTTTTCGATCCTTATCCATTTGAAGCTTACGTGTGTTTGTATATGTTGCGTTTTTGACATTTTAGCACTCTTTTTTAGGTTGAATTGAGGAGTTGTCCGTTATCTGATTTGATGCGTACAATCTTTTTGCATAGCTGCAGTGTAGTTGTTTTGAATGTGGTGCAAATTGCTCTTTCACTCCTGTGATTTTTAAGTGGGGAGTAGCAAGGAGCGACAGCCCTGCACGACTTCTAACAGTGGAAACATTTATATAATGTAGCCTCGTAATATTTTTGTACTGACAAGTATGTGACTTTTAAGAAAGGATTGTTGTTGCAATGACTGTCTTGGTTTTATAAAGTGCCGTTAAAGCGTGTTTGAGCTTTGGCACCGTTTGTTGACATTGAGTTCAGTAAATGCGTAAAAATTAGCCCCTTTTGAAACTGTGAGTTTCGTGTCGATGGAGCTCGATATGTTTCCTCCAAATGGATAAGGATCGAAAACCACAGTTGACAGTTGGCCGCCTTTGATTAACCAATAGAAATCCTGGATTTTTGATCCACACAGTGGGTATAAATACACAACGGAAAACGTTTGCCAAACAGAATGCCTTGTCATTCTCAAAACGTACATGAGCTTGCATAAGAGCAACTCGTAAAACCAATCCCGGCAACTGATGAGACCCATGTGGAGGGTCGAAACCATGGTCTTGCCTGTACAAATCGGCAGTCGAAAGACTTGCTTACAAAAGGAGGAAACATATCGAGCTCCATCGACACGAAACTCACAGTTTCGAAAGGGCTAATTGTTACGCATTTGACTGAACTCAATGTCAACAAACGGTGCCAAAGCTCGAACACGTTTTAATGGCACTTTATAAAACCAAGACAGTCATTGCAACAACAATCCTTTCTTAAAAATCACATACTTGTCAGTACAAAAATATTAAGAGGCTACATTATATAAATGTTTCCACTGTTAGAAGTCGTGCAGGCCTGTCGCTCCTTGCTACTCCCCCCAGAATAAGAAATTGGTCGGAAGACCGTGATATAGAACGCGTGGCTAACAAATAGCAACACTGCTGCCCAAATATAAGCACACGTGTTAGAAAATCACATATCAGCACTCAGTAAAAATCACGGAGGAGTGAAAGTGCAATTTGCACCACATTCAAGACAACTACACTGCAGCTATGCAAAAATATTGTACGCATCAAATCAGATAACGGTCAACTCCTCAATTCAACCTAAAACAGAGTGCTAAAATGTCTTAAACACAACGTATACAAACACACGTAAGCTTCAAAAGGATAAAGATCGAAAACCACATTTGACAGTTGGCCACCTTTGATTAACCAATAGAAATCCTGGATTTTTGATCCACACAGTGGGTATAAATACACAACGGAAAACGTTTGCCAAACAGAATGCCTTGTCATTCTCAAAACGTACATGAGCTTGCATAAGAGCAACTCGCAAAAGCAATCCCGGCAACTGATGAGACCCATGTGGAGGGTCGAAACCATGGTCTTGCCTGTACAAATCGGCAGTCGAAAGACTTGCTTACAAAAGGAGGAAACATATCGAGCTCCATCGACACGAAACTCACAGTTTCAAAAGGGGCTAATTTTTACGCATTTGACTGAACTCAATGTCAACAAACGGTGCCAAAGCTCAAACACGCTTTAACGGCACTTTATAAAACCAAGACAGTCATTGCAACAACAATCCTTTCTTAAAAGTCACATACTTGTCAGTACAAAAATATTAAGAGGCTACATTATATAAACGTTTCCACTGTTAGAAGTCGTGCAGGCCTGTCGCTCCTTGCTACTCCCCATCAAGAAATACACGCCAACTACCTAACACATCACCTCAATGCCGAGGAAATAAAACAAGCTATTGTGTATTTCTGCAGGGGATTACATAGTACGCAAAAAACATTTTAACATTGTGAAAGAAAGCGCATTTCATTACAGTCCTCTTATAAAAAAAGCTATAGCTACAAATCTTATCCGATCGAAATCACAGCAAGCTGACTGGCTGGCAAGGACCAGTTAGAATGCACATTTTTCGATCTTAACATCCTACATACGTGGCTATAAAAACGTTATCTACTGAATATTTGGTGGAACGTAATTGAATTTTTACGCTCTACCTTTACCTATAAACACATCTTGAAAATAACAACTGACAAGAAGAGTAAAGATTCGAGACTACATTGGGTCGCTTATTAACACAGACACAATCCAAGGTCAAAAGCCACAGGAGTCCTTCATACCGATATGACCTTGAGTTGTCAAAATCCTAAACATGCGACGCTTAAAATGTAACGGCTCGCTTCAATTACCTCTAAAATACCTCCAAACCAATCCCACTTCAAATATGAAAGAAGAAAAAATTGGTCGAAAGACCGTGATATAGAACGCGTAGCTAGCAAATAGCAGCACTACTGCCCAAATATAAGCACACGTGTTAGAAAATCACATATCAGCACTCAGTAAAAATCACAGGAGTGAAAGAGCAATTTGCACCACATTCAAAACAACTACACTGCAGCTATGCAAAAAGATTGTACGCATCAAATCAGATAACGGACAACTCCTCAATTCAACCTAAAAAAGAGTGCTAAAATGTCAAAAACGCAACATATACAAACACACGTAAGCTTCAAATGGATAAGGATCGAAAACCACATTTGACAGTTGGCCGCCTTTGATTAACCAATAGAAATCCTGGATTTTTGATCCACATAGTGGGTATAAATACACAACGGAAAACGTTTGCCAAACAGAATGCCTTGTCATTCTCAAAACGTACATGAGCTTGCATAAGAGCAACTCGCAAAACCAATCCCGGCAACTGATGAGACCCATGTGGAGGGTCGAAACCATGGTCTTGCCTGTACAAATCGGTAGTCGAAAGACTTGCTTACAAAAGGAGGAAACATATCGAGCCCTATCGACACGAAACTCACAGTTTCAAAAGGGGCTAATTTTTACGCATTTGACTGAACTCAATGTCAACAAACGGTGCCAAAGCTCAAACACGCTTTAATGGCACTTTATAAAACCAAGACAGTCATTGCAACAACAATCCTTTCTTAAAAATCACATACTTGTCAGTACAAAAATATTAAGAGGCTACATTATATAAATATTTCCACTGTTAGAAGTCGTGCAGGCCTGTCGCTCCTTGCTACTCCCCACAATCATTAAAAAGTTACTCCACACAGGCACATAAATGCCCCAGTGCATCTGCTGTGTACAGGTAAACAGGTCACCCAAGTACACAACAGATAGATTAGAAACAAAACAATACTCACAACTTTCGAAGCTGCTCGGTTACACACAAAACAAACAATCATTAAAAAGTTACTTCACACAGGCACATAAATGCCCCAGTGCATCTGCTGTGTACAGGTAAACAGGTCACCCAAGTACACAACAGATAGATTAGAAACAAAACAATACACACAACTTTCGAAGCTGCTCGCTTACACTCAAAACAAACAATCATTAAAAAGTTCGTTCACACAGGCACATAAATGCCCCAGTGCATCTGCTGTGTACAGGTAAACAGGTCACCCAAGTACACAACAGATAGATTAGAAACAAAACAATACACAGAACGTTCGAAGCAGCTCGCTTACACTCAAAACAAACAATCATTAAAAAGTTACTTCACACAGGCACATAAATGCCCCAGTGCATCTGCTGTGTACAGGTAAACAGGTCACCCAAGTACACAACAGATAGATTAGAAACAAAACAATACTCACAACTTTCGAAGCAGCTCGCTTACACTCAAAACAAACAATCATTAAAAAGTTACTTCACACAGGCACATAAATGCCCCAGTGCATCTGCTGTGTACAGGTAAACAGGTCACCCAAGTACACAACAGATAGATTAGAAACAAAACAATACTCACAACTTTCGAAGCTGCTCGGTTACACACAAAACAAACAATCATTAAAAAGTTACTTCACACAGGCACATAAATGCCCCAGTGCATCTGCTGTGTACAGGTAAACAGGTCACCCAAGTACACAACAGATAGATTAGAAACAAAACAATACACAGAACTTTCGAAGCAGCTCGCTTACACTCAAAACAAACAATCATTAAAAAGTTACTTCACACAGGCACATAAATGCCCCAGTGCATCTGCTGTGTACAGGTAAACAGGTCACCCAAGTACACAACAGATAGATTAGAAACAAAACAATACACACAACCTTCGAAGCTGCTCGGTTACACACAAAACAAACAATCATTAAAAAGTTACTTCACACAGGCACATAAATGCCCCAGTGCATCTGCTGTGTACAGGTAAACAGGTCACCCAAGTACACAACAGATAGATTAGAAACAAAACAATACACACAACTTTCGAAGCTGCTCGGTTACACACAAAACAAACAATCATTAAAAAGTTACTTCACACAGGCACATAAATGCCCCAGTGCATCTGCTGTGTACAGGTAAACAGGTCACCCAAGTACACAACAGATAGATTAGAAACAAAACAATACACACAACTTTCGAAGCTGCTCGCTTACACTCAAAACAAACAATCATTAAAAAGTTAGTTCACACAGGCACATAAATGCCCCAGTGCATCTGCTGTGTACAGGTAAACAGGTCACCCAAGTACACAACAGATAGATTAGAAACAAAACAATACACACAACTTTCGAAGCTGCTCGGTTACACACAAAACAAACAATCATTAAAAAGTTACTTCACACAGGCACATAAATGCCCCAGTGCATCTGCTGTGTACAGGTAAACAGGTCACCCAAGTACACAACAGATAGATTAGAAACAAAACAATCCTCACAACTTTCGAAGCAGCTCGCTTACACTCAAAACAAACAATCATTAAAAAGTTACTTCACACAGGCACATAAATGCCCCAGTGCATCTGCTGTGTACAGGTAAACAGGTCACCCAAGTACACAACAGATAGATTAGAAACAAAACAATCCTCACAACTTTCGAAGCAGCTCGCTTACACTCAAAACAAACAATCATTAAAAAGTTACTTCACACAGGCACATAAATGCCCCAGTGCATCTGCTGTGTACAGGTAAACAGGTCACCCAAGTATACAACTTGTATACTACTGGTAGCTTTCAAAGACATGAAAAAGGCCCCTCCCTCATTACTCTCTTCACTGTCCTTTTTTCGGGAGTGTCTTGACTGCATAGTTTTTAAATTTTGTCAAATTTATATTTCCTTAAGCTCCTCGCTCTCCCAAGGAATTTCTTTGATGACAAAGACCAACTTGTCATCTTCTTCTTCTGTCTCGTCTGAGGACGTGTAAAGCTGCCATCTTTCCTTTTAAATTTGCGCTGCACTTCTTTGCTTTATCCAAGGCAATAATCCTCCTGGCATTTTCTGCAGCACAAAAGTAAGAAAGGTTTTAAAAGCTGTAAAAAATCAACACTTACAATTCTGGAGGGTAAGGCTAGTGTTTCTTTGAAGTTCTTACATGACTGTGTGTTGGGACAATGTAAACAATGAAGCCCAATCCTGGAGACACAGAGTGGCTCAGTCACCAGTACACCTGTAAAATAATAAGGAAACCTTGTCAGTATGGAAGGATTACAGTCAAGTTTTTGCCTTTGTCTGCAAAAAATAAGGATTAAGATCTTATATTATAAACTGAGCCTTTGTAATAAGCTGAAGTGCATGTTCAATCAAAACTAATAATTTCAAAGCTGAATCCAATATTTAATTAGTATAAATGTTCTCACAACATGCACAATTGTACTATTCCTGGTGAAAATCGTATACAGGACTGGACTGTTTTAGCTCTTTCCCTGGTTCTTAAATGACAATACACCTTATGAACACCTGCTATGGACACTAATTACACACATTGTATCTTTTAATTACAGTAGCTCATGACACATGTCACCATGCTCTATGGACACCTGCTGGCGAGGACAACAGACACTTTTCTCTGACCAAAGTGAAAATTTAAGTTTTCTCTTATATCAACCATCCATAGCAGTAGAACACAATTAAAATGAATTATTTTCATATTTAAAATAAGGGAAAAAAAGACTGTTGCTTTTGACTGACATTTTCTCTTGAGGTTCAGACAAACAGACTGAATATTGTTCAATCCCATCAAGTGACATTAAAATTTTTATGGCAACATTGTCACTTTGGCCAGTCTGTTGTACATACTAACAGAGCATGTGTGAGCTACTGTATTAGTGGGGACAGAAGAATTGCAATTACTGTCTGTTATGAGTGTCCGTATAAAGCAAGTGTCTGTAAAGTGAGATCCCACAATTTCTTTAGTAGCAGATGGTAACTGCCAGTTCATCAGTTTTCAATTCAATAAAAAATATGTACATGTATACAGAATTACATGTAACACATAATTATTGGAGACTAAAGTGCAAGGGATAACAATGATCTTTACCTCTCTCCAAAGGAATCACCAGTAGCATCTTGTTTTCTCTGTGAAGTGAGAAACATATTTTTACCAAATATGGGGTAACACTGAATGTTTAAATTTAAAAACTAAAAGTAGTCCAGAGGTCACTGAGTGTGTCAGCTGATTTTCATCAATTAAGCCCAGCCTTGATTTCTACCACTCACTCGGGTAAGACTTTCCTCCCCGAGAAAAAGGGTGGTATCTCTTGATAACATAACATTAATTACATGCACAGAGCACCAAAATCATTTCACACATTATATGTTACATTTGTAATTCTGCTCTTCAGTAATCACTAAATTTCTAACTCTCTGATTGGCAATTGCACACCGGTTAACTGTATCTGCAAATAACTCTGCATCCCCGGGATCGGTAAATGAATTGACCAATGAAGCTGTTATCACATACAAGTCATGTAACTATATGTACATGTATTTATGAACAGCTACCAAACAATCAATTTTAAAAATGCAGTCAAGGGGTTCTGACTGATTATTTGATGGCTGTCAATATTCCTTCTGTAAAATAATTAATAGCTAGTACACATGAATGATTGTTTACAAGAGATTCAGTCAGGCTATTTTAATATAAGCCAGTGACCTTGTACAAATTCATTGGCTGAATCTCTTGCAAACAGCTACCACTCATACTTGTTGTCATTCAGAGGAAAGAGAGCAGCTTTATACTCATCGCCAGGTAAAATTCCCGGATGGAGCTATTAGACGGGTTTTACATAAACTTTCATTTTCTGACTCAAGCACCACACCGCATTCTCTGTGTTTATGGAAACAGTTGAATATAATTATAACTGATGTATGGGGCTGTGTGGATTTTACCCATAAATGGCGGTAGTCTGCTTAAATGCACAGTAAAACAGGCCAAAGGTCAGTCAAAATAACGAATCTTATACTCACCGATCGCGATATGTTGGAGGGACGTGACATTGCGATGCAGAAGGTACGGAAGATAGTCAAGATGTGTGTTTTCTTCCTCGTGTCTCTCGATGAATTTTAGCTCCACTCGAAGTTTCCGATCCTCAGTGAACAGAACGTCTGCATTCTCCACCGTAAGCTCCCAAAGAAACGTTGGCGAACTTAACACTTCGCTGTTTGAAAATTCGATTTAATGCGCGCGCATTAAATCTGTGCAACGTATTTTGGCGCTCAAAATACTAACTGCACGGGGAGTGGGAGGGGGAAATTGTTCATCCCATCACCGTACTATTATCAGGACTCGCCTTGCAAAAATGTTTATTGTTACAGCTTTTTTAAATAAGAAATTATCAGGATATGTTTTTACTATGAAAGAGTGTGCAAATTAAGTCATTAAATAGTCATAACTGACTTAACCGGTGGACTAATGTCCCACCCCTAGACAGTCGATTCGCATGTCGACAGTACAACCAGTCAGCGGACCCAAATTAGCGCGCCAAATGCGCCAAAGCAGGCAAAGAAATCGCCAGCGAATCTTCAAAGAATGGATGAGTGGACGAGTTTCACGAGAAAAACAAAACAAATTGGCGTTGTTAAGCATGGCGAGAATAAACACAGGAAATACGATGAACGGGGTGAAGCGGAGGCGTCGAGAACAAAACAAGACAAACCGAAAGTACTGCACTGCAATTTGTTTATCATTATTAGTTTTGAAAGTGGTTGTTGTGTGTTAATCTATCTGTCTTGTCTTTGGGTGACATTCAGTTGACTCTTTTAGTGATATTGCATGCGGCTTGTAATGTTGACAGCCTTGCCCTAGGACACCTTCTTAGATCATTTTGTTGCCACACAAACAAAGTACACCACGCGACTAAAACTGAGTAAATTGAAAAGGAAAAGATATGTTTCCTTTAAATGGGATTTAAGTGATGTCACTTAAATATTGTCTTTTATTTCCTTGCCTTTAAGTAGAAAATTAAAGGACTATTAAATGGATTTTCAAGGCAAAATAATAACATGTTTCTTTAAGGAATTTAAGTGCCGGCTCTTAATTCTGGTAAGACATTTACCTAGCTTTAATATCCAAAGTAAAGCTTATTAATGGTTTTGATCGATTTAAAATAACTTTACTGGAAGACTTAAATACACAGTTTTTCAAGTAAGGTGGTGAACTAAATTTAAGTTATCTTAAATCCTCTTAAAGACATATTAAAGCATGATACTAACTTTAAGTAATGTAAGAGTCTTTAATTGTAAAATTAAAGATTTTTTGATTCTTTAAGTGATCTTTATTTTTTTCGTAAAGACAAGTAAATCTACCATTTCGTCCTGTGCAAGTATACCCCAGAAAACGATGGTCTTTAGGGTCCACTGGAAACTGCCGGTTGACCTTTTTAAGATCACGCTTTTATAGATTAGAACCACCACCCATAGTAACAACGACATCCACGATGCCATCAATTGTAGGATAACGTAAAGAAAGCGGTTCTCCTAAAAAGGAGTCACTAGGAATGCCATCATTTACTGAACGAACGCACAGCAGCTCAAATCAACGATAAACCTCCTCTCTTTCGAATCACACTTTCCCACTGTACTTAGAGGGGAGGCCTCAAATCTCGGCGGGAAAGGAACAGTGGGCATGTACTTAAACCCGGAACGCCGGAACGCCGGAGTACTTAAACCCGGAACGCCGGAATACTTAAACCCGTAACGCCGGAATACTTAAATCCGGAACGCCGGAATACCAAAACACCGGACGCCGGAATACTTAAACCCGGAAAGCCGGAATACGTAAACCCGGAACGCCGGAATTCTTAAACCCTGAACACCGGAATACTTCAACTCTAAATGACGATTAAATATACTAAGCCACGCTACATTATGGTTGGCGGAAAAACGTTAGGCAGGGGGTTGGGGAGGGGATAGTGAGGAGAATGGTTTTGGCGGGAGTCAGAAGGTAACGTTAATAATGTAGCGTGGCTTAGTATATTAAATCGTCATTTAGAGTTGAAGTATTCCGGCATTCCGGGTTTAAGTATTCCGGTGTTCAGGGTTTAAGAATTCCAGCGTTCCGGGTTTAAGTATTCCGGCGTTCCAGGTTTAAGTATTCCGGCGTCCCGTGTTTTAGTATTCCGGCGTTCCGGGTTTAAGTATTCTGGCGTTACGGGTTTAAGTATTCCGGCGTTCCGGCGTTCCGGCGTTCCAGGTTTAAGTACATGCCGGAACAGTGTCAAAAGGTCCGACAATCCAGCCAAGTTTTAGTTCGTCGGAAAGGTAGGCGTTAACTTGAGCCGGAAAGTCTAAAGCGCTGCGAAGTGCCCGAAGGTCAAAAATAGTATTCTATTCAACAATCCTCCTATTCATGCTCAGTTAATGAGATATGGGAAAAGAATATTGATCCAGCGGGCTGAGTGAAAACCAAAGGAAAAACAGTAGGGAAAGAGTTAGGAGAACCCTAACCGCACGACTTGGGGTGGGCGGGTGGGTCGTTCTTCACTCTGTCCGCTAGAAGAGAAACTGAGCAAGAAAACTTGTTATCTCATCAGCTTTATACCCCCTATTACGTAATCCTCCGGAGAATATCACTTTGAGTGTTAATCAGTCGTTTTGGATCTTATTTTGACTTCGCACGTGGATATGAGTATTGTGAATAGTATTCTATTCAACAATCCTCCTATTCATGCTCAGTTAATAAGATATGGGAAAAGAATATTGATCGCGCCCCAAATGGCAGCTCACTCCAAACTATACACCCCAATAACACAAAAACCATCCAAATTCATAACCCAACCCCAAAACTTACTCCCCCAAATCTCAAAACGCAACAAAATGATCGTTTAATTTGATTCAGTACACTTAAATAGACATCAATTTGACAAGGCTCTTTTACTAGATTGTTCAGTAGGAAAAGCACAAACGAAACGCTTCAGTTCATTAACGTCCTGCCACGGATTGATCACTTCCGAGATTTCATTCGACGCCAATCTTGCTGAAGCACCAGAGGGATTCAAAACTTTAGCCAATTGAAGATAATAGTGGGCGGTATGACGCCTTGTCCAGCCCACATGGTCCATAATCTCTGCAATGTCTGCGCCTGTCAATGCCAGCGTAATGGCACAACCAGCCCGGAAACCATGAAGGGTCTCCCCATCGTCTGCCCCCATTTCATTCAGATACACCTTAAGACGAGCTTCTTCAGTTGAGGACCCAAACGGGGAGTCCACAATTCCTCCTTCAGGGTTCGTCGGACGGAATAAATAACCCGTAGTCAGATCTATTTTGAGCCGTCGCGTAACTGCGATGTAATCCTCTATACCTTTAATGGGGCAAATTACCACTTGAGGATTTCGCCTAATGCCAAAAACATTTTCATCCCCATCCCTTAAGGTCTTCCCCCATACATGGTTAAAGAGAAGACCATCATCGTTAGGAAAACGCAAGATCTCTTGGACTTTAACCCGTCCCAAATCGGCTGGACGGTCACCACTGAAAAAGACGCATTTAAAATAAGCTTGATCTCGAGCCACAATGAAACGCTGCATTGGCGATAAAGCTTCCGTGGAGTAGCTTGTTTCGGAGTAACCCTCGCTTGTAACTGTTCGGCAGTAACAAGACGCAAATAATCCTTCAGTAACCTATCAGCAGCCGGATTTCCTAGACCAAGTCGTGTATCCCACTCGCCATCCCTACCATTGGCATGAAAAATAGCGCGTAGCTTTCCAATATAGGAGTCCACCGTCTTATATGAAAGTCTAACCGGGCAACCACACGAATGAATACCTCGCTGACCCAGAAAACTACAACCATTACGATGTACTTGCGTTTTCCCATGTCTATCTTTGTAAATGAGAAAGCGGCACAAGTCCCGAGGAGTTACTGTAGATATGCCGGGTTTGCCAGGAAGAGCCGCCAAGAAATTCTCTAACTCTTTTTGAAGAGAATCCTTCTGCTTAGAATAACTAGTCGCACGGTCAAAATTAGTCAGTTGCTGAAATCGCTTGTCAATCCCATCCAAATCAACTTCAACTGCGTTAACCGGCCGCACACTCAACTGTTTCCTCTTATATCGGCATCTTTGACAGAAACGAAAGTCCTGGTCATTGGCATGAGCGCAAACCGGGCACCGCACTGACAAAACAAACAGTTTAGCCACAACAGGAAGCTCCTAGAACGAAGAAGGACCATAAGTCAGTCGACCCACCAGTTTAATGGTTGGAAATACTAGGTCGTTATTTACCCAGCAAATCAAAATTTAACAGCAAAGGCCACCAAATCTCCTGGAATCCCAGAGTGGAGAACCCATCCTTTCTTTGAAGGTATGAGTAAAGCTCCAATATCACCCTTTCTGGCAAGCTTCAACGACTTTACCGAATAGCACTGAACCAATGGCCACCAGTATTTTCGGGGGTAAACATCTAGAACAACCACAGTGCAAGACCTTCTGTGGTTCTTGAGATGTCGTAACACAGGGCCAACTAACACCAGGGGAGGAAACACATATGGCCTCTCCAAAAACGTCTCCCCACTGGAAAGGTTTGGGAAAAGAAATTGACTCCAGATGACCCGGGCGAAGGGAACAATGTAAAATGCGGCAAAATTCTTCCAGATTTGTCCCTCATCGCATTGGAATCAAGAGACATAAGGTCACAAGTGTGACCATCTGGGCCCCCAAAATGACACTGAACGACCTCCCACAGTGCAGGACACAACTGACTGTCCATTGCAGACAAACGGCGGGAAGGCAAATCAGCTGGATTTTCAGCGCTAGGAATATAAAAAAGATGCAAAGAAACATTAAGAGCAGATGTTGTAAAGAATAACCTCTTCATAGCATTATTAAGTGACCTGCTCCGCCCTCCATAATTATTCCAAGAGTGAACGACAGCCTGGTTATCTACGCTCACATCCACCCAAGAATTTTTCACTTGATCCTGGAAAACTAACAACGCTCTTTCTACAGCAACCGCTTCCTTCGTGGAGATATCCAAGGACTGTTCCTCTCGTGACCAATAATCTGAGACCTCTTGGGAAAACGGAGAGACCAGGGTCCCTCCCCAACCAGTATTCGAAGCATCAGTAGCTATCGAAACTCGTGAGTGTCGCTCATCCCTCCAGGGTAAAGGATCATCCCACTCCTCCAGGAACAGCCAATGAGAAATTTCCTCTCTTAAACCACCGCAAAGACGCACGGGTTTAGAAGTGCGTAAACCTCTAGAAATGGCTGCATTCATTTCTCTGGTGAAGAGCTGCGCCGCCGGGACTGCCTTAGAAAAAGACACACATTTTCCCACCAAGCGCTGAAGTGTCTTAACAGATACCTCCTCAGCCTGCAACACTTCGCGGATCAACCGCAGAAACTTTAATTTCTTCTCTGGGATAAGATGAAATACTTCAAGGGATGAATCTGCCAAGAAGCCCAAATAGGGCACAACTTTCTCGGGTTTCAAAATGGATTTCTTCAAACCCCAAAAATAACCAAGGCTTATCAAATAGTAGGCCACAATAAATAATGCGGATTTAGCTGCTGCGAATCTTTGCCCATCATCATCTGGGATATCCAAATAAGCTCCGCTGTTTAAAGGGACCTGGAGTTGCCCATTATGGCGATCATCGATGTACAAAAGACATGGTATTTTCAGTGACCGAAAGAAATTGGTTGGAACCAAGCCTGTGCTGTGATAAAAAAAGGAGAGATGTTCCATCCAAAGGGTAATGTGTTGTATGTGAAGTACCATCCGCCCCACTGAATTCCAAAAAACGTACGACTGTCTTTTGTCAATAGGATATGGTCATAACCAGATTTGTCGTCTAAGACTGTTTGAAAAGAGTCACGCGAAACATAACGCGGTAAATCCATTATACTGTCCAAACTAAAGGGCTTGTCTGTCATCCATAAGTTTAGAAAGCGAGCGTCATGACAGAGGTGTGGTTTCGATGGCTCCACTGTTAAAGGGAGAACTAAATAAGGGGGCTCCACCACACCCACTTTACCAACTAAAGATACCGCTCCATTTTCCATCCTTTCGAGCAATGTTCGTTGAATAAATTGCACAAAGGGTTTACATGACGCATTATTCAAAAACGCCTTCCTTGGAGGACGATCAGACTCATACGTCTCACCCTTAAAAGAGCCAGAGAAACTCCGGAAGTATGGAAAGATTGAAACTTTGCTCTCAATTAATTGGAGGATCTCAGACTCCTGAGGGGAAGGAAAATCCCCAATAATTGCTCTCCACGAATCTAGATGGTTATGCAGCTCGCCTGCTCTAAAATAACCTGGGTCTCTAAACAACAAATCTTCTACATTGCCAAGGGTCTCTCCATGAGCTACACTACGAACAGTCGATTCCATTCCCAGGTTCGCTGTCATCCCTCCGCTGATGAGGTTCCCTCGCCAGTCAACCCAACGAACTGACCTCTGAGGAAGTGTTTGCACATAAGAGAAACGGGAGTCAAATTCAACATCTCGTTCCCATTCCCAGCCAAAGGTTGTCGCGTTAGTCTAACAAAGACAATTAAAGAGAGAGAACCAAATGAGAAAGATGAGAAACACCTAGGGCGACGAACCCCAAGTCAGCAGAGAGATGACAGCTTTGACCCAGTGTAACCGGGGGAGTTAATTTAGATACTCTTTTTCAAAGCCGTCAAAACCCTATGACTTATTAATGACCCACATTATGATGACTACAATAAGTAACAAGAGATCACAAATTCATGAGTGTCAATAAGAAAAGAAAATACAGTGTAGCACTTTATTTCATGTTCCTTACATCAGAAGTCAACCAGACGCTAATCTCATTTAGCAGAATAAGCGTATTAAATTGAAAAGCCAAAGCACTACTTTCTAACATCGGCAGAAATACCATTACCACTATAAGACAGTGTACGCATATCCCTTTTTCTCTTAAGACAACGCGCTCTAATGTGGCCCACCTTATTACAGTAAAAGCAACGGAGACCTGGACCAGAAAGCGAGCTATTTCCCCTATTTCCACGGGCTTCAGAATTAGATTTTCTCCCATACTGTCGTCGGTTCGACTTCTCTACTTTCGAGATGACATCAAGCACCTTTTCATGGTCCTTGTCTCCAAGCAATGGGAAAATATAGTTACGAAACTGATCGTTAGGCAGCTCTAATTTCCCTCGCAAAGTCTCATGGACAAGGTTGTAGCATCCCTCCTTCTCATGGTGGGTATCATGGGCTGCATTCTTCAGTCCCTCGACCAGTTCCATGGCTTCGAACCTATTAAGCTCAACTATAGGGCGCGATGCCAGGTTCATGATACGTTTTAGCAGGTTGTCCACCGAAGACTTTGTCAACACGTCCATTGCCTGCTTAAGTTCCTGGTACTTTTCTTTCAAATTCTAAATAGTAAGGGGCAAAACAAACAGGCTATTAGATGCTAACCAACTCAAGGCTATAATATCACCTCCAATGTTAATTGATGTATAGCAAATTAGTAGTTATAGAGTTGGCGGTTCTAGACCACTTTCTTTGAAAGTGTTCTAAAACCAAGCCAACTCTGTAACTACTATTTCCATTAGATGAAATCTATATGTTTTTTTTTATCACATGATTCCATCACATGGCTCAATCACGGCAATAGACCCCCCGGCATGCTAAGTATTTGAATGATTGCGTAGCAATACATTCAAAGACGACGCACGGGGATGGGGGGGTCGTTATTGCAAAAAGCGCCTTGGTGGGAAGAGCTCTTAGCTCTCGAAGAGAGCTAAGAGCGATGGGCGCTTTATTATGTGATGACATTATGTGATGACATTATGTGATGACATTATGTGATGGAGTCATGTGATGGAGTCATGTGATGGATAACTATATACAAGATCCATTTTTTAAGCATTGGGGAACAAAAGCGGAGCTTTTGTGAGGCAGTGAATTGATCGCTTTAGCGATCAAGAGGGGAAGTTTCTTTTTGCGATGCTGGTTCCATTTTATGGATAACTATATGTATTTTATTACATGAGCTCAATTATTTGGATTTGGATACTATATGTTGTATCTCATGATGCATCCAACGCATTATTCAATCACGTGATCAATTTATAAAAGGTTTCTATATCTAAATAATTGTTCATCAATAGGTACACCATCTTTCGGAAATATAAAGTATGATTTCACTCTGTCTTTGTCAATTTTTCCGTCAGGTGTTATAACCCTCGCTATAATCGTATCCGGAAAATGCCAATCTTTGTGAATATATATAATTTTTGTACGTTTGCTGTCATTATAATAAATAAGTATTGACATCGCTACTTCTAGGTTTTTATATTCAGTGCTCAATTCTTCACTTTCATCAATAAGTAGTTTACTACTATATGCTCTACTATCGTCAATTTTACCATTTGGGTTTATGAATTTAACAGTCTTAATTCTTTGAACAGGTGTCTTCGATTCACCCATGTAAAATTCGTTAATGAATATATTTTTTACATACCCATCATTACAATCCATGGTTATTTTAGTTTTTACTTCTCGAGTTGCGACTTCCATTTCTATATATATAATATAATTTAGATTTTAAATATTATCTCATATAATAGTATAGAATGAATTGTAATAATGATATTCACAATGAACTGAAAGAAACAGAAGTTGTTTGTCCTTTTTGTGACCAAAAATTGGAAGATTCTAATGAAAAACCGAAATATGATGAATGCTGTGATAATCAGTATATTATTAATGACGATGGGATGTTAGCCTGTCTAAGTTGTGGTATTGTTCAAGGATATAATTATGTGAAAGAATATGTTAATTTTTATGAAAATAGACATAAATTTATTAGAAAATCTGTTTACCATCGAGAGTACCACATCAGCAACATATTACTCGATATTGAAGAAAAATATAACATTAAAATATCAAACTGTCAGAAATATAAGATCGATAGAGTGTTTACAGAGATCGGTAAGGTTCTTAATGAAGTTAATGGAACTAGGAAAAGAATGATTAGCGTTAATTTTATTATGAGAAAGATATTCAAGATGATGGGAATACCTTACAAAAATATTCCAATTAGCAAATCGAAAAAAACTTTAGCTTTTTATAATAAATATTGGGCTAGTATTATGTCTCTAATCGGTGATAAAATAAAATCTATTATTGGATGAATACCTTATTATATTTCTTTTCAAATTTGTCAGTTAACGGACACATATCTACTATTATATCATCAAGAACTTTGACAAAATCAATAAATTCTTTGTCATTATATTCCAGTCCTCTCATAAAAGATCGCAAATGTGTTAAAACTTTTTCGTACGAAGTGTATGCGAATTTTGACATCTCAATCTTCGTTTTATAATTTTTAGCCTCTGAATATGATTTAAGCAAGAGCCCAGAACCGGATATCACTCCAAGAGGAATAGGGTTTAGTGTTACACCACCAACTACAGTCCCAGTTACTATCAAAAAAACAGATCCTATATTACATGCAAGTTCTGCCTTTTTGTAATATTTAAATGTCATTTTTGCAAGCCAATATTTTTTATGATAGAATTTGTACAATGCTTTCAACTCAGATATTTGATCTTCCGTTAAATTTTCTGAAACATGGTTCCAATTGAATATGCTTTCACGTCTATCCATATATATTATATGGTTACATTTTTTTCTTTTTTGAACGATTTCTTAATACTGATGTATAATTTTCTGATGTTTCGAACTATTTTTTCTATATTCTCAATAATTTCGTTGATTAAAATAGCTGTTCTCATTATATTATAAAGTTAGATTATTCATTATCTTCTTCAGAATCCTCATTATTTCTTTTGGGATAATAATATATTCTAAAAAGCATTCCATGCTCCAATCAGATGGATATCCCGCATTGTGCTATATTATAAATGAAAATTTTTGTGGAAAGTTATCACGCACTTGTTTGATACTCGATACGAAGTATAATTGCGTTGTAACTTTTCCAAATATCATCATTCATATTTAGTTCAAAAGCTAAAATCCCAGACGAAGGCATTTGGAAAGAATTTAGGTTTATTGTCTGATACCACCCACTTTTTTTTGAGGTAAAATTTCTTGAAGAGCTTAGAGTTCCAGTAAAAAAATTCCGTAAAGATGTTTTGAGTTTCAAAGATATTTTTTTGTGTCTATGTACAGTGACATGAGAAGAAGAAGAAGTGATTGGACGCGTACAATATATATCAATATTTTTCAAAATCGCTTCACCCGGCAATGACATTATTTCGGCGCCATTTAAAACAAAATTTTTGTTCCCTTTTGTCGAATTTAAAAAACCGTTTATGTGGTGAATGGAAGAGCGTAGTTGGTGCCCGTTTAAAGACAAATCCGTTTCCATTACCATCTTGCCATTTTCAATAACAAAAGCGGTGTCATAGACACTTGGGTCAACATTTGAAATTGTTTCTTTAACACCATAGACAATTAAATGCCCAATTGTTAATAACGATTGCTTACTGACTGTACCGTGCAGATCGAGATATATAAATTGTGGGGGTGAGCTACCCCATCTGTGAAAATGGATAACTGTTTTGGTGTACTTCTCGAATGTTTTGGTTGTTTCATCAGAAATTGAAATCGTTGTTCCTTGAGCTGTTACACTTATCTCATTCATTTCCGGCGGGAACCATTCAACGACCATTGTGTAATACCCCACTGGAAGTTTATATAAGTTAAAACCAAGACGTGAGCGGTACTGGAAGGGTGAGCTTTTTTCAAACAAGAGTTTAAGTTGGTAAGCTTTTTTATTAATTTGATGTGGAGAATTGGGAAAATCGACAATACCCAAAACCTCGATATTGTTTTCACTCGAAGATTCATCAGTGTCTTCCATCAAGTATCTGAAGGCGTCTCGTTTTTGTCCTGAGTTATTGATCTGAGATTCACGAATTTTTTGAGTGACAAGATTTCTCAAATCTTTTATTTCCTCTTGCACAAAATCAACATTAACTGCGGATTTTGAATCTCTGTAATCGGTTTGTAAGTTAATAATTTTATTGTTATTTAAATTCAAGTTTCCAGTCATATTGTTGGTGCCATCAACTTTGAGAAACTTTTTTTGTGTCATGTCATCAATTCTGTTGTTAACAAACTCGACACATGCGGCGTCTCTTTGGTTTGATGGAAGATCAAGATTGATAATTGAATTATTTTTCATATCAATATCAGATCCTTTATCCAGTTTTTTTTCAAGCTGATTTTCGACATACTTTTTATTAACACAATGGTCTGAATTAACTGGATCTTTCACATTTGTGATGAAATTATTGTTCATGTCAATATGTTGCTCCATTCGACCTCCTTCCTTCTTTGACAAGAATATCTCTCTTTGCGATTCATAACTGATAACCTTGTTGAGATTACCATGAACTG
Organism: Siderastrea siderea; assembly: GCA_964030785.1. Classification (NCBI taxonomy): domain Eukaryota; kingdom Metazoa; phylum Cnidaria; class Anthozoa; order Scleractinia; family Rhizangiidae; genus Siderastrea; species Siderastrea siderea. The sequence continues at coordinate 50,179,952 of OZ034970.1, forward strand.
GATAATTGTCTTTTGGGACAATGAGTGACCCTGTCATCGTATCACCTGCTTTTAGCATGAATTGAGATGTATCCACACTTGGAATATTGGCTATCTCTGAATCAAGATAAGATTTTGTAACCACGTCATTATTATTAGTTCCCTGTTTTACATTAACCAGTTTTTTGTTTTGCATATCATAATCATTATTAGCATCTAATTTAAATCCAATACCAGGTAAACCTCTTAAAACTATTTTACTTAGTCCTTGAGAATCATCATGATTAAGAATACCGTTTGTATAACTCATATAATATTAGTTTAGATTTTTTCGTCGAAATTTCGGGCTACCTTTTTTTGACCTTATCAACATACAAAAAACTATATGGATCCTTAGTAGCTTTCTGATAATCTGATTTATTTATGTTCAGTTCTCGGCAAATCATCGATTGCTCGTTTATAGAAGGAAAATCAAAAACACAAAAATGTGTACTATTCAGTCTTATTGTTTTATCGGTTCCGTAATAGCTTTGACTCAAATATATACAACAACAATTTTTATTTCTAGAATTGGTAAAGTAGTCTCGTATCCGTTCGTCATTTTTCTTACCTGTATTCAAATAGTCATCAAATATGATTAATTTTTGGTTTTCATCAGACAAATCTGTCAGAGGGATGATTTCATCGTTACTTGCTTCTATCACGTCATAACCGACCTCTTTTGATATTGGTTCAAGAGATTTTAACAGATGCTTATATTTGCTTTGTTGGAGATTGCGAGCGTAAAGATATATCTTGTCAAAATAGAGAAGCCTATATATCATATCAAGCAAAAGGTTAGTCTTGCCACCACCAGAGGGAGCACAAATAAGCATCCTGAAACATCGGTTTGGCATGAAACTCTTTAATTGAACAAAATCGTTGTTTTCATCATCTTGAATGTCGTAATTTTGTATCTTCATATGATATTATGTTATACAATTTTATCGTATTGCGACACGCTATGCGACACGCTATGCGAGCGTTTTTATATATGATAACCCTAATTTTTCCGAACAAAATACGAAATTTTATGTAAACAAATGATATAATGAGTTTACTCAAATGGAAAGAAATGGCTGAGAAACGATCCGAGCTTGGTAAAAAGATTAACACAGTGAGAGAGACAATAAAACAAAAAACGATATCTGATCAAATGGGTGAAGTTGAGGCAGAGAAACTTTTCAAACCTATAACATCAGGATTAAAGGAACTCACAGCTCCAAAAATGCCATTGAGAAGATTACCAAAGAAAAAGCGACCTGTTCCAGATTATGGAATAGCTATTGATGATGAAGTGCCTGATTATGGATTGGAAGATCTATTTGATCAACCTGTTTTACCTGAAAACGAGAAACAATTGGTTCCAAAACCTCCATCTTATGAAGATGTCCTTGAGGATTTAGCATCAGGTAAAAAACAAATGTATATAGATCCAGAATACATGTATGAACCTGAAGATCTTCCACCTGAGTACGAAGAAGAAGTACCAGATTATGAAATTCTTGAAGAGGATAGAATTAACCAAGTTTTGGATGAAATTCAAATTCCTAACTATGATGAGATTGAATTACGACTTCAACAAGAAGATATGAATGACCAAAAGAGGAAATCTTATCTGAAAAAAATCTTGAAAAATGCTAAAGAGAAACGACAACAACTTTCTGGATATTCGATGAATATTACTAAAAAATTAAATAGTGGCTCAATCACTGAAGCTGAGGCTCAATATCAAAGAAAAATTATTCAAGATACAAGAAAGGTTCTGACTGATTATATGAATTACCATCAACAAAAACTCCAAAAACTCAAATCTATTAAAGGATCTGGTTTGAAGAAAAAAACAAAAAGAGGTGGACAGGTAATGTTTTTCAACAATCCGACAGAAATGATTAAAAAACTTGAACTGATTATCGGATCGATGATTGCCGGAAATAATAGCATCGAACTACGGAATACAGGCGTCGCTCTTCTCGACATCTTGTTGAGAAATTCAATACTCAATAGGCCGCAATATAACAAAATATACAAAAACTATATTATATAAACTAATCATATAATGGATAGACAACTTATCTTATCATCCCATACAGTCAGAGACAAGAATGGTAATAAACCGAGTGATTTCATAATCAAATACATCAATCCGATAATTCTCAATCCAAATCGACAATATGAAATCGGACTAGACCGAATCATTTCAATGTCATTTACTTGGTTTAATGTGACAAAAGAACTCAATAATCAGAAAATCAGATATTCATCTGATAGTGGTACTAATTGGACAGAGTTGATATTAAGTCCTGGTGTATGGAACTATGTCGATTTCAATAATTTTTTAAAGGATGAAACTAAAACAGGAACAGCTAACAATCCGTCATATCCGATCAGTCTCGAATTCGACGATACAATATTTCGCACAATAATCACATTAGCCACAAATTATAGATTAGATCTGACTCAGTCAGATTTCAATAATCTCATCGGTTTCAATAAAAAGATTCTAACTTCTTCTGAAAATGTTGGTGATTACATTCCTAATCTCTCTCAAGACAGGGAAAGCTTGAACGTTCATTGTGACCTCATATCCGAAAGTCTAGTTGATGGTGATGAAACGGATATTATATATAGTTTCAGTACCTCAACTCTCACCCCGAGTTATAGTTTCACACAAGAGCCAAGACGAGTACAGTTCAATCCTGTCAATAAAAATACGATTAATAAAATTCGGATTTATATCACCGACGGTAAACGAAGAATTATAGATCTTAATCATAGTGACACTTCATTCAGTTTGATTTTAAGAGAGAAGAGAGATTAATCTAACTAATAGTTATATATGTCGTCGTATGAATACAAGCGTATTTATCATCCAAAACTTGGACGATTTGTTTATGAACATAAAGGATCTGGGATCATTGTTGACAACATTTTCAAACCTGTTGGAAGGGTTTTAAGTAAAGTTCCAGAAATGGTTTTAAAACCTTTTGCCAAAAAAGCGCTTGAATCTGGTATTTCACATGCTGGAGACAAACTGGGAAAAAAAGCAGCTGAAAAAAGCGGAGAGCTTATTATGAGAAAATTACACGGTTCAACTAAACAATCAATGAATAAAACCATGAAACCAACCAAACCTACTAAACCAAAACAAGAAGAAGATTACAACACAATTCTGAATAGACTTATATCTGGTACTGGATTAAGACGATAAAATGTTATTAAAAAGTGAATTTTATCCAATTATAAATAGACTAGCAAGTGGGAAATGGTTTATATAAAAAGTGAATTTTATCTAAACTATCAATATATAATGAGTTTCAGAACAAGTGATAATTTACAAAGATATGAATACGTTCATTTCCATTTGGACAATGTCATTGAGCAACCTGCTAACAATCAATCACAGAAAAAGACGGGTTACAGATTCACAATCAACGATAGGTCGACTATGTTCGATTTTTTTAATGGGTATTTCGAAGTAACTAAAGAGCTTCAAAAAAGGGCAGATGGTACTGGATATGCTCAAGCAGATCGCATCACCATGATAAACGGATGTTCTAGTTTGATCAAACATATGGTTATTAAATCGTCTGGTAAAATAGTATACGAGAGTGATAATTTACATAGAATTACGAATGTTAAAAATTTACTCGAATATAGTGATGATTTTAGTAGATCCGTTGGAAAGAATTCGTTCTGGTATCTTGATACTGACAGAACTACAGCAGATACAAACACAGGTTTCGAAGCCCGTCGCATTTTAACCCAGGCTAATCAGAATAACGGCGGCGGAGGAGCTAAATCGAATAACGAGATGATACCGTTGAACCGATACAGTTTTTTCCAAAAATTAGAAAAAAAAAATGTTGCCCCCAATGCAGCTCGCATTTGAACTTACACTTAACGAAGACAGTGAAATGATTCACATGGCAAACGGCACAGACGCTGGTCGTGTTGTAGTAAAGAGATTGTATCTTTGGCTCCCAAGATTAATTCCAAAAGACAGCATGTATAGTAATTTCGTTTCAGAGTTTCTCAAGCCAACAACCTGGACATATATGCGAGATCTCTACAATCAGTCAGCAAATACCAGAGCTATTCAGAATATGTTTCAAATCAGTCCAGCTATCGACGACGTTAAACATGTTTTTATATATCTCCAGCGGACAGATGCACCGAATGATGATGAAGCAGAGAGGAGTCCGTATTTGTTTGACACTTTCAAGTTGAATGCTGCTGATGCTAATAGCTCTATCTCGAGTTGTCGTTTAGAATATGGAAACAACACGTTCTATCCCGAACTAGAATACGATGCAGATTCTAAAATCAGGATATTCAATGATCTCATGAGTTATGCATTTCGTAAAAACGATTACAATTCTGGGACACAACTTAATGTATCTAATTTTAGTAGTTTGTACGGATTAATATATTTCGATTTGACATATCAAAAAGAGGTAGTGACGAGAGATCCTAAACAGTTGATTCTCCATTATCGTTTGAATGTTGCCCCAGCTGCTAACGTCAGAGCCCATAGTATCGTATTTTACGAGAGTGAGGTTGTTGTTAAGACAGTTGGAAACGAATTGATGATAGTTTAAATAAATAAGTTTTACATCGATGAAAATTTAAATGAATATGTTTTTTAAAACAGAATTTATCTAACATATATAATATGACACAACTATACGAAATCAAAGTTACTTTATCACCAAACCAGAAAAAGAATCTTAGTAACGCGTATCATAAAAGAGAAACTATCGTTTTGAGACTGACAAAGGATTCATTATCTGGGAATGACACTCTATACGTACCTCAGAATATAGTTAAGCGATTGGATAAAAATAGAAAATTGAAAAAGGGAATGGACATCAAACTAGCAAAAACAAACATTCGAAAGCAAGTTGGTGGATCACTCCTCTCTACAGTTCTGTCGCTTGGAAGAACTTTCGCTCCAACGATTGCCAAGACTATTGGATTGTCAGCTTTGGCAGGTTTAGCATCTGAAGGAGCATCTCAGATTGTTAAGAAGATATCTGGAAAAGGTTTACAAACCGGTGGGTTCCTAATACCACAAAATAAAATCGATAAGTTGATAACATATAAGCATCTTTTGACAACCCAACAAAAGAAGGATATATTAAATGCTCTTCAAACTGGTTCTGGTGTTCATATAAAACCAACAAAAGTACAAACAGGTGGGTTCTTAGGCACTCTTCTAGCATCAATTGGAGTCCCTTTAGCTATTGAGGCAATAAAGAAGATAACTGGTAAAGGTGCCCCTCAGATGGGACAGCCTAAACAAAGACCACCCAGATCTATACCAAGTACTGCTAACAATCAAGATGGTGGTTTGTTAGTTCCGATGTATAGAACTCCACCTTTTTATGGAAATTGGCCGAACGATACAATCGGTATGGGAATTAAAAAAAAAAGAAAAGCTCAGAAAAAGGGCGAAGGTCTACTATTAGGCAAGAACTCACCCTTCAAAAACGTCCCACTGTTAAACATTCTGTTGTAAAACCCGAATTCCATAAGAATGTCCCATTAAGTAATTATGATTTAATAAAATGGTGTAAATATCTGAATATCCCAATTAATGATGTATTGTCAAGAGATGAAAATGTTCCTCACAATCATAGACAGGCTCTATTCATTTACAATCTTGAACCGAGTTATATGTCAGGGAGTCATTGGGTGGCTACTTATGTTAAGGACAAAGTCCTCAATTACTTTGATAGCTTTGGTTTGCCTCCCTTCCAAGAAATGGTCAATCACGCGAGAAAAAAGAATTTAACATTGCTTCATCAGAACAATCAAATACAAAATTTACTGACGACAACATGCGGTTACTTCTGTTTATACTTTTTGAATGAGATGAATAAGGGTAAATCATATTTTGATCTGTTGGAAGTTTTCGACATATACGATACGACGAATAATGAGAGGTTTCTAGAACGGTATTTCAAAAATATGTAATCAAGTTATATATGAAATCTTATTGCGTGAAACAAAAAAGGGTCACAGAATGTGTACCTGGGAGTGAACGATATGTGAGAGCCAAAAATAACAGACTTATGCTTAAATGCGTTTGTGTCGAATGCAGGATCATTAAAACGAAATTCGTCAAAAGTCAAAAAGGAGGTGAAAATCCATTAGGTAAAGCTTTTGAGGCAGCCAAAATAGCTGAACAAATAACTCGCAAAGTAATTCCATCAACCAACCATGTATTTGACCGATATTGGTCTGGTGATATCTTAAAAGGTGCTTTCACAGCACCAACAGGTATAACAAGCAAGAAATTCTGGACTAAACCAAAGAAGGGTACTGTCATGCGTTTGGTGAAAAATCCAAAAACTGGTAAATATGAGAACGTATATATTGAACCTTAATCTAATCTAACTCATATATATATGAAATCATATTGCGTGAAACAGAAAAAGGTAACAGAATGTGTACCTGGGAGTGAACGATATGAAAAGGCTAAAAATAACAGACTTATGCTTAAATGCGTTTGTGTCGAATGCAGGATCATTAAAACGAAATTCGTTAAACAGGCGGGAAACGGGGTCAGCCCGTCGTCAGGGGCGGGCATATTAGATACAGTAGCATCGACTGGTACTGATTTATTGATTCACCACGGTATTCCTTGGCTTGGAAAAAAGGCAGTTGAAATGGGAAGATATTATGGATCAGAAGCCTTGAGAAACCCAAAACTACAGAAAAAGGCTATCGATTATACTCTGGATAAGTTAAATCCAATGATTCAGAATGTTGGAAGTCAAGCTCTTAATCAATTATCTACTAAAATTAGGCCAAACAAAAAGTATAAAACTGACAGAAAGGATTTGGATGGCGCAGGTTTTGATATCCATAAACTAATTGGGAAATTACCGACACCAAAAGCTGGATGGACTCCTGGAAAGTATAAATACATGGGGGCATATAACCCTCTCGATAAACAGTTAGAGTACGATAAAAACACTGGAGAGGTCACCAAGTGGCACGTACAACCTTACAATGAAGTTGATAGAATATCAGCTCATCATGATATTTGTTATGACATGGGGAAGGACAAAGGTGAATGCGACAAAGTAATGGTCAAGTCATTGGATAAAATACCTTATGGACAGATGCCAAAATGGGGACAAACAGCACGATTTCTAATCAACACAAAACAAAAACTAGGTCTTGGTGTAAAACAAAGGAAGACAAAAAACGTGAAAGGCCGTCGAGTGAAGAAAACTGGCAAGAAAAATTAGCTGATGAGCTTCATAAACCGATAAAGCGTAACTTCACCCGGCGGCGGGTAATTGTAAACCATATTGACGAGACATGGTGTTCAGATATCGTTGAGATGCAAAAATTCAGTCGATGGAACGCTGGCTACAGATATCTTCTTATGGTTTTAGATGTATTCTCTAAATACGGTTGGATCGTCCCATTAAAAGATAAAAAGGGTGAAACCGTTATGAATGCTTTCAAAACAATATTCAAAGAGGGGCGTAAACCGGAATATTTATGGACAGACAAAGGCAAAGAGTATTACAACAAACATGTTAAGGAACTACTTGATAAGAATAAAATAACCTTGTACTCAACTGAGAATGAGGAAAAGTCGTCAGTTTGTGAAAGATGGAACCGTACAATCAAAACCAAAATGTGGAAACAGTTTACTGTTCAAGGTAATACACAGTATTTAGACATGCTACCCAAATTAGTGAAACAATATAACAACACTAAACATAGCTCTATCAAAATGACGCCCACTGAAGCTAGTAAAAAGATCAATGAAGGAACTGTTTACTTTAATCTATATGGTGATATGGAAACATCAAAACAGAAACCGAAATTCAAAAAAGGTGTTAAGGTTAGAATAAGTAAGTATAAACGGAATGTGTTTGATAAGGGCTATACACCAAATTGGTCTGAGGAAATTTTCACAGTTGATAAAATCCAATACACGAAACCAATAACTTACAAACTAAAGGATCTCAGAGATGAAGACATTGAAGGAAGTTTTTATGAACCTGAATTACTTAAAGCTGAACAACAGGTATTCAGAATTGATAAAGTGATTCGGAGGGATTATAAGAAGAAACAGGCTCTTGTTAAATGGAAGGGATACAGTGATGAATTTAACAGTTGGGTTCCAATGAAGGATTTACAAACAATCTAATATATACATATATATAGATGGATACTGAAATACAAGAACGGTATTGTGAAGTCTGTAAGAAATATATTTTTAATAAAGAAAAGAAACATTTAATGACAAGAAAACATAAATTCAATCAATCACGCCTGGATTGTAAGGCAGTTTATGAAGAACTTATCACGTGTAGTCATGAGAAATTGATGCAAAATACCAAAAAAAGTCCTCTTTCGAATTACTTGAAAAAAAGTGCACAAGTCTATAGACAATTAAAAGACATTTTTGAACTATTTTACGTATGTGAACATATGAATTCCAAATACAATACAGAATCCGAGTCTGAATCTTCTGAGTCTGAGTCTGAGTCTGAAGATTTCTATTATGATAATGATAAAAATACTAAATACCAAAAATATCTAAAAGAAAGATATATTGAATGGACGGAAAATGAAACACATACGTATTTGTCAGATTTCTTAGAAGAAAGAGCAAAAATCTACAAACGAATTGAAACAGAATATAATGAATTTAAACGCATAAGCTAAAGTGATTTAAAAATAAACATATAGTATTATATATGGAAAATCATAATGTTAAGAGAAGTCCTGGAAGACCAAAAGTATATTTAACTGAAGAAGCCAGAAAGGAGGCTTTAAAAAAAAGCAAAACAAAGTACATGCTAGACAAAGAATGGTATTGTGATATTTGTAAAACAGGTCGTAACTATACACTGGCTGGCAAGCATTGTCATTTGAAGACGATAAAGCACCAAAAAAATAGCATTGCATCAATATCATGGAGAAAAATAATTGACATAATGCAAGGACATAATGCATAATAATGTTTCATAATTACAGTTCAAAGGATCAAATCGCGGATCATTTGAATTCTTGACTGTGTTTGAACGCAGATTAAAAGTACTTAAAAAAATATCTTTACTATAGTATATAGAATGAAATTAAATAAGACAATGTTGAAAATCAAAAGATTAGAACAAAAAATATCACGAATTAGTGATGAAATAGATAAGAGATATAACCTAATTATTTGTAAATTTCATAGATACTGTCATTCACCAGCGACACATCTACTAATTACTGGTGAGTTTCCTAACTATGTAGAGACTATGATATGTGATAAATGTTCAGATTATATAGACAATTTCAACTGCTACCAACTTGATATTATGGGATTTGTTGACCTATATAAGTTATAAGTTACAATTACAGTTCGAAGGATCCATGACAGGATCATTTGAATTCTCGACTATATTTAAACGCAGATTAAAACTATTTAAATAATATTATACTATAGTTATATATAGAATGGAAAAATCTAATTATATATATATGGATAAAGCTAGTTTGAAAAAACTCAGCAAATCAAAACTCATCAAATTGCTTCTGAAGCAGGAAAATAAGAAGCCAGTTCAACAAAAAAGAAGACCAATACCAACACCTCGTAAGAGTGTTAAAGAAATGGTCAAGCAGTATGAAGATAATATTATTCAACCACCAGCAGAGTTCCGGGATAATTACAAACCAGTCCCAGCACCAAGAACTAAGAAAAATGCTGTTAAAAAACCGGTTCCAACACCAAGAACCATAATAAAACAAACCGACAAAGCTTTAAAAGGTTTTGCCAAATCTTATGAAATTAACATAAGAAACAACAGAGATCCGCTTGTTCAAATGCAAAATACACGAAAAGGTGCAGAACATCGTGTAATAACTTTGTTAAATGAAATGAAAGGCTTGAAATACGTTGAAACATTGAAAGTAACATTTGAAAAAATATCAGCTGATGTAATAGTCGAAAAGTCAGCATATTTCAATAGTGCAAGTCAAACAATAATCAACCAAATGGAAATTAATGAAGCATTACAAATGTCTAAACAAAATATCTTAAACAAGATAGCTCAATGGATATCAGAAGGATCAGGATGGACGGTACAATCAGTTGATAACCATTACCTGAACATTGTCAAATACAAGCCCATGAATGGATCCTCATATATCCAATTGCCTTCTGAACTGCGAAATAGTGCTAAGGGACTAATTAACATGAAAAATGAGGATAATGAATGTTTTAGATGGTGTCATATCCGACACTTAAACCCACAAGAAAAATATCCTCAAAGGATTAAAAAAGTCGATAAACCATACATTGAAAAGTTAGATTACTCAAACATTGATTTTCCAGTCAGTGTCAAACATTACAACAAAATTGAGAAGCAAAACAGTATCAATATAAGTGTATTCGGGTACGAAAACAAAGAGCCATATCCAATCTATATTTCCAAAGAAAAGTATAAAGATCATATGGAACTACTTCTGATAACGGAAAATGAAAACAAGCATTATGTTCTGATAAAGGATTTCAACAAATTCATGTATAACCAAACAAAACACGAACATAGAAAACACTTTTGTATGTGCTGTCTGCAATGTTTCAGTTCTGAAAGAGTATTAAGCAATCACAAAGATATTTGCATACAAGTGAACGGTACTCAAGCAATTAAAATGCCGCAAAAAGACAATAACATACTGAAATTCAACAACTTTCATAAACAGCAACCTGTTCCATTTGTCATTTATGCCGATTTTGAGGCTATAACAGAGAAGATTCATGGATGCCGACAGAATAATGAGTCATCATACACAGAAGCATACCAAAAACATACAGACTGTGGATATGGGTACAAGGTTGTCTGCTGTTATGACGACAAATATACAAAACCAATACAACTATACAGAGGTGAAAAGGCTGTTTATAAATTCATGGAAAATATTTTAGAAGAAGTGAAATACTGCAAAAGAGTAATGAAAAAATATTTCAATAAACCATTGAGAATGACAGAAGAGAATGAACAGGAATTCAAAAAAGCAACAACATGCCACATCTGTGATAAAAAATATACTGAAAAAGACATTCAAGTGAGAGATCATTGCCATATTACAGGTAAATTCAGAGGCTCAGCTCACCAAGAATGTAATCTGAAACTTAGAATAAACCCAAAAGAAATAAAAATTCCAGTCATATTCCATAATTTGAGAGGTTACGACAGTCATTTCATTATGCAAGAGATTGGAGCTATTGTTAAGAAACATGCATACAAAAATAAGAATGGAGAGGAGAAACAAATGAATATCAATGCCATACCGAACAATATGGAAAAATATTTGGCTTTCATGCTTGGTAATCATCTGACATTCATTGACAGTTTCCAATTCATGAGTTCAAGTTTGGATAAATTAGTTAGCAACTTACCAGCAGAAGCTTTAAAGTATACAAGCGAAAGATTCCAAAAAGAAAAATTAAATCTTATGACACGAAAAGGTATTTATCCGTATGATTACATGGACAGTTTTGAGAAATTCAATAAAACAGAATTACCGACTAAAGAAGAATTTTACAGCATATTAAATAATGAGCATATTTCAGATGAAGATTATTGTCATGCTAAGAAAGTGTGGAATACATTTCAATTAAAAACAATGGGTGAATACCATAATTTATATCTCAAGTCTGATATCCTTTTATTAGCTGATGTGTTTGAAAACTTCCGCAAAACATGTCTTCAGTATTACAAATTAGACCCATGCCACTATTTCACTAGCCCTGGTTTGAGTTGGGACGCCATGTTGAAGATGACTAATATTCAATTAGAACTAATGACAGACATAGATATGTTTCAATTTATTGAAAGAGGTATGCGTGGTGGTATATCTTACATTGCCAATCGATATGGGAAAGCGAATAATAAGTACATGAGTGAATATGATGAGAATATGCCGTCAAAATACATTATTTACCTTGATGCAAATAATTTATACGGTTGGGCAATGAGCCAATATCTCCCTACTGGGGGTTTCAAATGGTTGACGGAAAAGCAGATTAATAAAATCAATTTAGCTCAGTATAATGAAGACAGTAATAAAGGATTGTTAATAGAAGTTGATTTAGAATACCCAAAAGAGTTGCATGATCTTCATAATGACTACCCAGTAGCGGCCGAGAGAGTTTGTGTTAATAAAGATATGCTGTCTGAGTATTGTAAAACAATAGCTACAAAATACAATATATCGACAGGACTAGTAAGCAAACTAATCCCTACATTAAGCAATAAAGAAAAATATGTTCTGCATTACAGAAACCTGCAACTGTACCTTGATCTTGGATTGAAAATAAACAAAGTCCATCGAGTGTTAGAATTCAATCAGTCGCCTTGGCTCAAAGAGTACATTAGCTTTAATACAATAAAACGTACTCAAGCAAAAAATTCATTCGAAAAAGATTTCTTCAAACTTATGAATAACTCAGTTTTTGGTAAAACAATGGAAAATTTACGAAAACGCATTGATATTCGACTTATCTCAGATAATAGGAAACTATTGAAAATGGTAAGTAAACCAACTTATGTAAGCAGTAAGATCTTCAACGAGAATTTGGTAGCAGTTCATAAAATAAAAGAAACGCTCACTTTAAACAGGCCGGCATATGTCGGAATGTGTATCCTTGATCTGAGCAAAACATTGATGTATAATTTCCATTATAATTACATCAAAAACAAGTATGGAAACAAAGCCAAATTATTATTCACAGACACAGACTCATTAACATATGAAATCGAAGCAGAAGATGTTTACCAAGACTTTTGGAATGACAAAGATCGATTTGACAACAGCGACTACCCAGAAAGCTTGCCGTATTTCGATACAACAAACAAGAAGGTAATCGGTAAATTCAAAGATGAAGCTTGCAGTATTCCAATAAAAGAATTCGTCGGTTTGCGATCAAAAATGTATAGCTACATAAAAGACAACCGGAAATGCGAAAAAACAGCCAAAGGAATCAAGAAAAATATAATAAAGAACAACATCAAACATACTGACTACAAAAATGTTTTATTTAAAAACAAGCAAATTAAACATACTATGAAAACTATTAGAAGCAGCAAACATCAACTCGGAAGCTATGAGCTCAATAAAGTGTCACTCAGCTGCTTTGATGATAAAAGATATATATTAAAAGGGGGAAAACAAAGTTTAGCATATGATCACTATAAAATCAAATGAGTTCATTTTTTTGTCAACCGGAAGATACTTCTGCTCTTTTTATCAAACTGGAACATTTTCTGATATTTTTACACGAAAAAGTAATTTATGGGTACGTTTTTAATTGGTCAATAGAGATCATGTGATATCATGACCTTGTAAAATGGCTGAGTCATTTCCTGTTTTCATCAGACATGTCCAGACTTGTTTCTGAGAAAGACTTCCTGTGGTGTGGAATCACGTGATTGAATAATGCGTTGGATGCATCATGAGATACAACATATAGTATCCAAATCCAAATAATTGAGCTCATGTAATAAAATACATATAGTTATCCATAAAATGGAACCAGCATCGCAAAAAGAAACTTCCCCTCTTGATCGCTAAAGCGATCAATTCACTGCCTCACAAAAGCTCCGCTTTTGTTCCCCAATGCTTAAAAAATGGATCTTGTATATAGTTATCCATCACATGACTCCATCACATGACTCCATCACATAATGTCATCACATAATGTCATCACATAATGTCATCACATAATAAAGCGCCCATCGCTCTTAGCTCTCTTCGAGAGCTAAGAGCTCTTCCCACCAAGGCGCTTTTTGCAATAACGACCCCCCCATCCCCGTGCGTCGTCTTTGAATGTATTGCTACGCAATCATTCAAATACTTAGCATGCCGGGGGGTCTATTGCCGTGATTGAGCCATGTGATGGAATCATGTGATAAAAAAAAACATATAGATTTCATCTAATGGAAATAGTAGTTACAGAGTTGGCTTGGTTTTAGAACACTTTCAAAGAAAGTGGTCTAGAACCGCCAACTCTATAACTACTCAAATTAACAAAGTGCTTCCAAAACACAATTAATTCAGTTAAATCTCTTATTATCATTTTCTTTTTCTTCTGCAAATCGCCTGCCACCAAAGGCACATGTCTAAACATAGCCAAAGAGGAAATACTCAACAATTAACACCTGACAGAAAAAAGGGTGTCCCAACAAAAACGTTGCACAGCCCTGATGTCAAATCAACAACTACCACAGCATTTGCAGACTACAACTCAGCCTTTCAAAACACATAGATGACTGTAAAAATAAGCACTTGTATAACTCGGACACGACTCTCCGCCGGGTAGTTTATACCCACAACCGAATCCGAGATCTCGCCCGCAGCTGAAGTCACAATGGACTCGAGAAATAAACTTGCAAACGACAACCATGCTTTTGTCATACAAATTGTCAGCGAAGCCTCGCCCATAGCTTGACACAACAAATCTTGAGAACAAACATTCGCAAATCTGGAACAATGCGAAACTTGGCGAAAACCTCGCTCACAATCCATGACACAATTAACTCTGCTAACAAGCATTTCACAAATCTGCGACAATGCCTTCGTCTTATAAAAAGCTTGGCGAAACCTCGCTCACAATTCAAGACACAATAAACTCTGGTAACAGGCATTTCACAAATCTGCAACAATGCCTTAATCTTACAAAAAGCTTGGCGAAACCTCGCTCGCAATTCAAGACACAATAACTTTGATAACAAGGCACTTCACAAATCTGCGACAATGCTGTCATCCCACAAAAACCTCGGCAAACCTCGCTCGCAATTCAAGACACAATAACTTTGATAACAAGGCACTTCACAAATCTGCGACAATGCTGTCATCCCCCAAAAACCTTGGCGAAACCTCGCTCGCAATTCAAGACACAATAAACTTTGATAACAAGCATTTCACAAATCTGCGACAATGCTTTTGTCTTACAAAGAACTTGGCGAGACCTCGCTCACAATTCAAGACACAATAAACCTTGATAACAAGCCTTTCACAAATCTGCGACAATGCTTCTGTCTTATAAAGAACGTGGCGGAACCTCGCTCACAATTCAAGACACAATAGACTTTGACAACAAGCATTTCACAAATCTGCGACAATGCTTTGTCTTACAAAGAACTTGGCGGAACCTCGCTCACAATTCAAGACACAATAAACTCTGGTAACAAGCATTTCACAAGTCTGCAACAATGCTTTCGTCTTACAAAAAACTTGGCGAAACCTCGCTCACAATTCAAGACACGATAAACTTGATAACAAGGAGTTCACAAATCTGCGACAATGCTTTCATCCCACAAAAACCTCGGCGGAACCTCGCCCACAATTCAGGACACAATAAACCCTGACAACGGGCACCCACAAATCTGGGATATTAAAACCTCTTAAATGCAAACAAAAGCATATAAAAACAATATTCACCTCGAGTTCTCCACCTTGCGCATCAGCATTTTGCACAGGTCCAGGTTGTTGGGCCGGCGGTGCCTGAACATTTGGCGCTGGAAGATTCTGTCCATCAGCCTGACCAACACGCTGAGCGTTACCATCACCACGAGGGACATTCTGACCGTCTGCTTGCTGCTGAGCATCCTGTCGGTCACCACGTTCAGCATTCGGAGGAGCGTCTTGTGGGGCTTGAGGAAATTGAACACGTCTTGCTGCCATCTCCAAAAGTACGTAAAAGTCGTGCGGTTCGAGGTTCTCGGGGAAAAAATCGTTCTTCACTCTGTCCGCTGGAAGAGAAACTGAGCAAGAAAACTTGTTATCTCATCAGCTTTATACCCCCTATTACGTAATCCTCCGGAGAATATCACTTTGAGTGTTAATCAGTCGTTTTGGATCTTATTTTGACTTCGCACGTGGATATGAGTACTGTGAATAGGCAAAGTATCAGACGTGTAACCAATAGGCCAACCATATTCAAGAAATTCGAAAGTAAGTCGGTCGGGATAATCCTGGAGCAGTTCACGCCACATGGGGATATTCAACGCGGAGAACACCGGAACTCGTGCAAGTCGACAATTCGGGAGTCCCGTCAGATCGGGGAAGCTTACAACCCGAGCAGCGACTGGTTGATGCTAGCTTTTCGCTTCTATATTAGTCAGTAACAAATGACGCTGCTTGTGTCACCCATAGGAATGTCTTGCAGTAGGATTTTTTTCGGCCCACTGTATATGGCACGGATATTTTTTCGACAATGTGTTGCACATGAATTTTTTCTTTTTCCAAAACTGCTAGCATTTTTTGTCCAAATCACTCAACTCTCCTCCTCGCAGAGGTCAAGTTGGTCCGTCCCTTAAAACAATCTATTACTGATAAAAGACGCACCCAATCATGAAAAAGTCGCCAGGGAAGACTTCTTGCACCCAGGAGACCTAAATGAATACAGATCATCCAGAGTAACCATGATTGATAACAGACTACTGTTTTAGCTGGCCTTTCACACATAGCCGCAAACACCGACAATGATTTTACAGGGTCGAGTTCATACAACATTTCGATATTCATTATTCCTTAAAGGAACTGAATTATTCATTATTCCGAATGTTCGAACTCTTAAAATTAATATTCCCTATTCATTTATTGTTTTAACTCGTTATTCATTATTCATTATTCCCCTTCCAACCCCGGATTCGTTTCTGTCGACTATCCCTGAGCGGAAAAAGAGACTGCTCGTAATCTATAAACGTATCAATTCGTATATACGTAGAATCGAATGAAACTCGATGAAATCTATACTCCATTGACTCTTGCCGGTTTTCGTAACAAGATCCTACTGTTATTTCTTGGTCATCCAGACGGCAAAATTCATAACTTATCTCGGCTATGCTTCGTTGAAAATGTAGACCAGATAGTAGGTTTAAACTCAAGGGTCAGTGGTAAAGAAGAACATGCTTTCAAATATCAGCTCAACAAGAGATACGAGTAATGAAAAACATAGATTTATATGTGAAAAATCAGCGAGAAGAAAGACTGCCAAGACAAAGAAACTTCATTTATAATTAGCAATTAAAAGGGAGAAACATTTATTATTGGTGAAATAAAATTCAAAACTCTCCTTCCAGAAATTAAAAAAAGCAACAACAACTAACAAACAAACAAGAAAAAAGGCATCAACGACCACGAGATCTTTCAGTCCGTGGACTGGTTATTTCATACCCCTTTCAAGATCTAAATCATAACAGTGGCGGATCCAGGATTTTTGAAGAGGAGTGGCTGACCTGACAGAACGATAACGAAACAATCAGGGAAAAAGTTGCCTCAGCGATAGTTTTGTTCCTTTTCTTAATCTCAAGCTTAAACGACCCCAAAGATGGGGGCGGCTAGCCATCCATTCCCCCCCCCCTGGATCCGCCCCTACCTAAACCTTTGTATCATACTGGCAAAAAAATATTTATCTTATATTAGGCTAAAAGACAAGATATACCCTAATCTAGTCCAAATAGCCAAAATCTATACCAGATTCAACGAGATTAGAAGGGCGATACTGTCATATCCCTTAGGATTCTTCCTTAGATAAGGTACATTACACTAATACATCACAATATTTCGCACAATATTTGATACATAAATTAAATTACACTGGTTTACGCTCCATTAAACTATTGGTTTTAGTTAAAAAAAAAAAGAAAGAAAAGAAAAAACATACAAAAATTTATTACAACAAAAATTGGCGACGTCTTGTCAATAAGAATGATATATACTGTATATATAGCGGACACCGTGCAAGTCTTAACCTTCACCATGTATATAATTTTATACGCCATAGCTTCCTTTAAACTTATCTGGACTTATTAGAAGCTTAATTTATCATTGATTATAATTTCTCAATGCGATATTTGAATTCCAATTTTTTTATAAATTCCCTCAATCTCAGTTCTTTTGAATTTAACTTGTTAGTATAAAGATAGTATCTAGCAAATAAAAGAGCATAGTTAAACTTTTTTAACATCATAGTTGTTGGAGCGGTAATTACAGTTGGAAATTTCCCAAAGAGTAATTCAATTATGTTAGGGGAGTACGAGGTGCCATTTTCTTCATTGAACCACTTAATAACTTCTGCAAAAAAAACTCTTTCGACCATCGACAGTAGATGAAAGAATGGCCAATTGAGTTAGGTTCCTGACAAGACACGCATGCACTGTCGCTTTCTATTCCATATAAACAAAGTTCCTTTCTTGTTACAATAATTCTGTGTAAAAATTTAAAGTAAAACTCTCTCAAATTGTTTTCTTTACGGATATTTCTTAGATGTTTGAAATAGCTCGTCAATTCTATTTCGTTGGACTGCAGATCACGAGCCCATTTCCTGGGCGCCTTGAGTTCTGGATTGTCTATGTTTACGAAAAGCCAAGAGTAATCTCTGCTCTTCCATTTCAGAAGATTTGTGTTTATTGAAGATGATAGCTGAAAGAAAGTATCATCTGGTAAATAAGTAAAATTAGGGTCCAAATTTAGTTTTGCTTTTTCAACTAGTCGCCTGGGTATTGCTGAGACCACCTGTAAATACTGTAAGTAGTTACATTTTAAGTTATATTTTGTGGTGAATTCACTATGCGAGAGAAAAGCACCATTATTCGTAAGGAGGTCGTGAACTCGGAAAATCCCTTTCTGAAACCACGATTTATAGAAAAAAGTCTTACGATCTATAAGAATTTCTTTATTGTTGAATAAAACCAAGTCCTGCCCAAGGTCAGTTTCGTAGGAGGATTTTAATTCATGAAAGCACTGTAGCATTACTTGGTAAAATTGAGGCATACCGGTCTGTTTAAGAAACCTCGAATCGCAGTTACATCTTAACAAGAAATTTAGACCACCGTGCATGTCGAAAAAGTGGTTTGGGATTGCTTTCCAAACCTGGCTCCATTCCTCATCATTAGATAAAAGCCTTGATATCCAGGCGAGCCTTAGGGATTTGGCCATTACATCCGCATTTGGAACACGTATTCCTCCTTTATCATAATTTTGGTACATTACTTGACGCTTGATCTTGTCTTTCTTTTTTTTCCAAATGAATTGGAAAATAGTTGTATTGATAGTTCGAATACAAGTCAAAGGAACATCCAGAATTGACATAGAGTAAACTAATTGCGGGATACCAAGGGATTTTGTTATTAGGCATCTGCCTAATATAGAAAGCTTACGTGACCGCCAAAACCTCTAGCTTAGAGGCTAATTTGCCAATTTTAACTAGAAAATTCTTTTTATTATTTTGCATTTCGTCGTATGATATGAAAATGCCTAATGCTCGAACCGGTTCTTTAGGCCATTTAAACCCAAATGGTTTTTCTTCTCTTTCTCTCCAAGGGCCGAGCCATAAAGCTTTGGTTTTAGTGGGATTTAATCGTAAGCCGGAGACATTCCCGAAGGCGTCCACCACTTCGATTGCTTTTTTAGTAGAGTCGCAACTGTTGCAAATTAATGACGTGTCGTCTGCAAATTGACTTATCTTTAGTTAGCTTCGGAATTGAAGACTTTGATTCCCTGTATTTCGTTGTTTTGTCGAATCTTGCATGCTAAAATTTCAGCTCCTAAGATAAAAAGATATGGCGACAGGGGGCAACCCTGCCTCACCCCTCTTGACAGTTGGAAATAATTTGTAGAAAATCCATTGTTCAGGACCGCACTTTCAGGACTCGTGTAAAAAGTGGAGACCCAGCGTTTAATACCTTCACCGAAGTTAAGGAGATTTAAAGTATTTTGAATAAAGGACCATTCAAAGGTGTCAAATGCTTTCCGGAAGTCAACTAAAAGTAATATCCCAGGAATATTTTGTAATTTTGTCTGTTCCATGATATCATTAATTAGCCTAATATTTTGACCAATGTATCGCCCTTTAACAAAGCCAGTTTGGTCGGGGTGAATTAACTTTGGTAAAAACCTTTCTATTCGCTTTGCTATTACTTTTGATGCGATCTTATAATCTAAATTTAAAAGAGTAATTGGTCGCCAATTTGAGAGATCTGACAAACAGGAGTCCTCTTTGGGCACAAGAGTTATGACACCTCTGCGTTGTGATATCGACAGCTCTCCTTCATTGTATGCGGTGTTAAAACTATTTACTAAGTCGCGGCTCACCAAATCAAAGAAGCAATTGTAAAATTCCGCCGTGAAACCATCATCGCCCGGCGACTTACCAGCGGGGAAGGTTTTTAAGACTTTGGAACATTCCTCTATTGTTATGTAACCCTCTAGGTCTTCTCTTTCTTCGTCTGTTAATTTAACAGTTTGCAGATCACGTACAAAATCATTAAGGGCCCCATTGTTATCCTCGTCATGTGAAGCATATAAATTCTCATAGAAGGATTCGATTTCTTTCATTATCGCGTCTTCTTCAACAAGTATTTTGCCGTCTTCTCGTTTTATTTCCGTAATTACTTTACGGTTGAAATTTCTTTTCTCTAAATTAAAGAAATACTTTGTAGGTTTTTCACCTTGTTCAACCCACCTGACTTTAGATCGAAAAATTGCACCGTTCCCTTTGGCTTCGTAAATACGTTGAAGTTCGATTTTTAAGTTGTCATATTCTTCAATTTCAGCGCTTAAGAGCATATGTTGCCAAAAATCAAACATTTTCAAAATATTGTGGCAACAGCTCAAAAATCAATTCCGCTCATATTCTTATGTTAGGTAGACCTTAATGTGAAACAAATCACTGCATAGTTCGTTTGCCTGAATATCGATTTGTTTTCAAGAAAATCGATATTAACGGAATTCGCTCAAAATGCCGCTTTTGAAGCTCAAAATTTAAGCCAGATCTGGAAGCTTCGCGTGACAAAATGAAGCATTCCAGAGCAATAAAAATTAACCAGACTTATAGAACGATGTTTAAATACATGTCAAAAGCAATTTCAGCAATTTCTGCTCATTTATTTACGAGCTCTAATTAAATTTATCCGACATACTTTTGACTAGATAAAAAGTATATCAAGTTTAGCCCCTAAAAAAAGTATGTGGTACCGAATATTATTCGTCAAGAATCTGGATTTCAAGAGGAGAAGGGATGTTCTCTTGCCTCCTAAAAGGATTTTTTGGGGAAATTTATTGACGCGATGATATAGAATTTTAAAGTTGGACAAAATGCGTCGATTCAAGCGATCAGAAAAGTCAGCCTAATTAAGTCAGTGTACACATACACAAACAACTTCACGTTTACCGCAGGTTTTGATCAGAAAACAACCGATTTTAACACAAAATCCTCTAACCTTCATGTTGCTGTATCACAGATGAGAGCTGTGGTCCTTGTTCATGATAAAATTCAAGCAAACTGCAAGGAAACTTGACAGGATATCGCAACTTGCTATGCCGTTTCACCGAACATCCGCCGTTTTTGATGTGAGGATTCTCTTTTCCTATTTTCGTTAGAAAACAGGCTTAAGGTGTTGTACAAAAGATGCCTTTCCTTTGAAACTAGCTCTGAACTGAACAGCGAAACAAGAAGTCGTTAATACAAAAACATCTGTTACGTGCTTTGGGTGATGCCGCTAATTAATTTAGTCAGAACGAGTTTTAGTGAAATCGACTACTGCATGCATGTACCGCGGTAACGAAATTTTGGGTGCGTAGGGTGACTTTGGGGAATAAGGTTAAATTGTTTTTTCAAATAAGCTATTTTTGTCATCCTACGTTTACTAATTTAAGGACAGAGCGAAGATTCTCAGTAGATTGGTTTCAGATGAGCACTTAAAAATGCGTGATACTGAAAAAAACGTACGTTGGTTGCGTGACATTAACCCTAGAGCTTTTTCCTGGTGGACAGGGCGAAGGGATTTAAAAATATATTCTCTGTTGGTTTTCCAAGAGGTAGCACAGCTAATGACCTATGGCTGGACTAAGGTGATTCCATTCAATTGCATTGCGCATCCTTTCTGCGCATCAATTTTTCCGTGATTAGCGCGCGCACGAGCGCGCGCGCGTTCGAAACTGTTGAGAGAAATGAGTTGTCGTTTTCTCCAAAACGAACTCGGTGACCCCTTTTTTTATTCCATTTATTTGAAGAAAACACGACTCTGCATGATATATCCAAATTTTAAGAATTTTTCGTTATTCAATTTTCAAATATTCTGATTAATTCATTATTACGATCTGATTTTAGGCATTCCACTGGAAGCGTGCATGTGCTCGATTTGCTTATTATCTCATTACTTTTATTTCTAAGGCAACTTTATGGCCTTTTACTGTAACATTGTTTTGCTATCACAAGAATAATGCTTATATTTTACTGCTAGTGGTAACCTTCTTAAAGTAGTGGGTGTCTCTGGTACAAGGAAAGGCTTTTTAATATTGCTGTCGATAGCTAGCAAGGTACCTATATACTACAGCCCTGTAGCGTGAAATCAGACACGGTGACCCACTCTTTTTATCTTATTTTTTCGATGTACTAGGTGTAATTAATAACTGTGCGAAGTTTCAACAAATTCTCATTACAACTTCTTTTTCGATGGAATCACCTTAAAATACAAAGTTGGACATGAAAATCTCCTTTTCAGTCTGAGAATGTTTTCTTTCTTTTTGTTTAGGGTGGGGCGGGGTTTGGGCTAAAGGTGTTTGAAGACGTTCAAGAGAATACTAAATCGACTGATTGTAAGTGCCCGGGTAAAAGTAATAGTATAAGTAAACGATTCTTGGCATTAAAAGATTTTCAAATAAAGGGGAGCTTTTCCATCTGTTGTTTCAGAACTCACCCAACCCCACCTTTAATGTATCAACTATGCAGAAGTGAAACCTTTTGCTTTACAACATCACACAACATTCAAGCCAGCCACCTGCATGTGATCAGTAAAGCTTTGTTCAGTAATTATAAAAGCGGATCGGAAAGGAATTTGCAGGTTCTCGATTTAACCGAAAACTTGATTTCACAGACCCAAAAGGCTCCGAGTAGAAATACTTAGTCCGTGCCTGCAACCTTTCGTCGTGCGTTTTAATATTCCATAAAGGCATCTTGAGGTGACTTGGACATCTAAGTCACCCTCATATCAAGGTCTTCGAACACCTTTAAGAGTGATAGCGGGTCGCTGCGGCTCGCTTGGAATTATTATCTTGGAATTATCTTTCCCTTTGGCTTAACCGATCAACCGACCGACCGACCCCCTTTCGCGAGGATGGGGGCAATGGGTGGGGGGGGGGGGGGGGGGGTTGGAAACCTACAAAAGGGGAAACCGCTTTTCATGTTGGGGGATTAAGGGTTTAAACTTCCCCCTTCTCTTAGCCTTCAACTCCGACTGCGCCCTCATTTTGTTGGCTCACGCTCTTTGCGTTTTTGGCGTTTGCAAACTTTATGACTCGGCCAAACCCCTTCAACATTATTCAACAATCTTGAACACAACTTTGTTGTGCGATGTTGAACAAGGTGGGCAAACGAATTCAATACTTTTGATCACACCTGAGAACATAGAAAAATAGAATTATACGAAGATCATCGCAGTGAACGTGTCTCATCTTAAGCAGTTGTAAAGAAGAAACCTGAAAAAAATTCAGGCTTGAACGGGAATCGAACCCATGACCTCTGCGATACTGGTGCATATCAATGACCTCATACCCATGACCTCTGCACCGAAAAAGTTGAATCAGTATTACAGAACATCATTGCACAGGGTGGCACACCTGAGAACAAAAGAGAAGTCGGCAAAATTGTGAAACATCATTAAGCTGGAAGGCCAAACTTGTTTTAAAATTCATCAGCGTTGATCGGTGTTGAATAGAACGTTGAAATCCCCAGTTAACCGTTTTGTAGTTTTCTTCACTGTTGGAAGCTTTAAAAAAACTGCACGCACTACAGTGTCAGTCGAGCAGAGTCGTTTTTCGTTGGTGCCTGTTGAGCATCGAAATCGGAAAACCCAAGACTCATAAAAAGTCATCCAAGTTAAGCCCGTAGTGGGTTGTATTTTCTGCCACAGGACAAAGCTCTTGACAATCTTGCAGATCATTAAGAGCCGTTGTCAGTAACTTTCGAGAATCCGGCGACAGAGCCGAAAATTCGAATTTCTTTTTATTTGCCCAAAAGAACCCTTTTGGTGAACTATTTTCAAAAATAATATTAAAAAGTTCCAGCGAGTTTTTATTTTGGCAAAAAAACGGAAAGTTCGAAATTGGCCCAAACGGGCCTTCGGACCCGATGTAAATTATGCAAATTAGTACATTTTCAAAACGCTCGTACAAGACAACGAAAACTTGCCTGGAATTAATCTTTTCACAGTTTGTTAGACATCTCTTGAACTTGCTTTCAAAGTAAACTTTTACGTCGATCTAAACGTTCTTTTCTTGATATCCACGCGCGTAAAGAGTACAGTATTTTCTATTCCGTTGATACACTGAATTTTACCAATTTTTAGAAGACCAGATCATCGGGGGTATACAAATATCTAGGTCATGAAAGGGCTCTTTGGAATCGGAAATGCTTGTTGTTTATCATATTAAAATATTTAGTTTGGCCCGTGAAAAGGAAGAGCGCGAGGTGAAAATATGTGGAGTGCACTTTGACAGATTTCGCCATTTCTTTACTGTACTCCTATTTCAAGTCACATATGCTTTTCAGACACAACGGTCGACGTTTCTGGTCTGTACCATACTGCTTTTATACTGAAAGTAATACCCGCAAAAGTGCCAAAAAAGTGATATTCCCAAAAGAAATATTTTTAGGGCCCACAAACCCCTATGATATCTCTATTTTTGTGCTGTGGGCCTTTATTTCTCTATTTTTAAAAAGCGCGCCACAAAATCTAATGAATTTGAATTGAAGGGTGATCCAAAGTTTATTTTTTGTTTATTTCCCATTTCCATGGCAACGGAAGGCAATAAGCGTCCTTTTTACCGTTTTTTACCCGTCCAAAGCGTCCAAACCGCCTCTGACGAACCACGACGAATGCAATGAATGCCTGGCACATTTTGAATACCGTGGGGGCATGAGAACTAGTCTTCAGTGAACAACTATCGTTGCGAAACGTGGAACTTGTAATTTCGAAGGTGTGAGATTTTCTCAGAGATTGTCTATCGTTTTAAACGCTGTATTTCTTCAGTTTTTTCGAGGTATTAGTTTTATTATGCCAAGAACCAAGTTTAGATCGGTTCGCCGGTCGGTTACTCGTGGAAAACGCTCCAGAAAACCGAAAGAATCTAACGGGAGTCAAGATGTGAAAGCGTCTTCTTCTCCGACGACAAGCAAGACATCTTCATCAAATTTGAAGCCCACTGGATATCGTTTTCAAGATGTCAGTATTTTGCAGAGAGTCCTTTTAGCCAGTGCTGTTTGTAAAGCTTGTTTAAAGGGCAGTCTACATTTATTTGAAAGGCCTTCTGGTTGTGGTATGGCGAGAACGCTAGTTTTACAATGTGCAAACAATGCGTGTCGTGCCCTTACGGAACTGCCAACTTCCGACAAGATTGTGTCTGGAAAGGCCCGCTTCTATGACATAAACCGGAGGTCAGCACTGGCAATGAGAATTATTGGAAGAGGGAGAGCAAGTTTAACGAAATTCTGTGCTGTAATGAACATGCCGGGGCCAGTGGCAAAGAAGTCTTTCGCGACCCACGTGAAGCAAATCGCTTGCGTTTCTCAGCAAGCCGCAGAGGCCGAAATGAAGAAGGCTGTGAAAGAGGTGAGAGCCCTCAATGATGCTACCGAAGGGGAAATTGTTGATATTGCTGTCTCTTGTGATGGTACCTGGGCCAAGAGGGGTGTTCAGTCTCTGTATGGCATGGTTTCTGCTATTGAGGTCCAAACAGGGAAAGTTGTTGACTTTGAAATGAAAAGTAAAGTGTGCTACAAATGTCGTGGCAAGAGTAACCTTGATGTTAACTCTCAAGAGTTTATTGACTGGATGGAGTCACATGGGCCAAAATGTACAGCCAACTTTGACAAGTCATCAAAAGCCATGGAGGCCCAAGGTGCTGTCGACATGTGGGGAAGATCCCTTGAGAAGCACAGTTTGCGATATGTGGACTTTGTAGGTGATGGTGACTGCTCTTCTCATCGGGACGTGGTGAAATCAAAGCCTTATGGTGACGAAGTAACAGTTCGAAAAGTGGAATGTGTGGGCCACATTCAAAAAAGAATGGGCGGACGACTGAGAAGGAAGAAGAAGGATATGAAAGGAAAGAAGCTGTCCGATGGAAAGACAATTGGTGGGCGTAACCGCCTCACAGACAATCTGATAGACACTTTCCAGCGGTATTATGGGAAAGCACTCCGTGAAAATAAAGGCGACCTACCCAAAATGCAAAAGGCAGTGAAAGCTATTTGGCATCATTATGCCTCGACTGAGGATAATGAATTGCATGACTATTGTCCAGAAGGAGCTGAATCCTGGTGCAAATGGCAAAAAGACCAGGCCAATGGCACCACCTCCTTCAAACCAAAGAATGTTGCCCCAGCTGTAATGGAGGAGATCCTTCCCACATTTGAGGGTTTGTGGGCAGAAAACCTACTGGAGAGTGTGTTGGAAGGGTTGTCTCAAAACAACAATGAGGCACTCAATCATCTTGTTTGGGACATCAACCCAAAGGAAACGTTTGCGGGTCCTGAGACTGTGCTGACAGCATGTGCGCTAGCCATTTGTCTGTTCAATGGTGGTGCAAAAACCCTAGAAACTGTGCTCAGAGGGCTCAAGTTGGAAGTTGGAGTACACTGCAAGTCTGGTTTCACCACCATTGATCAACAAAGACTGTATGCTTCAGGAGAAAAGACACTGGAGGCAACGAAGCTCCGTCGCCAGATTCGTCGCAGCCAAAGAAAGGGGCGCAATGAAAGGAATGAAGAGCTGGAGGGCCCTACCTATGAACCAGGGGCATTTGGACTGTGAACTTTTACTTGGAGAACTATTCAAAAACTATTTGTCTTTATTTTTATTAGTATTTCCTGCTTAAAATGCCATAATTAGATTTTGTTTCTCAAAAATTTGGACAATTTATGTATGTAAAAAGTTCCGTATTTTATGATTACGCAGTCTTGGGGCAGGTCGTTTGAGAAAGCCAATCGTCCAATTTTAATGAAATTTGGTGACCTTATGTATTTTTGGGTGTAGAATGCAATGATGTAGTTTTTGAAGCCATGAGACAAAACCTTAACTTGATAAAGGCAAACCAACTTGAGTGAAAACTATTTTTTAATTTCAACTGTTGCCATGGAAACATGCACCCCCCAAACTTCAGAAAAAAGTAGATCATTGCATTCTTCAATGTTTCTTTTATGTTGTTGCCAATTTTGGCTGTGATTAGACTGGTTTTGACGGAGAACGACCTGCCCCAAAATAATTGGTAGTTCACCGCAGGTGCCCAAATGGCTCCCCTGCTGACCAAGCCACTGTTCGACATACCCAGATTAAAGTAAGTTCCAAAGGCAGCTGAGACAATGTACTTTTGGTCTATAGTGAGTTTTGGTTAAATATATCTGCTTACCATAGAGCACTCTTTACAACAAATTTGACAAAATTTTGTTGTTTTTGCGGGTATCTACTATAATGCGCACGCGTGAACGTCAGCTGTTATCTTTCAAAACAACAATAGAACTGTCACATTGAGGTGACAAGATTACCCCGCGGCCCACGCGGTGATCCGCTGTTTACATCCGCCATTTAAATATTTGCTCGCGTTTTATAGCTCCAAGGAAGCTACAACTTAAATTTCTTGACAAAAAGGGTCTATAGATCGCAATCCATGATGAGAAACACAACATATAAATCACCGGAGATTTTCGGATTTAATTGCAGTGAAAGCTGGAGATTTCTTTGGCGAAACATCACGTCGGACTTTCGTAACAAGAGGACTTATTAGTTCCCATTGTTTTTGGAGGGACAAATATGTCGCTTAGAGTGCAAAATAAGGTCAGCTAGCATTTTCGGCGAGCCATCAGCAGCTCGGAAATTCGCGGATACGGATTCTGTTTCCTAAAATTTTCTGCGGCCTAAATATTCAGCTAAAAAATCCGAACAGATCAATCCGTATTAGCTTTCACAAATATGCCTTTATAAACCTCTGAAGCAATCTTATAAAGCAGGAAATTATATTTCAAGTACTTTGCTAAAATTTTCTCGTTGGGTGCCCTGGTTGTACACAAAGATTTAACCGAGCGTGATGCGAAACACAAAATCCTGCAACAGAATTAAAAACAATAAGCCAAGCCCGGCGTTACAAACAGCAGCGGGGAAACTCGTCACGCTGCAGTGAATATTTCAGATCCTTTATTGTCGAAAATATAAACATGAGAGGCGGAAAAACCCATAAATTTCCTAAATGAGCCAAATTCAACGTACCTGTTATGCAAGAGCGGCATAAAAACCATATTGAATCGCTTAACAAATGATCAGAAGTCAAACCAACGGAGAATAACAAACGACGAAAGCCACAAGAATCCACCAGTCTATATGACCTCGATATGACCTCGAGAATGCGACGCCTAAGTTGTAACGGCTCGATTCAGTCAACATTTAAAAATCCTCCGTTCTAAACCCGCTACAAAAAAAACAAGAAGCAAAGTGGGTCAAAAGACCAAGATAAGGTGCCCCGTACAAGTACAAGTAGAAGTCGTGCAGCGCGCAGGCCTTCCAACCCATCAGTTTATGGCTGTGTCGGTCGAATACAGACACCACTGATCTCATGGGTTGCTTTCTTTATATATATTCTGGTATGCTGCTAGTTACATTTCTTCTTATTCCTTTCACGATTTTCTGAGCTTTTATGGAGTCTGCCGGGAGAAAGAAGCCTTCGACCGGCGCCATAGCGCTTCCCTCCTCTCGGTCCTCCGTCCAACGGCATTGAAAACAACGCCAAAAAATCCCGATCTCACACAAATTGGAACTTAGCGAAACTATATATCATTAATCTATAACTGGGAGAAGCTTTAGGGTAATATTGAACTAAACTGAGCACGATGCAAACGGATTTTTGAAGGTTCTATATCACTTCTCGCGTCTTTTGAATTCGCGACATCCTGTCAGGAAATCAAAGATTGGAGCATGCGCAGTAACCGGATATTGGTCCTTTAAATCTAGTTACAAAGCGATGTTTTGACTTTATTTTACGCGAGTTTCACATAATAGAACAATTAGACCATGAAAGATCCCTGTCGACAATGTGATGTTTTGATAACGCGATGTTACCCTGTCACACGGATATTTCGCTTTTCAGACTTTTCCAAACTATTAAACTATCGTTACTTTAGGGCAGATATTAAAATTTTAAATGTTTAAGTACGTGAATTCGAGTAAAAAGAAACCTTGAATAAATATGCCATTAAGTCACTTTACGATAAAGGAATTCGGCGGGCATAGATGCTATCAGAAATCTCCTTATCCAAATGAAAAGGCGTCTGCGCGATGTTTTTGTGTTGTTTTATAAGACTTAAACGCTGGCGCGTAAATAGCATGTTTTTGCAGTCCGCTTGCTAAAATACATTTGCCAATGAAGCTTATTAGCTTTGATATTTGTTTGTTAAGATTTTTTTGAAAATATAATGCAATCAGGCCATTCACACTGACTCATTCCGCGATCAGAATAGATAACTCTATAACCAGACTTAAAAAATCATTCCACTGTTAAGCTATACGGTGATTTACTTACTTGCAATGTTTGAATGAGTTTCTGTTCCCTCACAAAGCAATCCTTAGCTGACATTTCGTACATGGGCACGTCGGACAAAAATGATCAATGCCGGCCAAAAGCGAGTTGCGTGTTGCGTGACAATTTAAATGTGATACAGTAGCGCGGGGGAGAAATGACCAGGAAATGACTGTCAATATTTGCGTTTCTTATGACAGCTTTTCTTTCTTTCGTTCGTTCCTTCTTTATTAAAAAAAAACAAACGTTTTAAGTTATACTCGATGAATTAAAACAAGAAACACGATAGTTTCATATTCTATTCAGTCATGATGTGAAGTCAAAAAAATCTATCCTGTGTGAATTTTGGGGATGCTTTTTATGGGGCCAGTAATTCAGGCCATTTATTTATTCATTTATTTTATTTTTAAATTTTTATGTAACTTTTATGTTAACGGTCCTGTAACGTATTTACTCATTTTACTCTTGTAGCCCCTGAAGAAGGCTTGTCTTGCAAACCGAAATATCGTGCAAATTGTTGTTACAGACATTTTTTTTACTTTACGTATTTCGTCTCAGTTCTGTGTCTTTCTTTAACTGCCGTAAGGATCATTCGTTCCGGGGAAGGGGATCCTGGCGCGCGAGCGTGGAGGGAGCGAGAACGCGACAAGATTTTCCCGCCTCTCCCGGTCTCCCCAAGTTGCTGTATCAAACGATAAACAAGCTAACGCCCTCAAATAAACCGGCGTTTCCCAACGATACATAGCCTGCGTAGCAGTCGTTTCTGTTTCCTTTTAGCCAAGCAAAAGAAGTGTGAGGCAAGTGGGATACGCGCGAGGGCATGGGGCGAAAAAGAGGAAAACAATTAGAAGCGGGGAAGTGGTGAGGGGCTAGACGATACATCATGAATCGCCGTTGCGAAACGGCCGAGTTCCGTCGCGAAGAAATTGGTAACGGTGATCTGGTATATTGGCAAAATCCGCAACGGCGATCCATGATGTATCGTAGGGAAACACCGGTTTAGTTGAGGGCGTTAGTTGGTTTATCGTTTGATACAGAGACCTGGGGAGAAGCGGGAAAATCCTTCCCGCCATCTTGTCGAGTTTCCGCTCGCTCCCTCCGGCTCTCGCGCGCCAGGATCTCCCTCTCCTCCCCACCCCCTCCTCCTGTTTCTAGAGCTTTCCTAGTAGTCGTTCCTCTTTATGTGGAAAACTTTTAACTAATGTACACGTTCGCTCTACTTCTTTTGCAAAACTATCGAGGAACCTCATCTGGACCAATTTCTAATGACTTCAGGCGTGGGTGAACGTCCTTATTGCAATCTCTAAGCGTATGACAGCTTTTCTTTCTTTCATTCGTTTCTTCTTTAATAATAATAATAATAATAATAATTAACCTTTCAGGTTATGCTCGATGAATTAAAACAAGAAACACGATAGTTTCATTATCTATTTATGATGCGAAGTCCAGAAA
Source organism: Siderastrea siderea (assembly GCA_964030785.1). Lineage (NCBI taxonomy): Eukaryota > Metazoa > Cnidaria > Anthozoa > Scleractinia > Rhizangiidae > Siderastrea > Siderastrea siderea. Next base: position 50,211,017 of record OZ034970.1, read on the forward strand.
AATCTATGCTGTGCGAATTTTGGAGATGCTTTTTATGGGGCCAGTAATTCAGAAGGTCCGGTGTTTAAATAAAGCCTTGTCAGTCAAATTGGACGAACTAATCTGAAAATCAACAAAACACAGCAGTTTCGAAACTGCGATACCTTTTGAAGGTAACATTTTGTTCGGAGCGCTATTATGTAGATTCACAATGGCAACTTGCAGTCTTTCGTCCTTATTTCGCCTCACTTCGCTGTGCGAAGCAAGGTCAAGAGATCCACACGATTTGCAATGTGTTACGCTTAGAGATTGCAATAAGGACGTTCACCCACACCTGAAGTCATTAGAAATTGGTCCGGATGAGGTTAATAGTTTTGGAAAAGAATTGAAGTAGAGCGTACGTGTACATTAGTTAAAAGTTTTCCACATAAAGAGGAACGACTACTAGGAAAGCTCTAGAAACAGGAGGAGGGGGTGGGGAGGGGAGGGAGATCCTGGCGCGCGAGAGCCGGAGGGAGCGAGCGGAAACTCGACAAGATGGCGGGAAGGATTTTCCCGCCTCTCCCCAGCTCTCTGTATCAAACGATAAACAAACTAACGCCCTCAACTAACCGGTGTTTCCCGACGATGCATCATGGATCGCCGTTGCGAATTTTGCCAATTTGCCAGATCACCGCTGCCAATTTCTTCGCGACGGAACTCGGCCGTTTCGCAACGGCGATTCATGATGTATCGTCTAGCCCCTCACCACTTCCCCGCTTCTAATTGTTTTCCTCTTTTTCGCCCCATGCCCTCGCGCGTATCCCACTTGCCTCACACTTCTTTTGCTTGGCTAAAAGGAAACAGAAACGACTGCTACGCAGGCTATGTATCGTTGGGAAACGCCGGTTTATTTGAGGGCGTTAGCTTGTTTATCGTTTGATACAGCAACTTGGGGAGACCGGGAGAGGCGGGAAAATCTTGTCGCGTTCTCGCTCCCTCCACGCTCGCGCGCCAGAATCCCCTTCCCCTAAAAAACATATACGGAACGAATGATCCTTACAGCAGTTAAAGGAAGCCACAGAAGACGAAATACGTAAAGTAAAAAAATGTCTGTAACAACAATTTGCACGATATTTCGGTTTGCAAGACAAGCCTTCTTCACGGGCTACAAGAGTAAAATGAGTAAATACGTTACAGGACCGTTAACATGAAAGTTACATGAAAATTTAAAAATAAAATAAATGAATAAATAAATGGCCTGAATTACTGGCCCCATAAAAAGCATCCCCAAAATTCACACAGGATAGATTTTTTTGACTTCACATCATGACTGAATAGAATATGAAACTATCGTGTTTCTTGTTTTAATGCATCGAGTATAACTTGAAACGTTTGTTTTTTTTAATAAAGAAGGAACGAACGAAAGAAAGAAAAGCTGTCATAAGAAACGCAAATATTGACAGTCATTTCCTGGTCATTTCTCCCCCGCGCTACTTTATCACATTTAAATTGTCACGCAACATGCAACTCGCTTTTGGCCGGCATTGATCATTTTTGTCCGACGTGCCCATGTACGAAATGTCAGCTAAGGATTGCTTTGTGAGGGAACAGAAACTCTTTCAAACATTGCAAGTAAGTAAATCACCGTATAGCTTAACAGTGGAACGATTTTTTAAGTCTGGTTATAGAGTTATCTATTCTGATCGCGGAATGAGTCAGTGTGAATGGCCTGATTCCATTATGTTTTCAAACAAATCTTAACAAACAAATATCAAAGCTAATAAGCTTCATTGGCAAATGTATTTTAGCAAGTGGACTGATTTAGCAAGTCTTTATAAGCAACACAAAAACATCGCGCAGACGCCTTTTCATTGGGATAAGGAGATTTCTGATAGCATCTATGCCCGCCGAATTCCTTTATCGTAAAGTGACTTAATGGCATATTTATTCAAGGTTTCAAGGTTCTTTTTACTCGAATTCACGTACTTAAACATTTAAAATTTTAATATCTGCCCTAAAGTAACGATAGTTAGTTTGGAAAAGTCTGAAAAGCGAAATATTCGTGCGACAGGGTAACATCGCGTTATCAAAACATCACATTGTCGACAGGGATCTTTCATCGTCTAATTGTTCTATTATGTGTAACTCGCGTAAAATAAAGTCAAAACATCGCTTCCTGACTAGATTTGAGATAAGGAAATGCTTTAGCTTACTTTCAGTATAAAAGCAGTGCGGTACAGACCGGAAACGTCGACCGTTGTGTCTGAAAAGCATATGTGACTTGAAATAGGAGTACAGTAAAGAAATGGCGAAATCTGTCAAAGTGCACTCCACATATTTTCACCTCGCGCTCTTCCTTTTCACGGGCCAAACTAAATATTTTAATATGGTAAACAACAGGCATTTCCGATTCCAAAGAGCCCTTTTATGACCTAGATATTCGTATACCCCCGATGATATGGTCTTCTAAAAATTGGTAAAATTCAGTGTATCAACGGAATAGAAAATACTGTACTCTTTACGCGCGTGGATATCAAGAAAAGAAAGTTTAGATCGACGTAAAGTTTACTTTGAAAGCAAGTTCAAAAGATGTCTAACAAACTGTGAAAAGATTAATTCCAGGCAAGTTTTCGTTGTCTTGTACGAGCGTTTTGAAAATGTACTAATTTGCATAATTTACATCGGGTCCGAAGGCCCGTTTAGGCCAATTTCGAACTTTCCGTTTTTTTGCCAAAATAAAAACTCGCTGGAACTTTTTAATATTATTTTTGAAAATAGTTCACCAAAAGGGTTCTTTTGGGCAAATAAAAAGAAATTCAAATTTTCGGCTCTGTCGCCGGATTCTCGAAAGTTACTGACAACGGCTCTTAAATGTATTCCCTGAGAACCAGTACGACTTTTGATTTTTTATTAATGTCCATTCTCCATAAATAAAGTGTTTGTGCGTTTAATGTACACTAGCACGTAAATACGAACAATAATCATGTAAAAATAAAAAGGAGGTTTAACATATCACCACTGCCTTATTTGAAAGTCTTTGAATGCCAGGAACCGATACAATCAGTCGATTCAGTGTTCTCTAAAACTTCTTTCCCCGAAACCTATAGCCCAAGCCCCTCCCCACCCTCACCCCAACAAAACGAGAAAAGAATTTTAAGACCGAACAGGAAATTTTTATGCCTGACTTTGTATTTTAATCTAGCCATAGTATATAATATAGCGTTCATTAACTGTGCGACTTCTTGGAAAACTAACAGAGAATATATTTTTAAAACCCCCTTTGCCCTGCCCATCAGGTAAAAAGCTCAGTCTAGGGTATGTCACGCAACCAAGGTGCGCTTTTTTCAGTTGCACAGATTTCAAAGTACTCATCGAACCCAATCTACTGAGAATCTTCGCTCAGTCATTAAAGTAGTAAACGTAGGAAGACAGAATTAACTTATTTGAAAAAAATTAAACCTTATTCCCCAAAGTCACCGGATGCACCCAAAATTTCGTTACCGCGGTACATGCATGCAGTAGTCGATTTCACTAAAACTCGTTCTGACTAAATTAATTAGCGGCATCACCCAAAGCACGTAACAGATGTTTTTGTATTAATGATCATGACTTCTTGTTTCGCTGTTCAGTTCAGAGCTAGTTTCAAAGGAAAAACATCTTATGTGCAACACCTTAAGCCTGCTTTCCAACGAAAATAGGAAAAGAGAATCCTCACATCAAAAACGGCGGATGTTCGGTGAAACGGCATGGCAAGTTGCGATATCCTGTCAAGTTTCCTTGCAGTTTGCTTGAATTTTATCATGAACAAGGACCACAGCTCTCATCTGTGATACAGCAACATGAAGGTTAGAGGATTTTGTGTTAAAATCGGTTGTTTTCTGATCAAAACCTGCGGTAAACGTGAAGTTGTTTGTGTATGTGTACACTGACTTAATTAGGCTGACTTTTCTGATCGCTTGAATCGACGCATTTTGTCCAACTTTAAAATTCTATATCATCGCGTCAATAAATTTCCCCAAAAAATCCTTTTAGGAGGCAAGAGAACATCCCTTCTCCTCTTGAAATCCAGATTCTTGACGAATAATATTCGGTACCACATACTTTTTTAGGGGTTAAACTTGATATACTTTTTATCTAGTCAAAAGTATGCCGGATAAATTTAATTAGAGCTCGTAAATAAATGAGCAGAAATTGCTGAAATTGCTTTTGACATATAGTTAAACATCGTTCTACAAGTCTGGTTAATTTTTATTGCTCTGGAGTGCTTCATTTTGTCACGCGAAGCGTCGAGATTTGCCTTAAATTTTGAGCTTCAAAAGCGGCATTTTGAGCGAATTCCGTTAATATCGATTTTGTTGAAAATAAATCGATATTCAGCCAAATGAACTATGCAGTGATTTGTTTCACATTAAGGTCTACCTAACATAAGAATATGAGCGGAATTGATTTTTGACCTGTTGCCACCAAATGTTTGACCGTTGGTAACATTCGCTCTTAACTGTTCGTCCGTATTACAGTTGTTGATTTTAATTTCTAAAGCTTCCAAACGCTTTTGAAGCTCCGTTTCTCGAATTCTCCGTTGTTTTTCTTTGTGTTTTGAGTATGAAATGGCGAGACGTCTTATTCCCATTTTAATTAATTCCCATTTTAATCGATCGTCTTTCAAATCTGAATACTTCTCACGTATAGCCGCGTAGTTTTCTTGTATAAGCTCGACATATTTATTGTCTTCCACAAGGGAGTTTTTGAATTTCCACAAGCCGGGGCCACGCTTTTCACGGAGAATTTTAAGATCAAGTACAACGGCTTTATGATCCGGAGCGTTTGAAACTTTCGTATTAGTTTTAACGACCCAGTTTTCCACTGATTTCGATATTAGGAAGAAATCAATTCTGGATCTGACTTCCAGCGATTTGGACTCATAAGTAAAGCTTCTTTCATTTGGATAAAGCTTCCTAAAAACGTCGATTAAGCCAATGTCATCCATTATCGCAATAAGTTTATCACGATATAAAGTTGGTCTCCAAGGAATACCGCCCTTTTTGTCACTAGCTTGCAGGGTAACGTTCCAATCGCCTCCCACAATGAGATTACTAATTTCCGTATGTGACATCAGGTATCTATTTAAAGTTAACAAGAATTTCTGTTGGTGTTGAGAGTCATTCGGAGCATAAATATTACAGATTGAAATTTTGGCTGAATTGTAGATCAAATTAATTGACACAATTCGGCCGTCAAGATCCTTACCGGTCACTTCCACGTTCAGTTTGCTTGAAGGATTTATCAAAATAGAAACCCCTTTGCTATGGGTTGACCCGTGGGAAACGAAAATAGCACCTCCCCACTCACTCTTCCAGATCGGTTCATCTTTTTGTTCCGAGAATGTTTCCTGGAGGAGGTAAATCTGACAGTTTTCCTTAGATAAGGTGGTATTCTTCCCAAACGTTAGGGGACGTAGCTTTTTGCTGGCTAACTCTTCAAACAGAAATCATCGAAGAGGACCTCTCTTAACTAAGCATAAACTTAAGGTAAAGAGGTGAGATTGAGGACAGGTATGGACTTATGACTACAAAGAAACTAAATCTTAAATATGGTAGCGTTACTTTCTGTGCTATTTTGTTCTACTGGACAAGAATATATCCCATGGATTTGATGAACTTGTTTCCATTGTCTGGAAATACTTGCGCTGCGTTCCCACACGTGTTGGAGTCATCAGGATAACCTCCCGTGTCAAACCCGATTCTGGAGTCACAGCTATAACAAACATTGTAATTGTTACTAACGATACCAATTCTTGCTTTAGGACTACCACACACGACGTTGAACCCTTCCTTGTTACATCCAGTTTGTATGGATCCCTGAGAACCAAGCAGAGACTTCCACGTGTTACGACCCAGAGAGGTGGCGCGGTATTGACCGTCAGCGATCAGTGAGTGCAGGGAATCAGCGACTTATTTATCACAACAAACCTAAGCTCCTGGCTGACATTCATACCGAGGCAGATTTTGGAGAAGGATGTGTTCCAGTAGGTCGGTAACTTGGTCTCTTGTGTGTCGAACCCAGTCTCCCCTCCTCTTATGTTGAAAGTTTCTTTGTTTTTCCAATGACCGGAATAGTAATCGAAATTTGCTTTAAAGGAACAAAAATACAAAGTGGCTGTTACTAAAAGGAAGGGAGAACTAACTTAGAGAGGAAATAAATGATAAGCAGGTAGCAGCTGAATTACCCTAAGGGAGGATTGTGCTACAAGGGCCCATAACCCCCTAAGCTACAATTGTAGTAACAAAAATTATCCTGCGGAAAACACCTTGTTTATCTAATGTAGTCTCTCCATCATTATTATTATGCTCAATAGATTAATTATTTCATTTCTTATTTCGAAGGTGAATTAGCGATGTCAAATTGTAAAACCTCAATGAAATGGTGACCCTTTAAGAAAGGAAGAGTTTTAATATAACCCAGGGCTGAGTATCTATAATTATTCTTCCTTCTTATTTACCCACTGCACCACTGCACCAGCGGACATGATAAAGACTGAAAAACAGTCATTTTGGCTCACTTTGCGAATTAAGTAGGGAAGTGTTAACATTGTACCTGTAGTTAGTAGCCAGCGAATTAGCCGTTAGTTGCGCAGGAATCCCATTAGCGTGCGCAGGAATACATTATCGTGGATGACGTCATAGGCTTTTGTCTTGTACTGATGAATAAAATGCGATGGATTCTCATTAGCGTATAACCGGTTTGACAGGTTTCCAACTCGCATCTCATGTGTGATTCAAAATCACTGAATCGTGACGTCCTTGTGCAGGCTTCCATTTCTTGCCGCTATCATTGTTATTACAGACAGGTATTGTTATTTAACAAAAGGAAACTATTTTCGGTTCACTGATGCATAAATTGTGCATTTTAATGATGGTGCCAACAAACCAACTACACACAGATTTTACGTCAAAGTTTTTATTTTAAAGGCTCTACTAGTACAAAGAAAAGTCATACTTATCTTATTAATTTCGAGGTTATCTTTGACTCAACAGTATCCTAGTTTTTTCTTCACGGACTCTATTTCCTCCTTCAAAATTTTATTTTCCCTCCTCCTCCACAATTTTCTTTCCCTCCTCCTCCACCCCCTCCTCCTAGCGCACGCTAGTGAGATTCCTGCGCAAAAAACGGCTAATTCGGTGCCTACTATACTACTCATACCAGTATGAGTTCGTCCCAGTTCTTTCTCTTAGCTCTGCATTCGTTTACATGGCACAGGATCAAAATATCATATCGGTATAAATTATACATGTTCGACTTCACCCCAGTTGCTCTACCCCATCGAGATTCAGACATTCCGGTACGAAAACCCATACCGATGTCATGTAAACGCCGTACGACTGTTCGTTTCACATTCCTTCCTAATTCTAACCATTTTGCTCCAAAATAAAATCTACACCGCCATAAAAACGGTTTATGTAAACGTAATGTAAAGTTTTCGCACCGATATCATGTAAACATCCCCTTGGAGAGGGAAAGGGAAAGAATTACCAAAAGCGCAAGCGCGAAACGGATACGCGGAATCCTGCGCGTGGTTTCCAAGCCCGCCTTAAGGTGGCTTGAAAGGGTTTTTAATGGTTATAATCCTATTGAAACGATGAAAGATTACAAAAAATTGTTTCTGACCACTTTAAGACTGGTTGTGACATCATAGCCATTACCATAGCAACGTTAAAGGTCCACAAGAAAAACCTCCAAATTTCAGTTCTTGTCGATTATTTGAAAAATTAGTTCGGTGACCTACCCTTTTTACTACATTTTTAGAAACCTCCCTAAATTCTTTAACTTCTCTGGCGGTATGGGAAAAAGTTATTCAGTAGAACTTAAGTTATATCGAAAAAGTCATATTTTGAATTACAAAAAATTCCACTGAATAACTTTTCTTTAAACGTTTCTATTTGAATCGGCACACTTCATGCTATATGCATGCAAAAAACCAGGATGGGTCACCGAGCAAAATTTTGAGATAAAAACAATGTTTTGTGCTCGTTTTATTTCCGCTTCGAGCGATTTTATGTCGTTTATTCACTTCCGGTACTTTGCACGTGCGATTTTTACTAGAAATTTTGATTCATGCAGCTGACGCGTGCATTCTCGCCATGTCGTGTGTAGGCTACGTCCTTAAACTACAACAGATGTGCAAAATTTAAAAATTGGTTCAGAAGTCAGCGTGCTTCATCGAGATATGAAGCACGCGGGAAGTTTGGAGAGCACAAAAGATGCGTAAGAGTTGCTCGAGGCGTAGCCGAGAGCAACTCTAGTTTCTTGAGTGCTCTCCAAACTTCCCAAGTGTTTCATATCTCGAAGAACCACAGTTGACGTATGAACCAATTGTTTTATGACATTTTCAACGCGGTAGTTGTGTAAGGAGAAATTTCCTCTGTTGCGCTTCAATACGTTGTTTATTTCTTCTCAAAAAAACAATTCGCTACGTACGCTTCAACGATCTTGTCTCAAATTGGTCAAAAAACTGACAGGTGAATTCACGCGTGTAAATGAAGTTTCCCCTGTATTTGAATGCAAAATGTTCACTCGCGGAGAAAATTTTTTTCTCAAGGCATTTGTTTGTAGACGTCATCAGCGTGCACAATAGGATTACGAAGCACGCTCGCGCTGTTGAATTATATTACACGAATTTACCAGCTATGTTATAGTACGGGCTGTTCTGCAGTCCTGCAAGGTTACGTAATACCTTGTTCCATCAATCTTCATGATCGGCGTCCATCCCCCATCTCCACATCCAAAATCTCCCATCTGACACTGAACGGAAACTGGTTTTGAGTCCAAGATGAGGGTAACCACCTGACTCACGCTCGACCTGTTAAAATATCGCAAAAAAAAGTCACGAACGAGACATTGGGCACAAATTTAGTACTCTTCAAAGGTTTTGCAAGCATGGGAGAGATTCCGAAAAAAAACCACGGGTGAGGGTAAGGAATGCTTGGAGAAATTTAAAAATTTCAATTATTCAATTTCTTACAAGAAAAGTTTTACTTACTGGCGTACGTCATACAGGACCTTGCATGACTTTGCATCTGAAAATAAATAAAACCAATCAGTTTAAAGCCATAATTATACCAAAAACACCTTAAATAATAACCTGCCCCTTTATTAGTTTATTCTTGCTCGGCTAGATATTGAAAGTGAAGGCTTGAAGTCTTGTATGAACACCGACCTCTGTTAGGCACATCGGTTGATGTTTTAAAATTACCCTTTAACGTTAGAGTGTTTTTTCAAACGAAGTTGGTTTAGAAGCCAACAGCTCGATGTCGCATCCATGTCGGTTGCTGTGATCTTTCTCTTCATCAGATAATGGACCTCACAGATCCCATCAATATTCAGGGATTTATCGCTTGCGAATGAAATAATATTGTTCATTATTTTTTTCTCAGCGCGTGAGCAGGCAAGATGAACCAAATCCTGCAATCTGATTGGTTCCGGGAGCGGGCGGAATTTTCCGATCTTGACCGCGGTCAACGGAACGTCAATAACAAAAAATTTGTAATGGGTTTTTAAAACCTTTAAAATCTTTAAAACGTTCTCCGAAACTTAGAATTCTGAAATTTTTTGTACATTGTCGTTAAAAACTTTCTTTCCAAAATTTCTTGTTAAAATACCGAAGGTTGTACAATGTAAATCGTCTCTTCCCTTTCGACAAACATTTGAGTAAATCGAGCAGGAGTTAGCTACATGTATCGAAATTTGGGAAAATAAAGGGGTTTCTTTTAGTTATATTGCTTCCTGTGATTTCTGAGTTTTAACAGAGTAAAAAAGCGTATTTTGCTGCTCTGGTGTCACAAACGGCTTCGTTTCATGGTTCATTTTACGCGCGCTTGCAAAACGTTGCTTTCCGAAAACAACAAGACACGTTTAACGTTTGAAAAACAACAAGAAAAAAATAAAAATATTATTTGCCGGCCTTGGTCGGTCCGTATTGAGAAAAACTGTGCCCTCGGTCTTGAGCACGGCCCACGGCCTGCGGCCTCGGGCCGTACTCAAGACCTCTGGCACAGTTTTTCTCAATACGGACCTCCCGGCCGGCAAATAATATATATGTATTCTCACCATATTTCAGTGGTTTGAGAGCATGCAGACAGCGCGCGTACTGTTACGTGAATACAGAAATTGATCCGTATGTTGCTCACTTGTTATATTTGAGATTTCGAACGGTATGAAAAGCCAACATTGAGTTCGACTTCCGTCTCGGGCGGAATATGTATATACTTTTTTTGCTACTTGCTTTTGATATTAATTTACATTCACAATATTCTCCGAAAAAACTTTCTTTGCAGCTGTATTCAAACGTGTGATATTTGTAGTTAGGCACACATGTACCCCCGTTTTGGCACGGCGAGCAATGACATGGGCTCTGAAAAAAAGACACAAACAAACAGAATATTTTTCCTGTTCCGGTTTAAATTATCGAAAAAAGGCAAGCACAAAAAAAGACCAGAGTTTGTCTACGTTTCACGCCGAAAACTGCTATTGTTTAGGTTATATTCTTTGGGTTGTAATCACATGATGCTAAACGTTCTAGAGAGAGACTTTGCCCTACCATGATGAAGTGGTGTGTAGTGACGTTTCTTTTCTACTCGTCAGGGTTGTCGTACTTCACAGAAGACAGTAACTCACACCAAAGCTTTCCATCAGCTCCTTTGGAAGCAGCCAGGTTCAAAGATAGGCAGGAGGGATGTCTGAGGCATTCAAAGGTGCAATCAAAGACGTCGAATACTATGTTTGTACCAATTTTAGGTACATTCAGATAATGGTATTCTTCTTTAACGAAAAAGGCTTGACGAGGACTTGGGTGATAAAACGTGTCGAATTCTGTGGACAGAACAACAACATCAACACCCGAAAAAGTATCACTGTCTGAGTTATACATTCCGACGCCAACCTTTTGCGGAAGAAAGTGGCTGGCAAAATATATGTGGGGCACTGTCAAAATATATGTGGGAAAACATCTACATATAGCTAAAACCCCTGTTTATCGTAAATAGATATACTTATTCAACAAATCCTGGAGGCTTTGGACATTCCCTTCATATTTCTTAAGTTATGAAAACCAACTAAATAGGTTGGTTTTCATAACTTAGGAACTTGACACTATCTAAAATGTAAACATTTTGAGTTATGTTTTGGTTTTTTTCCTTTACTTAGTACAAAATTATGCAACAGTAGAAAACCGACTACTCTGCCGTTCAATTTTCCTCGTCGACTTTAAAACCTACTCGAAAAGGTTTATGTTTAACTTCATGGAAGAAAATATTTAATGAAACAAACAAACAATCAAACAAATAAAACGAACATAATTTTCCGATCACAAGTGAACAGCAATCATTTTCACATTTATTGCCCGATGTAACCGATCCAACAAGTGGATGGAAAACAAAAACAGGAGCATCAAAAAGGCATGAGCATTAGTTATATAGCATAGGATGCTTCAGGTATCCTTGAAGACGACGCAAAAAGAGGACGAAAGGAGAGAAGAGGAAAGGAGAAGACATGGGAGATGTTTTTAGGAGTACGTTATCGTGGAATTGCGCTAAAAGTTTTGTGTTCAATTGGAGGGTCGGCGAGTGTTTATTTTTCTTGTTTGATGAAATGGTTACTCATAAAATCTAGCAATTTTCAAACATCCTTCTTTTTGGAATCGATTTAAGGAGCCTCCTTAAATCGATTCTAAAAAGAAGGAAATTTGAAAATTTGGAAGCTCATCAAGCGCCTGAATATTTCTCCAACATTGCGTAACATTTTTCCTCGGGCGTTTATTTTTGTGGGCTTTAGTTATTTTATAGCAAGTTAATCGGGCAAAGTTAACCAGAGGACAGTGCTTTACAAAGCCAACACAGAACTACGTAAAATTTATAAATTAAATATTCTGACACTTTGATCAATCGTCACTTTTTCGTCGTTTTAATGAGATAATTTGGAGCTACAAGACTTGCAATTGGCTCCATGAGACTGTGGAGCCACGAATAACATGAGAAGACTTGCTGAATTTACCATGAAAATGGAAATTCAAGCAACGTTTATGATCGTTAAGTCATCTGTTCTGACATTAAGCGTACGCTTCTTCGAGGAACATTTTATGTTTTTTACTGAATAGCTGAAAGAATCAGTTTTCAAAGAATTTCAGACTATGAAAAAGTATAACAAATTAAAAAACAAATAATCGAAAACGTGATACAAAAAGAGATGCCATAAAAGTTTTGAAAGCAATCGAAACCTATTAGTAAGCTATAGACAGCTTCAAACCAGTTTAGGACGGGAAGGTTTCACTTGCATGACTTGAAAACTGCGGGCAAAAAGCCTTTAACTTAATATTTACATGTTTGCCGGGTGTTTTCATATACTAACATCCCAATGAAAATTATTCTCATTCAATGCTTTTCTTTCTTTATTTTCGTGCGTTGTAGATTCACTTAGTTTATTATTTACTATAAAAACTTTTCTATTCTTAAAGTGCACCTAACCCCAAAAATTTTTTCCCGGCCAAATGAATTCTGTTATCATTTTGAGCATTTCGTCACAAAAAGTTTTTGATTTGGTTTAATCCCTGATTTTCTGTGCGCGGTTGAAGTACGGGAAATCGGGTGAAAATAGACACCATTTTGGTTCAGGGTCGAGCAGTGAGGGCATGGGACTAGTCACCTTGTGACGTCAAATCAAGAACTCGCAGTCGCGCGCTATCTCTTTTGGAGCTATATTTCTCTTGAGCTGTCTAAGATGTACAGTAAACTGCCGACCATTCGTATTGCTCCGAGACGTAGTAACCAAAGAAACGAATCACAAGACGTATCACTACATAATACATCATTTTTTGACGACGATTGACCGGAGGCGAAGAGACGAAATGAGTGGATTTTGTAAAGCAATAGCGAGCAAAGCGGCAACCTTCCAAGCACTTGCTACTATGCTCGATGCATTTTAAGCAACGATTTGTTGTCGTAGAAGAAGGTATCCGATCAAACGATAGCTTTTTGTGTATTTCCAATGATTCAACAGCTGATTAACCACAGAATACCCTGCCACATGAACTATTTTTTGTGGAGCCCTCTACGCGATACGCGGCACGCAGAAAATTATTAATTACCTTTGCGACTTATTCAAGTTGGCTACACGGTAAGCGCTAAATAATTACATGTAAGCGGTGCCCGAAATAGCCTAGGGTATAAAATTAAAAACCGCATTTATAGAAAGTCCTCCTTCAGTTCGACCGAACGTGCTTTCTCCAAAATAACAAACCATTGCCATTATTCCTCATTCTAGTCTATGAACGTGCCTCGCTATAAGAACTTTATCTTGAGTCATTTTAAATCACTCGAGCATAACAAAACGTTACTGTGCAGAGTTCCCTTGTTCATATCCTCCGTTGAAGTAGACTGCAAGCAGTCTCTTTCTTCTTTTATTACCATTTTTTGTGCGAAAAAAGGCCGCAAGAAGATGAAGTGCGAGCGACGAGCGGCGAAGCCTCGAGTCGCTAATTAAGTAGCGAGGGTCGGTTGATTTACATAATTTGTACATTTCCACTCGCGCGTAGTATCTGAGGAAACAGCTCTGCTGCTCGCACGTTGAAGCAAGAAAAACGATTGGTAAGATAATCTCACTTGAGCCAAACTCTCGTACTTATAATTCTCGTCAATGTGCTTTTGAAAAATAATAATTGCCTTCCTGATCAGGATTCACCAGGGTTATAAATTGTTGTTATTGTTAAAGCTGGCTACAGAAATAGACAAGACGTAAGTAATATCGTAAGTTCCACATTTACTTCAATGTAAAAAAAAAAAATGAAGGAAGGAATACTTTATTAAAATCTCCATTTCTATAAGAGATTCCCTCAGCTTGAATATAAATCTTAAATGCGAGAAGCGTAGAGGAGGAAAACCAAGACCAAACTTGAAGACCGAACGCGCGAAATAAAGTGTAAACACTCACAGGCGAAGCTCATCATTCACTGGCTTCTTCGCGGCCCTCCAAGGCCAATCGTTGCTTTAGTTGCTGTTCCAGTTCTCAGTTTGCCTTTATTTCCTTTTTGCAATGAGCGATTCATTCTTCGTTGGTTAGCGGGTTATTAGCAGATATGGCCAGGACGGCACTTTCTTCATCATTTGTCGGTGTACTGTCGACTTCGTGTTTCGCATCTATCTCGTATTTAGAGCTAACATTCATCTACAAATCAGCAGAATCCGCGTAGCTCGTCTCAGTATCTGCTTTGGATTACAACATTGAAATTTTAGTCATACCATGACTTTGTTCGAATTAGCTAGAAGGTCAGAAGGCTTCGATCAACAAATGAAGTCAGAGAAACACAGCTAAAAACTAAGCGGCGTTGAATTTTTTGTTCTTGATCTGACGTCACAGCTACGGCTTGCCCCAGGTTCCTCTTACTCGGACTTGAACCAAATTTTTGTTGAATTTAAAAGGGCACAAAAAATCGAGAATTTAACCAAATCAAAAAAGTTTTGCGAAGAAATGTTCCAGATAATAACAGAATTTATTTAGCCGAAAAAAAATTTTAGGGATTAGGTGCACTTTAAGACATGTATGGATGGTTTTCTTTTGTGGCCTGGGGCCCGTTTCTCGAAAGTGCGGGTAACTTTTCGGGCCCGGATCTATATTTTAAAATCAAAATCTATAGAATGGTGGTGTAGCTTTTAGCCCGCAAACCACCTCGACCTCTTTCGTCAACTTAGAATTTTGCTTCTTAGATTTAAAAACCAACAAAGTCTGAATCTTTAAGGGACATTTTACGCTAGAAAATAGCTTTCCGGGCCCGAAAAGTTATCGGGACTTTCGAGGAACAGGCCCCTGCTGAACCTGGTAAATAGAATTTATCACAAATTAAAGAAGACCTGCAGTTTATTTGTAGTGCTATCGATATCTGTCAGGCTGTAAGAATGGCGTTGAAACAAGAACTGGGATACCATTCCTTCCAGTAGGATTTTCTTCATTTTTTAAACCACCCATTTGGAAGCAAGTCTTAAATTTTCTTGACTCTTTTATGTCAGTGCTAGCCAACGGTAGCAGTCAGTTTAGTTAATTGCCCTTATTATATGGCAAGTGTTCTGTTTGGTTAGTTTTCGGTCGGAATTTTACAGTACGGACCATTATCATGGAAACGGTCCTTTTTGGATTTATAGTTTTTTGGCGTTCCCGCTCCCGCAAAATTCAAACTGCGAAAACGCAAGAAGAAGAAAAAAGGAAAGGTTTGGGGCTGATACAAAACAAATGAACGAGGTAAACACGTCTGTTTAGAAAAAGCGCTCTTCCATTAACTTTACCGACTTTTTGAAGACTCGCCAGCAGTGAATCAAAAAGCATGGCCAACGTTCTTCAGTGACTGTGTGTTTATTATTTTTTTGTACGGCTGTAGACTGTAAGCTGTAAAGAGCCGAGTAAATCGGCCAAGACGTAAACAATAATTATTAAAATTCAACATTAACAAAAGAGTACGTTTCTCACAAGAAATCCTCTCGGCGAAAAAAAATGAAAACTGCAAAACAACTAGCAAACGGCTTTCATCGGCAACTGTAAATCGAAAGGAAACGATCACGTTCTTCAAGTTTAATATTGGCAACGCTTCAGTCAGCACTTTCCACAAGAACAAATTAAAGCTACACATACATGTATTAAAATAACAGTGTACCTTGCACTAATTGATTCCTCAGCGAGATTTTTGCTCTTGTAGTGGACATCCTTTAAAATAATTTTAGCTTGTTCACAAGTCCGGTCTTGCTGTAGCTCGCGCTAAAAACAACTTTGTTAGGTGCGACGAAAATTTGCTCTCAGCATCCACAAAGTTCTCCATAAAACCACTGAAGCAAACAACTTTCAGTATTTGATGGAGAGATAATTTCTAGTGTCTTTTTTTAAGTTTGAGTGTTCCTTTGTTCACATTACAGACTAACACGCTGCCACAATTTCCAGTTTGAGAAGCACGTTTGCGAGATTTTATCGCGGCCTTTTCTGATTATTCTTCTTTTTCCCGAATTGTCTCCGCCCATAACGAAGAAGTATTTTCAAATAGTTAGTAAGAGGTTATTCTTTAATTTCTTTGTTAAAAAACACTAATCGGGCGACATTGATGACAATGTTTTATTGTCACTAACCCCTGAACACCCAACTTTTTCGGGGGTTGAAAACTGGTATTGGTAATTTTCATTCAGTTCAAGAATTAAAAAATGTCTCAACACTAACTTAAAAAAAACGAAATAGTCGTCATCTCGCCCAACAAGCACTCTTGAAAGGTAGAAGCTGTGGCTAATTAAGTTTGGAATGCAATGAGAATTCTTGTTTGGAATTGACATAGAAACCGAGGACGACTATGTTAAAGTTATTATCGAAGGGAAAGACACCTTTTAAAAATTAGAGCTTCAGTGTACCTTAAAATGTAATGTGTCTAAATTGTTGTTAAAAAGACTTCAGCTTTCAGGAAAATAAAATAAACTTCACAAGAGCCAGATAAAGTTCTTTTCTTGATTTCGGTGAAGTTTGCACAATTAACTTATTCAAAATGTTTTGTCATTGTACACTCCGCGTTTATTGCAAAAAATTATGATTTTTTTAGTTTATTTTAAATTTCGGCAAAATCGATCAGGTGTTATTTTTTTTTGGTAAGTGTTAACAAAATTCTTTATTACACAGACGCTAATTGTTAAAACATTATTGCTGGCCTGTTGTGTTAAATAAGTTCCGGAATAGAGGTATTACCCTCTTGACAATACTTTGCTACACCAATACTCAGCTGTGTAAATTGTTTAACATATTCACCTTATAAACAACGAAAGAGAGAACGAAAGTTGAGACTTGAGCCATGTGTTTATAACCGAAAGCTTAAAGAGTATAAATTAGTCTTAATGACGATTTATACCTGTTTATGCCTCTAACTCAAGAAAACCACCAAATAATTAAAAGGCCGCAATTTTAGACTGGTTTCAATGTCAGTTTTAGACGGGTGTCAGTAAAACACGGGGTCGGGGTCGGGGTCGGGGTCGGGGTCGGGGTCGGGGTCCATTGTTCTTTTGTTTCGTTTTCTGTTGTCTTGCCCTAACCAAAACATAAAACCGAAAACGAAACAAAAGAACAATGTACCCCGACCCCGACCCCGACCCCGTGTTTTACTGACACCCGTTTTAGACAGTGGTAGCTAACCAACCGCCCGCTGCACAAATGAATATTTTTCTAGGATTATATTGGAAAATATCATTGCTTCTCTTTAATTTGTGCTCAAATTTCGTGGCAATTTGAGCAATTGCCACGAAGACAAATTTTCTTAACTTAACCAATACACAGGTAGGCAATTTTAATTGTTTAACTGACATTGTTGAAAAAGCATTAAACAGAAAACTGGTAATTATTAAACCTAAATAAACTTGCGAAACGTTATAATTAATGTTTAACAATTATTAAATATTGGCCCGAGGTCGTGGCAGTACGGACTGAGCGCAGCGAGGTCCGTACAAAAACGACCGAGGGCCAATATTCCCCAGTACGGTCCCGAGCAAGTGAAGTTAGTAAGTGGTTTATTATATGGCATCATTTTTCGTACGAAACAACACTTCCGGTAGTTCATTCAAGTCAATTTCCGGCGCGGTGTCAAGGAAAGAAGCCAGCGATTTTAACAGGCCTTCGAATCAGTTTGATGATCGTTGCTGTCGATCGGCAGAAACTTGCGTGGCTCTTGAATGAAAACTGCTCTGCTTCTATTATATGTGTCAGTTTTTCGTCGTCCTGTACAACACAAGAAAGTTTTATTTGAAAATACTTCTTCGTTATGGGCAGAGACAATTCGGGAAAAAGAAGAACAATGAAAAGGCCGCGATAAAACTGGCTCACACACGTGCTTCTCAAACTATGGAAATCGTGGCAGCGTGTTAGTCATTGTGAACAAAGGAACACTCCAACCTAAAAAAAGACACTGGAAATTATCTCTCCATCAAATACTGCAAGTTGTTTGCTTCAGTGACTTTAAAGAGAACTTTGTGGATGCTGAGAGCAATTTTTCGTCGCACCTAACAAAGTTGTTTTTAGCGCGAGCTACAGCAAGAGCGGACTTGTGAACACGCTAAAATTATTTTCAAGGATGTGCACTACAAGAGCAAATATCTCGCTGAGGAATCAAGGTACACTGTTAGTTTAATGCATGTACGTGTATTTTTAATTTGTTCTTGTGGAAAGCGCTGACTGAAGCGATGGCGAATATTAAACTAGACAAGAACTTGATCGTTTGCTTTCGATTTATAGTTGCCGGTGAAAGCCGTTTGCTAGTTGTTTTGCAGTTTCATTCTTTTTCGCCGTGAGGTTTTCTTGTGAGAAACGTACTCTTTTGTTAATGCTGAATTTTAATAATTATTGTTTACGTCTTGGCCGATTTACTCGGGTCTTTACAGCTTACAGTCTATAGCCGTACAAAAAAACAATAAACACACACAGTCACTGAAGAACGTTGGCCCAGTCGGTAAACTTAATTGAAGATCGCTTTTTCTGAGCAGACGTGTTTACCTCGTTCATTTGTTTTGTACCAGCTCCAAACCTTTTCTTTTTTTATCTTCTTGCGTTTTCACAGTTTGAATTTTGCTGTAGCGTTAGCACGAAAAAAAAAATATCGAAAAAAGACCGTTTCCATGGTAATGGTCCGTACTGTAAAATCCCGACCGAAGACTAACCAATCAGAACACTCGATTTAGACTGAAGAATTGCTTGCCATATAATAAATGGCAATATTGACCGGACAAGGAATGCTTCATTAAACCAATACTCATCTCTCTTAGCGCTCTACATGTATTAAAAACCCAAAACTTGTTTGTTATCATGCGTTCAAAAAAGAAGACGTAAACGTTTCAAAACTAAACATCAAAGGATAGACTGATTTGCGTTTGGAGGAAATGATTTGTTAAAATTGCAGTGAGAAACATCGAAAAAAACTCATTGACTCAAGGCCACCTGTTAGTAAAATTTAAGCTGAATCCCTGTGTTTAATAAGTTTAATTCCTGTGTTTTATAAGGTTTTAAATATACTTTATTAAATAATGTGGATTAGATTTTCGATGAGTGTTATTAACACATGAATGAAAATCTCAAGTCGTATATAGTGTATGGTGTAAAGTGCGCCCTATCCGCACCTTTGAAAAACGCTTTAAAACAAAATTAAATATTTTTGAATGAATTTGTGAAAGTTGAGGAAGCTATTTCAACCTAGTTTTCGGATTGTTTTGGGTACCGTTGAATGCATTATACCAACCAGCAGGTATCAGGAGAAAACAAGAATCATTAAGGTTAATTACTATCGTGAAAGCTAAAAGCAGTGTGTTAGGGGGATTAGCTATCGAAGACCAACAACAAACTTCAACTGACTTGTTTTCTGTTCCAAGACTTGACTGTTTAATTCAAACTTCGGATCTTTACAGTACTGAGGCTAGCTTCGAATCACACAAGAATTTTCGCTCTTAATCTTTTATCTTGACCAGGCGAGAACGGTCAATCTCATGTCAGTTACCTGTCAAACTCAATGCTTTGCGCAGAAGTTCTATTGTGAAAGTACACTTGCCCATGAAGGTGATTAGCATATAAACCTTTCACCAGTTAAGCAGTACAAAATCTATTTCTTCCTAAATTTCCAGCATCGTTCTCAAGGTGTCTGGTCAAAATAAAGTAAAAAGAGCAGAATAAAAATTACTAGGTAAGGTTTAGAGGTAAGGTAATGTACGATATATAGCTATTGAGGGATTTATAAAATACCGTGGGCAGAAATTCCATACTGATGACGCGTCACTACCCAGGTCTAGGTAGTGCTTCTGATTGGTTGAAACGCAAGGGAATTTCGTTTCAACCAATCAGAAGCACTACCTAGATCTAGGTAGTGACGTGTCATTAGTATGGAATTTCTGCGCTCGTTACTCAGACGTCGTTTCGCGACGGCTCAAGTGGCGACCTCGCAAGACATCGGCTGTTTTCTCAGGCTAGAAATTTTCGCGAGATTTAATTTCCTCGATCTGCGAAAATTTGATCCTGCAAAATAAACTCCCGCTAAAAACTGATATGCGGAAGTTTACGCCATGTAATTAGGTTGCGGAGTCTCAGTTAAATTGACTGAAAAAACAATACTACGACCATCATTTTGCAGTTGCAACATAACGAATTGTCTGTGGTCTTTGTGTAAATTTCATAACAACAACCGTAGGCGATAGCTAACTGCGTGTTTCTTCCAGCCATGATGGCCAACGAAATCACACCTTTCGCGGTAGCTTTGAGGCACTCATGATATGAGTCATCATCATCGGTTGGCTGCAGCGTAGGCAACTGGAAGCTTCCTCCAGCTGTTCTTATCCCTGGCAATGCTGGCTATTTGGTCGGGAGAGAGTTGGCCATAGTCATCGCCCACGACATGGGCACCGTCAAAAAGTAAAATAAACAAGACAAAATGTTACTTCCTTTATTGTTGTATACATTTATAAGTTTTGCATGTCAAATATCGAAGGAAAAAATTACCCGAAACCGGCCCTCGAAATTTTCGTCCCAGTGACTTTATGTAAAGATGGGTGAAGACATGTTACGTTTAGGCACAAGATTACGCACGTTTAGAAGTCACGAGGTTTGAAATTTATAACAAATAAATAAAATGTTCGTGTTTCAATTCTAGCATTAAAATGTGCGGATTGAAAGATACTGACTTCTTAGTTTCGTCAGCTGTTAATCTTAATTAACCAAAATAAATCCCTTCGCCTTAATGTGTCTGTCGCCATTATCTCCTCCGTGCATAGCCTCGTTTCCACACGTGTTGGAGTCATCATGAAGTCCTCCAGTACCAAACCCGATCCTGGAGTCACAGCCACCGCAATCGTTTTCGTTGTTACCAAGGATACCGATTCTTGTTTTGGAAGCGCGACTGTCGCTACCCACAACGTTGAACCCTTCCTTGTTACAGTTGGTCTGCAAGGACGCTTGGGAACCAATCAGCGTCTTCCACGTGTTTCGACCCAATGAGGTGGCCCAGTATCTCCCGTCAGCGATCAGTGAGTGCAGGGAATCAGCTTGCTTATTTATAGCAATATACTTGATCTGCGGGCCGATCTTCATACCAAGGCAGATCTTGGAGAAGGATGTGTTCCAGTAGGTTGGCAACTTGGTCTCTTGTGTGTCGAACCCAGTCTTTCCTCCTACAAGGTTGAAGGTTTCTTTGCTGCTCCAAAGACGGGAATTGTAATGGAAGGTTCGCTTTAAATGTTCAAACACAAAACGGCTGTTAGCTCTCCCAAATAGAAGGTTGGGATGGGTGAAGAGACATAAGGGTACCTACTAACATTTGAGAAACTATAACAATATATATAAAAGGCTGCCTTAAAAGACTTAAAACTGGACTAAAAAATCTTTACAGCATTGGGAAGACTATTCCAAAACTGTATTGCAGAAACTGCGAAGGATTATCCACCTTCAGTAGCCCATTTCGAGTGTCTAGTGTTCCTAAAATGCACATCAGAATTCAGTGTTAAGGAGTCTACAAAATACTGAACTTTAGCCTCATTGTAGAATGGCAACCACCCCAATTTGTTAAATAGCTGTGCAGAAGGAATTATTCTATCGGCGTCCAGGATTATTTTTGCAGCTCCCTTTCGAAGGCGGGGAATTCTTTGCAAGCTGTCTTTACCACATGTATCCCAAACAAAACAGGCATAGCTCAGTACAGGTCTTATCATCGCATTACAATAAAGGACCCTTTGTTGTAGGGGAAGGAACGATTTGATCCTATTAAGCACACCAATCCTCTGAGACAGCATCTTACATAGATCGTCAATATGACCATCAACTTTTATTATTTATTTCGTCCGGAAAAGTTACCCACATCAAACAGCCAAACATGTAGAAATGGACAAGGAAAAGCGAAGACCAAGCGTGGATTCTCGCGCGTAAATCGTCATCCTTTTTCTTATGCTTATGCTTATGGTTATGTTACCCCGGTTCACATTACGCTTTCTTATGCATATGCTTATGTCACAAGTGTGAACCAGCCTTAAGACAGCGCAACCCAGAAGAATGGCTGTTTTGCAGCCCAAAAGGTCACTTTAATTAAGACATAAAGTTCAAGTCTTGATTAATATATAGATTCAGAGACAAAGCATGCAATAGACGTAATACCTTGTTGCCATCAATCTTCATGACCGGCGTCCATCCCCCAACTCCACATCCAAAATCTCCCATGTGACACAGAACGGAAACTGGTTTTGAGTCCAAGATGAGGGTAACCACCTGACTCACGTTGGACCTGTCAAATATCGAAAAATATTAGGAACGAGACATCGTTCACGAACTGTGATATTGCAAAGGTTTTCAAGGGAAACGCCTGGGAGAACGCCATGCAGATTGCATGACAACATGCCCTTTTCCTAAGGCTGGCTCTTAAATTAATATCATATACAGTAACTGTAAAAGCTTTATTCTGAAGCCCTCCCCCCCCCCCCCTCCCCTTTGGGACAACGTATTTTGTAACAAGACTCTCCTAATCTCTATTAAGCCATCCACTTCATCCCCAGTTGGTGTATTTTATAAAGGCTAGGAAAAAAAGTTAGCCGGCTCTCTTCATTTTTGACAAAGATAAAGATGTTGAAATAAACCAATGGAAGGAAAAGTGAACATGGTATGTAGAGTAAATGATATTTCTGTATTTGTAAAAAACTCTTATGCGTATAAAATTACAGTTAGTAAGTTAACAGTGAGTTTTGGGCAAAAATTATTTTCAAATTAAATGCTTGAAATAAGCCATATATGGAAATAAGCCCCAACCCCACCTCTGCTAATCCCTTCTCTGTAATAATCCCTTCCCCTCCCCCTCGATCATGAAAACCAAATACGCTCCCCGAGGGTAGAGTGTAATGTCCTTAATTTGCAGCTTTTCTTACTTGTGAATGTCATACAGGTCCTTGCATGATTTTCCAGCTGGAAAAAAGATAAAAATCCATTATTACGCCACAATCAGCTCAGCGAGGAAAATGTTGCATCTTTTAAAATTGTCGATTTTCATTTCAGTCAGGTATTAATAATTAACACTTTATACGAACAACTCTCTCAGGCTGATGTATTACTGATGGCAACAATAGGTGGGATGTATGTTACGTGAATCTAGTAAAATGGCCTATTGTAGCTCCCTGAGTTCTCTGCCTGAGGAGATAAGTGCTTGATTAGAAAACGTCTTTAAGTCTGGTTTAGGTTGCGTCGCGGGCTGCTCTCCAAAAAACGACACATGGTCCACCAAAGGAGCCACTTGCTTGTTTGTTTGTTTCTTAATTTGCCCAACCGCCATTTGATCATTGAAAGAACGGTTATTGTGTCCACGCTAAGTGCTATGGCTAAAAAGGGTATAGAATGACTTGCGATGCTGACGGTCGAACGACGAGATATGCAAAACTGTACAAGCAGAAATTGGTTTAAAGGAGCTACGTCACGGTATGTGCACCTTGAAAAATTTAGCCTAAACTTTTCAAGTTTGTCATTCGGCAATCGGTGTTAACCTTCTCCAGCATTAACCATTCTTGCTCCCTTTTGGTTTATTCTTTCCTCTTTGATGTTTGTCTACCCTGGCAAAACTATTATTGTAAGGTTTCCTTCCAATTAACGACAATTTTCAAAGGCCCAAAAAAAAAACATCTCGAAACATCGTGACGTAGCTTCTTTAACTGATGGATTCACTGCATCCAACTATGGCACATGTTGTGCAAAGAAAGAAACTTTTGTGTTTTATAACGCACTAATCCGGATTGCCAACGTTCCATGCGGTCAAAACCGGGGATTAACTACACTTCTCTGGTCCTAGCTGTGACGAGAACTCAAATGTTTTCCTTATTCGTCATACATGTAGTCCCTGCTTGTGGCGTGCGGAAAGTTAACTCTATTCTAGGATGGGAATTACGTATATATTTTTTCCTTCCTTGCAATGATTACCTATTTCACAATATTCTCCGGCCAAACCTTCTTTGCAGCTGCATTTAAACGTGTGATATTTGTAGTTAGGCACACATGTACCCCCGTTTTGGCAAGGCGAAGACATGCATGGGTTCTGAAATAAAAAAAGGAGCATTTTTTTACCTGAATATATTCATTGTCTTTGTTCCGGTTAATGCTGGGAAACGACGGGCAAATCTAGAAAAAATCTCAAGAGTTTTCCAAAGTTTTACGCTGAGAACTATATTAAAGTCATGTAAGGACATTTTGTGAGTTATTTATTTGATCAGGTGATGTTTCGGTGTACGCCTTCCGCTTTAAAAGACTGCTAAAAAGCGAGTGGGAGAAAGAATTAAAACTACAAAAGAGTCTAGTCAATTTCACTGGCTCAGCATTTATTATAACCTGCGTAACATACATGAAGTGTTATTATTCAGTGAGTCGTAAATGAATTATGAACAGACCCCATTGCCTATACTGCTTATATTCCGTTGTGACTTGTTTGTCTCAAATATGACTCTATGAAGCATCTATAGCTAGGAGGTCTTTGTAGTATTCACTTTCACACTTTCGGATGAAAACGCTCTAGCTGGAGAATTAACCTTACCTTGATGGCAAAATGATGAGAAGTTGCGTTTCCTTGGTATTTCTTGGGATTGCTGTACTTTTCAGAAGACAGTAACTCGCACCAAAGCTTTCCATCAGCTCCTTTGGAAGCGGCCAGGTTCAAAGACAGGCAGAAGGGATGGCTGAGGCATTCAAAGGTGCAGTCAAAGATGTCGTACACTGTGAATTTTCCAATTCTAGGCACATTCAGATAATGATACTCTTCTTTAACAAAAACGTCCTGACGAAGATCCGGGTGATATAACGTGCTGAACTCTGTGGTAAAAAATCATACATTTAGTAGTAAATCTCAAGAAAAATAATAATTATAATACTTAAATATAATTCTCTTGACATCAAGCTGCGCCCGTGAAGCCTGAGTAAGGGAGGAAGCAGAAAGTGCCTACCCTTACTTCAAACATTCCTAACTTGTTATTTGATATCGATAGACGCCAAAAACCTGCAAATTTTTCCAACGCTTCCCTGACAAAAATTTGGAATTTGGATTTTGAAAAGCAGTAATCGATCGCTACGCAACTGTGACATTCTGTCTCGATTATTGGCACCAGTCCCAGCCTCTTTTGTTTGTAAGAGAATAGCAAAATCGGCCGTAAATTTAGAGGAAAAAATTATCTGTTTTCTTCATCCCTATTAGCAATTTTAAACTTACCAGGAAATTCTTTGAATGCGACAGCAGATTACCAGGAGATCAATGTTTGTTTCAGGGCTACATGACATATCTTCTCATGATAATGCATTGAAGTTGGAGCGTTTAATGTTTAATCCTTGAATTTTAATGGTCATATCCGGTATGACGACGATAACTTCGCACCAAAAACTCGTGTAAAATGTTCAAAGCGTCCTTAAACACCATGGACACCTTTGTGGTAACTAGCTAAAGTATTTTTTGGGCGGGGAAGGGGGGTTCAAGTGAAAGGGTATACTTTCATGAATATTTTATTCAAAATAAATCAACTGTGAGAGCGAACTTGTCAGTTTTACAAGAAAAGGTTTATATATTTAGTTTTGCGTCAGGTCTCACAAACAGTCAGTTTATAGCTCTCACGAATGAAAATTAGCAAAGATAAAGTCGATTTCAAGAACTTAGAATTTATATTACCGCTACCCGTGGGCAACCGGAAACCTCACCGAAGATTGCTTTAGCATCTTGTACAGTAGAATCCCGATTTCTCGAGCCCTCGGCTCTTCGAAACTCCCGATAATTCGAACCAAAACTGATTTCCCCTCACCAGTCAAACACTGTTATTTGACCCCCGATTTTTCGAACCCCTCGATAATTCGAACCAATTTCCTTTTCCCCAGGAGGTTCGAAAGATCGGGGCACCAGACAAGACCGACAGAAGAAAACACAGAAGATGAACCAACAACGATATAGTAAACATGGCAAAGTGATATCTTAACATCGGACATTAAAAGTAAAAACAGAATTCCAAGGTGGAAACCTTTTCGTGTGCCTCGAAACTGTATCCTTGAAAACTGAAACTCAGTATTTCGAATTAAAATTAAACCACTTTACTTGTCAGTTTTGTGTCAGCGATTTAAAAACAGTCAGTTTATAGCTTGCACGAATGAAAATTGGCAAAGATAAAGTCGATTTCAAGAACTTAGAATTTATTTTGAGCTCAAATGAAAATATTTCTCGCGACATTTCCCGATAAAATGCAAACGTTCGAGTATTCTCATCCATTTAATTTCCTATAAGTTTTTTACTACAATAAACAGTCAAACCAATTTTCAATTACTTGTCTGGTAGTTCTCTATGGATTTCGGGAATTGTTCACACTTAGTTTACTTAGAAAGAGTGCATTTGATATATTTATTTTACCCTGTACTGATGCGTTATTAAGGTTTATTTATTAATGAGCTCCGACAACATCCTGTTTTCTTTTTTCCTTTCTCAATCTACATTTGAAGGAAGTTACTTGAAAAAATTGCCAATGCTTAGGTAGCGTTTGGACGAGATATCAATTTTCCAAAAGGGTTTGTAGGGATATTATTACTACGAAAGCGTACAAATAGTTACGCGCCTTCAGTTTTGGCTAATTTAGAAAGAAAAGTCCGGAAGAAAAAATACTTAGAAAAAACCCGTACCCGGCTTCTTCTGATGCGAACATTTAAACTGGCCTGCTTTCGCCAAGTGTCGCCCTTGAATTTAATCACCTCTGAGCACAGCAATCAAAAGTTTTATTAGTCATTTATTCAAACTTTATTCAAAAATTTTATTGTCCTGCAAAAGGAACACCATCTATCCCTACAAACTTTGTTGCCATCGCGCAAGACAAGTCATTTTTAATAGGCGGAAATGGCGTTTCATTGTGAGCCAGAGCTTAAGGATGTTGCCATTTGAGGCAAATTACTAGAATTTGCTCATTTTCTGACATAACCTCTCGTACGTTCTCCTAAGGACTGGCTTCCACAGTGAGGCACTCTGCAAAATCTAGTCGCTGTTTATAATTTTAAGCTTACCCTCCTTATCAGTATTTCTGTTAAATTTTCAATTTCTCATCCCGATGGTTTCAAGAAACTAATGACTTGTGACACACAATTAGCAAACATATTGTGCCAGAAGACAGTTTAAACATATATCGCCTCGATTTAACTTATTCTCCTTAAGAGCCATTTTCTGAGAATATCGAGAATCGAAAGACACTCACGAAAAATCGAATTTTTTTTTATTTTGCCAAAACATCCCTTTGGGTAAGCTAATTCAAGAAAAAATAATCCAAAGTTCCAACGAGTTATTTAACGGACGAAAATTTAAAAAGTTCGAAAAATGCATAAAATGGCGGTTTTAGGGTCTCTAAACGGCTCAAATTCTCACTCAGCTTTAGGAAGCCGGTGAGAGCGTAAAAAGGATTCTTTTAAAACGAAACAAACCACGAACATTATTTAACCTTTCTACTTTAAAACTATGTAATAAATTTACCAATGTTTGGTTTCGAACATTTTCAAGCGGCGTTTTTATCGAGCCGCTCTTGACCTTGTTTATCACAAGGTAAAATGAAGGCCAACTTCGGCCGCTTAAAACGGCATCTGGTATGTATCGTTCAATGATTAAAACTACACAGAAAGAAAGCTCTGTCATTGTACTTTCCACCAGGAAAGTTACAGCTTTGGGAATCAAATACTTCCCCGTCAGTAAATTTTTACTGTTTAGTGATCTGAGCGGGTAGAATTATATGCAAATTACAGATTTAATTCCTGGAATACTGCTAACAATTACAAAGGTCGTTTAAGATAGGCTCACCATTAGTTACACATGCACACACAATGTGTTTCCTGATCTTTGAAAGAACGTTCTGCTTGCTTGAGTCTTGGTGAGTCTTATTATGTTAAAACAAAGCAGATTTTTAACGGCATTTCAACAAGACAGGAATCCTCTCATTCAACTTAACCAAGACAACATCGAAAACACAGAGAAAAGACGTACTATGCCGCCTACCTTGCCCACCGAAAACGCAACAATACAACAGAAAACATTCCAAACTGTAAACAAACGAATTTTCAGTTTCCTGATTGTGCGAAGATATTTTAAACTCATCGCCTAGAGGAATACGCGGAAAGACAGGTGACCTCTGCACTGACCCGCACGTGTCACACCACACTAACAGAGAGAGTCACGTATTCGATTTCTGTTATGTGATTTGAGATAAAAACTTGGTGGAAGTTAAAAAGGAAAAAAAAACTTGCAACAGATAGCTAGTACTTTGTTGGATTACATGTTAGCACAAGCTCCACAAAGGAGTTCTTACGGTCACGACCCTCTCTATTAAGCGCGGTAATTTCGCAATGTACGTGCTGTTGTAATTTTACTACTAATTTAATTACAGCTCATGAAATAAAATAAATATTGCAGTAAGTTACATTCACAGTGTGTCAGTACTGATATATGGCGTCGTGTAGTTTTTCCACTCTTCTGGAGAGGGTTACTGCCTGTGGATTAAGCAGTTGTTACCCAGGCCACGTTCAAGTTGTTTCCCTAAAAGAATGCACGCGGCATCTTCAGTTGCACGGACTAAGTGCAGATAAGGCGGTTGACAGTGAATTCAAGTTGTTGTTAGCCCGAGCAGGTAATGTTATTGCATTTTGTTCTGGAGTTACTGTGTTCCATAATTTTGGCCACAGATACTTCATGGCACTCGGCGTCCGTTAATCTAGGTTCTGCAGAGTCGCGCCACTCCCGTGTCCACGGGCGCCCGGGCGGGGGGGGGGGGCAGGGATTGTGCAGTGGTGACAGCACTCACCTTCCACCAATATGGCCCGGGTTCGATTCCCGGTCCCGGTGTCAAATGTGGGTTGAATTTGTTGTTGGTTCTCGTCCTTGCTCAGGGGGTTTTCTCCGGGTACTCCGGTTTTCCTCCCTCCATAAAAACCAACATTTCCAAATTCCAATTCGACCTGGACGAAGGGCCATAAGGGAGACTACAGTTTGACTATAATTATGCACGCTACTGAAATAAAGGGTATTTATTTATTTATTTATTTTTATTTTGATCAATGTTTGGGTGTAGGGGTGACGCTGCGGGTTTGACACCCTGGCCCTGTTAAGGACAGAAAAACGAAATGGAATGTCGATCGTACTGACCATACCCAGTTGGGGAAGACGGGCATAAAATTGTATACCATGGTTAGGGACAGAGACCAAAAACCGTATCCTGTCTAGCGGCGAACCCCAGTATAGCCCACAGAAGGGAGTAACCCTCCCTTGCGGGCGGGGGGAGGGGAGTGGTGGCGCCGTGTTTAGCATGACGATAGCACGATGTAATTTCAGACGCCGAAAATTGAACTTCAATGCAATCTTCCTTGGGAGCAGTTCGAGCGAGCGAGACGCGGAAGCCACGCAGGCCCATGCGAGAACTCGCCCACATGATACCTTTTCTCACTTTGCCATTTTAGCTAGCCCTTTTTTGGTTTTTGCGTCATGGGGTTGAAAGCTTAGACTCTTCTACTGAAAAAATGCCTAAATAACCAAAAATCAAAGATAAATATACTCTGAACTCTAGGCTTCCAACCTCATGACGCAAAAACCAAATAGCAAAGCGAGAAAGGGTATCATGTGGGCGAGTTCTCACATGGGCCCGCGTGGCTTCCGCGTCTCGCTCGCTCAAACTGCTGCCAAGGAAGATTACATCAGGGGACGTTCAATAATCACATCGTGCTATTGTCGATGAATATTGTGCTACAGTTGAGCGAGTTAAGGCTAAGCACGGCACTCCCCCCCCGGAAGGGAGGGTTACTGTCTAATGTGGTTTATACTGGGGTGTGCCGCTGGACAAGATATGGTTTTGGTCTCTGTCCCTAAACATGGTAAATTATTTTATGCGCATCTTCCCCAACCGGGTATGGTCAGTACGATCGACATTCCATTTCGTTTTTCTGTCCTAAACAGGGCCAGGGTGTCAAACCCGCAGCGTCACCCCTGCACCCAAGCATTGATTAAAAGCCCCTTTCTCCCCCCCCCCCCCCCCACCCCCGGGAACCGGAGGGCACAGGAGTAGCGCGACTCTGCAGAACCTAGATTAAAGGGACGCCGAGTGCTATGAAGTATCTGTGGCCAAAATTATGGAACCAGGAGCCCATTAATGGGCTCCTGATGGAACACAGTAATTCCAGAACAAAATGCAATAACATTACCTGCTCGGGCTAACAACAACTTGAATTCACTGTCAACCGCTTTATCTGCACTTAGTCCGTGCAATTGAAGATGCCGCGAGATGTGTCTTGTGCATTCTTTTAGGGAAACAACTTCAACGTGGCCTGGGTAACAACTGCTTAATCCACAGGCAGTAACCCTCTCCAGAAGAGTGGAAAAACTACGCGACGCCATATATCAGTACTTACACACTGTGAATGTAACTTACTGCAATATTTATTTTATTTCATGAGCTGTAATTAAATTAGTAGTAAAGTTACAACAACACGCCATTGCAAAATTACCGCGCTTAATAGAGAGAGTCGTGACCGTAAAAACTCCTTTGTGGAGCTTGTGCTACTATATAATTCAACACGAAATTTTTATCTCAAATCACATAACAGAAATCGAATACGTGACTCTCTCTGTTAGTGTGGTGTGACACGTGCGGGTCAGTGCAGAGGTCATCTGTCTTTCCGCCTATTCCTCTAGGCGATGAGTTTAAAATATCTTCGCTCAATCAGGAAACTGAAAATTCGTTTGTTTACAGTTTGGAATGCTTTTCTGTTGTATTGTTGCGTTTTCGGTGGGCAAGGTAGGCGGCATAGTACGTCTTTTCTCTGTGTTTTCGATGTTATCTTGGTTAACTTGAATGAGTGGATTCCTGTCTTGTTGAAATGCCGTTAAAAATCTGCTTTGTTTTAACATAATAAGACTCACCAAGACTCAAGCAAGCAGAACGTTCTTTCAAAGATCAGGAAACACATTGTGTGTGCATGTGTAACTAATGGTGAGCCTATCTTAAACGACCTTTGTAATTGTTAGCAGTATTCCAGGAATTAAATCTGTAATTTGCATATAATTCTACCCGCTCAGATCACTAAACAGTAAAAATTTACTGACGGAGAAGTATTTGATTCCCAAAGCTGTAACTTTCCTGGTGGAAAGTACAATGACAGAGCTTTCTTTCTGTGTAGTTTTAATCATTGAACGATGCATACCAGATGCCGTTTTAAGCGGCCGAAGTTGGCCTTCATTTTACCTTGTGATAAACAAGGTCAAGAGCGGCTCGATAAAAACGCCGCTTGAAAATGTTCGAAACCAAACATTGTAAATTTATTACACAGTTTTAAAGTAGAAAGGTTAAATAATGTTCGTGGTTTGTTTCGTTTTAAAATAATTCTTTTTACGCTCTCACCGGCTTCCTAAAGTTGAGTGAGAATTTGAGCCGTTTAGAGACCCTAAAACCGCCATTTTATGCATTTTTCGAACTTTTTAAATTTTCGTCCGTTAAATAACTCGTTGGAACTTTGGATTATTTTTTCTTGAATTAGCTTACCCAAAGGGATGTTTTGGCAAAATAAAAAAAAATTCGATTTTTCGTGAGTGTCTTTCGATTCTCGATATTCTCAGAAAATGGCTCTTAATAAATACGAATTAACTAAATTAGCTATAACTCAAGCAGAGAAGAGACTCGTTAATTGAAACTGACCTTGTAACATGCATGTGGCCATCTTTGTCAAAGAGCATAGCGAGAAGGTAACACAAAAAGTGAACATAATAAACATGGCGATCTGAAATCTTCTCACAAACTTGAAAACTGGTAAGGAAGGCTCTTCTCTCCTTTAACCACCTGCCAAATTTTGCTTTTAACTGAAGCTGAGCATTTTAAACACGGATATAAAAATTGCCACGTATCAATAACGCTTCATACGTCAGTTAAGTAAATAAAGCTTTAGCTAGCTGTACTTAGTTGACAGCTGGCTCTAACACAATTTGAAGACTTGCAACTTGCATATTAGCTTTGCAGTTGGTTCACGGAGGATAAATTAACCCTATTTAGCCGGTGGGGGAGGGGGGAGGAGGTCACAAAGTACCCGCGCTGCACGCTGAGTTTGAACAAATGTTTAAGTTCGATGGTGCTCGACTACCGAAACAACTGAACCAATCGTTCAGTTAGGTTCGATTGTCGAACGGTCCCGATCGATTACAATGGAACCCCGATATAGCGAACCCCTATATAACGAAGACCTAGTATAAAGAACCATATTCGTCAAACCAGTGAAATGTATGGAAAAGGACCCTGATATAACGAAAACCCTTTATAACGAACACATATTCCCGCTCCCTTGGCACTTTTCCTGCAGTTACGTGCTGAATATTAGTTAGGAAAAAAATATAATAGAAACCTTTTGTCTAAGAGTATTGACATCTCATAAGAATTGAATATGAATATGAATTGAGCAGTCTCTGTTTCCGCTCAGGGATAGTCTAGGAAAACGAACAAGCGAGCGAGCGCGAAATCGCCCGCGGCTTTGAAACGTGACACGCCTGTCGAGCCTCCCTTGCTCGTTTTCCTCGACTATCCCCGGGCGGAAACAGAGACTGCTCGTAGTCTAAACCGTGCCCACAAAAAAGGTTTACGTATCAGTAACTTTCATTATTTTACGAGTAACCTCGTAACTCTCAGGTGAATTAAGGAAAGGGTCTCGGAAGATTTGGAGGGGGTTGTCTAGTTTAGAATACATTCAAGTTACTGATTAGAGTCAAGCATTCCCTTGGAGTATTTAATTTTAGTCTCCGTGAACTTTGTTTTCCGTTACGCGGCACACCACAACCCATTTTTCAAATTTGTTTTGATTAAAATTTGCAGGGCCTAAGGAACTAATGTAGTTTTTAGAATTTATGTACTCTCTATAAACTATGACGTTTTAATTTTGGAGAGGGAAAAGGACTAGAGAAAATCAGTAAATAGTTCCATAACAATTAAAGATTTCCCAAACCCCGTTTAATTTCATGCATTTTTCCACAATGTGAAGGTTTAGGAAGAAAGATGAGTAGTTTTAACTTCACCGCTGCAAAACGAACTGCGCACGCGCCGTATTTTTATTCCCTGTCAATGTTCCCCTGCTCCTTGCCCATTGAAAACTATTGACAACAATGACAAACTCGCACGGGTTCGGGCCGCGTATTTTGACAAACTTAAGCTATAGACATCAAACTTAAGGTTAAAAAAACCAGAGCAGGTTCAATATAGTTTTTATCTGTCTCTACACGTTTGCACCTCGTAGTCAGTTCGGACTTGTGCCCACGTACAGCGAAACACATCATGAAAGTCCATAGTTTACCAGTTTACGTTCGCATGTCGCCATTGTAGTGACATTGCTACTCAGCACGAGCTGAGCAAACAGTCAGATTTACCGGTTCCACTGGGACGAAATACGACGTCAAACAACCGATGCTCGTGCCCAATGACTAAGCACTCAAGAAGGTTGCACCCAAACTCTATCCCTCTCCGGCGTTATCGTGTGTTCGATAGTGTTGGCTTACAATTGGAAGGATACAGGCCAGGATCTCGGTGGTACAACACCTGTGCTGTTAAACTTTTGACGTTGATTATCTTGTTGTAATCCGAATATTGAAAATTTTGTATTATTAGGACGTAGTCGATCATGTGACCGCAGCAAACACACTATATTATCCAAAAATTTGATTTGTTTCTATTACACAATTGTAAGCCATTCTATCTGAAATAAAAACGCTTCTACAAAAGGGTCGGAAAAAAGGTGACATTTCTCATGAGGGGCCCTTTCCAGGAGCCCAGAATCTGGAGCGTGCAAATCCCATACAATAAAGCCTATGTCACTTCGTTTTCACAGACTAGTTTTCTTTTAGACAGGTTTTACGTTACTATTTCCCGCGAAAATTTCATTTTTGGCCCCTGCCATTCCTTAATCCAAGTGAGATTTTACACAATTCCCCATGGGAGGGGGCCGAGTGCTACAACTAAAAACTTGAGAAGCTCTTGAGTTATTTGAGTTTCATAGGAGTGAGGTGATCGCGACTCACTCTACACGTCACACAACGGAAGCCCTCTCTCGCTACCGGAAGTGAAGTGACTTTGTTCCACTCCCCCTTTGATATGTCAAAGCACTCAATGGAATCCAGGACTCTCTCGCCTTTATAATCTCGGCCACCAATTACGAAGATTCTCTTGTTAAGGCAAACGGCCTCTGCGTCTTGACGGAACTCTGTCATGTCTACAAATGAAAGAAAGAAAGAAAGAAAAGGTTTGATAACTAACTAAGAAAACGGGCACAAGCCCTTTAAAAGATGCCATGACGTAGGCCCATTTGTTCAGGAGTAGTCAGCGAACATTTTTTTTGGGGGGGGGGGGGGGGAGCGGGAGTGGGGTGAAGGAGTAGGCGGGCCTTAATCAGTTGGCGAACAACTGGTTTTGAAAGCCAAAAGTTAAGCCGATGGGTCTTTTTTGTGTCATGTTTTTGTATGTTTTGAGGAATACACTAAACATCGTACGTATCTAGATTCGGTTTGTTGAAAAAAGGTAATTTTATCTGGTTAATAATCCCAGCAGCAGAAGAAAGTAAATTGTGCCCATTAGAATTTTTGACCGCTGGTTTATTGTTGTTTGTTTTTTTTAACCTAAAGACCGCGATACGGAAATCAGTACCAGTGATCAAGACTGGTTGTATGAACGTTTGCAAAACCTGGGGAAAATGCCAGTTTAACCTTTTACTGACCAGCATCTCAGTTAAAGAGTATAATTGTAGCTCAGTACACTTGGCGGTTTAATGATAAACAGTTATTCAACGAACAAACAAGGGGGTTAGTTTCTAAAGAAACTGTGGTGCTGCGTCGGTGGGGACGTGAAACACAAAATTTTGGATTTATCAACTGAGTTGATAAGGAAGAGCGGCCACCGTAAAGAGATTGAAAGCTGACGTTTCAAGCGTTAGCCCTTCGTCAGAGCGAATCAAGGAATTGTGGGTTGCACTTCGTTTATATGGGGTGTGGTGGAGCTACGCTATTGGTGGGAACATGGCAACGTGAAAAACAAGAATGAATTAGTCGAATGAAAAGCGTTCGTTGATACCGTGGGGATAAGGTGTGCCGATTTGAAAAACGAATTTTTGTTCTAGACTTTTACGGCCTTCTGTGTTACCCTGGTGCAGGGAAAGACCGCAGATCGTCATGTGTTGGCTAGAATGATTAGGGAGATTGAAATGTCGGGCGACTGGTTTTGATGCGTCCTTGTCATTTCTTTCAACGTCTCGTAGGTGTTCGCGGAAACGGTCGCCCAGTCTCCTCCCTGTTTCGCCAATGTATATCTCTTTGCATAAAGTGCACGTTATGCAATAGGTAACGTTTGCAGAGGTGCATGTAAAGCGATCCGTGATTTTAATCGATCGCTTGGGTCCTGTTATTTTGTCCACATTGTGAATGAAAGGACAAGTGTTGCATTGTTTGCGCGTGCATTTAAAAGTACCCGGTTGATCATCAGATTTAAGTACACTTCTAACTAGAAAGTTCCCTATGTTTTTGTCGCGTTTGAATGAAATCAATGGAGGCGTATTCAACGAAGTGGAGGTAAAGGCTTACCACTAATTAAATTGTTTTCTTAGAACTCAATGAGCAAAAACTCGAGCGAGGAGACCGCTGCTTCGCTCGGAGTTTCAGTTTTCAAGTTTGAATAGAATAAAATTTTCAGATGCCCAAAAACTTAGCAAAATAAAAAAAAACCTAGCAAAAACGTAGCAAAATACGAATTACACAAAATTCGTTTTCGTTTAAATACAGATATCTTTTAAGCATGCGTTTTCTTCTATTATCTACACTAAAATATAAAATACCGTCATCCTTTTCAAAAGTTTTTCTTTACCTGTCCACACACTACAGCATTTTTAAGCGATGTGCTGCAAAATATTATCGAGCCCATCTCAAAAAACACCGTTTTCATAAGTTTCTTAGATCGCTGGTAGTTAACAGGCAAAAATGCACTAAAACGGTTGCGTTTTCACACGAAACCCATTAGTGTCAAGTTTACCTTTAGCCATGCTCCACTGGTGTGTCTCAACATCGTAAACTTCACATTGCCGAAGCGTATTATAGCCATTATTTCCTCCCATAACGTAGATTTTTCCTTCCAATTCCACTGCGCAAGCACCAACTTTTCCACAGTTCATTGGTAGCACAAAGCTCCAGAGATTAACCGCTGGATCGTATCGCTCCATGCTGATCTCAGGCTCAATTCCTTGCCCTTCACCACCGATGACGTAAATATGTGTTTCCGTGGCAACCATAGTGTGACGAGTTCGCGGGATTGTGGGAGGCGCGAGAAACTTCCACTTGTCGTTGATTGGGTTGTACACTTCAAATGAGTTGCTATGGGAACCATTAATCATTCCACCTACATGAGATTAAAACATCAACATGATCAAGAAACCGTTTTCCTTCTTTTGGAGCCCATGCATTAAACCTCACGGACAAATTAAGTCATTAGCACCAGGAAGATAAATTCGTATGTGAGGCAAACTACTAAAACAACTAAGAGCGCGATTTCAAATCGCAATTATGAAGTAACATGTAGTTAAACCAGTTGTAACTAAGTTGAGACGTTTCGAAATAAGAAGAGCAACAAATCTTCGGCCGACAGGAATAATTTGGTTTCCCTTAGCAGATCCCTCTTAATTGATTAGAAAATTAAATTAATAAGTCATTTTCCCCTTTCTTGCTTCTTGAAAATTAAAGTATTTTCGTATTTGCTAGTTTTTTTCCTCGCTTTTCTGTGTGTAAGTCTGGTCATATTTGTCTGATCCTTCTAGTTTAGCAACTTTGGTCAGCGGTTTGCCTGCTGCATCAGTTGTTCTTCACAAATGTCTGTCACAGGGGTCTGTCATCGGTAAAACTGATTTGATACTTCACAAACCTACAAGGACCTTGATCCATCTGAGCGGTTTTAGGCCAGCATCGCCATTAATTAGCTATATTGTACAAGCTGTTATGAGTTTTTTCATAGCGATCTTTCCCTTACCCGACACATACAGCAGCCCTTCATGTTCCGTGGCAGCACCTTTGGCCCTCGCTTCCTGAAGAGGAGCCACGAGGTCCCAGTGATTAAGGTGTGGATTATAGCACTCCACATGATCTTGAAGCAGCAGGGAGGCCTTGCCTTCTATGGACCCAGCACTTGCGTACACGAAGCCATCCACTATGGCTATTGAATGGTCACACAACTGTGATCTGGAAAAACGGCAGAAACTGATTGCTTAACGTGGGAGGTTTTTGCGGGTTTCCAATTTTGCGATTATTGAAATGCTTAACATTCCCCGCAGGAACATTCTCCGCACAAATTTATCCGTTGCTGAGTCAAAAAAGAAAATAATATTTTAAAAAAGAAAGGAAAACACTCTTATTCTTCGGCCATCTTAACTTAAAAAGCAACAAGTCCGTTTGTAATAATTACAGTATTCCATTTTCCTGATTAGGTACCAGTCTTTCACTTAACATTTAAATTTATTTGTAATTTAGCCCAACGGTCCCTTCTGAAGATGTATGTTGAAGCACACAAAAACAATTTTGGGGTACCTCCGGAGGTACCCTTCCTTTCCCAGCTGGAACAGAACGTGGAAAGTTCCTTTCCATTTGTCATTTCTCTCGTTTCCATTTCTCATCATGGCGAGTCGCATGGGTTTCAAACTGGCAAGAGCTACCTAAATTTTCCGGTTGGAATTGATTTGGAAAATTAAACCCCTAAGGCGGTCATCCTGACCCTTTTAATCGTGCAAAATGGTAATTAGCCTTGGTTTAAATTCTGGAAGATTTCCTTGTTTCCTGTTTGGACAGTATGTGATAGTACAATGGAACCCCGATATAATAGACCCCCTAGTAAAGAAGTCCACGCCGTAACGAACAATGTTCTTTCGCTCGGCCAAAGTTACAATAAAATGTATGGAGCTGAACCCGATATGACAAACCCCTAGTAACAAGGTCCCCGCTATAACGAAAGATATTCTTCATCCTGACCAAAGCTACAGTAAAATATATGGGACAGAACCCGATATAACAAATCCCCAGTACCGACTTACCCGCCCTAACGAACGATATTCTTCAGCCTGGCCAAAGTTACAGTAAAATGTATGGAGCCGAACCCTTTAGGTTTAACGAAATCCCCGATTTTACCAACACAATCCAGAAGTCCAACTTTAAAATTTGCCCTTATAGATCGAAAAAATGTCATAACGCGACTGAAGTTGTATGCATAACCATTCAACAGACCCTACTTACGAATTTTATTTAAACGTTTAATTCCGTGTATTGAGTGCACGATTCAGCCAAATGCTGCCTGTTACAATATAG
Organism: Siderastrea siderea; assembly: GCA_964030785.1. Lineage (NCBI taxonomy): Eukaryota > Metazoa > Cnidaria > Anthozoa > Scleractinia > Rhizangiidae > Siderastrea > Siderastrea siderea. Next base: position 50,249,367 of record OZ034970.1, read on the forward strand.
AACTGTTTACTTTTAGGGTAAAATACCGCCAAGTATCGACCATAACCCGATACAAGGCCGATTTTGGTTGTTTTCCCACTACTTGGTTATAAACTAGGGGTTTCGTTTACAACGAGTCCCGGTTAGAACGAATACATTTTCCCCGTTCCTTTGCAGTTTGTGTTATCGGGTTTCCACTGTACGCAGTTTTACCCGTCAGGTTGTAACAACTAGAAAGAAATATTCGTACTCACTGCAAAGGAGCTAAGCTATACCATTGATCCCCTTCAGGCTCGTAACAAAACGTGACGCGCCCCTCCTCCGGGTTCCGCCCTTTCCCCCCAACAAATAGAATCACATCCACGAGTATGGAACATGTTCTCGGTACCGTCCTCGGACTACTCATGGACTTTTTCCTATCTTCTTGCGCCGTGTTGAATCTCATGGCTTCTAGAACCATTTCCTTAGCTGTGGGTGAGCGCTGCACCAGCTCCTGTCGTTCCACGTGGTCCATAAGGGTGTTGGTGGGCAGTAAAGGCAATCGAACGTGTTGCAGTAATTTGGCGAAGTGGATGCCGCGATCTTTGCGTTCGTATTCAGTCCATTTAACCAGACTATCGAATACCTACAGAGGATTATGTTCAATCACTGATTTGCTGCCTTACAAGTAAATGACACTTTAACCCGGTTTTCATATGTTGTCGTCGGAGAGTTGCGTCTGCTGTGAGACAGAAAAGCGTTACAATAAGAATCCGTGAATGGCCGAGTCTCCCAACTCAGATTGTATCTGCCCAGTTTTTCGGTCCACGAGAAGTCAGGCGAGAAACTCATCTAAAAAATTGTAGTCTAGAATTCTCATGATTCCACTACGGTCTTAGCCCTTAAATTTACTTCCAACAAAGCTCCGAAGATAGCTTACATAATAGCTAAAGGGGTTATGTCACGAACATTTTGCTATTTCAGGACAAATCTGTGCTAAAATCATAACCTAGTGCCTTTACTAATACACAAAATGCTCCTGTAAAACTATGAGGAAGATATCAAATTAATTTTAGTTCGGAGAGCTAACCATAATATTTTTTTGGTGATTTTTGAGAACCTAGCATCAAAATTTGAAAACAATGGCCCAATATTTCAAGATTTCAATCCATTTTCATCCTTGCCATCGGTAGCAACAGTTTCAGTGCCGTAAGATAGTCTTCAATAACAAAGCTAGACCATTATTTTTGGAATTCAGTTGATGCCAATACACTTTTTAGTTTTTTGGAAAGATACTAAAATAGCGTGACAAAGCCCCTTTAATTATCCTGTGCTATTTAGTTGGGGCAACCTGTAGCATTTGCAGGGTTTGCCTGGAGAGACAATAAGGAAAGAACACAAACAATTCACCTACAAGTAGCTCTAAAAACGAAAGAAATGCAGCTTAATAAGACCAATGAATAGGAATTAATAGAGCTTTTAAGTGGTGCAAGCCTAGCGATTTTGTTTAGCTACCTGTTGCTCACTGCCAACGTAAATGTCATTGTTTGACAGCATCTTCTCCAACTCGTCTTGTGATAGCTCCAAGAACTGTACTGAGTTCGCAACTTTCACAAAATGTTCGCACAAAAATCTCTGGCATCGCTGATAGAGCTTTTCTTGTCCATGGATTAGAGAAACGTCCCGTACTCTAAGGCAATTGTCAGGCGTTAAGAATTTCACCAACACATAAGAACACTCTTCGAGTAAACTTTGAAGTTTGAAAAAACTAGCGCCCTTAAAAATGTCAATAGCATTTCCAGTGTTGATGAAAATTCTTCCTCCATACATGTAACCCAAGAGAGCTTCCATTGTCGAACGGTCGATTTCTTGTGGCAGGTCTACGTTTTTTATGAACCTTCCGCTCTCGCTGTCTATGAACAGGGAACGAAAATAAGGACTGGCTACACCGAGAATGTTACGATGACACGAAAACTTGTGAGTTCCGATCCGAAGCGTTACATCGCAGAGAATGCCCTCCCTGCGCAGAAATTGAAAGTATTCGATGATGGACTCTTGAAAGTTTTTATCCACAAACAAGTAAGTTTGCTCCTGTTTGACTCTGTTGATGTCTGTTTGGATGTCACCAACATGGTAATTGTTCGAAGGCATGATTGATTCTTTGCGAAAAAAAAAAGCGGTATTAGCGAGATAACCGCACAAGTATTTGTACGCAAACGCTTAAATTTGCTGGCCGGTTCCAGTATTTACATGTTAATTATGAATTTACAGTGCTAATTTCGACGTCGAAATTCACCAACAGGTGCCGTGCGGATTGATGTGTAGATGTGTACAGGTGGCACAAATAACACAACAGTTTGTTGGTTTGGTGCCAGTTAAAGAACCTGGTTCATACGGATGTCTCCCCTTCAAAAAATTATGACAATGTACTTAATGCCCCCATAAAACATGGCTTAAGAGGAAGAGTCAAGCGGATGATATATTTTTGTCAAGGCTGACAATGGTGGTCTTGAAAACACTGGTAAAGCGTTTAGTCCAGTAGGCCTTTTAAGCATAGTTTTCCCATCTATCAACGAACTTCAGAAACAGAACTCCAAAATACTCACGTTCCAGTGTCGTCTACATCTCGGATCGACCAGGGTCCGGGTCTCTTCCCCAGGGTCCTCTCGGCATTCAGAAATAGCGGCGAGAGAAGACCCTTGAACCTTGGCAAATAATATCTCATGCGTCTTCAAATACTTTGGAGTTCAAAATTAATTTTCGTGATCTCTCACACCCCATTATGAATACGGATATCGTCTTCATATTTACGACAGCTCGAGTTTCCGACCAGAATTCGAGGGCGCTCAAAAGAGCAAGCACCCGTTCTGTAGCGATCTAAAAATTGTGTAATGAAACCTGTGTGTAACCTGTGTTTTGGTGTCATTTTGAGTCGGTTTGAGGAGAGTCGTTTCTCAAGAAATTTCACACACGATCGTTTACTGCGCGTCGGAAACTGCGTTTCAGAGCAAGGTTATTGCCGTTCAACGATTTTCCCCCAATAAGGATTATCGCGTTTTTAAAATTGACACGCATATAGGCGAAACAAGAGAAAAAGAAACGTTTCTCTAGATGTCCGGTTTCCGACGCGCCGACAAACGATCGGGTTCGAAAAACTGCAAAACTGCTCTCGCGCAAATGCAATACGCCCTTAGCATGACTTGGTCGCATAGTACAAAGCCCACCATGCTGGATGGCAAATGCCACAGTGGGACAGTAAGATGCTTTAAAATCCGTTGTCTTTCGATGTCCCACTGCGCCATTTGCCATCCAGCATAGCGGTACCAAGTAACCAAGTCATGCAAAGGGCCCATTAACATCTAAATGGCTGACATCTCTTTATTTTTTGTCCTACTACGCCATTTGCCATCGAGCTCAGCAGATTTTGTACCATGTGACCAAGTCATCCAAAGGGCCTGTTCCCTCCCAAAACCACTCAAAATGACACTTGAAACACAGGTGAATCCGTTTCTCTTTACCAACACGATTTTCTACAGCGCTTTCGAACAGGTGAGTACCCCGTAATAGCCTTCTCCCCCCCCCCCCCCAAATAAATTGCGCATTGCGCTGTGACACTAATCAAGGATTTTATGTTAACCAACGGCTTTTTCATTTTCCTTGCTAATTGACTTCCATGCGATTCACCATTCAAATTCATTAATCACTGTTCAGATCAGCGCGATCGTGTTGTTAACCTAGCCTATGCAACAAAGAGTTCTGAACCAGGTTGCACCAGGGTTGGCAGGCTATCAACATCCCGATTGAGATGATGTCCTCAGTGAATGCCTATTTTCATGTAGCCGTTTGTCTGTACACACTTGATTTTATTTTCAATAACAGAAAGAGAAGAAGTTGATATTACAGGATTACTGAATACGGACAAGATATTCCATTTTGGTGAGCTTCATTGAAGGGAAATGTAGACAATGAGGAGAGAAACCGTAACGACACAATTTTCTACAAACTTTTTTTACACAATGACACGCATCGTTCTCGGAAACATTTCAAAAGTAGAGGAACCTAATTATAAAGGTAACTGTTATTTACAAGCTCGTTGCAGCGTAGAGTGTTCGACAATAACATATGAAGGATATTACACGGAGGGCCGAAGATATAAATTTTATTTTCGAGTGGTAAAAACAACATTTTACGAATGAGCGCATGCACGAGAAAATAAAATTCATATCTTCAAGCCGCCGTGTAATTTTCTGTTTATTATATAGACAAGAGTATTTTTGCACAAATAACAGTGTAAAAGCACGAAATGACGTCATCGATATCCTCACTAGTGAGGATCTGGAAAACACAGTTAGACAAAAAAGTCTCAGTGTCAGAAATTATAGATCGTCTTTTTTAAATTAAGGATCTTTTGGCTTAGCAGGACGCTCAATTATGACAACGAGAAGAACTCATAGCTTAAGTTGACTTTTCTAGCACTTAAAAAGTTAAAAACAGCTAACCTGCAACTCCGCGGTGAAATCGCGTCTCAGAACTGTTTGTGCAACTTGTTTTGAAGAGCGAAACAAAGTGCATAAAACGTCCCAGCGCTAAAATATCATGCAGCAGGGAAAATGCTAGCGCGAAATGTCATTACAACAGTTAACAACTGTATTTTTCTTGCTGCGGAGACAATTAACAGTACAACGCTTGCAAGGAATTCCCTGCAACGATACCTAACGATGTTCATGGTGCTTAACAGGGTAGTTCTAACTTCAGAAACAGTGGATATAGATTAAAAGTGTGACAAGTCAAACGTGCAAAAGCTTTCCAGAAGAGCTTTCCAGTGGTGCTGTTTGTCTTTCCAATATTTTGGCATTCTATTGTTGTTGATGTGCTTATCCTGTCGCTACCGTAAGTTGTTGTTGTTTTGAGCTCGAACGCTCTGGTAATAAAAAGATTAACATATATTGCTACTCTTGCTTTGCCGGGCAACAAAACAGTAAAAACACAGCTCTGTTGCCCTACAGGGCCTCTCTTGGTCACGAGTGTGATTTCTTCCTCAACAAACTGTTATTTTCAATTTTCAAGCTCCATACTCCGGTCCGCTCGTTTTATAATTAACGAGCTCAATAAATACTGACAGCGTACAAGGCCGCGTCTTTAAGAGAAAAGAGAAAGTCAAAAGTGTCTCTTTTCCATCTTGAAACGTCTTCTGTTTGTTGCCATACGTTTGTAACCAACGTCAGGGAGTTTAATGTATCTGCGCGCATAAGTTTAAATCAATCCTCTTCGTTTCTTGTAGTCTTCGAGGTTTAGAGATCTTCTTGGTGCTCCGTCCCTCTCCGTGTTGGCGGGTCGAGGAGTCGCCACCGCGGGCCGAGATTCTGTTGAGACAATATTCAATTATCAGAAAACTTGAGTGCTACGTAATGACTGCTATGTTTACATGAACCCATCCGGTTGGAAATTTTACATGTTACAGCGTGAGAACGAATATCCGATCAGAATTTGGGGTGTCTTTAAGTTAGCCATAAATTTCGGTTTAAAAATTCCGGAAATTTTCGTGTCGAACTGAAAGGCTTTCTCCATCAAGACGAAGAGCCTAACTGCCGCTTGGTCAGTTGTTCCAATCATGGCCGGACCACTAGCCAGTGGTAAAATAACTGGTAATAAAATGCTCGCTGTGTTTCAATACCTTGTCATGTCTTAGTTCAGAGGATGACGTCAGTGGGTGGTGACGTAAAGTCGTTGGCCTGGTTTCCAACACGTTCCCACATTACATTACTAGGGGAAGTTAAACAACCCACATCACTGTTTGAAAAGAGTAGGGGACGTAATCCCCGTTTTGCAGTGTTGCTTCTACCGTAAACGCAGAAGGGGTAGGGGAGTCAAATGGAACGGAAGTTTCGTTTCTTTTTCCTGTCATAGTGACAAAACTGATTCACTGTGACAAATTCAAAGTAATGGTAAGTAAATTCGTTTTCAGGTCCAAACTTGCAATCTCAATCGATATCAAATATCGAGAGGGTATCGTTCTTAGCGCACGAGAGTCAACATGAGAAATGTCAGTTTGAGCGGTTATCAATTGAGTGTGGAAGTAATTCGTGTTTCCTTTGGTTTTGCTTTACCTCGCTCCGTGATTGGTTAAAAAAATCCCGCCACTTTCTCAACCAATAAGACGTAAGGTAAAACCAAAACAATTGTGTCTTTGCTGCACGCGTTTTCCCGCGCTTGGCGCCATTTACATGTATGTGCTTCGACTTCTCATTGGCTCGTTGTGCTTTTTACGTCTCTTGTGAATGGCCAGCGTGATTGCTTTGGTTTTGGTTTCATGGCACTCGCTTGAAAACCGTTCTAAAAGTAGACTACTTGTAGTCTCTAATTTTGGCGATGGCGTTTGTGGGGCGGGCGAAATACACACGCGTGCGCGCGAATTTCGAGGAGACGCGACGCTAAGAAAGCGCCATTCGCGTCGCGTCTCCTTGAAATTTCGCGCGCGCGTGTATTTCGCCCGCCCCACAATCGCCATCGCCAAAATTAAAGACTACTCGCAGTCTATTCCAAAAGAGAGGGAGAGATTGAACCTGCTCAACTTTTTTTAAAAAATAGGAGGAAAGTGCACGGCAGTGCATGAGCGATAGAAGTCAAACCAAGAGCGCCAGTTTGAAATGTCGTCAACTTTTTTCTTCTTCGGTAAAAATTGAATTCAAGGCCAGTGTTTTACCTGGGGCAGGAATGTCGAGGTTTATAGTGATATCGAAGTTGTGAGCTGAAAATAGATCTTCCGACTGCGAGGGTTTCCTCTCAAGAACAGCTGCTCCTTGCCCGGCCAAAGGCGCAGCTAACATGCCTTCTACATCCGGGACCTGTGGGAAAAAGTGGCCACATTTCGTGAAATTCTGGGAAAAAAGACTTACGAGGATAGGAGACTTTGACTACTGCATGGGAATTGCTACTTTCTAGGTACTGTGTATAAGCCAATACATTCCTACGTCAGAAACACTGAAGCCGAATTGTATTATTAATGATTACAGACAATGCGTGTTCTCTCGACAGGCGAGTAAAAACCCAACTGAAACCGACAGTCAGTTCTTAATAAACTCTTGTCGAGTAGCAAATGTATAGCAGAGATTACTGCGGTGATTGCTCCTGTCTAAAGAACCAAAGGTCTCCCACACAAACTGTGTCCAGACCGTTTGTAGTTTCGGAATATAAGGAAATGTACGGGAAAACCGAAAGATTCGTATTCAAGTGTTACGTTGCGAGGAATATTTGCAGTTTGATTTTGCTCGCAATAATTCAAGTTAATACGAACATTTCATTATCCCCATACACTTTCTTATATTTCGAAACTACAACCGGACAGAGTTTCTGTGGCTTCCTTCTGAAGGACACAACATAACACGATACACAGGTAGGGCTGCAACGATACATTTTCCCACGACACAATACATGTCTTGATACAAGGGCCACGATACAATACAGATACGATACATTACAGTACGCATGCGCTTGTTCGCCATCTTGAATAAGACTAGAAGCACGAGAAGCAAGGATGGTTTCCTTCTTGATTTGTTTTAAGAATCGCCTTACAAGGGCTAAAGTGAGAGCTTGAGTAAGGAATATTAAAGACAGCGATTTCCCAAGTTTGTTGAGGTAGTATATTTTATTGTATCGTAATATTGCGATACCTTGTTCAAATATCAATATTCGTATTGCGGGGAAAAATATTGCGGTTCACCGATGCATCGGTGTATTGTGCAGCTCTATGCAGAGGCGAACCCTGAACCCGACAATCTGAATTTCAGACAAAAAGTCAGGCGGGCTTCCGCGGCGCGTACCAAGACCGCTTCAAATGGTTAACTCTCAGGAAAGGAAGAAAACCAAGCACATAAGCAACAAACTCACCAAACAAACAAACAACAAACTCAGCCGACATACGATTTAAAGCAAGGACACGCCGGTGCGTGACAAGTCAGTGCGCTGACTGACTGAGGCATCCCAGCTCCCTAAAGTTAACACGCTGAAGAAACGAAACACTTACTAAGCACTAAGCAATGTTACTATTGTCCTTAAAACAATGTTACATCACTTACAGCAGCTGCTTCCATTGGTTGACTTGAAGAAGCCTGAAAGAAAAAAGGGAGTGGGTTTCAGGGCAAACTGAAGCTAGAGGCATAGCTTTATCTTTAGATGCTTTGAAGCGACGGCGTTGCTACTCAGTTGGAGGTTAACCGTTTTACATGTAGCTTTCGTGGTTTTGGTTCTTGTTTTTGTTTTGTCTTTTTTCTCCTGTCTTTTAAAGTCAGTTTGAATTTCCCGCAACAAACTTAAAAGTTCTTAAAATTAGAATCTGTTAATTTCAAGTTTCGATACACCTACGGCGCTGACGATATCCTTGGCATCCTCGGTATCCTTCAGAATTCATCGGGTGATTTTCGGCAAACTTCGCAACTCAGTGGATGTTCTTCGGCATTCATCCGTGACCTCTGAAAGCGAGTCGGATTTCACGTTTCTTTGGAATAACTTTGCACATCTATGTACCGCGGAAAACGCATTATTTTTAGAGCGAGTTGGACCATACTAGATTTGTTATTTTACAAAGAAAGAGAATCTAACTTACCCCACTCGTGCTTGGAGGTTGTTCGCCGGGAGAAGATGGTCGCGCCTCAATATTTTCGTCATTTTCTACTTTTGTTGCGGGGCTCGGAACACTTTTCGCCTTTGAACAATACACAATCATAATGACCAAAATTAAAATCAAACATCCTGACATGGAAATGTGTATTTACTGCTTTAACGAAGTATAACTACATCTAATCGAAAAAAGACACGAGTATGATGAATTTAAAACTACATGTAACACAAAATGGATCTTGTGGGACAGGGTAAAACCGGTGCTCTACCCTAAATAATCCTCTCATCTGGCTGTCTTAATACAGTTAGTGGTTGTACCACTCACCATGGAAACAAGCTGAGGAAGTGTTTTTCGCCTTGTGAAGGGATCCGCTTTTTGCTCCACATTCATTTCTTCCTAAGAAAAAAAGAACAATCGAAAATAAGGCACGGACGCTGAATTGTTGTTGTTGTTGTTGTTTTTTCACATCTATTATCCCCTAAATGAAAAATTTTTCGGTTACGCCAGATAAAGATTTCCGTCTCTGAAGTTCGCTCACCCTGTGTAGTTTTTGTAAGAAAAATTACTGGGCGTTACTCAACATTTCCTTTAACCCTTTGAGCCCCAATATCAATATGCATGTTCTCCTTAGTGTTCTCCATTATATTTCTTATGGTACTTATTAGGAGAATTTACATAAACATCAAAACAATTTTGATGATCACCTTCTTTATTCTCATGTCCTGTGCGTTTGATCAAGTAGTGATATTGTAAAGAAAAATTAGATGCTTGCCACTATTTGGGCACTATTTGTTCATATGCAAGTGATCACATCATTTTTATAGAACAGGAAAAAGAATACACCAGCATGACTGGGCATCTCATTTAACTATTTGCCATAAAAGGAACTTGTTCCACTGAATGAGTGAGAGAACATACAAGAGAAAAGAAATACATACTGCAGCCGCTTTCTCTGCTTCTACAATGTTCCTTTTTCTGTTTCGCTCATTGATGTAACTGCAAACAAAAAATGGGATCCACAACATTGTAAAGGCATTAACACGGACCATAAGAGCCTAAGTAGAGTACAGTGAAAAGTATTCAGGGATAAAAAGCTACAACAAGGCTTTTTTTTTTTTTACTATTTTACTTCAGATCCCAAGCCAGACTGTGTTTACCACTGCCCAAAATGATTGTGTCGCACTGTCCCACTTGAATAAAGAGGATTCTCTTTATCAGCAAATGCACGGGTTCAAAGGTGACTGATGAGACCGAAAATCCTCTTTTAATAAAGATAAGGGGAAGGAACACAGGGCTCTTGAGATGATTTGAGTGAGTTTTCCAAAATGAAGTTTTGATTTCAAGTCGTGAGAGAACATTATGACGGTCATAAAATTAACAGCCAAATTCCCCAGGATAAATGTTGGAGTGAAAAAGATACGTTTATTATAAGATGAAATGACCCCCTCCCCAGCCCCCACATCAAGCCCTTCACCTCCCCCACATCTACTTAACATTCTCTCCCCAAGCCTTTAAAGGGGTTATGCCACGAGGATTTTGCTATTTTAGGTCAATTCTGTGCTAAAATCATAACCTAGCGTCTTTACTCAAACACAACATGCTCCTGTAAAACCATGAGGAAGATATCAAATGAATTTTATCAGGGAGAGCTAACCATAATAATTTTTTTGGTGATTTTTGAGAACATAGCATCAAAAGTTGAAAATCGAGTTTCAATCCATTTCCATCCTTGCCATCGGTAGCAACAGACGACAGGAAATAGTTTCAATGCCGTAAGATAGTCTTTAATAACAAAGCTAGACCATTATTTTTGGAATTCAGTTGATGCCAAGATTCTTTTTAGTTTTTTAAAAAGATACTAAGATAGCTGACATAACCCCTTTAACATGGATTGGTAAATGGTATGAAGATAGCATGTGTTTACCTGATGGCACTGAGATTTTTTGATCGCACTTTGTCCAGATGTGTGGCTTTCTCTTCCAATTCTTCAAGCTCACTGCGTAGTCTTTCTGCTTCTTCCACATTTCCAGTTTGTTCCGCTATTTCCTGTTATGCAAACAAAGATAGAAGACGTTCACATTCACCCATGGGTTGGATCATTGGCACATCATTGACCATCAGTGATAGGTAATTGACCATCATTGCTACATGTAGCTGTGGCCATTTCCTTCTCCTCACTTATTTACAGCTATTGGTTTTCTTGAACTCACATAGGCTGGAACAATTTTTGCCTTTCCTTGTGTGTTTGATATAGCAGGAGTCTGAATGTATTTTGCTTATTCGTGATATATTACTTAAGTGTGTTTCCTGAGAGTTAGAGGTACATACTGTTAGTCACGGACCAACCCTTTCCACTCGTTTCTGCCCAAGGTTATTTTATGTTTTTTTCCAGATAAACCCTTTAAGCCCTGACAGTGACGAAAATAAAATTTTATCACTTCTTGTTCAACCATTCAAGTGATGAGAACAAAGAAAGTGATCACCTACGAGCAGATGTCTTGATAATTAGACAAATTCTCCTCGCTAGTTCCATAAAAAAATGCATGGAGAACAGTAAGGAGAATACGCAATTTCATATCAGGGCTTAAAGAGTCTCCTCAAGAGTGTTTAGCCCTACGCAGCTACATGTAGATCTTTTTTATACATTACAACAAATAATCCCACTCCTTAATACCCCTTTTCTGTTTTTGTTTTTTTTTTAAGTGGTTTTTTTGAGAAGTAAGTTACCTCTGCAAAAAAATTCTATTTTCTCTTCTACAAACCTTTGATCGTATTAAGTTATTCTTTTTCTGAGCATAGTTGTAAGGAGTTTTTCTGAACTTCTGCTTCTCGGCTACTATCTGTATTATAACAAGAAAGCAAAACAAGACAAGTAGTAATCAAGGAGAAATTGCCTGTAAAATTTGTAAAAAAATTTTTCCATCTAACATCTAATGCTACATGTATAAGAAATATACCTTTTTCTGTTAACAAGTTCAAAAGCTTTTGTCTAAATTCATATCTTTTGGTCTTTCAAAATGAAACTCAAACTGATAACCAAATTTTTGTTGGCTTAATGTGCCATGCAAATGGGAATTTGGCAGGTTTCCCAAATTGTTTTGCAACAGTCCTCCGGTTTAAATTTTTTCTTCTTTTCTCTCCGCTACCAGCTTTTCTAATTTAAATTAGAACATGAAAAAATGTTCGAGCATTCTGATAGGATTGAAGGGAGCTGATTGCACTAAGAAGTAGACAAATTAAACAGTGTATTTTCCTGTTCAGAAACTGGTTACGGAATCCAAGAAAACTTGATCTAATTAAAATTCCAGCACGACTGATGTGAGATCAAGTTCCCTTTTGAATATTTTCATTCTTCATTTGAAAAGTAAATTACTGGAACAAACAATAAAATCAATATTGCAATAATCAACTGCACTTTTTATTTGATGAGGGAAAGCTACTCCCGTTTTGACTGCAGGTGACGAAAAAGTTAGTGTACCTTGTCAATATCCTCCTCATTGTACATGTAATGCCGAGCTTCATTAAAGTGCTTGGCTTTGTTATCCACTTCATCCAGTGTAGGTAGAGGAATGTCATGAGCTTCACACTGTGAAACCAAGAGAAAAAGGAATAATGAATGAGTCTGGTAACTCTAAGCCCAGTTTACACTGTGATGGAAACCAAGCTGGTGTTAATGTGAACACATAACACAAATGCAAACACAAGGGTAAGGATTGCCTTTTGGATACAGTGTTTTTCTATAAAGCTGTAAATAACCTAGTTTTCATAGATTGTGAAGCTCTGCCTGTAACTAGACGATTAACGAGATTAAGCAGGTCATCGAGCAGCAATGCTATTACTTATGTCCCTAAACAAAGTAGAACTGTTACTTATCAACGCTCATTTTTCATACGCACGTGCCGCACATGGAATGTTCTGCCCGATGAGTTACGCACAAATCACATTTCTCTAGCTTCTTTTAAACGCTTACTACTCCAATACTACAATAGGGCTCTAGATCTGTATGACGCTGACGACATCAGAACCTGGAGAACAATCATATTCTGTCCCAAGTGCAACACAGCAAAGACTCTCCTGCACCCGCCGTCTTGCTGCTTTTAGCAATTTGAACTTCCGTCTTTTTTTTAATCTATTAGTAGCTTTAGTCATTAGTTATATATTTTATTTAACGTGGGATCCACTGTAACTGGCTAGGCTGCAGTGGTCTCCCTGCCTAATAATTTTATGTATATGTGTTGTTTTCTTGTTAGGCGAAGCTAAATAAATAAATGTGAAGTGCTTTCCAGCATACATGAAGTGGTGAGGTCATGTGTTGCTTGTTTACATTAATTCTGCACTCATGTTTGCAATGTCCACACATGAGACAAATGCCAACACAAGGACAAGACAAGTGAGAAAAAGGAAAAGATTTTCTTCCACTCACATTAGACTTTTCAATATCAAAAAGTTCAATATTACTTCTGTTTTGTTGCTGTTGTTGTTGTTGTTGTTGTTTTTCTTTTTTGCACTGCCACTGCATCACATTTGCAACCAGGGCCTTAAAAATGAAGGTTGTATTGCATTGTACACATTATTCATACCTCTTCTTTCCATCTAGCAAATTCTGTTTCTGTGAATCTTTGATTGGATACAAACTCCAGTCTAAACACTCTCTCCTGATTACCATGTCTAAAACAATCAGAAAAAAATAGTTATAACTTACAACAAAAAATCTTCACCTCCCTAGCTAGAGCCCACAAACGTTGGTGAGTTTAACCCAGGGAATCAATAACTTTTGAAGTAGCTGTCAGAATGAAGCAAAGTTCGCAGCTATCTAAACAATTTTTTTATACACTGTAGGTTCAACAAAGTACAAGCAGGCAGCTGTTTAGGCTCAAATAAACGTGAAAATCTGCCAGTTGCCACCATCTAATGAAATCACTGTTTACTCAGTTTCTGTGGCATGAAGTGACTAAGACTTGAGTATCCAGGGGTTTCAATAAAATTTGAAGTAGGCAGCTGGTCTGAGTAGAGTAACTGACTTTAACAAGAGGTTTGAAAGAATCTTTCTTTAATTACAACTGTACTTATTGAAAGCACAGAGTATCATTACATGTATACCCATGGCTGTCATTTAGGGCCATAGTAACTCAAAACACCTGTTACAATAGTTGATGGAACCTTGATGTTACAGCTGAACTTGGCATAATTTACTCACAAAAAAACAATGAATAATAATAAAAAAAAAAACAAATCACAAAAACAGCAGCTTTTCCTGAATGTTTGCCCCATACATTTTTAACACTGAAGATTTAAGCTGAGTTTAAATAAGTTTAAATAAAGTATATGTATGCATGTACGTATGTATGCATGTACACACATCAGGGCTGTCATTCAGTGCCGTTACCTGTCATTCCTGTTACAGCTGAGTATCCTTGATGGGACCTCAGTGTTGCGGGTGAACTTGCCTGTTCAATAGGGTTTGAAGCTAAATTTTGACAGTACTTGCCAAATGGGCAAGTGACTTTATTAAAAACGTCACAAAAAATTGACAATTTTTACTTGCCCAGGAAGATTTGACACTCGCCTACGTGAGAGGGTGAGTGCTAATTTCCATCCCTGATTTTTTGGTACAATTTACTCACAACAGGGTTCAAAATAGCACCTGGCTGCTGGCGACAGCCGGTACTTTGGACACTCTTGCCGGCGATTTTTCACCCAAGAAATAGAAAAAAAATGCCATCCCATCCCTTGATCGGCAAAATCAACGTCCCTGGAACGTCTCAGTAAACATTTCATATCAGAAAGTAATGCAGCCATGAAACACTTACACACATACCAAAAGTGAATTGGATGAACAACAAATTACAGAATGCAAACAATTATTATCTCGATTCTTATAAATCAAGTCTTTGTTCTAGCGACTATCTCTATTTGCCGGCACTCCTTTTTTCCAGTGTAGTTTCATATACGTGATCAACAACGCAACTATTCAGGAAATAGGCCAGACACGGGGTAGCAGTGTTCCAGCAATTCAGTTCTCTTTTAGGAACCAGGCAAATTTTCATTCACGATCTGTCTGTTACCAGTGCGTCTTTGATCCTGTTCCACTTAGCACCTTGTCGCTCTTTTCACGTGCTTTCGCCTTCTCGTCCAATTTAATTTGCTAGAGACCAAAGGAAATGTGCCGTCGCGCTGAAAATCAGTGTCACTGTTGCGGCATTTATCATTTTCAAAGGCCTGATCTAATTTGCGAAACGCCAGCGAGGGACCCTCCTAGTTCTGCCGTCGACGAGATTTCCATGCTAAGAGAAAAATCGAGCAGTCAAAAACAAGTCCATTGATACTTAAACTTCAGGCCCACACAGAAAAGGGCACATGCCCAAGAGACTTGCACTACAGTGTGTCGCAAAAGCAAACGTCACTCCTGACGAGGAGTTTAAGACAGAAATAAACTCCACAAAGAAAGAGGTTGAGCTAAAATTCATAGGTGCACTAACCAAGTTTCATTATCACCACGTTGAACACAACAAAGATAAATTGTGAAGAGCAAAATCTGATGAATCTAGGTCGAAGAAAACACTGATCGGGTTCAGCATAACGCCACATGCTCAGTCAAACAGCAATACAAATGTTCTACACTCTTGGACCACTTGAGTGGAAAAGGTACATCAATGACATATTCTCGCCATGGAATGTTGACAAAAAGGAGATAGAGGAGTTTATTGCCCTAGCAAACAGTCACCACCCGACAATGAAATTTACGGCTGAAATCGCAGACAAAAAAAATAAACTTCCTGGATACCACTGTTTTCAAAGGCGAAAGATTTAACAAGCAAGCAATCCTTGATATCCGCACACATTTTAAGCCCACAGAAACTTTCCAATACACTCATTTCTCTTCCTGCCACCCACCATGGGTTAGAAAAGGGTCAGCAAAGGGTTTATCAGCGAAATCTTTCGTTGAGAATATCACCCAATTCAAAACACGCCTCGCCTTGCAAGAGACTACCCCAACAGTCTAGTAGAAAGAATAACTTCCAAAGTCAAATTCAGTGAAAGGAAGTTGGCACTTCAACAAAGAGAGACAGTGCGGAAAAAAATTCTGCCTTTCACAACAACGTACCACTCAGCTCTGCCTAATTTTAAGAACACCCTTAAGAGCAAATGACACTTATTCAAAAATCAACCATTGCTAAGAAAAATATACAAACACATTAGCATGAGCATATGAGCCGCATTTGACCTGTCAACACTTTCTGCCACACTTGGGATAGGTGCTTGTTCGTTCTTGTTAACGGCCGGCTAAAAATCAGCCTTGAGAAAAAAAGCCGTCAAATTCAGGCTGAAAGCTCTGATTTTATTTTGAACCCTGCACAAAGCAACATGTTTGTTACAGGTGTAAAGATCAAGGCAACAGGTGATTCAAAATTTACATGTAAGGACAGCCCTGCACAATAATGTCACAAAAGATATCATCTGTCAATATGACAACAGTGCATCAATGGGAAAGTTTTCAAGCCATTTCAAAGGACATAAATTTGGGATCAGCAGTTTCTAAGTACAATAATGCAAATGTGGCAAATCCACAATTTCCAACCAAACTTTACCCAATATTAGTCTCAAAAGTACTGTACATGTCAAGTATCCATACTTAAGCTTTAGTCCCTTGTTTGTCTTTGTGTTTCCCAAACTGTATACTTTTGCTGTTTCAACCACATCTCTAATCTCTGCAACCTAGAAAAATAAGGATACACCTACATGTGATATTTAGTCTATTAGATTTTATTTTATAAGTGCTGCATTGTGTGTTGCATCACTCAATTACCCATAGCTGAGCCCTCTGAGCTGCTACTAGTAAGGGCATTCTGCTCCATGGGTAAGCAGCCTCTCCTAATAATTATTTATTATACCATGACATAACTTGGTGAGCATATTATTGAGACTAATGTCTACGAAATGTTGATGCAAAAATGATAAGTACTGGAAGGATCTCCCCGTCGACAGCATAAAATTGTACCCCCCCCCCCCCCATGTGATACATGTATGGTTGACCACTTTTATATCACTTTTCGAAATTTTTCCTGGATACATACATGATGTAAAACATGTCCCATATTGTTTTGTGCACTGATACATGTGTGGATTGGGACATCCTGAACATTTTTTTAATTTACACTTATTTCAGTCTATCAAATCCATACCTTCCCTCACTCATGTTGAGTTGATTTAAGAAATACAATCATCAATATCTTTCAAATGGTATTATTCAGAAGCTTCAAGTTTGTATTTATTACTTTGCAAAAGAGGGTGTTTGCCTCTGGTGCTTATGGTGTATGTTCATTTGGGAAAGGTTGTCTTCTCTTAGGCATCATTATTTGTTTTGCAGAGTAAAAATGAAACAGTATCATTAATTGATATTGGCATTGTGGTAAAATATGCTCCCTGGGAGGAGTTAGCATAACTGCCAAGTTGTTCAAAGAATGTGATTTTCAGTTTTTTGTGACATTTTCCTCAACTGGCATTGTCTTTAAAGGGGCTGTCTCATGGGGGTTTCAGATTCAGATTTCAGATTTTTATTGTTTTAAAAGTTTACACAATGATGAGAAAGTAAAATGTAGGCAGTAACCAAAGTAACTTAGGCTGCTGGGTTTCCAATTTTGTATTCGCTCACAGTTAAAATCAGGCTTGTCCCTAACAGCCGGCAGCCGGCAGAATTAACCGGCTACTTGGGTCGTTTGTGCCGGCTACTTTTGTGATATATATGTTTTTCAAGACAAATTATCTGTTCCTTTACTGGAGCAGATATATAAAAATGAAACTTATTTCCCATTGCAGTTTATTGACCTAAAAATAATCTGGTTGGCACAGAGATACACGATTGTTAGTTCATTACGTTGAGTTCTGGGAATTACATGTACGTAGAAAACCACTGAAGGCATGAGTTCATACAAATAAAATTGAAAAGTTACGATTACTTTTGGAAGTGAAATTATTGGAAATTTGTACTCAGAATCAAGGAAATTCTGTTTCTGGGGACTTAAAATGTAAAACTTTCCTAGGGGGCATGCCCCCAGACCCCCCTAGAGGGGATCACCTTCGGCGCTCGATAATCACTATCCGGCTACTTAGAAATTTTTGCCAGCTACTTGAAAAGTTGTGGACAATCCTGTAAAATGCTCTTGGAACACCAAGAGTAGGATATCAGATGAATTTTCAAAATTGCGTGCAATCCATTATAAAGCACAGAACTTGAAAACATTTGCAAATGTTTTCAAGTTGAAATTCATTTCCATCCTGGTCACCCGTGGCCAAAGACACTTATTATTGGTTTCACTGAATTAGTATGGCATCTCAACAAGAAATGGATTATTATTTTTAGGTATTCAATTGCATGCATGTAAATGTGATTATTGGCTTTTCAAAGTGAAAAGCCAATAATTTACATGTAATCATAAGAAAATATTTACCCTGTAAACAGGCCTTGCATCATGGCTTCCTATACCAACGCGCACAAAACATCCGGACACTATCTTGCCAAAGAAGGGCATGTGCACCCATCTAAAAATAACAACAAATTAACCCTGGTATGAGGTACATATTATATTATCATGCAGGATTAAGACTCAAAGTGCATTGCATACCAGCCAACCATCCCGATTTAATTGGAATTGTCCCAATTTTCGAGTTTCAAAACCTAAAAAAATCAGGACATTCCAATTTTTAAGAGCAAAAAAAGACTTTTTTTTTCTTTTGTAAAAATTTGGAACTGGCTTGTTAAAGATTGACCTTGACTCTTCTAAATCCTATTGTTTTGTGCAATACATGTAGTGCTTGAGAACATTAAACAACACCTGAGAATTCTAATGCTAAAACAGTACAGTACAGCCAATATTTTTAAAAATTAATGCAAAAACCCTGGACCATCCTGGACCCTGCTCAGTGCTGGGGGTAGGGCACTACCCCAGGAGTGGGGTGAGGGGGAGGGGGGGTGGTCCCTATTTCTGATTTTATAAGGTTGACAGGTATGGCATTGTTAGCAGGTTACAAGAATTATGATGTTCATTTGCACTATGTGATTCTTGTGGAATAGTATTAAAAGTAACAAAGCCAAGAGTACATGTGCAATGTGGGTGGTCAAGTTGTTAAAGCAAGTGGGAACTTCAAAAAGCAAGACATCTATGTATGTATTTACCCTTTCACGCCCAGAGTCAGTTAAGGAGACATTAAGGTGCTTCTAACTTCCGAGCCTGGTGTGACCATTCAAATGAAACCTTGTCAGCAGTACTTTCACATGTTACTATTTATATTCAAGTTTTTTTACAAAATAATAATAATAATAATAATAATAATAATAATAATAATAGTAATAATAATAATAATAATAATATTTATCCAGGGTGCCCACATCACCAAGGTGTTTTTCAGTGCAGCCCTGTAATTTGAGATTTGTCTGTATTTTGATTTTTTGCACTCTTAGGAGTGAGAGGGTTAAAGTGCTTCTCAGGTGATGCAAAATGACAAATTTTATTACACTTCCTTTTTACATGCACTCAAACATATGATGTACTGTGTAAGTTACCTGGGATAAAATACAGTTAAATGTAATTTAACATAGTTAACGACAAGGAGCAAGTGCCTTGTCAGTAGCATGTTTCAAGCATTTAGCGTTTTGGCGTTTGTTTGTAATGTTTAGCGTTTGGCATACATGTATGTTTGTAGCGTTAGTGGCACTCATATGGCTGCTGGAGTGCTGGGGCCAAATTCTGTCCAGTGGTGTTTCCGTTTGGCACATGCGTAGCCATCCCATGTGCTTGCGTTTGTTGTTCGTTGTTCAATCGGCATGGCATTGTTTAGTGTGGAGTAGATTTCTCAGCGTTTGTTTTTTCGATTCGTTGGCGATTACCGTTGCTGTTTCGGATACTCGAAGTGTTCTCCGTTTGCTGGCTGGGATTTTCTCGTTTTTTCGTGCGTCCGTCTTACTTTGGCCTCTGTTGTCGGCAAGTTGTTGTTCGCTTCTAGTGGCATTGCGTGTGTCACAACTTGGAGTTCCACTTCCTCAGCGTCGCTGCCTGTTTTCGTCGATAATCTGTTGTCACCGTCGCTGTTTGCGGTTACTGTGGAAGTTTGGCGATCTTCGTCCGTGGTTTTCTCTTTCCTCGCTGCTTGCCGTGGTCGTTATTTGGTTTGTTCTGAGTTCGTTTATTGTCGCGCATGTGGTTGCAGTATGCCGCTTCCAACACGGTCTACTATAGTTCTCTTCCACTGAGCCATTTGGGCTTGAGTGTGACGGGTGCTCAGGTACGGGGGCCGGGCGCCGGGGGGTTATGGCTAGGTTGCGGGTTTGGGCAGGCCAGTTGGGTGTTCTGGCGCCTTGGGGGTGTGATTGCGATTGCAGCCCCCGGGCCCCTTGGGCACCTAACCTCCACTTGCGACGTAGGCGTTAAACTTGATAAAATTAATGTATGTATGGGCAAAGGCATGAACATTATAGCTGCAGTATGTGCATAATGAACTTGATCTGTGCAGTGAAAGGCTTCAAAGCACACAAATTTCTTTGAACATTATTTTTAGCCCTACTTACAAATAGTTAGACTTAACTACCTTTCAAGCTTGTGTCTTGAAACTCTTATTCTTTCCAGATCATCAACTGAGGAGACTTTTAGAGGTTCATCTTCACCTTGCCTAAAAACAGAACAAACTACAAGTTTGACATTTGTAAAACCAAGCAAAATAAATTCAAAGTACATTTTATAATACAAAGATGCTGCATTAATTTTGATTTCACAGACTGCTGGATTGAGAAAATTACCCAGCATGAAATCCCTTCAGTTATTTACAATAATGCTGTCGATGTGGAAATGCATTATACTATTTTTCATATTTACCTAAAAATTAGCTTGCTTCCTCTGTCAACCTTGCTCAGGTGAAAAGAGCTTCCTGATTAACTATTTGTTTTAGTGCTGCCTTCCTTGTCATTGTCACCATCATCATTATTGTTACTATAATTATTTTTAACTGCCTGTCAATACTTTGAGAATTTTCCCATTATTTTTTACATGTACAGCTGTAGCTTGAGGAATCTGAGAGAAAAACAAATGAAGGCTAAACTTACTCATCTTCAGATTCTCTGTATGATCCTTCCCCTGAACTTGATTTGCTTTCCTCTTGTTCATCGTCATCCTCATCGTCTGTGAAAACATCACTGGCTTTTAACTGTGGCTCTTTCTGTTCTGCCATTGATTCTGCAACTTTCTTTTCCTTTTTCTCAGATCTTTTTGCTTTCAAGTCATCTAATGCCTTGGCCTTTTTTTCCTCGATATGTCTCTTTCGCTCTTTCTTCCTCAGAGCTATACCTTCTTTCTCGAGATTTGCCTTTTCCTTTTCCCGTTTTTTCTTCTTTTCTTTCCTCTTGGCAAGCCGCAATTTCCTCTCTATTTCAAATCTTGTCTTCAGGGCTTCTCTTTTCTCAACACGGTTGAATATTTCTTGTTCTCTTTCTTTTTCAGTCATTTTTTCAAGTCGTTCTCTATCTGCCTCATCTCCCATCAGGTTGTCATCCCAGCCATCATGATATTGTTCATCGTCTTCATCTTCGGATGAAGATGACGATGACGAGTACTCTGTTTGGGAAACAGATTTAAGACACCAACAAATCAGGTTTGTACCCTTTTTCAGAAACAATTTTCCAGGACTTTTCCAGGACTTTTTCAGGACTCAGACAGGTTTTTCCAGGGCTCCCAAATGCACAATAATTGAAGCAGCAAACCCTTGCCAAACAGAAATCCAAAAATAATACTGCAGAAAATTGTTTCTAAGGAAAACTTTATAACAAGAGTTTACAGATTTCCAGAACTTCACAGGACCTGCATTAATTTTCCTGGGCTTTTCCAGTCCTGGAAAGTGCCAGAAAAAAAATTCCAGGACTTTCTAGAATTTCCAGGACCTGTACAAACCCTCATAACTATGAAACCAAATCTTACATGTACTTTTCTTCTGGATACACTGCATACACATCCATATAAGGCTACATGTAACTTCAAGGTGACATGGTCTGATTATATAGAGGAAAGGGTGTTTAACCAGTGAGAATGATATTTTGTCAAACCCAGCTGCTGGGCCTACAGCTGTATAATTGGCTGGGTTTTTAAACAGTTGGGTTTACAGTATGACCACGATATTACAGTAACCCTTGCAAGGGGTAACTTACACAACAAAAAATATTGAACTAAATGAAATAGGAACTCAAAAAACAAAGAAAACTCTGCAAACAATCCTTCCTTGCTTTTGCTGTTGACTTGCAAGATTTACATGTACAGTACCGCTCAAAGGAAAGTTACCACCCTCTCGCAAGACGCGAATCACGTCGCACACTACGCGATTCTCGTAGCGCGAGACGCGATTCTCGTAGCGCGCGACGCCACTTTTGTCGCGCGCGAAGCCCTAAAAACTTTAAGTATTGTAGCTTAAAATTCTCTCGTAATTTTGATTGCCTATTGTAAAGCGAACGCCGATTGATAACGATCATTGAACGATCGGAGAACCCGGCGCCATTCGCGTCGTTTCGAGCAAAAACCACAGGTAACCAAAGCGTAATATGAGAGTTTGTATGGAGCTGAAATTCAATCGAAAATAATCGGCGGTTTTCCGCCGAAAATACATTAAAACCAAAATAAAGTAGAAATAACCTTACCTGTTGTGTGTTTGCTGTGTTTTTATCGCTTTTCCGAGCTTCCGGAGGCCGTTTTGGGCGATTTTCTGCTTAACGGTCGATGCGACGGCACATCACGTGCTAAAGGGAGCTAAAGGTAGGAAAACGGGAATTCAAAATTGCCAACCGACACTCGAGGTCCCGATCAAAATACCCGCTAAAAATCGATTCAATCTAAAGTCAGCGCTTTAAAACCACAACACATTTCAAAAAGGATAAATCTCCTACCTTTCTATGTGATTCAAATCATCAATTAGTTTATCTCTCGAAGTACAGCCCCTGCATTAAGAACGAACTAACGTTTCGAAATTGCCGCCATCACAGGCTTGTAAGGAAAAGAGGGTCAAAACTAACGGTCAAGCCTGGGACAAAGCACCAAATTTCGCTCCACCGGGGGAAGACATGAGTGACTTCTGTGTCGCCAAATGCCAAACTCACCCTCTCTCCGGTAAATCAAGAGCGCTTACCATTTGAATGGAATTATCGGTGGATTTTTTTGGACAAATGGAACTGCACTTTTTCTCACCAAAAAAACCGGAACGGATTGAGCCGTATCATTTGATTCGAAGTTTCGGATGCAAGTGTTTTCCCGCGCCATAAAGCTCAAAAGCTCGAATCATGAAAGTAAAAGTAAAACACAAGAACCGACGGCCAAAACTTAAATCTTTCTCACCTTGAGTGCTACAATTGTGCTGCAAGAAGTCTGTTGACAGTAGCCGCGAGAATAAAACAACTGTCACGTCACGAACGGTTTGGAACAGTGGAGATTCATCACTTAAATCCGCCGTCATGGGCATTGCTGTCTTCTCGGAAATAGCCTGGCACTGGTAATTGTGGACAAATGGTACAGAAATTTCCGGGAATTCCGGAAAAAGGGAGAAAAAGGAATACCTCAGAAGGTATTACCTTTTTTCCGAAAACATTCCACCGGAATGAACCGTTCCATTTGAATTCTCCCCGGAATTACCGGGTTTTCCGTACAAATGGTAAGCGCTCCAAACGTTGTACCGCTCAAATTTCCGCGGGAAATCGCCCGCGGGTCGCATTCAGGTATAAAACTTGACTTACCGGAGAGAGGGTGAGTTTGGCATTTGGGGACATAGAAGTCGTTCAAGTCGTCCCCCGGTGGAGCAAAATTTGGCGCTTTGTCCCAGGCTTGACCATTAGTTTTGACCCTCTTTTCCTTACAAGCCTGTGAAGGCGGCGATTTCGAAAAGTTAGTTCGTTTTTAATGCACGGCTGTACTTCGAGAGATAAACTAATTGATGATTGAATCACATAGAAAGGTAGGAGATTTACCCTTTTTGAAATGTGTAGTGGTTTTAAAGTGCTGACTTTAGATTGAATCGATTTTTAGCGGGTATTTTGATCGGGACCTCGAGTGTCGGTTGGCAATTTTGAATTCCCGTTTTCCTACCTTTAGCTCTCTTTAGTGCGTGACATGCCGTCGCATCGACCGTTAAGCAGAAAATCGCCCAAAACGGCCTCCGGAAGCTCGGAAAAGCGATAAAAACACAGCAAACACACAACAGGTAAGGTTTTTTCAACTTTATTTCGATTTTAATGTATTTTCGGCGGAAAACCGCCAATTATTTTCGATCGAATTTCAGCTCCATACAAACTCTCATATTACGCTTTGGTTACCTGTGCAAAAACTAAGAACTGCTTTGCGAATTCCAAGTGCGTGAATTTCACATGTACATGCAACTTTACATCAGATTATTGCCAACAGCAATTCTAAACGACAATTCTTTATATGCCTTAACATTAAAAAGCCACATCCATGGTTACATTAAACGAATGGAAAGCAAATCTATAAATTTACCGAATGATCGATCGAACAAATTTAACCACTGCACATGCAAGGCTTCTAATTTCACTTCGACAGGTTATTCCACAAACGTATTTTGTCATCGAAATCTGCTGGATTAGTTAACTGCTAATATTTCGTAGCTCTCGTGTGTTTTTAACTTCGATAGTGATCTGTCGAAATTGAGACAAAAACTTGCCGATCGTTCGATCCGAAGCGCACACTTCGTGCTTTGTCAACAAAGGACACAAAGCGCTTGTCAACTTTCTTTGGCATTTATATTTTAAATCGATAGAATCAAGTTTTATAGTGAATGAAATTTTGAAAGTGATGTGTGAATAGGCTGTGAGTTAACAAATTTCCCTCGAAAATTCTTGATTTTGGATGGCATCATGCGTTAGTAGCAGACGTGACAGGTTTCAAATTACTCATGCACGTTGTTTTGAAGTTATGCAAATTTGTGAAGTTGTGCCAATTATTTTTGTCCATGTGTTTCACCGAATTGAAGGTAAATTATACCGCTTGCTTGATAAAAAAAACTAAATCGCTTTATTTTATTGAAGCGAATTCACTATGTCGCTTGCTAAAAGAAACTTCAAACACGTTCTCTGTTTTCAGTTTTTACCGAAAGCGATGTGTCGATCGCTGATGTCGCAAGCTCGAGCGTAACGAAAACTTCAAACACAATCTTATTTCAATCAACTTGTTTATGGTGAACTAACAGGTATATGTGTTGGTATGAATTTTAAAACTCGCCAATCGATTTTTATGTTCTACTGATGACAAAGCCAAAGAAATTTGGCAAAACATGTTGCAAGTGGAAACGAAAACTACAGACATAGTCAGTCGATTGCGATGTATTACGTCGCCAGCTATGAAAAATAAACTCAAACTCATATGTTTAAAGTTAGTTCTAATATTTGCGTAAGGGAAAACCAGAAACACATCAAATCCTTCTTTCTTGGTGTCGCACCAAAGCACCGAAGTGTCCGAAGTGCAGTTGCTAACCCGTGAAAATCGCTTCGCGAATTTCATCGGTAAATCGTTCCTAATTTATGTCAAACCTGCCGCTTCAGTGACTCTCGCGCTACGCGAATCGTGTAGCGCGCGACGCGATTCTCGTAGCGCGAGACGTGATTCGCGTAGCGCGCGAAACGAGACGCGACTGGTAACTTTCCTTTGGGCGGTACTGTATGCATTTTTGCTCATAAAAATGATCTGACGTAAACATGACTGTTGTAACTAGTCTACATGTATCCTAGGACAATGGAACACTAATTAACACTTTAACAAGAAGACAAATTTGAACAATTCAATTTTCAATAGTTCATAATTATTTTGCGGAAGTGTACGTGTGTGGGGAGGGGATGTTACAAAAATAGGATTTGATAAAATTAATGATTACATAAAATCACTGTAAAGAGATTTTCTCACCACCAGATGAAGTTTCACCACTTTCTTCTGAAGAAGAGCCAGATGATGAACCAGCTTTCTTGCCTCCCTTTTTCTTTTCCTTAGCTTTGGCTTTTCCCTTTCCTTTACTGTTTTCAGAATCCATTGTCCACTATAAAAAGAAAAAGCAATCACGACAAATGAATTGATATTGTTTACCAATACGTCTACACTCTTAATAGAGAATTAAATACTGAATCGATATTATTTACCGATAAGTCTACACTCTTAAGGCATTCCTAGAGGCTGAAGTCACCCCTTTCAAATCGGTTGACTTTTAAGCAGCTTTAAGTTTGTCACAAGATGAGTTTGTTTACAAATTTTCAGTTCAAGGGAATTTGTATTTACTGAGATAGAAGCAACTGAAGTTCCGTCTCCAAGGAAATTTGCGGGAAAATTACCAAAGCAGACGGCCAAAAAATGTAATTGCGGTTTACAAAAACATCCCCCACGGTGCACGAATTTTGACAATCGAGTTTCGATTGCGAAATTATCACAAGTCACAGACACTTCGCTTAATGCGCCTTATTCACGTTAGTTTAAGTGGAATATTACAAGTTACCTTTCTTTCATAAAATACAACAGTATTTCGGCGGTAGAAGTGTACTGAAATATATTTTTCTTCTACGAAGACAGAGCAACGCAAGTTTTGTGAGTGACATTGAAATACTAGCCCTTGCCCAGAGTTATCGCAGACAACTTCTCATTACAGGTCACTGGAATCGCAATCTTATCCTTTGCAAAATACAACACAGTATCTAAAAATATCTGTGGAAGTTTTATTTAACCATAAAGAGCAGAGATTCTTTGTTACTTCGTGGAATAACGCTGATATTTGCAAAACGAATGAATAAATCTGTCAACGTCGCGTTCCACAAGATCGGTTGCCAAGGAAAGGTGTCATTGTTTATGCTGGCGCATCTGATTGGTTTTCCGGGAAAAATAGCCCACCTTAAAAGGAAAGAGGGACCAAAAAAGGGCACTATTTTGCGTTTTTCCACTGGAAAACATGACTGAAGGGCTCAACAACATGGCTCCTGTGGAAAACAGTTCGGAGGAAAGCTGTAGACTGATTTTCTTTCGATTCGAGCGCAATTTTGGGCTAAAAAAAATATGAGTTTCATCAAAGTTGGGGATTTATATCTTACAATATTTTTTCTTTGATTCATCGGACAGACTTGAAACTTGCAGGACATAAACTAAATACGTGTACAATGTTTTCTTTGGCAGTACATCAAATGTCGTGAAATATCAGTCCCGCAATGACTTCAAGAATTCTATAAACAAGCGAAATTGAATTTTGCGGCATAACATTTTCGATTTTTCGATTATTTTTCTGTGACGTACTGCCACCAGATTTAAGGTTTTGGTGACATACATAGATTGGAAAAAGCTTTTTGAAGTTGACTGAATTCTCTTTGAGTTATGTTAAAAATATGGAGAACCAAGAATATTTTGACCACACCTAAAAGTATCAGATTACAGGAATTCTTTACATACTTTCAGAATAAAACTATTTTTTTAACGAATCTACACATAATGTTGTACTGTCTGTGTGAATATGACCAAGTTTGAACAAATATTTCTACAGAATTGGGACATAAAAGTAAGTGACAAAAATGTCCAAATTAGCCTCCAGGAATACCTTAATAGAGTATTACATACTGCTAAAAAAAACCTAACAGCTTTCTGGAGCTTCTTTAAATGCAGCATGCGAGTCAGTTATTCCAGGCTTTCATTGTTCGAGGTAAGAAGTACTCCTGTAGCAATCGCATTTATTAATCCATAGTTTGATAGCCTCATAAAGGTAACATTTGAAAATGTCCTGGTTAAAGGGGTTATGTCACACTATTTTAGTATCTTTTTAAAAAGCTAAAAAGTGTCTTTGCAGCAATTGAATTCCAAAATAAGGCACTGAAACTGTTTCTTGTTGTCTGTTGCTACCGATGGCAAGGATGGAAATGGACTGGAAGTTGAAAAAATTGGTTTTGATACTATGTCCTCAACAATCACCAACAAATTCTTATGGGTAACTCTCCCTAATAAAATACATTTGATGACTTTCTCGTAGTTTTTCAGGAACACTTTGTGTATGAGTAAAGGCACTAGGTAATGATTTTAACACAGAATTGACCTACATGTAAAATACTGTAACAAAATCCTCATGACATGGCCCCTTTAAAGCTTATCTTTACAGGAATGAACTAGGTTGTTGCACTGCTTAAAGATTATACAGAGTCATGTACACTATCGTTGAGATTCTATTAACCCTATTTCACCTGGGCTTTTTTTTTAATTTCTGAGCCTGGAGGGGGGGGGGGCACAAAGTGCCCCTATAGATCTCGAAAAGTATTCACGCTCTTGTGATGAAACTTGGCACGTTTATAGTACATCATTAGCTTAACAGATTGGGTTTATGACGTGTCGATTATGACGTTTCATGACGTCACAATGACACCACAAAGCAGCCATTATGAATTTTGAGCCGCCATCTTGAATCCCGAGCATACAGTCATACAGTTGACAATGACGCCATCGAAAAATATATGAATTTGTTCTAAGAAACATACTTAATCAAAACAAGCACAAAAAAGTAAAGGATAAGCTCCCTTTTTCAAAGAAAGGGGAAAAAACTGAAAAAAGGACTGACAAAAACAAAAAAAAACAGTCAAAACACCTCCTGAGTAGACGGTTGCTATGGAAACATCAATCAGCATGGGTACATCATTGACACAGAAAAATTTTCTCTGATAAATTTCAGGAAAAGTCACAAGGTTTGGTGATTATTCGTTCAGCCGTTTAAAAGTTATAATTCGTTAAAGGCAGCGCGGGCACAATGTGCTCCCCCCCACCCCCAGGCTAAATAGGGTTAACGGTTTTTCTTCAGAAGCACGAAAACATATCACTGTTAGACACTGTCTAGATCTTGTTGTTCATAGCATTATAGTACCCAGCAGGCTGACATTTTTGGATCAGGAAAACAACTTTACATTTTCACTTGCAATAAAATTCCCTCGGATATACTTACCGTATTTAGGTTACTAGAGCTAAGTTGTATCTATTTTTAACACCAAATTCCAACTACACGGCTACACGCTAACTCTGTAAATGGTTAACCGTACAATGTGATGTTATTTCTGGTGAACAGCTAGTGCCATTGATCACTTAACTTGAAATCCACCATATTTTACCTTTAAAATAGAGTTTCATAGGCTTGACGACCTTGCTGAATGGAATGTTTTGCACGCCCGCATTTTATTTGCAAACATAGCACAGCGCACTACCAAAAATTGTAACTACTATGCAATGAGAAAAAATATGGTTTGATTAACATATTACCTCAGCATCGCTTCCTTCTGATGAGTCTAGGTCGCTGTCAGAGTCTCCTGATCGCTGTGGCTTGGAATTCTCTTGCGCTTGCCTCGAGCGCTTTGCAAGGGATTTCAGTTCCTGTCAAGTCAACAACATCTTTCAAAGTCACGTACCACTTTCTGTAAAGCACGTCCCTCTTGAGATCTATAACATTTTCATTACCTCTTCTAAGTCTTGTTCACTCTCATCGTCGTCACTGCTCGATTCAACCGCCACTCGCTTTCTTTTCCTTTTGGAATCACTGCCTTCCTTTGAAGTTTTGCCCATCTTGGTTTTGCGCTCGTGAACATGGAAAGAAGGCTTGGCTACAAAAACTCAACGCCCCCTGCATTCTGGGATTGAGCATTAGAGCTTGGCTACCAAGCATGTTATGGTGCCTAGGTTGCGCGCTCCTAGCTTTAAGGCTAGGTTGTAAGGCACTAGGGCCCGATTGCATTGTAGGATAGAAAAATTAAGGCTTGGCTCCGAAGTTTGTTGTCGTTCCCAGATCACGAGTCAGCACTTTAGGGGAGAAAATTTTCTTCTATTTTGGGCTTCATACGAAGCAAATGTCTTGATGAAAGTCACTGAAAGTATGGCCGCCACTTTGCCTGATAGCGAGGAAACGAACGAAGCTTTACTTCGAAACCAGCGTGTAAAGAAATCATCCGCCCCGAAGGCTTCTATGAACAAAGTACAGGTAACAAACATACAACACAAAATATTGCTTTCTTTTTGTGCATAAAGATGTTACATCAGCTTTCGAAGCTGAAGAATAGATTACTAGCATTAAATGGCGAAAGATTTGAAGATTTTTATCGAAACTACTTTCTTACTGTTTAAATAGGAGAGAAAATTTCCAGTCTCAGAGGAATGTATAAACTCGAACTCAGCGTCTTCTTCGGAAAAAAACATGGATGGAGAGCAGAGAAGCTTCTTGCTACTGGACGAGAAAGAAATTCTCCAGGTAGACTTAAGTTTAGAATATACGATCACCATAACTACACTGTGCACATTATCACATTGCATTTTCACGCAACATAAACAGGAAAACTTTTCTTTTTTGTTGATAGTGACTAATGTTATTTTCTAATGCAAGTGTGTTGGTTGCGCTTTGAACTCTGTATAATTTATCAAATGAAGGGCCCGGTGGAAAAAGGGCGTAAGTGACGATTTGTGGTTAAAATCGAAATTGCTCCTATTTAGCTGAACATTGGTACACAGGCTGGTTTTCAGGTGAGGAACGCTGTTGTGCACTTATTTCTTGACCTGAGATCTAAAATTTGAAGAATTAGCGTATTACTTTTGCGTGAAAAGTGTTGTTGAACTGAACTCGCTCAAGTGATGCGTGAAAGATTTCTTTTGTTCTCTGCCTGAACTAAAACAAAGGAATTCAACCTAGAATCCGCGGTCCTGTTGTTTTCTTTGTGTCAGTTTTAAGCAAAAGTAATACGCTAATTCTTCAAATATTCATTAATTCCAGCGTCTAACAGTAACTTCTAGGTGAAATTTGTTATTGTATGTTGGAGACAAGTATTTCAACAACACCATTCAAGCAAGACTTCCCTCATCCCCCATTCAGGCGAGCCTTTCTACCCTCTGAAGAGCGTCATACTAATCATAATCCCATCTTATTTCAGAGGAGTTTGATTCGCGGACTCGGCGTCTTATGTGGATTGAGTTTGTTATTGCTTCTTCTCTTTTCTCCAAAAGGTTTCTCTCCGGGTACTCCGGTTTTCCCCTCTCCTCAAAAACCAACTTCTCCAAATTCCAATCCAATCTTGATGGTGTCCCCAATTAGCATTCTGTGCTAAATACCTTTGACACCTAAATAAAGTGACTTATTTAAATTGAGTAATTTAATTATTCATTTTTTATTGGCCGGATAGTTTTAATTTTCTGATCTCCTATACACATTTCTTTTCAGGTGCATACTGAGGATGAGTTTATAACGAGGCTTTCTTGTCGTGGAGAAACAGGCATGAAAGTTGTTTCCATATTTGGAAATACTGGCGATGGAAAATCACACACACTAAACCACACATTCTTTGATGGCGAAGAAATATTTGCAACTTCGTCATCACAGCTTTCCTGCACAGTAGGTGTCTGGGCTGCTTATGATGATGTTAATCATGCTATCATCTTGGATACTGAGGGTCTTTTGGGCATGTCTGGGAACCAGAATCAGAGAACAAGACTTTTGCTAAAGGTTCTGGCTATATCTGACATCATTATCTACAGAACAAGAGCTGAACGGCTTCATACAGACATGTTTACTTTTCTTGGCGATGCTTCAGATGCTTATCTAAAACATTTTACCAAGGAGTTAAAGGATGCCACTGAAAGATGTCGGATGGATGTACCTCTTTGTAGTTTGGGGCCTGCAGTGATTATTTTTCATGAGACACAGCACACTCATTTGCTCGGGATGTCACAAACTGAGACTGGAACTCCAGGTGAGAAAAAACTTCTAAATGAGAACAAAAATACATGAAAAGGGGGCTTAAGCTATTTTTTTTGCCTGTTCAAATGCAGCATTTTTGACCATTCAAACCCGTTTTAAAATGTTTGAAAACGGTTGTCAAACGTTTCAAGTTCTTTAAACCATCGCAACTAATATAAATGTTAGACATTTAAAATGGTCTATTGCCATGCATTTTAAAACAGCCTACAACAAATTATGATTCATAGTAATTTACATTCAGACAAATGTTTCAAATGCTAGGGCATCATTTGAAACACACATCAAATGGTGCAAATGGCCATGTTTCAACTGCATTTCAAGTGGTTTGGAAATGGTTTTGAAGTGTTTTGAAACAGTTCTTAAACATGTTTTAATGCTAAATGCTCGAAAAACGTTTTAGATAAGCCCCCTTTTCACATGGAGCCCTGGTCACAATCAGGGTTGAATCTGACCCAGTCTCTACTCTTATTGAATCACATTGTCACATAGAGTGCTGTTTTTGTTACATGCCTCTCCCAGTAAAAGAGATGACTGGAAATGTCATCTTGAATGGTTAGAGCCATGCAGTTACGAATAAACAGCCTCCTGCAGAGTTTTCAATAACTTTTGAAGATATAGGGTCAGAGCGCTAAGCACCAATAAATTATAGTAGGCTGCCATAAAATAATGTGTGGGCAGTTTTTGTTTTCATATTGAGCATTCAAGTTAAAATTTAAGCAAAGTTAGGTATCGTCATCATTTCAACTTGGAAATGTTTATGGTCTCTTTGTTCTTTAGTTTTGCTTCAGTTATTTAAGAATAACTGAAAATTAATTTATTATTAATAAAAATAAAAATAATATTGCTTTTAAGAAACAACAAATGTGAAGAGCCCTGATGAGATTTTAAAGGAAAGGTTTGCTGATGTCGGCCGGGTTCCTCATGCTTTCAGCTCAATTAGATACCTGGGCACAAGAACCTCAATGCCACCAACTGATTTCACAGAACTCAAACAAGCTGTGAGGGATGGTCTCGCCAACAGTTCAGTTCGCTCATCACGCTCACCAGCCATCATATACAAAGCGTTGATGGTAATTATTACTGATCTATTTTATATGGCTGTTTCAGCAAAGGTGATTACTTGCTTTGGAACAGGAGCAACCTAAGCAAACCTTGAATAAGATAACTTTGTAAGGGTCATAGAGTCTTAGAAGCACACCTTCACCCAAAAATTTACAGAGTAGCCTGCCCCCACCCCCAACCCACCTTCAGGGAGAGCAAACTGTGAAAGCTAGAATGCAAATGGCAGCAAAACAAAAGAAAATGTCTGATGCAAACGAGAGCCCTGTAAGCCCTGCCACGCGGGGCACTGCTTACCAGCCTTGGCTCGAGTTTAACTTTGCCTAAATTACATTTATTTAAGCCCCTTTTATACTCAGTTTTTGCCAATTATGTTCCAGCTCCTGAATGAGAAGTTTAGTGGTGGCATTGAACGGACAATACCCAACACCTTCCCTGATGCATACTTTACCTGCCAGGCCACCTGCCTCTCTTGCAAGTAAGTTGTCCATGAATACTGTCTTGGATCTGCCATAGACCGGAAAATGGGATGTCTTCTTCTCCCCAGAACTTAACAAAACTTACGGGCTAATTGGAACAGTTGCCAATGAATTAGGTAAAAAAGGTAAAGTGGCATGTGAGCCACAGGATGCCCACACTGCCACAGCTTAACCTGATTTCTGTAGCATGAAGCAACTGAGAGTAAATCTTCCCTGGATGGGATGCTAATCTATCACAGGGTTATCCCCAGCAGTATGTGGCCGGTATCCATTTATACACCTGGGTGGAGAGAGACAATGTGGGGTAAAGTATCTTGTCTAAGGAAACAACACGATGACAGGGACTGGTCCTTGAGCCACTGACCTTGTCCAACACACTAACCACTACAACACCCTGTCCCCATATTTTTTTAAATTGCAACTATTTCTTAGTTTAATTAAATAAACCTTGTTTTAAAATGATGAAAATTTCTGTGGCTACCATGTTTTCAGTGCACGGTGTCAAAAGAGTATGAATCATGAGAGAGATGAATCAGCAGAACATCATAGTGTGAGCAGGTGTCACTATCAAGCTCAATATGACAACAGGATGTACACTTGTAAGGTGAGTGTTGAACCCTTTCACTCCCAGAGTAAAAAAAAAAGAGGAGACTTGTAATGTTGTTCTAACTTTTGAGCCTGTGGATGAAATCCTATGGTGTGACCATTCAAATGACACCTTTTTGGCAGTACTTTTGCATGACACTATTTGTTTTGCAGGATTTGAAAAAAAAATTGGGGGATTTTCCTTGAACTTTTTAATACTTTGACCTCTGCTAGGAAGTGCAAAAGGGTTAAACAAAAATTGGTGTTCAATTGCTTTTTCACATTTTATGCAGTTCAAATGTTTGCTTGTGTAGATTCAGCACTCCATTACCATATTATTTTGAGTGATTTTTTGTACTCTCTCACCTGCTATTCCTGTTATTAATATCAATGGTTTGTTGTTGGTTAAGGCTTGTTATGAAAGAGGAAAAGAGGTTACTGTGGTTCCCAAAATGTGCTCCTCCAGTGACTCCTCGTGGTTTGGGTTTGCTAAATATGCCTGGTCTGGGTAAGTTTGGCAGTTTCTTATCATAAAACCAAAATAATTATATATCATGGGCATTTATACAATGGACAGACGACCGGGTATATGGTGTTTTTTCTCATGAAAAATTGTTCAAATTTTGAATTGTGTGTGTGCCTGAAGTCAAATTCGCCAAACAACCTCGGAAATGGAAGAGAAGTTTAGTTTCCTTCTGCAGAGGAAATTATGGACATTTGGACTGGGATTTGAATAGACAGGAGCCAAATTACATCATTGCCTTAAAATGAGTGAATGGGTTAATTTGTTAATTGATACAAATGCCTGATTACCTTGTACTCACCTCTGTGCAGTAACCTACATGCTGACAAAAAATGGTGCAGCAACTTACTTACATGTAGCAAAAAAATGACTCAGGCTGGGTAACATTTTGATGGCTCAAAAGTTGAAGAGAAATTATCTGAGAAACTTAATT
The DNA here is from genome assembly GCA_964030785.1 of Siderastrea siderea. NCBI lineage: Eukaryota > Metazoa > Cnidaria > Anthozoa > Scleractinia > Rhizangiidae > Siderastrea > Siderastrea siderea. Next base: position 50,283,788 of record OZ034970.1, read on the forward strand.
TTTGGTGCTTTTGTGTTATTTCTACTGTGTGCTCACCCTCATGTATGTAAGCAAGTGTTAATCTACAACTGTAGCTACCGCAAAGCTAACTCCCCGAAGGGATCATCAGGACTTTGCTAAGGAAATTATTGTCTTATCCTTTAAGCCCTGATATAAAAATGCATATTCTCCTTACTGTTGTCCATACATTTCTTATGGAATTATTGAGGAGAATTTGTCTAAATATCAAGACATTTTATCCTTGGTGATCAGTTTCTTTATTCTCATCACTGGAATGTTTGAACAAGTATTGATAATGTAAAAAGAAATTTCACTTTCATCACTGTTAGGGCTTGAAGGGTTAAATAGCAGCAAATTTGCATGTGAGCTTATACATCCATCCTTTCATCCATTCACTCTTTTGTTCTCATTGTAAGGAAAATTTGTTATGAGCATTTTGTAATGGTATTTTTGCCAACCAAGGGAAATTAGCCTCGCTTTCGAGACTGTGCACAGGAAATCAAGTCTACTGTAATTTGGATCCCTTATTCCAATTAATTTTAGTTCTCGTAGAACTTTATCCATTCATAGTTCGTAGAACTATGATCCATTCATTCATTCACAGACTCATTCATTAACTCTGTTACACTCTTTTTTTTATAAGAACGTCGAATTTTTTAGCTGAGGCTGAACTAGAACTGAATGTTCTTATTTTTTTTCGCAATTTGAGCCCGAGACGTTCTTAACAATGCTCTTAAGATTAATTGAAAAGCTTTCAGTAAATCATAGTTCTGAATGAAAGAAAGAACAAATAGGTCAAGTTCTACCAATTTCCTAAAAGTTATACTTGTTGCTTTTTAAAAAAGATGATTTGCAACATCACAAAAATTCTAGCATTTGGGGCTCAAATAGGCGGTAAATTACTTTCATCAAATTATTACACTTAATTTTATTCTCACATAGCTTGTACTACAAATATGAAGACAAGATAAAGACGTTCTTAACAAAATCTTAGCCTGGGTATGTTCTTAGCATGTTCTTAAAATTTTGGTCAATCCCAGCCTCGACGTTCTTATAAAAAGTTTCTTATATAGAAAAAAGAGAGTGTATTCACAGTAAAAAGTTTTGACATTTCAAAGGAGCACTTGGACTCCTCCTATTCCAATTTGTTACTTGCGTCTTTCTCCACTTTACAGGTATGTTCTGGAATGTGTAGAATGTGGTGTTATATATCGCAGCCGACAGTACTGGTTTGGAAACGATGATCCAGTCAAAACGGTCGTCAGAACCGAGCTTCGTCACGTGTGGCCTGGGGTGAGTTCATAATGCTCGGGCCAGAGAACGAGAGTCGATTAAAGTTCATACGAAAGAGAGTCAATGAGATTTCACGATGGTTAAAAGCCAAACGAGAGAGAGAGAGTTTCAACTACCATCGATTGTAATTAAAATCCAAGCAACTATAAACTCTCCGAGAGTCCCCTATAACGCACATGAGGTTCAACTCATCAAGCCAAATCAGAGCAAGGCGATTTGAATTCTTGGAGGGTATTCCGTTCCTGTTTGGTCCATATGAAAATTTGATCTAACTGGGGAAAACCAAGAACTGGTTGACCCGGAGACTAATCACTGACTAATGAATTTTCCAACTTTTTCATTTATCGTTTTAATAGCACCAAAGGGGGGGGGGGTGGGGGTAAAGCCCCCTCAGCCCACCCCTTGCGCGGTTCCTGACAACTGAAATTAAGTCTAGATGGCAAAGATTGAACTCTCCAAACATAAATTTCGGTCCTGTTACCCCCAAAATCACCAATTCGCAAAACAAGACTCCCATAAACATCTCCTTCGACAATGTCGGTTTTATGTTGGTCCCCAGACTGGATAGCTAGGTGCTTGCTTAGGCCACTAGTTGATCAGCCTTCGGTCGATCATGTTGACCTTTGGCCGTTGGTTGCTCCACTAAAGCATGTAATTGAAACCTTTATAGCACAACGCTAAATTTTGGCGTGCTCCCATTGGTCGAAATCGATCACGTGATGCGATAGTCTCTCTCCTCGGGGGGCCCCTATCCGCGCATAGTGCCCTCTTTGGCAATTTTCGCTCAAAATTTAGCGTTGTACAATAAAAACAATAGAGTTCTTCTGTCTCAGGCCCTATGTGTGATAGGTTCCCTCGGAAATTTGATGTTCAAACTTCATATAAACCCTCGAACTACGTTCTCGGGCTAATATTTGTTGTGAGCATCAAATTTCCTCGGGCAACCTATCACACGATAGTGCCCTCGACAAAAAACTCTATTGTTAATGTTTAAATGGTACCTAGGGTAACTCGTAATATTCCATTCATTTATTTATGTTTGGATCATTTCAGGAAAACCTGGCGCCGCTGGACAGTGGTAACGTGGCACGGCGCCTTTTGGATAACGTCAGTTACGTCACTGAAGCGGTCAGCAGTCTGAGCACTCCATCGAGTAGAGCGCTGACCAGCTGGTTTACGGACCAAGTGGCGCCTGACTACTGGATTCCAAACTCAGAAATTACAGTGAGTATCAAATCGAGGTATCTGAAAGGAGAAATTGCTTTCGCTAGACGAGTATGATGAGATGGTCTGCAGTGTTTGTCAAGTGTGATACTCTGAATTGTCAGCCATCTGAAATGTGCCTGATATGCTGAATTGTCAGCCACCTCTTCGTCGTTTGGATCGGTGACCAAACGCGTTCAACGAGTCTAAAGGCCGGTTTACACGTGCGATTTTTTGTGCAATTTTGGTCGCACTTTGTAATGCAATTTTTGTCGAGCTTGAGCTTGTGATAAAATCGCATTTGACGCTGCGACATCACACAGGGTTTGAACATGTTCGAAACTTGATGCAACTTAGCGATGATTTTTGAGAAACTGCAGTGAATATCGCATTCGAATTGCAGAGAAATTGCTGCTCGTTTGCACTTGCGGCAGTTAAAAGTTGCATTGGAGAGCGCGACAAAAATCGCATGTGTAAACGAGCCTTAAAGGCCTCAGTCAATCGGGTTCAACATTCAACGTTGTTGAACACAACTTGAGTTGCACAACCTTGTTCTACAATGTTGAACGGGGTGGCCAAAAGAATTCAACATTTTTATTTACACCTAGCTGAGAACAAAAGAGAAATTAGGAATCTTATCATACACCATCATTCAACAGGGTGTCCAAACACGTCGCACAGGTTTAATTCAACTATTAAGTTAGTAGAGGAGACTGGTTATGAAAGCCGGCGAACTTCAAGGGGCGACACAATAGCGCAGCCTCGGGTGTTGAGTTACCGCATTTCGTCATAGACCGTGCACAGTTTAAACCAATATGGCGGGCGGTATGGATGGGCTTTTTGTATTCGGAAAAAATTTGAAACGATTTTTGACATCTTATAACAAGATGATGAAGCAGTAAAGGAGCAATTCATAGCTGCAGACGTAACCAGTCCACTCTACTCACTATAATTCAACGATTTTGTCCGGTGTTGTATGAAAATTTTGGTTCCAATTGTCTGAGGTCTTAATTGTTAAGGCTTGGGTTAGGGCAGAGTGTTGCTGGTGGCGGCCATCTCAACAATCTCAGTAGACGCGGTCATTTTTATGGTTGAGCTAACCTTTTCGACATACGTCGAGTTTGCGGATGAAATCCTACGCTGTGACACCACTCAAATGAAAGACATTAAGAGAAGTGTACTTTCCTGTGGTGCTGTTTATTGAATTTTGCATACAAAGTGGTTCCAACTTTTGGGACTGAGCAAAATCGCAAAGTTTGTTACTCGCACACAAGGGTGCCCTCTGCTTTTTTACCAAGATTTACAATTCGTGTATCTTTTCGTCCGTAGGCATGCCAGGAGTGTCGTCAAGTGTTCGCTGATGGGGAGACTAAGCACCACTGTCGCTCCTGCGGAGGAGGAGTCTGTGATGCATGTTCAACTAATAAGAGGCCTGTACCAGAACGAGGCTGGGGTGACGTTCCTGTGCGAGTATGTGACCGCTGCTTTGGAAAATCTCCCGCCACAATTGAGATGCAGCCACAACCGGCTTGTAACTTGAGGTAGGTCTGATCTACTGCTAACATGCGTGGATTGGAACTGTCAATTGCACGTGACGAAGTAGTCAACTTGTACATATTTTTTATGTATTTTATTTTATTTATTATTTTGTTTAATTACGCAAATTATTTTGCCACAACTGCAATGTGAAAGTCGCTAAATAGGAGGTTTAACGAGCAGCACTATGTCTTAAACTTGCGCTTTATGCGTTAAAATGTTTTGAGACCCAGACATCGTTGCACGACCTCTGGAATTGCCGCGCGCAATGTCGTAAGAACAGAGTCGTGGAAAAGAATCAGGGAATCACCCACGCGACAATTGTTTTCGCGTAACGTTCACAGTGCCCGGGCCTAAAACCTTACTATGTGGAAGGATTTACCACAGCAAAAGTCTCCTTTTTTCTGTTCTATTTGTTCTGGCCCCAGTTGTTCAAAGAGTGGACAACTTTACCCAGTGGATAAGTCGCTATCCAACGGAGCATTTCTCCTTCAGCTTACACATTTGGCCAGATGTTTGCAAGGGCACACACTTCTTTAAAGAAACACTCTAGCTCTTTTCATAAATTGGAGGGCCAAGAAGAGATTTTCTCACATTTTGCATCTGCTGGATTATGGCTTATCTAGTATATAAAGTTATCCGCTCTTTGAACAACTGGGGCCTGCTGTAGAAGGCAGCTCTAATTTGCAATTGTGAGTCCTTGTTTAAGTTCATCAAGTATCACCACTCATATGAAAGCTACGCATTGAGTGCTTTGCACTAGCCTCGGTAGTAAAGGGCAGATGATTCGCTGAACTTGGTTCGGCTCTCTGCCTGTGGCTATGCCATGCTGATGAGTCCTAACAAGGACGAAACAGCTGTCCCCTGCTGCCACTGCCCGGGTGATATGGCTGTGCGCATGCGTAGGTACTGTCCATACCACGGAGTTGTGTTGTGTTGTGTGACCATTGCTTTCAGATGGTTTATTTTGAGCAAGGTGGTTAGAACTTCTGAGTCTGTAGGTGAAACCCTAAAGTGTGATCTTTCGTATCGGAGCTATTGAGCAATACTTTCCTGAGATATTGTTCGCTGTGGTCATCGACTTTCGAATTTGTAAGCTGCCGACGTTCCTCTTGGAAAAAAGAAGGTGAAACTGAGAGAGTTCTCTTTTTCTTCCTTCTTTTTCAGTGATTTATCGGATGCGCTAGACGAGGAGTTACCCCGAGAATCAGCGTCCACTGAAGTAGACCACACCCTGTATTCTGACCAGCCTTTTGGCCCCGTTGCTGCTCGGAAAGTCACCGAAGTAGTCCAGTCAGCTGTCGGGATTTTGAAGACTGCGATAGATTTCCCTAAGGAATTTATCACCGACGCGGCTAGGCCTGGGTACTGGGTACCAGATGCCGAGATTTTAGACTGTGTTTGCTGCAAGACGGAGTTCAAGGGACATGACACTAAACATCACTGCCGGGCCTGTGGAATGGGCGTGTGTAGTAACTGCTCAGAAAGTAGGAGGCCTGTGCCTTCAAGGGGATGGGATCATCCCGTCAGAGTTTGCGATCAATGCGCGGCTAAAAAGGGACAACTTTAAATGATCTGACCCAGGCCAAAATCAGGACATAATTTGAGGCCATACGTGTTCACTTAAGAAGTGCAAAAGTATTTTTTGTTTTGACTCTTGCTACATGACGCAAAACTAGCCACGTAAGACGTAAAGAAACGCACCAGTCACACAAAACGTGACTTGTTTTTTAGCAACCAAAATTATCCGTGGTAACCATAATATTATCAGATCTCATTTGAGCCATACGTGCCCAAGTTTACGCTCATTCCATGTCCGCCTGCAGGCGAACCACTTATTGTCATAGTAAAGACATAAATTTCAGCATATCATTAGCGTGGTATTAAGGTGTTTCAATACAGTTTTTTAGGACCATACCTAACTTTTTGAATCGGCTCTTAAACAGTCTTCTTCTTGTCAGATCAACGTGAAATTTGCAATACTTGTTGGTTTTGGATTGAACTTTAGTGTGGTTTACATTTTGTGAAAATCGATATTTCCATGACAACGATAAACAAAAATCCTCGAAAACAGTAAAATTGAAATTTTGCATGATCCAGATTTCAATTTGAAAAGCAAATACCAACATCTTAAACTGTAGTGTATGGCAAACAAAATGTGCAAGAATAAAAAATTTCTGTATGTTTGGTTTGAAGTAAATCGCAAAAACACTTCCAACCTTAGTTTTTGCATAATAATACTAAATGCATTGAATAATAATCAATGCTTTGATAAAATGGCTAGAAAATACTGTTAAAATGTGTCTTCTACTTACTATTTTATGCCTAGAAAGTTTCGTTAAAACTGGTGTTCGCGATCTCGAGAAGGAATTATTTTTCTAAGATCATTCGCGTAATCATTTTGTGGTAATTCTTGAATTTTGAGCGCTTTTAGTTAGGTATTTTTATAATTTAGTGTTTTCTTTTTAGAATTACTTAATATACTACGTAAACTAGTTAGTCTTTTTATTCTTTTTAAGTCATTTTTAGTGTTTTACTGTTTTATTGATCTTTTATCTTTTATTATATACGCGTGGATAGCGATAGAAATAGCGCTATATAAATAAAGTATTATTATTATTATTATTTTAAGAAAGGCTCGATGGATTTTTTTTAAAACATTAAACACGCGTGCTTGATGATGTGACCAAGTTTAGTATTGAGTCTTATTAACATTGATTCACTGGAACACTTTTAAATTAACGTTAAAGAGGACGTATGAACCGACGGAAAAGCTTGCGTTACATATTAACAGTTGGCAAGTAAATGCTAATATATTTAAAGTAATGCGCAATGCATTCTTCCGTGATTTTTACTTTTCTTTGTAATCTACAGTATCTACAGTGCAACAAAGAACAAAGAAACCAGATTAAAATCACGAGGCAATGAATTACGCATTACTTTGAATATATTAGCATTAACTTGCCAACTGTGAATTTGCAACGCAAGGTTTTCCGTCGTTTCATACGTCCTCTTTAACGTTAAATCTAAAAGTGTTCCAGTGAATCAATGTTAATAAGACTCAATACTAAAATTAGTCACACTGTCAAGCAGGCGTGTTTAATGTTTTAAAAAAATCTATCGAGCCGTTCTTAAGATTTTCGCAAAAGTGCTCAAATTCACAAATTACAAAAAATTATTACTCGAATGATCTTAGAAAAACAATTCGTTCTCGAGATCGCGAACACCAATTTCAACAAAACTTTCTAGTAAGTAAAAGACACATTTTAACAGTATTTTCTAGCCATTTCATAAAATCATTGATTATTTTTCGGTGCATTTATTATTTCTATGCAAAAACTAAGATTGAAAATGTTTTTGCGATTTACTTCAAAACAAACACAGAAATTTTTTTGTTCTTGTATATTTTGTTTGCCATACACCACAGTTTAAGATGTTGGTATTTGCGTTTTAATTTGAAATCTGGATCGCGCAAAATTTCAATTTTAATGTTTTCGAGGATTTTTGTTTATCGTTTTCATGGAAATATCGATTTTCACAAAATGTAAACCTCATTAAAGTTCAATCCAAAACCAACAAGTAGTGCAAATTTCACGTTGATCCGACAAGATGAAGACTGTCTGAGAGCCGATTTTAAAAGTGAGGTATGGTCCCAAAAAAACTGTATCGAAACACCTTAAGAAGTTGAGTTTCCGAAAGGAATCGAACCCACCACCTTCGCACGCTGGTCGGATCTCTTGCCATTGAGCTGCTGGGAGACTCGAGGACGACTCAGTTTATTGTGACTTCATGTCCCTGCTACGTGTACCAGCTACACGACCCTAAGTGATTGATCACTAATCCGCGCCGCACAGAGGCATGTTTAGTTTCGACTGTACTGATAGGGTGAAACAATACAATAGAAAAACCCTTACGTTCTTAAAAGCGGTGATAGAACTCTGGGATGAAACGAGTTCTGAAATAATTGTAATATACTGCCAGGTTAGATATTAATATATATAAACTATAAGTGACCTATAAGAAATGATAATAACTGATGTACATAGCTCTTTTACATAAGTACTCTTTTCCTTATACATTTCATTAAATCAGTGTAAAGAAGATCATCGCATTTTCAATAGCTTGTAAAGTGGCTCAATATTGCTGCTAATGTAACCTGAGGCACCGAGGTTCTCTACCAATTATTTCTGAGTTGTCAGTAGAACAAGAAGAACGAACGAATCAAGAGATTCACTCGGCGGCGATGCTTGACACCTCTTGTGGTAAATTAAGATTAAAATGATGAAGAAAATAAAAGCAAGACTTTGCTCTTTGATGTCGACAGAAGGCCATTAATAAACAGTCCAAAGTATATACAACATTTTTTGTTGCAGGGTGTTTGATTTCGTGGTAATTAAGACACCATCTTGTAGTACCTAGTGATTTTCTCAAGTCAGTGTCAGACACATGTAAGTGGTTATATTAGGTCCATCTTTGACTGCAAATTTTAAAATGTTTTTGAGCCATATCTTGTCGCCTACAATTGATGTGTTCACTCCGCAGTAGGAAGCTACTTTCACCTGGTCTTTCACCAGTCAAATTCAAGCCCATGTTTTCTCATCTTTTCAATAAACCCTTTTTCAAATTGTTCATTCATTTCCGGTGTCAAGTGATTCTTCCAATCACCTACTTCTCCCTTCCGTAAAAATGTTACGTTATTATTCCCAGGAAATATTTGATACGTTGCCGGGTTCTTCGCCATCTCCCCGAATGAACACTGGTGTGCAATGCCGTGGATCGCCTCCTCCGTCAAAGATTTTCCCACAAATTCCGCCATAGCTCTCACACATGATGGCAAGTCCTTCGGAAAAACAATAAAAGAACACTTTTTTAATGATTTCGCCAGTCTTATCCCGTCCGAATTTAGTGACTTTCCAGACTGCACAGGACAGAAAATACGCCTTTTCTTTGAAACATGTACCTCTAAACATATTAATTGATTCCAATCCTAGCTGTTTATTCTACTTGCAAGCAAGCACAGAATTGCATCATGGTATGAGTCACAGTCGTGGTTACACTAGTAACACAGTGTTTGTTTTGGAAATTGTTTCTAACGAACCCCTGAATTCCTGCAATGAAAAGACACACCTTTTGAAGTCTGCTTATTGAGTAGAGCTGTTATTTAATCGTGAAACTTCTCTTCTGGTTTGCGAAAAAAGCGAGATCTGTAACGATCTAAAAAAATGCACGCACAGAAAAATGGCGTCATTTCGCTGAGCGTGCTTTATACCGCATAAGGCACGCTCAATTTCAATGAAAACGTACATCAGCTATATTATAAATATTTATTCACCTTTTTGAAGAGGTGAAGAGTGTCGTCTTGTGAAGATTTAGGTCACCAAAACATGAGAAAGCCTTGGGGTCGAAAACTACCGATATTTTGTAGGTTCAGCGAACGGATTGTACAGTTTTAATTTTTATTTTATCAGGGATTAAAAAACAGCGCATCGCCTTTGGGATTGACCGGGATCAGAATGTTTGTGAGTACAAAAAGAACCAAATGCAGGCACAAACCATATCTTGCAGGAAATCCAGCTGGTTCATAATGGGTTTACGACAACTGGTCACCCGAAAACAACAACAACAACAAAACAACGGTTTTAAGTTAAAGAAATGAGTTACATCAAGGAATGCAGTTTCGTCTTAGAGCAAGTCTAGTAGTTTCGTTAAACATGTACGCACCCTCTTCATGTCTTCATACTTCAGAAACAACACATTAGGATTGTCTCTTTGCTTCCACCAGCCCAGAACATGGTCAGACCATAAATTGTAACCAACTACAATGTAATGAAAAAGAACACAATCAAAAAGGTGACAGGTTCCTTTCGCCAGTATTTTACCCCCCACATTTTTTGTTAACGGTTTTTTGTTATTTATTTATTTATTTATTTATCTATTTATTCATTCATTCATTTATTTATTTATTTAATCTAGAAGAAATAAAAACGAAGCTGAAAGACGAAATAAACACAAGGGAAAAAGAATGATTATAATTGACGGTAAAGAAAAGATTTACTGTTTCTTCCAAATTTAGTTGCCAAACGCTGACTATTCAAGTTACCCTTGTCCGAATTCCTGTTGCAGAGGCCTCGCGAGTTTGCTTGCTTGTGCGGGTGGAAAATCGGTTACCCATTTCCCACAACCTCTCTTTCTTCTTTTATTTCTTTTTCTTTCTTTCTTTCTTTCTTTCTTCGTTTAAAATTAATAATAATTATTAGTATTATTATCATCATCATCAGCATCATCATCATCATCATCATCATCATCATCATCATCATCATTATTATTATTATTATTATTATTATTATTATTATTATTATTATTATTATTTAATTTTACGTGTTCTTGCGCATTATGGCCGGAACTGCACAAACAAGGTAGGTTTTACCGCAGTAAATCGCAAAATCGCATTTTGAGTTCGTGTGAGCTCGTTGGTCAGGTAAACCGACAGCAAAAGGACAGAGGAACCTGGGAACGAGGTTTGACCAAAAACGTGCGGGTGAATTAAAAAGTACTCACATTTTCTTTGAAGAAAGTATTTCATGAATATTTCCAAAGTCAAGTTGGGCTGCTTGTACACAAGCAGAAAGTAGTTGAAAGAGGAGACTGCAACATCCTTGGGTTTCGGGCTATGTAGATGTACTTGCATGCCGTGGAGTCATCTTTGCTTCTAGGTATCAAGTCATACGGAAGGTGTGACCTGAACAGACGGGGACTGGGAAGAAGGTCGAGAACAGGTCTGGAGACTGGTGCCGACTCCACTTGGTCGAGATCTCGATCGGGCAAGCGGAGTAAGGGATGAGCTTCGAAACAAAACACACGACTCCTTATATGAACGTCACTTGTTACGCCGCCGTGAACAATTTGCCACAGGGTCTCGCTGACCCACGTCGTTCCTTTCAATGTAAAACAATAGTAAGTCTAGTAAGACAAAAATTCGTTTCTAAATTCAGGGCGCGCCAAACAATATCGTTAAGAATTAGGATAATAAACGTTTGAAATGTGAAATGTGGCTCAACTCAACTGAACTTTATCAGATCAGCGACAATGAAAAGTTATGAATGTCAAGAAGGGACGTATATATGATCGTGAGTCTCATTGGTAACCTTGACTATACGTGTGATACAGAGGGCCCCTTAACAGTTCCTTCTTTCTGCTTCTGGAATTCATTCTGATAAGTGAAATGATTACTCGAAACGCATAAATCGAGTAGGATGAATAACTGTGATAAATTCAAAGACATGAATCCGGTCAACTAGGGCCTTCCATCGGTTTGGTTTTCGCCGAGTATTTGTAAAGAGCGCAGAAACATCATGGAACGAGATTTTTGTTGTTGTTGTTGTTGTTGTTGTTTTATGAAATCTTCACCGGTTGATAATGTGCTGGTTGTTGAGACCAACGTTAAAGGGAAGTCTTCTTATCTTGCCCACTGAATTACTCGCCTGTATTGAACATAATCCCACCAGCTGCAGCACTAGTGCTTGAGACAATTTGCCGTAGCGGAGTTTTAGTCTTATGAAAGTTCTTATGGATCACTGGAAGACCATAAAATTTTGGAGTTCTTAGCTGTGAGATACGGTTGGTTATACTACCAAATTAATGCCTTCCGGATAGAATTTCCATCGAAGAGATCCATTTGGTACATGCCCCTATTATAACGTGGTTAGCTCACATGCAAGAGATTCTTTATGTAAGACTCCTTCACCTGGATCGAACCTGGAAGCCCTGGCTAACTGAGACCAGCACTTTCTTCATACTTTAAATCGAAATGATTACCGGTCAAATTGAAGCTTCAACATCCCGCCGGGCATACCCTGGGCATTTGGCTGTGCATCGTGCCCCTGGGAGGGGGGAATTTGAAAGTTGCCTTGGAAGGGTGGGGAATTTGAACCCAAATTATCTCTTATTCTAGCGTAATACGCCCGTGAGTTTTTCGGTTTTTACAGGGTTTGATGGATTTTTAAGATGGAATTTCGCCTTTATTAGTGAATAGGCAAGAACGTCATGCTAGCCCACATATAAGGCACTAAGGGAATAACATTACAATCCTACATGAATATATACACCAACTTATTAACGCACCTACCTCCACTAACACACACTTTCCTTCACTTGTACTCACTTTCCTTCATTTGTACTCACTTTCCTTCATTTGTAATCACTTCCCTTCACTTGTACCCACTTACCTTCACATCAGTGCCTTATATGTGGGCTAGGATGACGTTCTGGCCAGTGAATAACTCTCTCTCAAAAGGGTCTTTAAAAGAAGTTTGAAGGTGTCGTTACGGCATAACTCTCTCTGAAAAGCGTGAACAGTGTTTGCTTGAAGACGAACTTGATTTGTCTTTGAGGGGAGGTATTTCAGTACTAATTGGTGGGGCATTTGAACGGCTTTGTTGCCCCGAGGGGAGGGAATTTGAACAAGCCAATCGTCAAAAGTTCAAATGCCTGGGCGGGGGGAGGGTTGCCCGGGGGGAGGATGTTGAAGATTCACTTTGACTGGTACATATCCAGCAAGTAAAGCAATATTATTTTGTTTCTTCACCAGAATGAGGTCTGTATATAACAGGGACCGCGCGAGGGGTGGGCTGAGGGGGCTTTAGCCCCCCCCCCCCCACTTTTTTTTATTGAGATCCTAAATGGGAACACATCAAGGTTTGCACCTTGCTGGATAAGTCTTAAAATGTGTATAGTGATGACAGAAGAGGATCAGGCACATTATTTTGGAAATATCCTGGCTATTCCTATTCCGATTTAGGAATAACAGAATATCCAGAATACCGATCGACTCCCTAAGGACCTGTTTACAGGGAGAGAGGGTTACCCTAGCAAGTGGGTTAACCCTAGCAGGAGGGTCAAAGATAGCACGGGTTTACAAGCAAAATTTCACAGGTGGGTAAACGTACCACCCGGCACAACTTAATGCGCTTGGTACGGTTACCAAGGATCTGGAAACAAGTAGAAAGCTTAACCCGGGTAGGTGGGTTAACCCTACCTGGAGTGTTTACAAGGGAAAAAGTTAACCCGCCTGCCAGGGTAACCCTAGCACGCAGATAGGGTAACCGGGTAGCCCTAGCTGCCTTGTAAACACGACGAAGAAAAAAAGAGGAAATGTGTGAGCGCTAGGGTAACCCGCTTGCTAGGGTAACCCTCCCTCCTTGTAAACAGGCCCTAAGAGAATACAATTTTTCGGATTTTTAGTAAACCTAACCATTCCGACCGCATTCCGTACATTTTGTTATCGTGGATACATTACTGAGCGAAAAGAATTATCTCCAAACTAAGAAAACAGTAACTGTATATTGTTCTCTATTCCGAATTAGGCCACTAAAACGTGTTCTAAGTATCGACATTATTAATCACTGGTACGTTGAAGAGTTTGATACCCTTAGCATAGCTTTGATCCGTTACCTGTTGGTCTGTATGATGGGTATAAACCAGGATACCTCCTTAGTAAGAAATTTGAACGTTCGACTGACTGAACCTAAACGAGCGACTAGAAATGGTGATATCAACAATCACATTGCTGAGCACCATTTAAAAACAAACCACAGAATCGACTGGGACTCTGCTGAATGCGTTACCTACAGTACGGACCACTATCAACGAATCACTCTGGAAAGCTGGTTTACTAACTTAGAACAAACACCACTGAACCGTTGCCAACAGCTACCTGCACCTTACAAACGACTGATTGCCGACAATAACAAGACAGACAAACAATAGACAAACCGACTTATTTGACTAACAATAGACTAACCGACATTTGACTAACAAAAGACGGATCGAAACGCACCAATCACGTTTAACAGTCTTCACAGCCAATAACATCACGGCTTAACTGACAGACGACCAATAACATCACGAGATCGTCGACCAATCAGGACAACGACCAGAGACTTATAACATCTACTGACGATTCACAGTTCACTTGACTGTGATCATGACTTCCGCTCAGGTTGTGGAAACGTCAGTCAATGTCACCTCAAGCAGTCCTTCTCAGGACTACACTCACCCGGACGATCACAATTTACCGAATTATGATATGACTCCTGGGTTCAAATCATTTACAACATGATGTGTGTAAGAGTTTAGACAAACGGAGTTTGTCGCGGTCGCCTTTCATAGAACTGTCCTCTTAAGAGAGTGTCTGAGCAAATAGTATTGAAAACTGTCCTTTCCTTTGTCGCCTTGTTGATTTCAAAAGTAAACTTTGAACTTCTTTTTATTTCAATTTCAATAGTTAGCATGAGTTAGGCTGTCTTGGAAGTACCCTGTTTATTAAACACTCAACATTCTATTGCAAGTTCAAACTCCCACCTGATTTGGGATAACTGGCCACGAACACGTCGTCTTTCCTCGTTTGAAATCGTTCAAGATCTTCCCCGAAGTTTGTATCCAGCAAAAATGGAGCTATTCTGACGCCACGTACGAGAGAACACTGAGGACCGACCCTATCGCCATCTTTTTCTTGTACAGTCTGATATTTGGCCATGTCAGTGCCTTGCAGTTAACCCAGCATTTGAAGTCACAAACAAAAGACACCGTCTGTGTTTGTCTTTTCATGCAGAGTGCTGAATTTGAATTAACTTAGATGTAACGCACTGTCGAAGCAATCTCATACAAATCAACTCAAAGCCTTGTATTTTACTATTGAGCAGTCCTTGTGAGCCTGAAAACGTAGCAGGGTGTGCATTCATTGGAGGATGGTTTCAGTCAAACAAGGAACCTTAAAAAAGTACTTGAGAGGAAGATCGAAGAGTGAGTAGGTCTATAGATTTAAAAGTCAGTATGAATTGTCAAGTTGCAACTGCAAATCCGTGACTGAATGCTTGGTCTCTTCTTTTGAATTTGTGGCAGATTGTTGAACTTTGCCAAGAGTTAGTTCAATTCAGCCCTACAAAAGCGTCAAAAGCTAGGACTACTAGATGGCAAAAACATAGTTGCCGTTACTGGCGATAAAATGAATGGCGATCAAATCTGACGCAAATAGGTTTGGCACATGCAAAGTTCGACGTTTGAACCGGGCCTAAGTGTTCATAACATAACATAAACTGTATTTACACATTCGCATTTGTAGAGTAGCAATTACTGCTAGTATCTCCGAATGGGCCTAGGAGCGGAACCTCCCGCGGGTTTAACACTTTATTGAGAAAACTCAATTGAGCAGCCTCCCCACCCCCAGGGCGCAAGTCCTCATATTTCTGCTGTGGAGTACTCCTGTTGTGAGGCCTTGCATCCTCGGAGAATAAATACTAACACAGTCAGGTTTAGGTGGAGAAATAGAAATGGGTCATATATATATATATACAATCGAACCTCTACTAACGGCCACCTCCCTACAACGGCCACCTCTCTGCAACGGCCACTATTTTTTTTGTCCCGGCAGACGATCCATACATTTGCCCTTATTTTAACCTCCCTGCAACACCCAGGTCTCTACGGCGGCCAGTAAACTCTGTCCCCTGGGTAGCCGTTGTAGAGAGGTTTGACTGTGTGTAGGAGTCATATGAAACAGGAAACTTATAAACGGTACATGAATGGGTACCAACGATCATTAGGGAACACTTACTAAAGCTGGTAGGTATCTCAAAGATTTGGGAGGTAACCGAGCGATGTGAACTGCTAATAGAAAAGATATTAATACACTATATTTGCCTTTCTTGCTTTAACATCTCATGCAACAGTTGCAAAGACATGTCGTGGCAACGTATGAAGGTTCGTTCTGTTTATTCAAGGAAAGTATAGAGTTGAGACTCGGTAACTAGAACCTCCCGCTAACTCAAAGTGGATGTTTTCGAACCCACGATAACTCGAAACTTTTTAATTTCCATTGACGGTTCGAGTTATCGGGAGACAACTGTAACAGTGATGTAGCTGAGACGTGTACCAGGGTTACATTCATGTAATCGGAAACTAAATTCTCTCGGTCATTTGGACCAGCACTACACTTGTTCTGTTTTTATCAGTCAAATTCAAGTCCATTTTCTCTCATCTTATCGACAAACTCTTTTTCGATTTGATCATTCATTTCCGGTGTCAAGTGATTCTTCCAATCACCTACTTCCCCCTTGCGCAAAAACCTGACGTCGTCATTCCCAGGGAATACTTGATAAGAAGCCGGGTTCTTCCTCATCTCCCCGAATGAGCACTGATGTACAATACGCTGGACCACCTCCTCCGTCAAAGGTTTTCCCACAAATTCCGCCATAGCTTTCACACAGCAAGGCAAGTCCTTCGGAATAAACCAAACAGGAAAATTTAGTTATGTGAGCAGGCATACAAACGTAGGTAATCTGATCTTACTTGAAAAAAAAATTCCAAGCCCCCACCGGGAATCGAAGCCATGACCTTCCAGATACCGGTTGAAACGCTCTACCACTGAGATATGGAAGACTCATAATAAGCGAGGTCATGCAACTGGGGTTTATCGGGGTTGTTTCTGTAAAATAAAGAAACTACGAGAATTGCTACCCTCCCCGTACGGGATACTTCTTCATTACTAGTGATTCACCAATACGCAATAATACACCTGAGAGCGCTTAGCAAATTACAATGATAGTTGTAGGTAGTATTTACTGAGGGAACGCAACTCGCCAAAGCGACAAGAAGCATCACTACTCCCCTTTGAATGAGATGCTAATTCATCGCAGGGTTACCCCCCCCCCCCCCCCTCCCCCGGCTTATCTGTTAGGATTCCTTGGGTAGAGAAAGACAATGTGGAGTGAAGTTTCTTGTCTGAGCTAAGAAAAAAGGACGATACAATCATCCATCCACCCTCTGACCTCCCCAGAAAACGTCATGTGCAGGACGCGATGACCACTAAACTCGCCCGCCAGATCTAACATTTAGCACGTACTGGGATAATAATATTGGGAATATGGCACTTACGACAAGTAACGGACATAATTCAAAAATGACAACCACTCATGAATTTGATGATCACTCAGAAGAATAATTGGCAAACAAAAACTAATTAACTCGAGGCAAAGACAACGTTACAGAGAATCACTGAGTGGAGTTTTAAGTTCCTAGCACTACCTGGTAAGAAGATACAGCGAATTAATTCCGTCAAGAGTGGTAGGGCTTGACTACGAACAGTCTCTCTCTCCGCTCAGGGATAGTCGAGCGAAAAGAGCTTGCAAGCGAGCGCGAAAATCACCTGCCGCATGGACGAGTGTATGGTGAGCCGCCCACGTAGTGCATAAGCGGGTCACGTAAAGCAGGTCACTTGGCAGGCGATTTTTGCTCTCGTATGCGTGTTCTTTTTGCTCGACTATCCCTGAGCAGAAATAGAACCACTCCCAGTCTGTAATAGGGTGAGGATGAGAATCACTTCACTCATACAAATCTCTTGAATATGTACAATCAACAACTTTCCAGCCTTAAAGCTAAAACACTTGACAAACTTTCTAAAATATTATAATTTAAAAATCTTTCTACGCCATTTTTTTCTCAAATCGAGCCAAGAGACAAGTTTCGTCAATAACAATTTGGGGGGGGGGGGAGCTGTCACTTTCCCCACACCAATAATTTTTTCAATGTGCACGATCTATACCTTTTGAGGCTTAAGTGCTAAAGCCCCAAATACACAAACCCTTTCAAGAAAGCATACTTCAGTTTGTGATGCTTTTTCACATAATTTGATGGAAACCAAACAAAGCTTTGAACTATACGGCCGCCATTTTTAACAAGATCCCAGGCGAAGGAATTAATAATAAACATCAAATGTCATTCACAGTTACACCTTCTTCATGTCTTCATACTTCAGAAACAACACATTAGGATTGTCTCTTTGCTTCCACCAGCCAAGAACATGGTCGGACCACAAGTTGTAAGCAACTGCAAAGTAAGGATGGAAAATGCAATCAAAAAGTAGCCTGCGTGCAGACGTCTCCTATTTCCTTTGCTTCACGCGGAAAAGCAAAGGAAATAGGAGATGTCTGCACGCAGCCAATCAAAAAGAGGTTGTATCACTTCCTGAAACCTCAAGTTATTAACATCAGACTTCTAGTGGGGGGTGGGGTGGGGCTGGCAATTTTCCTACCTCACCACCTTTTTCGCCTTTTGATTAATATAATATTAATATGCATATTCTCCTTAGTGTTCTCCATACATTTCTCATGGTACTAGTTGAGAGAATTTACACAAACGTCAAGACATTTCATGTTTGGTGATCATTTTCTTTATTCTCGCAACCTGTATGTTTGATCAAGTAGGGATATTGTATGGAGAAATTAGATGCTTGTCACTATTGGGACTTAAAGGGTTCCAGCTAAGTTCTGGATCACCACCACTCAACCACTAGACAATTATTTAGGGATGCCTCCAAACATTCTCAGTTTTTTAATCAACTGAAGATTTAAGGAGACAAAAACAAACCGACGAAAGAATGACTTAGACGAGGTTTTACCATCCCAAGGGCAGGATCAGCTGTTAAAGCATGATTAAACTAACGTTGGTTTGCCATTGAACCACTAATTGCCAGTTAAACTACTTGTCCACTATGAGATTTTTCTCTTTTTGAAGTCTTAATAACCAGTTTCAATCAAAATAATAATAATAATAATAATAATAATAATAATAATAATAATAATAATAACAATAATAATAATAATAAACGAAAACACTGAAACGACCAAATAATG
Source organism: Siderastrea siderea (assembly GCA_964030785.1). Taxonomy (NCBI): domain Eukaryota; kingdom Metazoa; phylum Cnidaria; class Anthozoa; order Scleractinia; family Rhizangiidae; genus Siderastrea; species Siderastrea siderea. The sequence goes on from OZ034970.1 coordinate 50,302,507, forward strand.
GCCATAAAGGTACAAAACGCCCACTGAAAACATGTTTCATCTAATTATGTTGTAAGACTTGATGTTTTTCCGAAAAGTTGCTCGACAATGCAACGTCGACAGACTACTTATCACGATCATTTCCCGATGGAGGGAGGAGGTCGACCGGCGTTCACCCCTTTTTGCCCTTTTCACAATTAGCCAGAGGATTACATGTAATAAAAGGAAGGAGACGTTTATAAGAGATGAAGCGTTTTATGGCGTAAATTGTAAAATACTCACATTTTCCTTGGAGGAAGAATTTGAAAAATATTTCCAGGGTCAACTGAGGTGTCTTCTGACTGTAAAACGGTAAAATGAAGTGGTAGTAGGAAACTGCAACATCCCTTGGGTTTCGAGCGATGTAAATGTACCTACACGCCGTGGAATCATCTTTGCCTTTGGGTATCAAATGATAAGGAAGATGTGAAACCATCAGACGGGGACTGGGAAGGAGGTCAATAACAGGTTTGGAGACTTTGGACTTTGGAGGTTTGGAGTTTGGTTCAGATTGAGTTTGCTCGGGGTCGACGTCTCGTTCGGGCGCACGCAGTAATGGATGTGCATCCAAAAAGAAAACACGACTCCCTAGATGTACGTCACTTGTTGCGCCGCCATGAACAATCTGCCACAGAATCTCGCGGACCCACGTAGTTCCTTTCAATGTAAAAATAATGGTGGCATAATTGAAAAGCATTTGTTATCAATTTCATAAAATAGCAGTAATTAATCCTGGAATAAAACGACTTTGTGAGAGGTTTTCAGGGAATTTGTAACTGGTTTGCTCATGTATCCGGGCGTTGAGTATACCCAAAATTCGTTGACAGGATTGAATTTTTTATGTGAGATTCTCTATCAAACGGGTCATCGCTTTCTGTCGCTTAAACAGGAAATGGTTAAAAAGTGAATCAATGTTCTCTTTCTTTATAAGCAGAGAGGTATAAGAGACGTTTAGGCCGTAGGAGGAAGGAAAATAATGGCTGATACGGCTGGAATAAGGAAATTGAATATTTCCATGCATTCTTGATGGGTAAATAGTAATAATAATAATAATATTAATAATAATAATAATAATAATAATAATAATAATAATAATAAAGCTTGAGGCACATACCACACCATCCCCGTGGCATGGCCAGTACCTTACGCATGCGCATAACCATATCACCCGGGTACGTTCCAGGGCGCAGTGGCAGCCACAGACAGCCATCCTCGTACCCAGAACCTATGATCTGTTTGGTTGGAACCGCGTAACTCTGGGGACGGGAATGTGGACAGCTGTTTCATCCTTGTGAGGACCCATCAGCATGGCATAACCCGAGGCAGAGAGCTGGACAAAACAACAGCTTATCATCTGCCCTTTACCGCCGAGGCGAATACACAGCAGTGCCGCTGTGTCTTTGTCCAGCTCTCTGACCTGGGGCTATGCCATGCTGATGAGTCCTAACAAGGAAGAAGTTTAAATTGACGGGGAAGTGCAAGTGTTGACATAAATTAAAACCTGAAGCATAACCCCCAAGAAACCCAAAAATGCCATGATGAATTCTCGAACCTTTCGAAATCCAGCAGTGATTAACACGGTCTCTACTTAAACCAAACTAGCCCCAAAAAATTGAAGGCCAAAATTTTCTTTCCCCCACCTCCCCCCCCCCCAAAAAAAAATCCTACGCGCTCCTCCCGTCACTTTAAATCTGGAGTACCTCCTCTTCATTATTGCAGCTCTAACTGCTTAGATGTAATATGTATATCCTATCAAGGTCACGCAAATACAATTTGCAAGGTCACAATTATGGCAAGCTGAAGGCAATAGTCACGCGAAATATGTTATTCAATTTCGATCAGTTCGGGATGTTAAAATCAGTTTTTGACTCAAGTACTTAACATTTGTAATGTGACTTTAAATGTGTAACAGTTGAATTAAAGTAAGTTTAATATACTGCAAATATAAATGGAGTGCCGTGCTTTCCTCTTCGATCATCTAGCGTTTCGTTGCGGGTTTCACTGATTATGAAAAATTAAGTTTGATTCTTTGTTTTTTTTTTAACGGTTAAGTTGTCTTAGGCTGTCATTTCCTATTTAGTACTAAACATAATATTCTAAGTTGAAATTCACACCTGATTTGGGATAACTGACCACGAACACATCGTCTTTCCTCGTTTGAAATCGTTCAAGATCTTCGCCGAAATTTGGATCCACCAGCAATGAAGCTATTCTGACGCCATGTACGAGAGAATACGGAGGACCAACCCAGTCGCCATCTCTTTCTTGTACAGTCTGATATTTTGCCATGTCAGTGCGTTGCAGTCAGTCCAGCATTTGAAGTCGCTAACTAAAACCGCCTCTGACTATACTTGCATGTAGATTGTTGAACCTTGAACAAATAAAAAGGTAACGCTTGACCGCCTGTCGAATTAAAATCAACTGCAGGACACCCAGGCGCACGAAGTCCAAAAATATAGAAATTGTATGCGACACTGGACGCTAAAAATATAAGTCTGATGTGGGATTTTACCGTTACTGGAGATAAAAACTCATAGAAATCCTTATACATTGGTTGTGGTCCCGTTGTGAGCCGTGGAGCTCTCGTCATATAAGGAGAACATATGACGGTTGAAGTGAGAAAAGAAACAACACGCACACTGACACACTAAAACGAAGAAGTACTGCTTTAGCGACACGTAGTAGCTGCATGATCCCCGTTAACCTGCGTTATTAGAAAGAATGAAAAAGAACGCATGATCGCCAATTAAATGAGGTCCCGGTACGAGCCGAGTAACGTGCACTACCAAGTTTGCGAAAATGTTTGGTCCGGCTTCAATGTTCAACTTTTTCAACTTCTTGGTACATGTCTCAAGGAAAAAAGGCAGAGGCCATCAGTGGCCATGTTCTTCGTAAGTACTAAACGTCTTTTTTGTTGTTGCTACTTCTGCTACCTGAACTTGCTACATCAGCCGCAGGGCGAGATAAGGGCCGGGCATTTGATTTTGAGGGGAAGGGGGGATTTGGACCAATACCATCCAAATATAGCTAATTCGGCTGGAAAGCTTTATATGCAAAAGAAAAAAGTACACAGGGAAAGGAAGCAAAGAAATATCTTGCTAACTAATGAACAATAGTGAAAGAAAACTCAAAGAAAGCTTTCTCTCACGAAAAATGTTCGGGCAAAAGAAATATCGGTAGACCGGACTGAGTGGAGACATGTTAAGTGGTCAGCAGTCTAAGGAGCTAGAACTAGTTGCAACGTGGTTGGAACACTCTCTTCAAAATGGATTTGTCTATAAAATTCGCTGTTGAAAAAAAAAAAAGAAAGAAAAATAAACTATATTTCGGATGCCCCTACCCCTTTGAATGTTGGTACTTCGTGGTTTGAATTTAACTCCGAAATTTGTATACACACTACTGAGAAGTGAGTGGGCAGAGTAGGGGGGGGGGGGGTTAAATTAAGTAGTCAATGATTGGCTGTATAAAGTCTGTCTAAAGTACAGGAGAAGCTAAGAGAAGCGCTTCTTTGAGAAGTGGAAACTCCGGGAACCGCTAAATCGCCGAAATGGCTTCAAATCGGCCTGAGAAGCTGGCAAATGGCAAAGAATATAACAAAGCAACGGGATTAGTTAACTATATAGTCAAACAACAATAATTTCTACTATCTAAAAAAAACCGTTGTCTTCCCATTCAAACATTTATAATTCAAACCGTTGTAACACAACACCACCTTATAACATACCGAATCTCTTATCTTGAGCTTGGGCCGCCTGTGTCGAAAGCCAGCGACACACTAAGCGATTTTAAAGGCTTGTTGCGGCGAATTTGAGACGCTTGTTGAGAAAGCTCATCGAAGGTTCACGGTTTCGGAAACCCCAAAAGCTGGCTAACATGCGGTTGCAATGCTTTCAGACGGTCAAGAAACAGCACAAGGATAATATTTGATCTGGTATGTAAAGTAAATTGGCTATTTATTTTCATTTTTAGTTTCCTGACTGAACTAGCGGTCAAGTTCCATACAAATCCTTACATTTTGTCTCCAAAGTATAGTCTGCTTGTGAGCCTGGTTTCATATGCAGTAACGACGAGATCTCGTCCGTGGGACGGTTATTCTATAGGCTAAGAAATTTCAACTAAATTGTGAAACCGCTTGGAAAAAAAAGCGCGGGCTAAGCCAGCTGGATCGCGATAATGTATCTGAAAATGGCAGTATGGCGGGATGGGGCCAAAGATATCCGCGGGATAAGGGATTGAAAACATCTTTCTCTGTAAGGGATGAAGCGACTAACAGCATCACTTCTCCCCCTTGGTGAGGCGTTAAAACATCACAAGTTTCCCCCTTCCCCTCTCTATTTCTGTTAGGATTCTATCTCTAACGGTTCGCGGGTGGAGTCTCACTAACCACTACATAACTGCACCTCTTCACTTTAAAGGGTGGACCTCCTTCTCTGACTCAGGCCCAGTTCAGACGCCGTACCTCTCATGTGCCGTACCAAATACATCGCTCCTAGGTCGTATTAAGCATCAAGCTTTGCCGTACCCTGAAAAAAACTGATTTAGACACCGCCTTACAACTGCCAAATAACTATACGTACGACTTGGTACGGCACATGAGAGGTTAACGGCGTCTGAACTGGGCCTCAGTTATTTTTGTCGTTCATGATCAGTTGTTGTTGTTATTGTTGCTGTTTTTGTTCTTGTTGCTTTAAGAGTTATTTCGACTTCCTCAAAACCACTCTAGTTGGCTCCTTATTGTGCGAATTTGTTTTACGAGTAACGTGCATCGTAAATTTATAAAAGATACTTTAATAATGCAGAATACTATAAAATTCAACTAAACGCTTATTTACAGTGGTTCAGGGTTCAAATTGCGGATAACACCTGATCATGAACGTATCAGTCTCAAGCTTGAATCTACTTTCGGCGATTTATGCTATTACACATTCAAGTGCTTACGTACTGTCTGTTCGATATCAAACTAGAGATCCCTTTCATGTTTGGACACGGATAACCTCAAAACCTTCAGTGTGTAGACTTGCTACAAGTCGCTGGTTTTTTTCCGCGTGGACAAAAGAAATGTTTAGCTCGTGTTTGCAAAACGCGCTCTACATATGTGTATTTATAGCACGGTGATCGATGTTCAGATAGTTGCAAAACTCGTGCGTGGAATATTTTGTTTCAGGCGCTTGGATCGCGGGCGAGTCCTCCATAGTCAGAACGCGCGACTTGGAGCAAGTCTAAACCTTGTACACACCCGTCTTTCAAAATGTTGAAAGAAGGGCGTTACTTTTACCCAAATAGTACACATTAAATTTAAATCTTCGAAGGGATTTTTTTCTTAATACCTTTAAATACCGAAAATATATCAACCGTCAAAATTAAATCTATATTTTCAGCTACTTTAACCTTTAAGACCCTCTTTAAAAAACTCGTAACTCGCGCTATTTTCTACACAAATTAGAAGAAAGACCAAACCCAATCGTGGTTTGGTTTGCTTGTACACATTTTCCGGTGCTAAGACAGCGGTTGTATGTATTTTCCTTCGAGATCTTACTGGGTCATTTAGTGTCGTTTGTGTCTGGTATTGAAGGAAAAGCTTTATTTTAGGTCGAACTCGATTTTCCAACCCTGCCGTATACCTTCTTCAAATATGGTTCTTCAAATATGCGGTTTTAGGCAAAGAATGACTTCTGTTCGCTACTTTATCCATTAATACCCTCTTTAAAAAACTCGTAACTCGCGCTATTTTCTACACCAATTAGAAGAAAGACCAAAACCAATCGTGGTTTGGTGTGCTTGTACACATTTTCCGGTGCGAAGACAGCGGTTGTATGTATTTTCCTTCGAGATCTTACTGACTGGATCATTTAGTGTCGTTTGCGTCTGGTATTGAAGGAAAAGCTTTATTTTAGGTCGAACTCGATTTTCCAGCCTTGCCGTATACCCTCTTCAAATATGATTCTTCAAGTAAGCGGTTTTAAGCAAAGAATGACAGTCTGTTCGCTTTTTCCTTAACCTGATACTCTTTTCTATCGCATGCATTCATTTGTCCATTCTTTACATGTCTTCCTTTACTTGTTTCTGGTCTCTCCATTTTTCTTTCCTTTTTTCTCTTTTTGTTGTTTTTTTTTTCTTCACACTAATTTTTCATCCTTCCAAGTTCATTTAAGGGCCCGTTTGCACAAATATGCTATTTTTTATGCAACTTGTGTCGCTCTTTTTAATGCAATTTTTGTCGCACTCAAGTTGTATCATTACATCGCGCGTGTAAACTAGCGGCGCTTTCAGAGTGCGATTTCTGTGCGATTTGTCGCCGCGATATCGCACATGTTTCGAAACCTGATGCAACTTGGCAGCGATTTTTGGGAAATTGCAGCAAACATCGCACCCTGAATCGCAGCGAAATCGCCGCCAGTTCACTTGCGACAAAAGTTGAATTGGAGAGCGCGGCAAAATCGCATCAAAAATCGCATGTGTAAACGGGCCTTTCTTTTAAAGTAGATGATTTTACTAATGACATTCTTTTCTTATGCTAATTTGTTGACGAGAAATTGTCATCGCGCGAACACAGTTATACAGTCTGCACAGTTGGTATAAAGTATCATTAACATTAAACTTAAACTTAAACACAGCAAAAGAAACGTGTCTGCTGCGTGGTTGCAAGGCACTGTTTTTCTTACTATAACTTTGTTAGTTGTACACTGTTAATTCCATAATGAAAAATTAAAGCATCAAAGTTATTTCATTACTGAATCTCTGTTATCTTCAAAAGTAAGCAAGAAAAATTAAACAACACCATCGATTCGTCTTTGCAACTGCTTTTGCGAGGATCTTCACACGCCGCTTTATAAGAAGACATCAACTGCAGAGCTTCATCTTTCCTGTCCAGTTCCTCCAGACAAGCCACGAGCACATAGTATGCAAACACCAAAGCTGGGGCTTCAATAGACCCATTCTGCTGCACATGGTAACCAAGGTTGCCATCTAAAGTTAGCTCCTCGCTTTTGCCGTATTCTAGATACTCAAGCGTATCTGAAGACTTGCTCTCTGGAATGCCTCTCTTGGCAGCCGAAATGGCTTCTTCAAAGCGGTCATTTCTATACAAAAACATGCTTAACTCAACATGATGGCTGTGATGTCTACAGCCTTTCTAAGCACGGCCTCTGCATGAGATAGCAGCTCCCCAATTGGCTCAAATGGGTCATCTGAATCGTTGTACGCTTGGGCGTGGTAAAAGCACCCCGCGTTGTTGTATAGGTGCGCGGCAAGCTCAGTGCTTCCTGTAGCTTTGCTCAAAGCTGAAATTATTTCATCATCTGGAAAGCCTAGGATTCTCATGGAGACCAAGCGTGAGGGAGCCATGTCACCATCACCGCGTTCAGTGCTACGGACAAGAAAATTACAAAGAAGTTCTAACGCGTTTGAGTTCTTTCCAGCCCCTTTTAAAATGTCCACCACGCACTGAATATACTCCAATCCTTTTTGCGCTGTTTCTGGCTCTCCGATCAACAAAGTCAAGCCAAGATTGTAAAAGTGAAATTTAAGCAAGTCTTTCAGTTCATCTACTTTTCCTGGAGAACAACCATCAAATTCTCTCAGAAGTACGACAAGCTTACTGTAACCCTGCTCTTCGGGACTTGCACTCAACACTGACTCCAGGCGTCCCATGACTTTAGGCGAGTTGGCAAAATTGTGAATGGGATTTGCAATGACTCCCTTTAAGGCTCCTGACAACATCTCACAATCCTCCTTTGGGACAGTCTGTAGTAGATTCCTTTCTCTCACAAAATAATTGGGCAGCGTATAACACTGTAGAAATTTCACCAGCCTGTTCAAGGCGATGAGGACACAATTTCCAAGGTTTGTGTTTCTCCAGACGTAGGCTTTTTCTTCCTCTAATAACCAGTAGAAGCTACATTTGATGTAATAGGAAGGTAAAAAATTGCATTTGAGGTCCTTGATGATGCTTTTGACGAGCAAGTAGCATCGTCTCTGTACTGGAGTGAGATTTCGCGCAAGCTCAGTTTCACCTAGGGAAAATGACAGCCTCCATTCAAGGTGTGAAGTTTCACTTCCTGCAATGCAAACAACAATTTTTATACCCTGGCATTAAGTAAAACTACGGTAAAGAATGAGTCAATACACTGCAATGTAAGATTGTAAGTAATATTATTGTAATAAAACCATTGTACGTAGTGCAACATTTCTGTGTTGTATTGTAGGTTATATAATTAATTTTGTAGTCGCAAACATTGTAAGTTGCGCATTGTTTTGTTTTGTTTTGTTTTTTCTTATTGTAAAAAAAATACTCTGAGGGGCCGTGCACACTGATGCGTTTTTGAAAACGCTTACTTTTGTGTGCGTTTTAGCCCACCATCTACACTAAAAGGATAGAAAACGGAGATGTTTATCGTTTCGAAAACGCTCTTCAAAGTGTAGACATTTTGAAAACAGAGGTCTACCGTTTTGGTGTGGAAGGTAAAAACAGAACTTTCCCAAAACGCAGACGCCACAAGTTGCATTATGCAGTCGCCGGTAGTATCAGGGGTACCACTGATTAGTATATCGGGGGTGCCATAGCGCACAAGACAGCAAAAAGGTCCGGAACCAAGCCTGGGAACCTAAACACATCTTACGATATCCGTTTCTTACCCCTAGTGTGAACGCAGATTTTTTAAAATCCGTTTTCGAGACACCAAATACAGATACATTACTGCGGATGGGGCCCTAGAGCTAAGGCGCTTCTCGTAGTTGAGGTCATGGGCGGATTCAGTGACTAGCATTTGCGCCCTTTCTAGCGGTTTTGAACAGCCTTCGGTCGCTGAATCATCCCCAGTCTCTCGCTTGACCTGAGAAGAGCGCGGGCGCTTCATGCTCTTTCCCAAGCTTTACAAGTACACGCGCTTTCGCAGTCAGGCAAGTTCCTGACAGATTTAAGAAAAGAGGAGTCTGCAGAGGAGGCATCAGTCTTGGGCGAAAACGACGCCACAGAAGGGCGCAAGAGCACCTTCAGTAACCAAGCGTTGTTTTTACCAGGTGAATTGTAGTGGAGTGATAAAATTTAACCGTGTCTGCATAAAAAGTTACTTCCCTATATTAAATCCATTTTTTTGCAATTATCTAATCTTATAATATAGTACCGTAAATTTGTAAGCTGTCTGATTTTACGTCATCGTTTATGTTCTTGTATCTGATGGTTAAACGGTAAATAACTAAATTTATCGTGTCTTGTCTTACATCTAATTAAAAAAAAAACAGAATTTGCCTCAGAGTTGTGCGGGAGGAAGTAAAGAGGGAGGGGAGGGTGGGGAGAGGTGCAGGCGCTCCCTAGCGTGTTCTTTACACTGGACTATCCATGAGCGCAAATCGTAGTCTAGAGTTGGTTTCTCTTAGGTTATTCAAACATCAAATGATTATTGTTTGAATTATCCTGGTAATGTCGTGATCAAATGACCATTGCTAGAATTATCCATGCACTTTTCAGGGAAGAAACCAGAAAAACTTTGACAGCAAAAGACGTTCACTGTTTTGTCAGAATTGGTACTACCTTTTGTGGGTAAAAATAGACTCGAGCCACGCTCACAAAACGAGGTAGTGATTAAGGTTCCCTTTCAAAATTTCTTATATGTACCATCCCCTCCCTTTTACAGTAGAACCCCCTCAAACCCCCCCCCCCCCCCCCTACATCTAATCAATAACGAGAACAGAGGTAAACAGAGATAAAAATGAAACATTTCCGTCTAATTTCATAAACGCTACCTGGAAATCCCTTCGCAACAACGGCGCAGCCCTGCTGAATTAAAGCCTGAATGGTTTCTGCTGGAGGCCAGTTTCGCTTTCGATCGACCCATTCAATCGCAACGGAAGGCCATTCGGGGCAGCGAAAGGCAAACACCAAATCAACAGATTCTAGGATGCCAAATGAATTCATTTGTTGAATGTGCTCTGACGTTACAAGTTGTGAGGGTCCGGCGGCCTTTTGAGCACCGATCTGTGGCAAATGTTTTCGAAATAACTCGGAAAACTTGGAGCTTGAAATATAAACATTGCCTCCTTCGCTTTCTAATATCTCGTCTGGCAGTTTCCACTTGCAAGCAGTGTTGGTTCGGAGTTTTACGTAGCGTGGAGTTTCTGTGTTCTCGATGAAGGCAATAACTTCACTGGTGGAGTCATCCTTGTTTTCTTCAACTTTTCCAAGTCCTGGTTCTTTGATAACGGCTTTTTCTGGCATGAACATGATGTCAAGATCAGCTTCGTATCTAAGCCAAGCACTTCCGGCTTCATCGGCCGCTTTTAAACTTGGAAGATACAATCTCTCGGATAAACTTCCACTTCGTACATTAGTAAACTTTGATTCCCAAGGAAATATCTTGCGAAGGGCATCCTCTGTTACTTTAAAATCTAAAGTTCCAAATTTTGGACTGTGCCATTCCGAGAAAGTTGCCAACTGGCACAGAAACCCGAACACATCAATCTCGATTTCATTTGCCATAATCTTCTCTTCCCTTGAAAGCGGTGATTACATGTACAGATTTCTAAGGGTCCCTTGAAGAAATATCATGCATATGCCTGATGAGATCTAAAAACAGGTTCCAGCTTCACTTAGGTATATACACAGGCCTAAGCTAGAACTGTCGCTATTTCACTGCCCGTGTTACCACCGTATGTGTTACCAAGGGTGTTTGTCACGTTAATGTGTCAAGTTAGACTTGTACCCAGTTCCTGATGCGACCTAACCACAACACCTTAGGGGAGTGAGAAACACTTGAGATCAAGCCGCAAGCCGGTGTCTTAAAGCCATTTGATAACGCCTGCCCCACCATCCTATCACTGCTGAATGTGGCTACAATTTGAGACTCTCAATTATTTATCTTGTGTATATATAAAAAGTGAAAAACGTGTTCTTTTTATGAGATGAGATTGAAGACCTCTTCTAGCCTCTTCGTCACTCGCACGCATCTTTGCCCCCCCAGTTCGTGCCGCTTCTCACTATCTGCAGAGCTCTTGGAACAAGATAAGCTCCTCACACGTCCCCAAAGCTGACGCTTGAATGTAGTCTCAAAGATTTCCCGGGTAACGGAAGGTTCGAATACTGATAGCTGGCAAAACCATGTTGATTTGAACTATCAATAGTTCTATGTGATGGTTGGCTGTGATACTCCATTTTAGTAAATCTCAATGCAAAAATCTCTGGTCACATTTCAATGAAAAAAATAAGGGTTCAGTTTCTAAATAAACCCTGGCGTTGGTGAGGAAGTGAAACACAAAAATTTGGATTTATCAACTGCGTTGATAACTGAAGATAAATTGGCTACCGTAGAGAAATTGAAAACTGACGTTTCGAGTGTTAGCCCTTCGTCAGAACGAAGGGCCACAACGAAGGGCTAATGCTCGAAAAGTCAGCTTTCAGTTTCTTTTCGGTGGCCAAGTTACCTCATCAACTCAGTTGATAAAACCAAATTTTTGTGTTTCACATTTCAGTGATTCAATGGCTTTGTCAGAGTTTATTTGTACGACTTGCGTGCCTACTTCTCAGCGGTATTCGCGGTTGTAAATACCTGGTTACCAAGCAAAAAGAGTCTTGTCCTTTTCAACTCATATGCATGCAATGTAAATAGCATACTGCAAGAATTTTAATATTTCCGCACTGAAGCAACATCATGATTATCAGAAAAAGAAGAGTTTTCATCCTTCTAATGATAGTGATATGGCTTTTAGGAATATTGTATTTTACATCAGATTCTGGATTTCTAAGGGGTGATCCGCCGAAGGTAAGAGGCTGCCGCACGAGGAAAAGTTTACCTTTAATAACGAGTTAAAAAGTATGGGGGTTCCAGGAATAGGTTATTTAACCAAGACATTAATTGAACCTTGAGATTATTTTGTCTATTCAGAAAGGCGATGGTGCCATACAACTCTTTAAAACTAAATAGTCTCTTCATTACGTGATGTGTTGCCGCATGCCGCTTGTTGCGTGTTAAAGGTTTGCATTGTCTTGCTATTGAGTTCTTTGTATGTGTCACTGTATGAAGTGGCGAAATTTCACATGAATAATTGAATATTTTTCTGAGATGCAGTGTCACTCTTCTCTTTGTGCTACGCCTCTAAAGCAAAGGCGGGTTAAATTCTTAACGCTGCAAATCTGATCAAAGAATAGTTTCACATAAATATAGGTCCTTACTCCTGACATAATTTGTTACAAGCTTTGCGAATTTGCAAACTTATCGCATTGTAGTATGTGGTTGCGTGGTTAAACTATATAAGATGCATAATTAATCAAAAGAACAATTTTTACAGGTACTGTCTGGAACAAATTGTCTTAAGGTGGCTCGATCGGGTTTTTGAGTGACGATACCTTTCAACTTTGAACAACTAGTGTACCACAGTGAACAATCTAATAGAAAATCGATCATTACTGCTGTCCTAAAGAAAGATGAAAGTTTTAAGTGAGGCAAGTTTCATCGAAATCGGAGTTACCATAGCAACGTTATGACGTCATCCCCCATTTTACATGAAAGCCAATTACTTGTCATCAAGGGACAATTCTGGGAAACCCTCGACTGGATCTTTGACCTGACATATTTGTATTCACGTCTGCAAAGTTTTAAGAATTTCTATGAGACCGTTTTCGAGAAATTTTAGGGTGAAGTTTTTAGGTGTTAAAAACAACAAAAACAAAACAATTCTGAACTGTTATTGAAAAGCATGTCCCCAAAGGCTTGATGAAATAACATTTTGGTATAAAATGAAAGTTATATCATCCAATTAATTTGTGGGAAAAATTCAGGGAAATCGTTCCATTCGATTTTTAGAAACGTTGGCTTGAATATAAACTAGTTTAGCGTGTTACTCGGCTTTTTTAACAAAATTGACCCTAAACTTATTAAAATTGTTATTAATGAAAAAGCGGTAGATGAATTTTTTTTAAACTTAGTTCTCAAAGAGAGTAATCAATATTCAATACAATCCCCAAGTTTCAACTTTATGGAAACGTTATAAGGCTGTCAATTTTGAGCCTAAACTCAGGAAAATATTGGACTGATTTTCACGCCAGTGGCTTGTTGTTCTTATTATGCATCTCCATTGTTTCGAATCGGCGTGCAATTGTAGATTTCAGTACGTGATGAATTCATATAACGCTTGATTGCTTTCCGAAGATGTTCCGAAAGCGTGCTAATCTGCCAGGTCAGTATTACAATAACAATGGAAAGGGAAGCACTTGCCACACTTTCCACTCGCGACCGTCTAGCGGTAACGCAGCCATGCCGAAGGTTAGCAGTGAGCGCAAACGGAAAGCTGCTGTACTCAGTATAAACCGAGAATCGAAAACATTGAAACGATGTGAACGTCAGGACCAGGTATGATCTTTAATGTTGATTGATTGATTGATTTATTGACTGACTGATTTGTTTTATTTATTGTGTTTCGAGCGATTCTGGTCAATTTATGACGGATGGCCCTATTCTTAACCTTTTTTTATATATATTTTACAGGAGTCTCAACTAAGACCGGCATCACCTAAAGCAGTTCAAAATAAAAAGAAAACAAGGAAACAGCTGCGACAGGAGCAGTGTAATGCTATGAGAAAAAGACTTCGGAGTGGTGCAGTTAATAGCGCATCACATTCAAACACTGGAGAACTCCTTCACCATACTCCCGAGGGACCAACCCTACGATCAAGCATGCCCTATAAGAAAATTAAGAATGTCAACCAGAAGTTTGTAGTAAACATGGATGTATTGACCACCTCTTTGCGTGAGTGCCAACACTGTCGTAAAGGACCTCTCGACCTGTGCAACATTTGTGAAGATGTCCGCGCAGAAGGTGTCTGTCCAGTGTTGAAAGTGAGGTGCTGCCACTGTATGGAAGTCAACATCATACGTCCAGCGGAGCACCATCGCACTGGCAAAAGAGGACCCCCAACCTTTGACATAAATTCCCGTTCCGGACTAGGAGCAATCCATACAGGATTAGGCCATTCACACTACGCAGGTCTCCTATCAACAATGGGACTACCATCGCTTACTTCTCGAAACTTCAAAACTCGGGAAAGAGAGAGCGGAACGGCGATAGAAGCTGTGGCTAAAGAATCGTGTAATTATTTCACTGAGAAAGAAAAGCAGTTGTCAGCTTTCGGGCAGAGTGATGAAGGGCAAGTGGTGAAAGTCGGTGTGTCGTATGACATGGGTTGGAGAAAAAGAGGCCGCAGTCACGATTCTTCCTCTGGCGCGGGGACAGCTGTAGGTATAAAAACCGGAAAGGTTCTGAGCTATGCTACGCGAAACGCCATGTGCCGGGTTTGCGATGAAGCCGAGAAGAACAAACAGGAACCTGGAGTCCACAACTGTCGAAAAAACCACCACGGCTCATCTAAGAGCATGGAAGCGAACGTTGCTGTACAGTTGTTTTCCGATGCTGTCGCCAGTGGTGTCTCTTACTCAACATATGTTGGCGATGATGACAGCACAACAGAAAGCCGTTTAAGAACTCTGGTTAATTACCCCATCGAGAAATGGAGCGACATTAATCATGTGAGTCGTACGTTAGGTTCTCGACTGTATTCCGCCAAGGCCAAGGTCAAAGGGCTGACCCCGACTGTGATAGGGTACATTCAGAAATGTTTCACCTATTGCATCAACCAAAATGCGGGAAAACCAAGATCTTTGCAAGAGGGGCTATTAGCTATAGTTCCTCACTCATTTGGTGAGCACGAGAGGTGCAAGGAATGGTGCAAGTTCAAACAAGATCCAGAGAACTACACTCACAGCGAGCTGCCCGGAGGCAAAGATCTCAGAGGTGAAGACCTGCGCGCCTGCATTGAAGATGCTATGCAACCCTTCCTGTCAGAGGAGTTCATGGTATCAGTGTGCAGTACAGAAACGGCACAAAAGTACTGGTAAAGGGAGGGGTAGGATTAACAGCTGTGTCACAGACACAGGGACTAACGGATTTTTGCCGTTTTCTCCAACAGCACAAAGAATCACGTCGTTTAGTTCTCGTCGCCCATAATGGCAATCGCTTTGACTTCCCCATCTTGTTGAATGCCTTAAACAGGAGCAGTTTACTTGATGAATTTCTGTCTTCTCAAATTATGCTCCTGGACTCTCTCAAGGTGGTCTCGATGGAAATGAAAAAGAAATCTAGCCCTCTGAAATCCTGCAAGAGTAAGTCTTTGTCTGATCTGTACGAGTTTCTTCTTCATGAAAAGTTTGAAGCGCACGATGCGCAAGAGGACGTTGCAGCCCTGGCTCGGATTCTTTTCAGATCGCCTTTAAAACTTTCTGTGGAAAGGCTTGTCGAAGATTCAGTTAGTGGAGTTGAATTTGTGCAAGGGATGCAGTCCGTACTAGAAGCAAAGTCACGCAAGTCGACATTGCAAAGAATGGCCATCTCAGAGGGCATGAAGGACAAGATAGGGAAAGCTGGATTGGATCTAACGACAATGGAGGAGATTTACAAGAAGGGTGGTGCTAGAGGGTTGCTGGCGATATTGGCTTTGCCTGGGACCTATAAACAGATGGGTCGTAAAAATTTCAAACCCAGAGTTACAAAGAATGTGAAAGTCCTCACAAAGGTGATCAACTTTTTTGACGAACCACATTGATAGCTTGGTCTGATAGTTTACACGCAGTGATAATACCTAACTAGCTTTATTTGTAGGAAAATATTCAAACGTGCTCGTCAACAATACTCACGACTTTGATTCACGATCGCAAACCAAAGTTCCTCTAGAAGATTTTCACTAAACGCAGTTCCATGTAAACTAAAATTAAACAGTAGCCGTGGATATCTTAAAGGATTTAATAACCAAATCAAACACACGAAGTTACTAGCAAGCTCTCTGTAGTTTGTACACGTAGTTCTAACTTTATCAATCAGTGGTACCAACGACTTCTTATCATAACATTATACTGCTCCTGCCGCAGCTGTTTTGTTTTTTGTTTTCATTTCTAAGGGCGATTCCCGTTTTAGTTGAGAATCCTGTAAAATACAAAGAAAATGTCCAAAGAAAAACTTTAGAATAAGGCTATTGCTTATAAATCGACCAGAATCGCTCAAAACACAATAAATAGCTAAACAAATAAAAGAACAATGCAGATTATACCTGGTCATCGCGTTCAGCTCGGTTTAGTTTTTTTGGCTTCCTGCTTTATACTGAGCCAGTGTTTCAGATAACAGAGGGGACTTAGTAGGTAAAAAAACCTAATAAAGCTCGCCAGCTCGGCTGACAAAATAAATGATGAACCCATATCTACTGACCCGTTTAAATTCTTCGTTGACTCCTTGCCATAAAAATTATCCGGAGCACTGACTGAGCACAGCAGCTTTCCGTTTGCACTCACTGCTAACCTTTCGAAACCTTCGGCATTTGCGAAGTTTGCACTCACTGTGTATTGTTATTGTAATACGGACCTGGTAGATCTTTCCGATCATCTTCGGAAAGCAATCAAGCGTTATATGAATTCATCACGTACTGAAATCTACAATTGCACGCCGATTCGAAACAATGGAGATGCATAATAAGAGCAACAAGCCACTGGCGTGAAAATCAGTCCAATATTTTCCTGAATGTAGGCTCAAAATTGACAGCCTTATAGCGTTTCAATGAATTTGAAACTTAGGCATTGTATTGAATATTGATTACTCTCCTTGAGAGCTAAGTTTAAAAAAAATTCATCTACCGCTTTCTTATTCATAACAATTTCATTACGTTTAGGGTCAATTTTTGATAAAAAAGCCGAGTAACACGCTAAACTAGTTTATATTCAAACCAACGTTTCTAAAAATCGAATGGAACGATTTCCCTGAATTTTTCCCACAAAGTAATTGGATGATATAACTTTCATTTTATACCAAAATGTTATTTCATCAAGCCTTTGGGGACATGCTTTTCAATAACAGTTCAGAATTGTTTTGTTTTTGTTGTTTTTTAACACCTAAAAACTTCACCCTAAAATTTCTCGAAAACGGTCTCATAGAAATTCTTAAAATTTTGCAGACGTGAATACAAATATGGCAGGTCAAAGATCCAGTCGAGGGTTTCCCAGAATTGTCCCTTGATGACAAGTAATTGGCTTTCATGTAAAATGGGGGATGACGTCATAACGTTGCTATGGTAACTCCGATTTCGATGAAACTTGCCTCACTTAAAACTTTCATCTTTCTTTAGGACAGCAGTAATGATCGATTTTCTATTAGATTGTTCACTGTGGTACACTAGTTGTTCAAAGTTGAAAGGTATCGTCACTCAAAAACCCGATCGAGCCACCTTAAGCACAGGTTTGATGACAGAATACAAAACAAATACAACGTCTCAAACTTGCATTCATTGTAGAATTCAAGGCACATTTTTTCTTGATTTTTTATTAGCAGTCCAATGTGAGAATTTTGAAAACAATGGCTTAAATAAAACAGTGAACACAGCAAAATTTACTTAATAGTTTGAGATTTACAGGGTGATAATTTTTTCAATGTATAAGATGTAAGATGGGTTTAAACAACAAGAAATTTTAAGAGAGATTGTATAATTTTATTAAGTTATTAAGTTTTGAATGGCTTTGTGATGATATTGTCAATATTATTGCTGTAAATCTGTAAGTCGGCTGTAAGTAAATTTTAAATTATACAATGTCGTTTTTCATCTAACTTCAGAAACCTGAACTCCACAATTTTATTCAAGAAGTCCCTGGATAAACACTTTTCATAACACAGGCAGCCCAAGCTCACCTCTCGAGAAAGTGCTAAATTAATTATTCATCATTTGTAAAAGCATTATGCAGGGTTTTCAATAAGAATCTGAGTAGGTGGCAGAATTTTAGGAGTAGGCGGAGAATGAAATACTCGCGCTGAAGGTGCAAGATATTCTAGGGGTGTCTGCGGGTATTCTCCCCCAGAAAATTTCGAAAATTTGGGCCTCTAAGAATGCATTTCCTGCATTCTAAAGCAAGAAGTAGGGTATTTGAACAGAACGGGAAACACAAATCACCGCTGAAATTATTCAGAATTCAGGCAAGATTCTTCTGTTTTTCATGAATAAATCTTGGCCGATCCAGGGCTCGTTTTTTGTGGTGAATGTTTCTCATGTAAGTGGTAAATTATGAGGTAATTTCTCAATCAAATAGGCGGCGAGTTAATGTAGAATAGCTGGCGAGTTTCGCCGGCTGCCGGCCCTTATTGAAAACCCTGATTATGTGAGTCAGAACCTGACCTTTCAGCAAAAGTGGCATTGGGCCACGTGGTGCAAGGCAGCTGTTGAGAATTTGAACGCTTGGGTAATATCAGGGCTACATTTTTATTGCCCATCTTTGGTCAAACTGATGGGAATCCACTTTAATCCAGTGTTAAGTAAATAAATAATAAAAGTCATTTATTTTATTAGTATATCCATGAGGAGGAGGGAGTGAGTCGGCCACCATTTAGTGAAGAAGCTTACTTAAAAGGAGGAGCACTGAAAGAAGGAGAGGACAAGTATAATAGAAACCAATTTAATCAAGCTGCTAGTGATACAATAGGTGGAGACAGAAGTATTCCTGACACAAGACACTCACAGTAAGGATTTTTTTAATAAAAGGGTTGCATATCCTTTTAGGCAATGCAATCCAGTGTCATATTTATTATTAAGTAATCCAGATTGTTCGAGGCAATTCTGTTTTGAATTCAAATAATCCAGGTTGTTTGGTGCAATCCAGCTTTCTATTCAGAAGTAATCCATATTGCTTGAGACAATCCAGTTCTTTTTCTTGCTTGAAGCAATCCATATTTGTATTCAAGTACATGTATCCCAGTTTGTTTTAAACAAACCAGTTTATGGCAAATTTCCAGATTCTTATTCAAGTAATCCAGATTGTTTTAAACAGACCAGTTTAATCTCTGACTTAAAATCCAGGTTGTTTGAGGCAATCCAGTTTCCTATTTAGCCTAAAAATCCAGATTTTTTTTTGTTTTTTTGTGCTAGCTGGTACAGAATTAGGAACAATGGTACCTCTTACACTGTAGCTTCCAAGCCCCCTCTACCTGAGTTACTTGATTAGCCATTCCCTATGGTACAACTCTTGCCCTCTCTGAGCCCATTCAGGTGACCTCCCTGTAAGGTTATTTTCATTTTTGTTCATTATCAAAACTTTCATTAGATGCAGATACCAAGAGTACCCTAAAGATCTTCCTGCAACATCTGTGATAATAACATTTCATAACGAGGGTAGATCAACGCTTCTTAGAACTGTAAAAAGGTAAGATTTCTCTTTTATTTTCAAGAATACTCCTAGTTGTTTTAATATTTTGTATGTGACTGTATACAAGTAGTTTTCAATTCTGATGAATGCACAGTTGTGTGTACTAGAAACAATTTCATCCCTGCAGCCATCCTCAGCATTAATCAATTGTGGCAACACCTGTCAAGCTCATCAAGAAGAATTGCACTTGGTGGCATTTAAAGGCCCATGATGAGACTGAACCAGAAATTAATTAAAGCTTGTCCTTACATGTGCAATGCTAATGCAAGCACAGGGACAGAGTAGTAAATATCATGAGTACATGCAGAATTAATGCATGCAGTATGCACGTTGCAGGATGACAGGGAAGTCATTTCTCACTTGCTTGCATTTGCATTTGGGTAAGCAAATTAGTGTTCAGTAACACACAAAACTGCAAACACAAGTGCAAGCTTAGTGCAAAAAAAAGAAAATTTTTATACAGCTCAGCACGTGCTACATATATACGTGTATGCTGTATGCTATGATATTACCTACAATATTTATGTATTTTTTGAATGACATGTAGAAATTATCACTTTTTAGAGACAATTTATTCCTGATAACTTTTTGGAATTTGTTGTTAATGTACATAATGATAGTAGGATAAATTAAATACATGTACTGTAAATGCAAACTTAAGCCAAACCCAACTTGAATTTTTTTTAATTCTTCTTTGCAGTATTTTAAATAGAAGTCCCCCAAATCTTATCAAAGAAATCATATTGGTGGATGATTACAGTGATAACGGTAAGTGTACAGCCTGTCTAATAATCATGATCTGTTCAGTCAGTCCATCATTTATTTTTCTTCTAAATTACAATGAAAGACAGTGTTATAACTTACAGATGCTATTGTCCCATATGTATGTTGTAATTTATAGTGATGTTACGATGTAGGTCAAAATGTTTTCAATTTTAATTAGTTTGATTACATGTGTGTTCCCTCAATTACCAAAATCTTAAGGCAAAGGAAAATGCAAATCAAACCAGGGTAGTTTGAAAACATTTTGACCTAAAATCATTTTAATTATATATTTACATTCTGTCTTCGCTGTATGCAGTCCAAAACAATTCAACTACCAGTACCTTGGTGTGGTGTAACACCAAATCTGAAATGTATGGCTTTCTTGATTTTGTGTGTTGTTTATCAATGCCATGGGGGCCAACAGACCGTGAAATTTTGACCACATGACCAGGTACATGTATTTAGATGTAGCCTACTAAAATTTTGACCACATAACCAGGTACATGTATTTAGCATATAAAATGTTTGAAGCTCAATGAATTTGGTATGTTTTAACTTGTGTGCCAAGAATCAGGGTCAGTGACACGCCACTTGCTAACCTGTATAAATTCATGCATGACTACCTTCCCAGGGGTGGATCCAAATGTCCCTGGGGCTAGAGGGGTCTCAGGACTCTGGTGGTAAAATTTCACTTTATTCTATTATTTTTCTCATCAATAAGAAAATGACAAATTTGGAAAAAAAGTAACTGATTAAAGGGGGGGCAGGGGGGTGGGGGTGCGGGGGGGGCAACCCTTGTAACCCCTCTCCTGGATCTGCCTCTGCTTCCTAAAATACCAGAGTAGAAAATGGGGCTGAAAATGAGTATAAATATTGTTTCATGTCACAGAACCCATCCTTGTTAGTACAGATGCTATTTAAACTCATGTTGGGTGGTTTTGAGCAAGTACACAAATTTCTCAAGAATTTAAGTTGCTTTAAGTGCAATGTTAACACATTTTTTTTTATGGCAGCTGCTGATGGAGAGATGCTGGTTGGTCTTCCAAAAGTCAAAGTTCTTAGAAATGACAGAAGAGAAGGTACATTACCCAGTTTCAGTTTATTTTTTTTAAGACAGTTTGAAAAATGAGTTTTTAAGCCCATACACCTGTATATGTTAGTTTATAAACCCGAGCCCAGTTGCATAAGCACCCTGAAGCTTGAATTTGGGGTGTTGTAAAACCATATTTAAGAGATTACTTAAGAGGTGGACGTTAAGTACTGGATCTTAAGATTGTTGTAAGTGGCCACTTATCTGCTGTCTATGCAACAAAATCTACAGGGCCAGCATTGCACAGAACAATCAAGAAAGATTTATGCTAATGCAATGCACGAGCAAGAAATATTGCAAAAGAGCAGGAAGTCGCCCCTCTCCCCAGTCTCCTTGCATTTTTTCTGCTCTTTTGCTTGCAATATTTTTCACTCGTGTGCCGCTATCTGAAAAATGGAACAGATTAGATAGAAAATAATTGCAAGTTAAAAAAGGGTCGTTTTTTCTCAAGTTTTCTTTCACTTCCAGCAAAAAAACATTTTAAACTGGTTATATTTTGTTCTTCCTCTAAGAATTGACTTAGTTAGTTTATATCTTCTTCTTGGAGTACATTGTACTAAGACCATTTTGTGTGTAAGATAAATGCTCTCAGTTTTGCTTGAACCAGAATTTCAACCCCAAGACGTAAAAATACCCATGACATAGCTTGGGCAGCTGTGAGCCACTATAGACTTATGAAGACTTCACTATGTTTACCTTTCACCTGAGAACAAAACATTTGAGTTTGTTGCTTGTTGATAATGGTTAGAACTGTGCATGTACTTTGAAGCCCTAACAAAATCCCATTGATATGTGAATTAATTAATTTATAATAATCACCATTATTATTTTTTTATCTAGGTTTAATAAGGTCTCGGGTGAAGGGAGCAGACTCTGCCACAAGTCAGATATTAACATTTCTTGATAGTCACTGTGAGTGTAATGTTGGCTGGTTAGAGCCACTGCTTCACAGAATTGTGCAGGTAAGTGTACATGTATGTCTTTGTCATGGAGAGTCATGGAAAAAGAAGTACATTATACAAAATAGTGTATATTCAACAGTTGCCTTTCTGATGAATGAAAAAGCATGAAGCAAACATTAGTGGGTCACAAAATGGATCCATTTTACTGTTTTTGAAAACAAAAGGCCAAATGTACATCACAGAAAACATTGAATGGTCATGGAAAAGATACTGGAAAATCCTGGAATTTTGAAATCTTGAGAGGGTGTTAACCCTTTTAAGAGTGAAGAGCCTGTTCTATTGTAATGATTATGGGAGCAACAATTTTTTTTTTGTTTGAGCACCACTGTGGAACAGTAAGTAAGCAAAAGTCATGTTTACATTTTGAGGTAGCAGATGCATTGTCAAGTTAACTAGTTAGCTCTCCAGACTTACAATAAGAAAGTTCAGGGCCCGGTTGTTCAGGGCCCGGTGTGGCAAAATAAAAAATAAAAAAGCTGACCCAGGATTAGTGCCAATTTTTAGTTCACTCTCAATCCATAACGACGTTAACAGCTGAATTTTTTTTTTCACTTTAAAAAGAGCATTGCTAATGCTTTTAAACAAGAAAATTAGAAACCTTGGACAACATCTAACCCAGGGTTAGCAGTAATTGGCTTTCAAACAACTGGACCCAAATGGCTTGAGTCTAATCAGTTGCATCATGTATTTTTCCTCAGACAAGAATCTCAACTCCGCGTCCTCTTATCCTGAGGTGATAAATAGAGGCAGGGGGTGGGGGTGGGGGTGGTGGATTGCTTCTTGCTACGGAAAGTAACACTAGAGGATCATCTCAAAACAAATTACCATAGCACGTGATTCAGTCATTTTGTTCTTCCTCTACACTTCAGGATAGAACAGTAGTAGTGAGCCCTATCATTGATGTAATCAACATGGACGACTTCAATTACCTTGGAGCTTCAGCAGACATTAAAGGAGGTGAGATCTGTCACAGTCCTAGTTTACACTCTACTTCAGTGTACCTCACTGAGAAAATCTAATACTTCATTCATTAAACATGAGAAATTAAGAACGGTCACAACAAATGAGGCTATGGGGTCTATACAGAGATTCTACCACATTATTTTATTATTTGCTTGTTGTGTTTTAGGGTTTGATTGGAGTCTCCATTTTAAGTGGGACAATCTAACACCCAAGGAAAAGAAAGCAAGAAGGAGCACTCCAATAGCACCCATCAGGTATTTTGGGTAGCTCCAGTGAAATGCCAGTCAAACCTTTATAATACAGACACTTAAGGCACATAACTGAGTGTTCATATTAAAGAGGTGTCTTTATCTGTATTACACATGTATAGATTACACGTAACTAATTTTAGAATTCTGTATACCATTTTTGGTCTCTCTGGCAAGAAGGACAAATTGTATCTTATTCAAAATATGGTTGAACTTGTCTTGAAAACACCATCAACAGCTGCCATAAAATACTGGACATACTGGACTTTGAATTCAAAAAGCTATTACGAAGATAGCAAGTTTCTCAAACAGGAAGATGACATTTCCTTCTTTCTTACACCTTTGTGGCCTGAAATGCAAATTTACCCCGAGGCTACAGAGCTTCTTAATCTGTGCCATTCTCGTATAGCCACCTGTCCTTCCTAGCCAAGGTACGGTCCTTGTGCTCAGACCCTGCTGGGTATGTGATGGACAAACAACTACAGGAGTGAATCTTCTCATGGCAAGCCTTTCAATAACATGTATTAAATATAAAGTTCAAGACTCAACCAATGGTTGAGCTTTTATTACCTTCAATCATTGTAAAAACAAAGACGGCTAGTTCAACGGGCTCAAAATGTCATGTGCATACACTGTTCATTCGTGGACGTAGACCCACTTTGTTTTTTCACAGTCTGTTGGTTTGCAGCATATTATTTATCGATGGCAGTAAAAAACTTAGCCTACGTAGCAAGCATTTCTGTAGGATTTTCTGCAGGTTTGATGTATTTTTCGCTTTTCAGCCGCGCGAAAAATAGGGCGAGCTCATAAAAATGCTACATTTGGCGCTCACCCCAATTTCATGCGGCCAAGAAGTGAAAAATGCCTCGAATGGGCGGAAAAGCCAACGGAGCTCAGAGTTCGCACGCTGTGGTAATTGAAGGGTACAGTAACGCCCAAGGATCACCACACTACATGTATCTTTTTACTACAAACCTTTAGTTGGTCTCTTTTTTATTTACATGACTGTATGAATTGTATCCCTGTAATTTGTTCCCAGGACTCCAATGATTGCGGGTGGGTTATTTATGGTGGACAAGGCCTGGTTCGAGAAGCTCGGGAAATATGACGTCATGATGGACATTTGGGGAGGAGAGAACTTTGGTGAGTATTGATGTTGATGGCTTTGAGTCACGTTAACCTGCGTGTACGTTTTAAACATTGCTTACAAGGAACCCTGTGCAAGTAGGGCTGCAACGATACATTTTCCCACGATACGATATCTCGATACAAGGGCCACGATACGATACAGTACTGTGCGCCACAAAGCTAGTTACCAACAACTTACACTACTTTTAAATAATTATTTCCATAATAATAAACTTAACACAGTAATAACACAACATCAAATCGCCTTACAAGGGCTAAAATGTAGCGCTTGGGTAAGGAATATTAAAGACTGCTTTTCCAAATTTGTTGACGTAGCATATTTTATTGTATCGTAATATCGCGATGTCTTATTTCAATATCGATATTCATATCGTCGGAAAAATATCGTGGTTCACCGATGCATCGGTGTATCGTTGCAGCCCTATGTGCTAGTGCCAGTTTATGTCTTTTTTCGTTAATTTCTCACGTCCTCAAAGGTTCTTGGAAATAAAACGAACGGTGTGTAAACCACTGAAATGAAATGCCAACTAAGATATTATTCACTCTTCTGTCATAACGTGAATACAAGTGTTATTTTTGTAAACAGAAATCTCCTTCAGAACATGGCAGTGTGGTGGTAGTATGGAAATCATTCCTTGTTCAAGAGTGGGTCACGTGTTCAGAAAGCGGCATCCGTATTCATTTCCAGATGGAAACGCCAATACTTACATGAAGTAAGTCATAGAGAACCTTTAGTTTCGTAGACCAGTTTCTTTCAATTGGAAATTTTGGAGTATTTTAATAATTTTTTTCACAAGGTTGAACGTTTTACTTATCTTCTTTCCATGCAATGTGGAGGGTAAAGAAGAAATATTAAATGTTTGAGTATTTCTCTTCAGTTTTGTCCCCTTGCTGATGGTGTATAACCGACGGCAGCGGGGGAACTGAGGAGGAGGAACTCTTAAGCGCGAAGTGTTGTTATTGGAAAAACTGACGTTCTGTTAAAAACGCGTCTTGTGGCGCTGTCATCATCATCTTCATCATCATCATCATCATCATCATCATCATCATCATCATCATCATCGTGAACAATCGTCACCGTCATCGTTATCTCGGAACAGATATGCCCGTTAATCATTATCTGAGCATCTTCGTTCCAAATAGAGTCTGTTGTTTGTTTATTCAAAAAATTCTTTGTTTATTTAGAAACACTCGCCGCACAGCTGAGGTATGGATGGACGAATATAAAAGGTTTTATTATGCCGCTCGACCAATGGCTAGGACCGCTAACTATGGCAGGTAAATATGTTTTATCCTACTGGATACAATGTTTTCTTTGTTCCTTGAGTAAGCATAGTGAGACTTAAGCAAAAGCAATAGCTTTTGCCCATTTGCATTAGGTTCGGCACATGAAAAGTCCGACGTTTGAACTAGGCCTTTATTTTTTGGTCGGGTTATAGGTTATCATTGAAATAACTGTTAAAATGGCTAATAGGTTTCCTGCTTTTGGAGAAAGTTTATTTGCACAGTCTATCTTATCTAACACAGATACACTTTAAAAATATTTTATAGGTGGATTTCTCCTTTAGAGTAATTTTTACTTGTGTACGTCGAGACGAAATTTAACTGGTTGTACCTGTATGAACGACGTTACCGACAATGTATGAACGACCTACGTAACCTTAACAAAATAAGCGTTAAGCAGTATTAGTCACAGGGCACAGAGGAGTAAGATTTGACAGGAATGCTGGCTAATTTCATCGCACAAATCGATCTTGTTAATTCAAAACAATGAACGTGACTGAACAAAGCGTCATGCTATCTGGTTACTCGTCTGGTGAAATGCTGTCCGCAAGACGAAAGGCCGACGACAATGGTCGCCCCAACGGCGACGCTCTGTTACTGGTGATACGCCCACAGTAACTGCTGTATGCGGTTTTCGTCTTGCGGATAGAATTTCACCATGCGCGGTTTCCAGGTGCAGCTTATGTTCTCCGCTCGTTGCGCGGTCGGCTTTTGGCCGACGCGGCTCGGCTTCTGGCCGATTTCGCCCGACGCTAGCGAGAAAAAAACCTCTGGTACCCAGGGTAGTAACAAGATAGCATGACGCTTTGTTCAGTCACATTCATGGTTTTGAATCAACAAGGTCGATTTGCGCGATGAATTTAGGCAGGATTACAGTCAAATATGACTCCTCTGCTCCCTGTGGCATAGTTCAATGTCTTATGTTGTAGCCTGTCATACCTCACCTCTCTTTGTTTTTTTTACCCAAGTAAAAACGGAACACAACATAGCCACCTTCAAGATTTTTCACAGGTTCCAGTCATCGATACATTTTAATGGGCGCATTCTCTACGAAGTTCAAAATCACGTAACGTGAAAGATGCTGAAACTTAGATCGCTCTATTGAGCTTCTGGTTGATAACAAGATTGGTTTTGCTTTTCAGTGTAAAGTCAAGGAAAGAACTGCGAGAGCGCCTTAAGTGCAAATCCTTCAAGTGGTATTTGGAGAATGTGTATCCTGATTTACAGTATGTACCTTGCTTCTGATTACATATAAATCTACACTGAAGTGACCAAAGGAAAGCCTTATGATTGACGTCAGGGAGGAGCTTGGGATTCGAACCCAGGCCTCGCTAGTGCACCACCCTTATTTTCCCATTAGAAGGTAGAGGGTCCATAATAGGGTTCTTTGATCCCGTCAACCCGACCTTAATTCTCCCCCAATCCCGTAATCCCAATGGTTTTTATCGGCTTATCCCGATCCCGAACATACGTTTTAAAAAGTACCTTTACCGAGGTTACAGATTTCCTCATCTTCGTTGAACCAGTCGAAGATGGTGGGATAAGAAAAGTGTTACGGTCAAAATAGGCGAAAGACAGGGTTGAGGAAAACGTGGGCAACTTGTGTTTAGTCAAAATGAAAGGATTTTTCACTTTTCGTTACCGGATACCGGTTCTTTACAACATTTCCCGAATCTCGAATCGTAAAACTGCTAAATCCCATATCCTGTTCATAATTACAATCCCGAATCTCGCTCCCCCTTTTCTCTATTATCCCGAATCCCGAAGAACCTACTGGTGACCCTTCAGGCAATGCAATCGTAACCATATCACCTGGAGATTTCAGACTATTCATGTTCGCTTATGAACGTAGATCAACTCACCGGTACTTCTTGATTGTGGTATATGTTTTCCTCATCACTCCTCTTTGTGTTCCTAGGATTCCTGATTCACAAGATGTATCATTCGGCGAGTTAAAGCAAGGAAAGAAATGCCTGGATACGCTTGGTAGCCAGGCCGGTGGCTCTGTGGGGATGTTTGATTGTCACGGACAAGCAGGAAATCAGGTAGAATGGTAATATTGAAATGACGTGACGAACATGGAGTCAAATCAGGAGTTAAATACATTGCTCCTATATGACGTGCGTGGCAAAGAGAAAACCAAAAACACTAAATTCATAGCGTGACAGAACAAATACACCGTTACTCTGTAACGCGACAAACAGAAAATCAAATACAGTCAAACCCGTTTAATGTAGACACTGCAGAGACAAGAATTGCTGTCTTTGTTGTGGAGTTGTCTGTACATTGTAGAACACGAATAGAGCGAGGGTAGAGCTTATGTGAATTTAGGACTCTTTTGGTCCAGGTGAACTATGCACAGTAGAAGGATGTTTGTATTATAGAGGGTCCGTAAGGAAAGGTTCGACTACGTACTGTTACTCCAGCCGTTTCGAATAGGGAACAAGATATAGTTTTACAATATGGCGGCACCAATATTTTAATGGTGGTGAGCAAAAGACAGTTAAGTTGGTGAACATGATACACTAAGGTGGTTGCTGTACGTGATCCCGACATGCAGCTCAAAAGAATGGAGAACGATCACGCAAGATGAATTGTCTCTCACTGATTGAACTTCTGATCATCATTTCTTATGAGCCAGTGTCGCAGAAGGTTTAGTGCCGTTGGTATAAAAACATTGAGGAAAGTTGTTCTGGTGAGACGGTGCTTAAGGCTACTGAAACAGGAAATGAAACAAGAAATTCTGAAGGATTTACAGGCGGCCGATCGTCTCTCTCCCCCCCCCCTCCCCCCTCCCCTTTTCCTAAGGAAAACAAAAACTTTAGTAGTTCTTGGATTCTGGTGACCTGTTATGGACAATTTGCACTTCCGGTATGTAAGGAATTAAGTAATCACTAACCTGTGTAAACACTGACCCTTACCAGACCAAATGTCCTCAAAAACAGCGACATAAACATTTAAACGCTTACCTTTACTTAACTTCCATACGCAGCAATACTCAAAATAACAACAACGGAATTAGACTCCTCTCTAGCATTAAGTTTTTCGCAACCACCACTACTTGAGAAACAGAAGCAAAGCAGACTTTTAACACTGGCCTTCGGTGACCTGCTTGGCACAATTAGCCTTCGTGTACTGTCACGATCTGTCACCGTATTTCCTTTCAAAACATGATTTAACACGTCTGCAGCAATTGTAATATAGTTCGTCAATAAATTCCCTGAAATTTTCTGCGATCATAGATGGAAAATTAATAACAGCAATGCCATTCTCGTTCAGTGAGCCTTATGTGCAGTTGTCTCTGTTGGCCGCGCGACACCAAGAGGCCTAAGTTCAAGTGACAGACGACGACGAACGGCGAAAGGGATGTAAAAGGAATGCAACTTCCATTTTATGAGACGGCGACGTGCGCGAGCGCACGACGGCTGCCTAATTACTGTATTACAATCTTATGCTTTCTTGTCTGTTGGGAATTACCAGCGTCAAGGCCCGCTAAGTACGACCAGGCTTGTAAAGATAAACCATGCAACTTCAGGCTCAATCTCTAATGTCAAATATATTCCGTCTTTCCCTAGGAGTGGGCCCTCACGAAAAGCAACTTTGTGCGACATCACGACATGTGTCTGACATTGAAAGACGCTACCCCAGGGAGACCAGTCATCATCGAAGGCTGCCGAGATGCGGATAGCAAACAGGTTAGTACGCCTGTGCATTCGTTATATTATATTCTACTTTCTGAGATACAAACATCTGCAAGCGGTTTCGGTAGATAGGCCTCACTAACTGAAATGAAATTACTGTGGATTCTAGTGGGCAGAGAATGTCATAAATTCCAAAGTTTATTGATGAACAACCTTAAAGAAAATAATTGCGCCTTAACCTAGTTAGAAAAAAAGCGATTTTTTTTCTTTTGGCTTGTACTTCGAGTTATCCAATTACTGTTTTACGATAACTAAGCCTGCTTATTATTTCGAAATCCCCAAAATTTGTCCTCACGGACACCCTGTCCCTCCCAAAAACTATCCAGACAGCATATTTCGGTTTGGTCCCATGTTTTTCCCTCGCCCCAATTTTCGCGCGGCCAGAAAACAAAAAATGCTTCAAACATGGGTAAAAGCCTACGGAAACGCTTGCTACGCCGGCTAATTCCATTGTGACTTCAATGCTACTTTGACGATATTCTTTAGGCTCAGTTTCAAGTTTACCGCCATCATTCCTGTTGGTCTCTAATGAGAATTTTATGCGAATTTTAAAAATTCACAAGGAACGTTCAACTTTCACAACTAACCGAACATTTGTGTTTTGTTTCTCAGCTCTGGGAACATACTCCGCAGCGCACGTTACGTCACAAACAGTCAGGGCTGTGTTTGGACAGTAAGGATGTCAAGAGCGGACAACACGTGACTATAGACACCTGTGAACACAATAAATACTCCCAAATATGGCAATTTTCGCTTAACATGAATTAGCATAATATATTTTTAAGAAGTAAATAATTTCGTAACAAGAAAAAGCACGATAAAATCAGTTTGAAGCCAAAAGCCTGTGATACCTTTACAACCAGACTTGCTCCAAGCCTCTCGCATTTTCTTGGGACGGAAAAAGAATGTTTCTCTTGAGGAGATGATATACACATATGATAACATGTGAAACACCCGCGTGGAATATTGCGTGAGTGCACGCGCTACAAATCGCTGCTGTCTACGATACGCAGAACCAGCCGCCAATTTGATTCACGTGCGTGGACCGCGCGCGCGTCCACGAGCGACTTGGAGC
The DNA here is from genome assembly GCA_964030785.1 of Siderastrea siderea. NCBI lineage: Eukaryota > Metazoa > Cnidaria > Anthozoa > Scleractinia > Rhizangiidae > Siderastrea > Siderastrea siderea. The sequence goes on from OZ034970.1 coordinate 50,332,976, forward strand.
AAGTCAACTTTACAGCAAGAAGTGCCAAAATATGACTATTTTTTATTACAGTGGGACCCGGGTAACTACCGACGGTCTTTTAGCGGGGTAGTGTCAAATTTTGATAACCTGCAAAAAGGAAGCAAGAGCCAAAATGAAATAGAGGGAGGCAGTATCAATAAAAAGGCGAAATAACATGGAAAGTGGTTACCAAATACACTTTAAAAGAAAACTTAATTTTTTTTCTTTGTCAACTTCTGTTGTTTTTATGATCATTTAAGCTACGAGATACCAAGGTGTAAACGAGGACGGAATTTATAAAGAAAAGAGCAGTTTGTGACGCCAAAAGATGGTCATGGAATGAGCTTTCGTTTGGGCTTCGTAATGACTAGGCGGTCGCATCAGCAGGTTGGGCGTTCTGCGGGACTCCACTGTAATTGACACGCTTTCGTGAAGATTAAATCTCCATTCAGAGTTCGAGCTAAAATCAAGAGTGAGTCTGGTGATTCCTCTTACAGGGTCTGGAAAGGTAGGATTACAAAACTGGAAAAAGTATGATGAATTAAGGTTTGATCTGGAAAAAGAACAGAGTTTTGTCCAAGCCGCTTAGCCCACTAAAATATTTCGACTTTAAACCAAATTTCATGTTTGATCTTTTAGTACTGTTTTCAAGGCAGATCACGGTCGATATTTTGTCTCTTTCTTGACAGTTTGAGTCTGGAAATAATGAAATATGGTTTGGAAAAGACTGTGGAAAAAAGAATTGAGTTTTGCATCCAAACTTTTATAGGAAACCTGGGGCCTGTTTCT